>JASJFT010000001.1:86244-716599 GCA_030770425.1 Darksidea phi
TTCGACTCGCCTTTTTCCTGCCGCCCACTCACCCCCACCCCCCCCCCCCCCCCCCCCCAAAGAAAAGCATGACGCATAGAATACTAATGTACATGTTTAACGCAGAATAATATAAGGCGGCACTATGAGGAATTGGGGAGAGGGCAGAATGGCTTTGAATTGGTATGTATTTTGAACTTGTTATTTGCCTGCAGAAAGCTACCTAGATTGGGGGTTGATTTAGTCTTTATGAGTCTGGAGGGTTGGATACCCGCGGGCTGATAAAGAGAGAACCGAATATCGTAGGAACGGTGATTTGATTCACGCGTGTATACGCATGCTAAGCATTAGGCTAGGCTCCAAGCCAGCACAAAGCTTGCGCTACGGGTATATCTTCGGACTTCATCGTTACACCCCTCCCCTCCTCTGCCTGCTTCTTTATTGATACCGCATGGTTCGCCAAAGGAGTTACCTTATGCATAGACAGAGCTCAGTCGCAGGTATTGGAAATCTATTTCCGACCGAGTCTTCTCATATAGCCTGCCTCTTCCGGCCACCACCCCTCCTCCAATTCCAAAGCGCCTCCTGCGCAAACGTCCTTGCACTCAGATGCCCCTTCTCCCTCCCTGCCTCTTCTGTCAATGTCTCCACAACCCTACCTTCCTCTACGCAGGCCCAGAGCCCCGCCGCCATCGCGCTTCCTGCGTCCTCCATATCCACTTCGATATCGTCTTCATCGACCTCTTCTTCGTCTGGAGCTGGGTTCTTGGCTATTTGAACAGGTCCATCGGTCCGCTGCCGTACCTTCTCAAAACCGAACTCGCCCTGACCTAGTCTGTACAGGAGCCGGCCAAGAGTCTGGAATGCGATACAGCGTTGAGCGGGTACTGCGCTGCGGGCCATTACTGCTAGTTCTGGTATCGTGTACCCAGCTGCCTCTGGCGCATCGGCATGGTGATGCAAGCCTTTTGTGACGGGTAGTTCTCTTGCTACGCTAGGGGCTAGCAATTTCCCTTTGAAATCGAAGCGTAGGTCTGAAGCATTGTATGCTGTTTGGGAGGGGTGGTAGGGCGATTTCGTGTCGTTCGGATCGATAGGTGCCATCCAGGAAAGCGATGAAGGATCATAGGGTAGATTTGGGAAGTATTTTGTGTGAAGATTTTTGAGGAAGGCAGAGTCGGAGGGGTCGAGATCGGGTGGTTGCGTTGGTTGTGGGAAGTGGAATGAGCCGTGATCCGTCGCGGTGGCGAATGTAGCGGTTGTGGGCGGATTTGATAAGGTGGGAGGAGTAGGTGCTGGCTCTTCTTTGGCGGGTGGAGGGGGTAGAGCACTATTTGTATCAGAAGTCGCAAACGACACCTTTTTTGCGCCCTTGGTATTCGTTTCTGATCTGCCATCATGGTCAGTCGCTTTCGCAATCGGAACCGGTAACTCCAGTCCTAAATCCCTCTCATTGCTCCCCTCATCAAGATTAGCCCTTCCGAGAAATTTCTGAATCAACGACGGAGGCAACGACGAAAATAGCTCCTCTCGCTCCTGCGCAATCTCCGCGGCCGACATTTCCGCAAGTCTCTGCCGATTCTCCTCATCGATTTGCCTCTTCTCTTCGTCCGGGTTAACGCTTGCGCTCGGCGTTTTCACGGGTTGCTCCGTATTCGCAGCTTGTTCTTGGGCTGCGCGCCGTTGTTTGAATGCCGAAACTCTAGGTGTCCGTTTCTTATGTGCTGGAAATCCGTTGACGTTTGCATTAAAAGTCGGTGCTGTTGGTGGATTGCCTGCGGGACGCTCTAAGATGTCGCCAACGAAGGCAGATGCGATGGGCGTTGGAGCTTTATTCTGCTCTGGGTCAACTATATCGCCGATGTCGGAATCTAAGTCAAAATATACACGCTCTCCCCGTGCGAACGACATGTTGCAGGCGTATTGTGTGAGTGCGGGGTGGAGGAATGGTGGGATGGGCAGCAGGAAGTTTGAAAGGTCCGGGTGCCGCTAGTGCTCGCTTACACCTTTCACAGACCATGCCTGCATTGGGCAACAAACGTTACGCATTTGGCAGGCTTTGGGATGATTGTCGTTCAATATTGCTACAAACGCCGCATGATGAGTGAGATTGGAAGGTGCTGAAACCAAGAGGATGTGAGATGAAAATAACGGCAACCGGAAAGACGTGGAACAAGTTGGCGCCAAACGGTGTTTCATAATAACACAGTGGTGGTAGGAACTGAGATACATTCCACAAGAGTCGTACCACGCCGTCCCCAATATCCCCCACCCTCGCACCCCGACTAGCACTGGTGTTGCCAGATCCAAAAATCCCCCTAATGCGCCCGCAAATGTCCGATTTTCAAATGGTATACAGCAATGTTCAGTTCTCTGCAAGATACCCAAGCCCGCAGAATTGCCTCAAAGATTTCGAATCCAACGTAGTCGACAAAAGTGCACCAAGCACCGTCTCTTTTTTGGGAAGAATATCTGCCTTGACCTTCCAGGTACTGCCTCCAAAATCGAACTCCTCCATGTCATCATCGCTGTCGTCGTCCTCTTCCGTATGAGTCACTCCATTCGTTTGCACGCTCTTCACCAGTGGCTCTGCACCCTTCGACTTGTCACCCAAACGTTTCAGCATTGAGAGAGCCCGATGCACGATAAGCTGGAAGCCTTCTCGGTCCTCCGGCATATGCCGCTGGCCGCGAAGGTTTGGCTGAGGCGGTGGGTGCGGCATGCTCGCATCAATTGAACCGAGCGATATGGCGAATTTGAGCAGACTAAAAGCCCAGTCATCGTCGGCCTCCAGCCAGGACCGACACACCCCGCTCTCGGGCCCTGGAGCTAAGCTCGCAACAATGTCCGCAGCGAGCATGCCTTGCATAAGGTACGGTTTTCGTGCTTCCGCAATGCGCGCTTCGAAATTTTTGACGTCTTTAGGCCGCGTTGCTGTTATATCTTGGTATCTACCTTGAGTGCGGTCTGGAACAACAGCAATCGCGAGCGCAAAAGTACGTGTCAAAAGATCGTACGGGGGATCTGAGGTGGCCTCGTTGACGAAGATCTGTTTGTAATATGTCCGGTTGGGATCATCCCGTGCGAGTAACTTGGCCAAACTATCGACAGCCGAAGGAAGGTAGCGGTGAATTTTCGGGTTGTACGACGTGAACCTGGTAGGTACGTCTGGCGAGTTGGGACGTGGGCTTGGCGCAAATGCACAGAGGAAGTGTAAAACAGCGTATGCATCTTCTCGCGAAGGCAGTGCGATCTTTGTGCTCGTGTTGGAGAAGAACGTGATGAGGTCCTTCATGAAGTCGAAGGTATTAATATGGGAACGGAGTAGAAGCACACGGGTGCCGACGAGCCGTATGGCATTCGAAAGGAACTTTAGCACTGGAGGTGAGGACAAGGCGCCGTGGTTTATCTCTAAGAAGGACAGGTTGCGGAGGATTGAGGTAATTGCGAGTAGACGATCCGCGGTCCGATCTAGGTCGTAATCTTTGGTGCCAAATTGAGGGTGGTTCTGAACTGTGTTGATCTCGGTTTCACAGTGATGAATAACGTCCTCGTACAGCATGAGATCGATAATGTCGGTCACCTCCGGATTGTCGTTGGCTAGCAGCTCCAACTGCTCCTCTGCATAGTCCACCAACACATCTATAAGGTCTTCGCATTGCTCGAGCTCCACCTGAAGTTTTTGTTCGTAGGTTAGCTTCGAAAGAGTATCTAACGCTAGCCTCGTCTCTGCGTGGAGTCCAGACCGAATGCTCATCGTGAGCGCTTGTATGTTGACCACGCCCATTTCTCGCAGTTCAGGTACATTCGGCATGGTTCGTATCCTGTCATCGATTGCCACTTGTAACCGATCCCCGAATGTGAGCAGGCCATATGTCTCGTTGAGGGTGTACGCAGCCGGTCTGTACCATCCATCTTCCGTTATAAAGAACTTTTTCCTGGGTGGAGCTAGGGTCGCAGCATCTGTTTCTGCTGGCTTAGAGGGCGATATATTGGCCTGAACAGCATCCTGTCCCGGGCCAGGAGTCCCCTCAAGTGGCCGACTCATGCTTTTCCGATGTTGACTCGCGGGCTCTGCTTGCGGGGTACTTGACCCATTGACCAACGCTGGCGAAGCCCTACTCTGTATCGGAGTGGATTGCGGTGGTTGTGAGGGCTGTTCAAAGTGCGTTTGTTGCTGCTGCTGCATGCCTGCATCGGACTGTCGCTGTTGCTGCTGCATTGCTGTCTTTCGTTGCAATTGCTGCAGATACTCTTGTTGTGCTGCTGAAGCGCTGTTCTGCGCCCCGGGCACCGCGCTCCTAGTTGGCGACATTTGCTGGCTCACTTGTCCCATTTGCCCTTGCACCGAGCTCACAGTTTTCAACTGCTGCTGTTTTTGTAGATACGCGGCTTCGTAGAGGCTCAGGTTGTGTTCATACACAAGTCGGAATTCTTCGGGTGCGGTCGGAAACTGCTGTGGATTTATCCCCATCAACTGCGAGACTTGGGGCCAGAGGTTGTTCTGCGTGACGGACCGGAAGCCTTTGTACTTCATCAATACAATCATGTACAGCTGATGGAGGGGAATAATGCGACCGGCAACCTGCGGGCGAGGATTGAAAGGCCGTCGATGCTGGTCCATCAAGGCTTTGACATTGTTCATGAAGGCCTGCGCCTGCATCTGCTGTTGTTGTTGGGGGTTCTGCATCTGGCTCTGCATCATGCGCGCCTGCATTCCGGGATGCTGACCGGCAGCACCGGGCACCTGGCCGGTCTGGTGCCTCTGTTGTGCTGCCATGTTGCTTGCGGCCAGACTACCTAACTGTTGTTGTTGCGCTTGGAGCCGCATGGCATATGCCCTTTGTGCGTCCTGTTGTCGACTTTGCAGATTCTGCGACAGTTGGACCGACTGCACGGGGAACTGGCCCCCGGCATTTGTATCGAATCCTTGGGCCATGGGGGAGGGCTGTTGTGGGAATCCCATGGGAGACATCTGTGGCGCGTGGGGGTTTTGCGCCGGCGATGCGGTCTGCATCCTTTGCGGCGGCATTTGGCCAGGGCGGAAGTGCTGGTTCTGCATCGTCGGGGACGGCGTGTGGGAGAAGCCCTGCTGGAAGCCGAATTGAGGCTGCTGGGATGGGGTTTGGGAGCGCGACAAAGTCGCGCCTGTCGAATCGCGTTTCTGGGGTATCGACGACATGGGGTAGGCGGCACGCGTGCCATTCATCTGGGGATTGGCAATGGCGCTGGGGTCAATGAAGCTCGAGGGATCGTACATCCCGTTCTGCGGCGACTGGAAGTCCATGGCGCGCGGTCACCACGGGGGGTGCAAGAGAATGGATGGCGAGGCGTGACGGAGGCGGAGACGAGGGAGACTGATCGGCTACGCACAGAGGTGCATTCGATCCACCTAGACAAAGATCCATTAGCGGCCATGATGATGTTTGGGGCGCGCCCATGGACGCGGCACGCCGACGCAGCCCCATGGTGCCAGGCAGGCCAGGTCGCGGGAGGACACGAAGGTGAAGGGATACACACCGCACAAAGAGAGACAGGCGCTACAAGGGCGTGCTCATCAGGGCTGCACGGGGACGGTCCGTCTGGGATGTGGGCGATAGATTCACGTACCGCACGATCTTGGACGCGATTTGCGCGGCTATGGGGGACGTTGAGCGGAGAGGAGAATCAGGAAGCCGCATCCTTGGCGGACGGCAGACGCTAAATAGTCACGGGACCGGGCCAGCACCTGGGCCATGGGCACATAGAGCAGTGCGAAGCAGCGCGACGACGACAGCAGCAATTCCGCATCGCAACCCCTCGAAAGCCTCAGAGGCAACAGACGTCTGCATAAGGATCCGAACACGCGTTCGCGCGCGCGAGCCAGTCGAGTGGCTGCTTTACCGGCTCTCAAGCCCAGTCTAGCCCTAATTGCATGATCCGGGTCATTTTGCCCGCTGTAACACGGTGGAACACATGTCTCTCTCCACTTATTACATCACCGACAGCTTGCGCGCCTGTCGTCCTGTTATCTTTCGTTGGGCCAGACCTCCCGGTTCGTCCGTGGGCGCCGCCAACCTCCAGCCCCCATCTCGTGAGCGATGCCTCTCCAAACTCTTCACGACCCGCCGGTGGCGCCATCATTTTCCTTTTGCCAGCTCTGAGGGAACACATCTGATGTCCGCAACAAGCCAGCACACCGAACTACCGTACGACTTGACTCTGTCCGGGCCTATCTTGTCCGGCAGTCCGCGGTAGGCCGCCCGGCTGGGGTGCTCTAGTTGGAAAGCGCTCAGACACTTTGAACCTCCTGTCTTGCAAGACAAGTTCATGACGGCTAACTGTTGCTGTTTCTGGGCATCGAAAGGGCCATGTGGATCCGGATTCGCTCCGTTGAGCACGCCGCCGAATGACTAGGGTGGCCCTTATTCCCATGCGCTCCTCCCGCCATTTACCTTACCTGTGGCCTTCTGTATACGCTGCAGTCTCCGCTCCTCCCAAGCAGCGAGGCTGCTGGCCGAGGGCGAAGGAATGACACGATGACTGCAGTCCGTGGTTGGCTGCCAAGGGTCTAGCATCTGGGCCGCTTTGAGTTGATAATGGGGGGATGTGCAGCTCATTGAGTGAACCTTGTTTGGCCCTCAACCAGGACACTGTGCCACTGTTCCTCGGCTTGTCTTCTGAGGGACTAGTAGCGCCGTCCTCGATTTTCAGATATGCAGAAGCAAAGTGGATTGCGGCCAGTTGTACTTCGCAACGCTTTATTACCTTTAATACCATGGACCGTCTTGATTTATCACGGTCGCTACAACTTATTTTATGCCATCTGCTGCTAGATAGCAAAGAGAGAACACCAACCGTCCGCCGGAGCAAGCGGTGAAACCTGTCGAACATGGTTGGGTTCTCATGTGTCGTGCATCGGCCCGCGTTTGGGATCATTAAGGCCCATGACTTGGTGCCATAAAAAGGGATGGTGGAGGGCTGCAAGGGTGCTCGACGGTAGGTCTCTCAAGAAGCTTCTCTCTCAACGGCTCTGTTACACTCTAATGAGCTCCGTCAAGTTCTAGACAGGAGCAAGAGTAGTGCTAATGTGTGAATCCATGGGCTATCACACGGCACGTGACTTTTACAATATCGGGCTTGGCGCTTGACTTTCCGACCGCAACCTGGAGCTTCCTCAGCATTCGAGAAGGCGAACACATCAACACGCGCGCCATCCCACAATCCAACACTCGCTCCCACTGCAACAGGCCGAAGCTCTACCCCGCAGACACGCGCACCCGCAAATCCTATATTGATCATGGCCGACGCCGCCGTTGAGAACCCGGCCAACACAATCCCGCCACACAAGAAGCAGCTGCCCTCGTCAATACCCAACTTCGATTCCCTAGAGGGCTTCTCGACAGATGGCAACGATGACTATTCCACCTTCAAGAAGCTCCAGCGACAGCTAGAGTGCGTATCACTAAGATGACTACAACAGATACACGAGGCTAACATCAGCCAGGTATATCCACCTACAAGAAGAATACATCAAGGATGAGCAAAGAAGCCTAAAGCGAGAGTTAGTGCGGGCACAGGAAGAGATCAAGCGTATTCAGAGCGTGCCGCTGGTGATAGGGCAGTTTATGGAGGCCATCGACCAGAAGTATGTCATCACACAAACAGCGACCGCAGGGGCGATATTAACTTGTACAGCACCGGTATCGTGCAATCGTCCACCGGTTCGAACTACGTCGTGCGAATCCTCTCCACCCTCGACCGCGAACTTCTCAAGCCGTCGTCCTCCGTTGCCCTACATCGTCATTCAAATGCGCTGGTCGATATTCTCCCCCCGGAGGCCGATTCCTCCATCGCTATGCTTGGTCAGGATGAGAAGCCCGATGTGACCTACGCAGATGTTGGTGGCTTGGATATGCAGAAGCAAGAGATCCGGGAAGCTGTGGAGTTGCCGTTGACACACTTCGACCTCTACAAACAGATCGGCATCGACCCGCCGCGTGGTGTGTTGCTGTACGGACCTCCAGGAACCGGAAAGACTATGTTGGTGAAGGCAGTCGCAAACAGCACAACAGCATCTTTCATCCGCGTGGTGGGCTCAGAGTTTGTGCAAAAATATCTAGGCGAGGGCCCGCGTATGGTACGCGATGTGTTCCGAATGGCGCGTGAAAACTCACCATCAATTATCTTCATTGATGAGATCGATGCTATCGCTACCAAGCGATTTGACGCGCAGACAGGTGCCGACCGTGAGGTCCAGCGTATTTTGCTCGAATTGCTCAATCAGATGGACGGTTTCGACCAAACATCGAATGTCAAGGTCATCATGGCGACCAATCGTGCCGATACCCTCGACCCTGCGCTTCTGCGTCCGGGTCGTCTCGACCGAAAGATTGAGTTCCCCTCTCTCCGAGACCGCCGCGAGCGCCGACTTATCTTCGGTACTATCGCCAGCAAGATGAGCTTGTCACCTGAGGTCGACCTGGATAGCCTGATTGTGCGGAACGATCCGTTGTCTGGTGCTGTCATCGCGGCTATCATGCAGGAGGCGGGGTTGAGGGCTGTGCGGAAGAATAGGTACAACATCATTCAGAGCGATTTGGAGGATGCGTACGCTAGCCAAGTTAAGGGAGCAACCGAGGCGGATAAGTTCGACTTCTACAAATAAAGTAGATGCCATGGGGCTGGGGACTGGAGCGAGAAGCGAGTGGTAGCTCTTTGTACATTACAATAGAAATGGACATCATCCTGGCGAAAGTCTTTCAGCGCACACTTCGTGTATTGCGGACGAGAAGAAACTGTTTCTCACATTAGTACATCTTGAAAGGGTATAATTGGACGAAGACGGTTTGCTGTTGGCACAAGGCGTATAGTGTCCTCGCTGTGGTATATTGTCCAAATGAGCTTGGTGGCTATATCGTGCGATGCATCTTCATTTGCATGAGCCTTTCAAGTGTCGCTGTAGTTGGGCAGACATTAGGCCGCGTTGAGTATCTGACCTTTTCTGAATACATCGTTTCATGTGGCAAATCACATGTTGCAATCAGAAGGTATGCAAAACGTGAAACTCCGCTATCTACGGGCGACCCTTTAGTAGCTGCCCCAGTGATGGAGCAGGGTACGTATGGATGTATAGATGATTAAGTCGGTTAGTATAGAGATTGGTTCTGACGTATAGGGAGGGAGCCAGATTATGAGGGTAGAGTGGAGCAGAAAGTCGGGCGAGGTGGCAGGGAGGAAGTCCAGGAGCAACTTTGGGGGTAGACTGTTGACAGGATTGGGGAGGGTAAGGAGGAGAGAGCGAGATTGGGGAGGGCGGAGTAGGTTCAGATGAAGCGGCCTGTTCATCTGTCAGACGTGAAGAGGGTGGGAGCCTGGTGAAGTCGTCGTGGTTGTATTGTCAGCGAGCTTCTAGTGGGCACCCTGGGGTAATCATGATCACGTAGACGAAGTAGCCGTCAGGCAGCAATCACGGGAATCTGCGGACTTGTATAGCGGGTTGTGGTGTGTTCACTTGGGCGACGTAGTAGTCTCGTCCGTTTTGGAAACTAATGACTAGGAAAAATCTTAGTTAGATACTGCGGTCCTTCGCCTTACTTTACGGTCATGACTACGTGCTGGATGGCTATCTGTTCATGGACAGAGCAGTCCATAGGCTTCCGAAGACCAAGACGTCGGCTTATCAGCACTCGAGAGTTCGTTGTTCTAGCGAGGTCAACCGCGCATGGCTCAGAGAAGGGAAAACTCTAGACGGGGCATTGCCGTGGACTATGCACCGGTGGGTACCAGAGCAGAATAGAGGGAAGCAGTGACGTTAAGAGGACGCGTGACATGTACATGGCTCAGGTGATGGGCGACAGACGCTCAAGACGGAACAACAACCAGGGACCGTGGAAATACCCAACATTCCTACTGCACGAGACGACGCGACGCTGAAGCGAAGTCGAAACAACGGGGCTCGGAAGAGCGACGCGTAGAGTCCCGAAACGCGACGGACAAAAACAAAGGCGTGATGAGCGACAGCGCACTGTAGGCAACGACAAGTATTAGTGAGTCGAAAGGTCATATGAACACGTCAAGGAACACGGCAGATGGGCCCTGGACAGGCACCGCTGGTCCACGAGGCTACAGAACCAATGAGGGGGGATCAAATGAGGTCGAGGTCCACCTGGGTGACGAAGTCGAACATCGAAGTCGGAGGGAGAGGGGAGGGGGGAACGAGCAGCAGAACGTGGGAGAGGCCAACACCCCAACAGCGCGCCCGGTACAAGCCAGGGCATGATCCAGTCAGCGGGCCGTCCGCCTATTTTCTGGGCTGGCCTCAGATCAATCGCAGTTTAATCCTGCCTAAAGCGGGTTGGTCTGATCTGAGAGAGGTTGATCTGGAGTGCACCTACTGGCTTAGCGAGAGTATATAAGGCCCCATCCCCCGCCGCTCGCGCATCTCCCACCCTGCATTTCAGTTCCCAAGCTTCCACCACCACGTCCACCGCGCCGATTTCCAAGTCCGACCCCTCGTTAGGCACACCAGACAGTCGTCTACAAGTCCCTACTCGTATCACCAACAATGCCTCCCAAGAAGTCTTCCGCTGCTGCGCCCAAAAAGGCCGCTGCCGCCGCTCCCACGCATGGCTCCTATGTCGGTACGTCGCGTGCATTTGCTCGCCACCACGTCGTCGCAGCGCCTGCGCGATGGTTCCATCGTGGTCGCCGATCAATACTGACTTGTTATTGCAGACATGGTAAAAGATGCTATCATTAACGTGAGTCTATCATCTCAGGCGCATCGCGTTCCCCGCGCCGTGCTTGCGACAGCCAGACCGGCCAGTCGGGCACAATCCGCAACCCTCGCCCCCGACGTCCCATAGCTCCGAGAACATGTTTGCTAACGCCTTCCATCCATGCTACAGCTTAAGGAGCGAAATGGTTCAAGGTTAGTGCCCTCTTCCAAGACTTGTTCGTGGCCGTCGACATCACGCCATGCATCCGTCCGAAATGCCTTGGACCGTATGCTAACCATATCACCTTACAGTCGTCAAGCCATCCGGAAGTACATTAAAGCCAACAACAGCGTCGGCAACATCTCCGACGTCGCATACAAAGGTCATGTCAACCGTGCTATCGTCAAGGGAGAGGAGACTGGTATCTTCTCGCGCCCCAAGGGTGAGTGCCGCACCTTCCCGCTTCACGAACCTTGTGTTCGCCTTGAGCCAACGCGTCTCCCAACGGGCCGTTATTATTCATATTCACCATGTTCACTTTGCTGACGTTTCTCTCAGGTGCCTCTGGAACAGTGAAGCTTGCTAAGAAGGACGCGAAGGAGCCCGCCACCGCTCCCGCGAAGAAGGCTGAGCCCGCGACCGAGAAGAAGGTCGCTGCGCCCAAGGCTAAGAAGGCGACCACCACCGTAAGAATATCCTTTGCGTCGTGGTCCACCGTCCCAAATGCTGACCATCACGATAGAAGGCCAAGGCTACCACAACCAAAAAGGCTGCGGCCCCCAAGAAAGCGGCGACCAAGGCTGCCCCAAAGAAGGCTGCCGCTAAGCCCAAGGCTAACGCAAGCAAGCCTCGCAAGACCGCTGCTGCTGCCGCCCCTGCTGTCGACAAGGAAGTCTCGCGCGTGCTCGGCAAGACCAAGTCCGGACGTGTGACAAAGACCCAGGCGCCCGCTGCAGCTACGCCCAAGAAGGGTGCAGCAAAGAAGGCCACGCCCAAGAAGACTGCCGCGAAGAAGGCCACACCCAAGAAGGCGACGCCAAAGAAGGCATAAACGAGTTCACTCTGAGCTCTTCTTTCTTTCCTGTTGATCTCTTCTGACTAGTGTACGTGTTATAGGCTGCTCCGACGCTGCGCTCTTCTAGTCGCAAGTCGAATCGCCCCAGCATGTAAGCTATGTTCATGATATCCCTTTTCTCTCTGGGCGACGCGTGGGACTGGTACATGGTGGGAAAGCTGGGTGGGAATCGGGGTGTTCTATCTCTGGGATTGTGTCGTCTATGTCATGCTGGCTCGGCGTTTTCGGGGCGTTTGCGGCATTGCTTGCGCCAACTACTGGATGCTGTTATTCTTTTGGAGGTCACGCGAACAGGTCTAGTTTTGTACAAGACCAAAAGGTACGAGCAATGAATACTGGTTATAATTCATCTTGAGCGTGTCCGGACGTGTGACTCGGACGCGTTGTTTTGGTGCACGGTTGACATGCAGGTCGAGCGGGAACGCACGTGATGCGTTGATAAGATATGCAGCGACCAAGAAGGCTAGCGGGAGCGAATGATGTAACGCCCCTTTACACCGGATATGGACCAAGGTATACTGCATAGCGTAGCCGCATCATGGGCAGCCACGCTTTGAGACGAACTCGACGACTTTCAAGGGGAGCCCGGAAAACATCAATGAATGTGAAGCATGTGAACTCAAGATACACTACTGTTTACATCCACGTGTGCAATGCGTCAGCCATCAAATGTGGGAGACTCAGCTGTGGAGAGACGCATCTCCGTGCTATTCTTACCGGGCCGAAAACGCGTTGGGAGGAGCCAGTCGTGTCCAATCCTAGGGACTGGCAATGCCGGTGTTCCGAATGTTAACGTGTGCACAGGGAGGCTGTCGTCGATTGCATTCAATGTGTGCTGATCTTGTCAGAGCGGGAATGCCCGGATAGAAGTGAGGGCCGCCGAGCCACTCCAATGCGCCATTCCCGCTGGCTGAGTGTGGCTGAGGCTGAACCCAAGCGCTGGGCCTCGTTTTTGCTGCTTCGTCTATTCCCGAACTGGCGGTGCGACTCAGCCCAATCTCGTGCAAATATTCCCCCTGACCTGACGAGAGCACCACGGCCACCACGCTTTTCAGACGCTCGAGACACACGGATAAGTCGTCGACCAAGACAGTTGCTTGCGTGTGGAAGTGCACGTTTGCTCGATTTGGTTCGGTGAGTTGGACCCGTTTACCGGCGCGGCGCAACACTGCGGCTTGGCAGCACACGGACCCATGCGAGCGAAGCTGGCCTTGCTTTGCCTGTCTCTGACCTCTCAGAAGCCTCCTCTCCAGTCCGCCAAACCATCCACACCTCCATTCTTGCACCCACGCCTGCTCTCCTTACCACCCGGGAAGAGTTCTGCGTGCGGCTGTTGACTTGGGCCACACCACTGCACGGCACCAGCCCGGCATTGCACGCAATCGCAGAACGCCGCCATAGCAACCACCTCCCGCCAGCTGCGGCTCCGGCGTGCGCAGGAGTGCCGCCGTCCTCGTTGATGGTAGCGACTGTTATTCCCCCTCGGACCATGCCCTCCTTGGCCGCCGACAGCAGCGACAATTCGACCTATCGACACCCGCCGTCGCCCTACAGTTTGCCCACGCGCACCTCCGCAGACAAGCCTCCGCCGGGAAGGGAACATGCGGAGGGGCAGCCGAATGGAAATACTCCGGCCAGCGGCAAGCTCTCGAATGGTATTGTGATGCAGTCTATACCCAACGGCCGCCCTACGCCCCCGTCGGGCACTGATAAGCGATCGTCACACACGGATGGTTTGGTGAACGCACAGAGAGGATGGGGTCGGGATACGCAGAGTCCCTCCAAGACGCCCGAGGGTCGGGCCGGCTCCGGCAAGCTATCTGGTAGAGATGACGGCTATTTCGCATCAGTGCAGAGTAGTGAGATGGAGGACGGCTGCACAACCACCCACGTCAAGCTCGGTACTCTAAGCTCAAACGACGGCACCAAAGAGGGCCGCAACGATGCCGATATACCCCCCAAGCACGATTCGGAATCACGGAATCCACAGCCGACGTCTAACCTCGACATTTCCCACCCGGGCTATCGTGTATCCTCGCCGGCCGCCTTCAACCGCAACTCGGCCCCAGCCGAGCAGCCGTACCGCCTGCAGCATCGCCACACGCTAGAGGTGCCCAAGGCCTCCGCAGGGACGCGTCCCCAGAACAGTACAGATGAGGTGGTATCCGCTAGCGGCAGGTTTTCTCCCAACACGCCGACACGCCGACGAGGCTCAATGTCTCTGGCGCGGCGGGCTACGCGGTCGATACACTCCGACATGCACCTCGAAGAGGTGCCTCAGGACGAAGACGCCGCGCGGTGGGCAGAGCACATCCGACAGAAGCGGGCCAGCAAGAAGAAGCGGAAAGAGGACGAGGACGATGATCGCGTCGTTGTGGGTACCAAGGTGGATCAAAACCACGTCAACTGGGTCACCGCCTACAACATGCTTACGGGTATTCGGTTCACCGTGTCCAGGACAAACGCGAAAATGGACCGCGAGCTCACCGACGCCGACTTTGAGGCGAAGCACAAGTTCTCGTTTGACATGTACGTCCCGGACGATTTCTTATTAGCCAATCTCCTTCTATTATTCGGTCTTCCGTCTGGTTTGCCAAGATCGCATAGACTTTAAACTATCACTGACATGCTGCAGAACTGGAAACGAACTTACGCCCTCCGCCAAGTACGACTTCAAGTTCAAGGACTACGCACCTTGGGTCTTTCGCCATCTACGTACCACATTCAAGCTAGATCCCGCCGACTATCTCGTATCACTAACGAGCAAGTACATCCTCTCTGAGCTCGGGTCTCCCGGAAAGAGCGGCAGCTTCTTCTATTTCTCTCGAGACTACAAGTACATTATCAAAACAATCCACCACGCCGAACACAAATTCCTTCGAAAGATTCTCAAGGACTACTACAATCACGTTCAGGAGAATCCGAACACGCTCCTTTCACAATTTTACGGCCTTCATCGTGTTAAGATACCCTATGGACGCAAGATCCATTTCGTTGTCATGAACAATCTATTCCCCCCGCATCGAGACATTCACCGCACATTCGATCTAAAGGGTTCTACAATAGGAAGAGATTTCAAGGAGGAGGATCTGGAGGCGAACCCGCGTGCGACGTTGAAAGATCTGAACTGGTTACGACGGGACCTACACTTGGAGTTTGGGCCGACCAAGAAAAAAGCGTTTGTCGAGCAGATGCAGAAAGACGTCAAGTTGTTGCAGAAACTGCACATCATGGATTACTCGCTGCTGGTCGGTATTCATGATTTGGAGAAGGGCAATGAGGAGAATCTGCGAGACAAGACCTTACAAGTATTTCAGCCAGGTGGCGAAGCTGCAGAAGAACCGGGGCCGAACATGCTTATGCGAACGCCATCGAAGTTGGAGAGTGCCCGGAAGGCGAAAGAGCTGAGGCAGATGATCAAAACGCAGAAGCCCGTACCAATGGAACAAACCGCGAGTAAGATGCCGAGTGAGATGCATGATGTGCAAAAGAACAACTACTTTTACACGGATGACGGAGGGTTTAGGGCTACGCATGAGGATGATACGCCTGGGGAGGAAATATACTATCTGGGCATTATCGACTGCCTCACGCATGTAAGTACACTTCTCGGTCTTGCACAGCTAGTCGATTGCTAACGACATCAGTACTCACTTATCAAACGTATGGAGCATTTCATCAAGGGCCTCTCGAACGAAAAGACCCAGATCTCAGCCATTCCACCCGAAGGATACGGGGACCGCTTCGTGAAGTTCATCAGTGGCGTTACGAAAACGCGGGAAGCGGCCGAGCGCGAGAAGACTGCAGACACAGCTCAGGCGATCAACGATCCCTTACTTACAGGAATCAATATCACTAGTGCCGAGCGCGATTCCACCGAACGCGTGCTACAGAAGGCAGAAGGACAGGCTGAACGTTCAAGGCGTAGGGGAGCTTCGGAAGACGATGTGCCTCATCGAGAGATGCGCATGGTACGAAGCCCGTCTGCCGAGCGAGGCGAACTCGGCACTACACTTCCAGTCGTTGAGGAAGCGGTTGAATCTGCGAGCACAGGAGGCAGGAGCGGTCGGAGTACAGAAACCAATCTTCAGCCTCCCGCCCCGCCTTTAAAAGAAGAGGACAGGCATCGTGAACCCAGCTCAAGAGACCAGTCACATGGACGTCCACCACCCACACCCCCCAAAGACTCTGGAACCGCACCTAGCGAAGGACGTCCACCAACCCCGCCGAAAGACGTACGGTTCGCAACCCGACACCCGGGTCCTCCCACGCCACCGAAGGAGGAGAGAGGGAGAGGGAAAGACAAAGAGCTTCCTCTTTTACCGCCTATGGAGACGGTTGTAAGGGTGAACTAGGAAGAACCTCGATGACGACCGATACATTGCACGTGCATACCCCATTCTTTTCTTTTCGCCTTGCTTTTTCTCTTTATCATTGTTCTTTATAAAATTTCGAATCTCATGCTGCACTTGCATATTTCGTTTGTCGTTTAAGTTGGGCTTCTCAGGCATTTGGAAAGGAAGCGCGCAATTGTGCTATGCATGATACCATAGGGGTGACTTTGCTACGGCATGTCACTGATGTTTCTTTTGTTTGCCATCGCATTATTTGCCTTCGTAACGGAACGGCGACACGGCTGTCTATTGTCATGTTTCCTTTGCTGTTTCGCCGTATCACCAAATCTCATAATTCGAGCGGCTGGTGTTATGACGCTGCTGCTACCTGGCATAGACGCACTCCTTGTTATTAAGTGGAGTTGTTATCAGGTGTGAAGACGAAGAGGGGCTGCCGATTTCAGGCTTTCTTGTAGGATATCTTTAAACATGGGTTTGGAAGAGCTGTACGCGTTCGGAGGCTTGGTTGGCTTGGGCATTGGTGTTCGGAGGCGAGGCGTAGATAGATGGAATGGAACTGCATGCCATCTAATAGTTTGTGTGTTTGTAAATGTGTGATTATTATATGTAACTATTATGCAATCGATACGATCAAGTCTGGTTTAGTCGCGGCCGTTGTTGTCTGTTCAAGGGAAATATGAGTGTGAGAGAGCGCAGAAGGCACGATGCCTGCTATCCTACCGTATATTACGGTAGCAGTCTGTAGTTTGCTAGGTCAAAGCTTACACACATGCACGCCTAGCCAGTCAAGCATGTCCACTAATATCATAAACCTGTACAGAGATCGGGCCAACAAAACTACTGACAAGCTCGTATAGCTAGCATACCAGCGCAGCTACTCCACCGTCATATAGTACACCTTCATATAATACACCGCAAAGACGCCACGCGACTGAGCATCAGGTCGTGAATTCGCATCCTTGTGCACGATTAGTCGCGCAGGTAGATGTAGTAGCTATGTATCTCGAAAGACTTCTCTCTTTGTCTCTTCTGGATTCTTTTGCACTAACAATATAATACATACCCTTGCACCCAGCGCCCCTACTCTTCTTAAATAGCCATCACGGTACGGAGTAAAATAACAATCTAACAATCTCGTCCTCTTCCCTCTCCTTCCCCAGATCAAAGCCCAATCCCATCAGTCGTTAATAGATAATACCTGTGTTGATCGATTCTGTGGCGGCAAAATACACGCCGTAGTTACCAGACGACTAGTCCCGCCGCAGAGCAGAGCACACCCGCGCCTTCGCCTTGTATGTGTAGAACGTGGTGGAGATCAGGGAGAGAATTACGGTGTTCACGGGTTGGCAGGCTATTGACAAGTCTCGCGCAATTATTGGGGAAGAGTAGTACTGTGATGTTGTTCGGCAGAGTGGTCGTGTCTTCATTCTCGTCGCGCTGACTATTAGTAAGGAAGCGACTGAGGGTAAATTGAAGCGAGATGGTCCAGGGGAGTTGGCTGTGATGAGGAGGGAGAGGGTGGCGGTAATAAGGGGCAAGTTTGAGCTTTTGACGTTTGGGCCTGAGGAAGAGCTTGTCCTTGATGTAGGCGGGATGCAAGCTGAAGAGGCGGCGGGTAGGATTGCGAGGTGGGTGTGGTGGGTTGGGGAGTTTTTGAGCTGGAATAAGAGTGTGTCTGAGAACCAGCATAGGGCCATTGAACGGTGGGGGTTTGAATTTAAATCACAAAGTAGTTATAATCTATGCTATGCTATGCTATACTATGCTATCTTGATCCCCTCCCCCAGGAGCTTGGGCCACTACCCGGCGTGACGTCACGTTGGCTCCTGGGCTGGTTGTGTTTTTCGTGATTCTATCACCCATTGTGTTTCAATGTTTCGACATCTCCCGCAACAGCGCCTCAATGTTCGATGTTCGAAACATCACCTCCTCGGTATCTCACTATCGGCAGTACTGTGTACAGCTCTACAGCTCTATTATCGTGTATAAGGTGTGGGTATAGCATCTCTACCGTGTACAAACTTCTACTGTGTTTCGCGCGAACCTTACAAAAGGGGCTCCCACTATGCAAATCCAACCCAACTGCTATTTTGAAATCTTTGAAAGTATAGAAAAGGGCGAGGAATTGGCGGTTAGTAGTTGGTCGGATACTGCCCCCTCATCTGCGAATGCCTCTTAATCTGCTTCTTTGTTTTGCGTCGCATGAGCACCAGGATGTATATGACAATAGTCAAGAAGGCGGCGCCTACTTGAACGAGACCGACGTAGAATGAGACGCTCTGCACAAGACGTATTAGCAATTAATTTTACCATGAAGGTTATTGTCAAGGTAGAACCCTGCAGCAAACTCACCTGCACATTACAAAATCGGTCGAAATCCACCTGGTCCGCAAACTCTTTCTGTATTGCCCTTGCAGGCGCGGAGCAAGTCCAACCCCAGAGATCGTTACTCTTCCCATCCTTATCCTTCTCTGTGCGGTACAAGCTAGCTGCCACACACCACACGACCAAGTTGCCCAACAGCACAACCCATGTAAACGTCGTAGCGACAATCGCCGCCTTATTCGCCTTCTCAACGCCGAACTTGTAGCTGAACAAGATGAGGAAGTTGAGGAGTACCGAGATGCCGGCGACTAGGAAGTACATCCAGGTCGGCCATACTTTGCTGTTTTTGGCCCACGCGGTGCGCGTGGTAGTGCTGCCGTCGGCGTTTGAGATGGTTTTGTAGACGTCTTTTGTAGTGAGGAATTTGTGGAGGGTGAGCGTTATAGGAATGAACACGGCGATGGAGATACAGAAGGCGAGAATGCGCGAGATGACGCGAAGGCGGCGGATGCGTGCTTTCAGTTGCTAGTATTCGTGAGCTCGAGGTTCGATTTGGGTTGATAGTTGGTGCAGTTAGTTAGTACTTACGGCATCTGCTTCGTGTGCTTTCTTTATTCCCTCGAAATCGATCAGACTTTGCCCATGCTCGTGGCGACCGGAGGGCGATGTGTGCCCCGAAGATTGTCCAGAGTGCATGCCCGGCGAAGAAAGCGAGGGCGAGAGAAGATGTTGCTGCTGCTCCGGCGAGAAATGCTGCGAGCTGTAACAAGACAGCGCGGCCATACTTTCTTCTCCAGCTCTTTAATTAGACCGCAAGCGTGAACCTCTGAGAAAAGTCACCCCAAGCGCAGCGAGTCGTACTTCTAAGAAGAGTTATCCCAAGCGCAACGGGCCGTATAGGCAATCTTAATAGTGAAAGCATCATATCTTATACGCAAATCTCGGGAGTGCTGATGCTTTCTGAGCCTTCAGCCCCCTTGCAGGCGATATTCCAACACCGGATCTCGAAACTTCCTGCCAATCGTTGCGAGATTTCTCAGCCTAGCTCAATCACCCACGCCGATGGCCCATTCCGAATGTAGGCATGGGATACGATGACAAAGCTGATGCTGCGTGTGGCGGCTCTTCGTCTTTCCGTAAGCGGTATAGTTGATGTGGAATGCTTATGCTTGTGGCGCACTAATTATATATAGACCGTGCTGGCTTGGTGGGGGCTGAACTGTTGTTTCGAATAAAATTAAGTTTATGCCAGCTCAAGTCATTAATGAGTTAGCTGATGGAAAGCCGCATAGCCTTTCAGGTACTCGGAGGCCGTTTGTTTCGAAACAGCGTTCAGCGGGGCCTGTGGTTACTCGCCATCGTAAAGATCGCCAACTTCGGGGTCGGGCTCGGGAATCTTGATTTCCTTTATGTGGAAGCGTACTATAGTAATCGATAAAGCGTAGTTAGGAGCTCTTCATCTACCTGGTTCCTAGACTATCCGACTGCCGACTCTCAGGCGATCGAGTCCATTCTCCGCTCGAACCGACAAAAGCGATCGTCTCATATACGAAAGAAAATACCACCTCATCTATACGTATCGCCCTCGACACTTTCTCAGCTGTAGTATAAGGCCGCCATCGCACAGCGGTTTAAAATGGACACAGTAGATGTGTTCCCGGTCTCCTTGTCTTTGGGATAAGGGAGAAAACGACCACTGTAATCCCCAACGATCTCCAGTAGTCAAGCGTCGTCCGGTTAGCAACGGAATCATCCCGAACGTTGAATCGATCACTAACATCTCTCGCGCTTTCACGGTCGCAGTAGCTCCTGCTTTCGCAAGTCTACCACCAGCCTTTGCTGTCGTATAATAGCATACGTCGAGAAAGAATGTGCTCTAACCTCGAATATATATGTGATTGTTCGAGGAGTACCGAGCCTTTGTTCCTCGCCAAATTCAAGCCCCCAAAGACATACTGATGGAAGGTAGTCGTTGGGAGGAAGGAACCCTTCGCGAACACTTCCTGCACTGGCTGCTGAGACCGTGGCATAGGCTTCCTGGAAAATGATGGATTTTGGCATGCGGGAGGTCAGGAAGCCGTCCGTGAATTCTTGTGCTCTCGATTTCGTGGTAGTGGCTAGTTAGCCAACCCAACAGTATGAAAGCGCCCTGTATTGTCCCGTTTCTCCTTGGGAAGGCTGATGGTAAGGCTTGGAAATCGCATCCCTATATCAATAACTCGTACAAGAAGTAAGCCAATACATTTCAAACATCTTTCATAAGTTTCAAGACATTCAAATAGCCAGTTTCGGCCAAGCTCAAAGTAGGCTTTCGAATCGAGATACCTTTTGCTCGGTTGATGGGGCACATCGGCGCCGGCAAGATCATTTAAAAATCTTTAGCAGAGTCCAACCCGAAAACCTTTCGCCAAGGGCAACTGCCATATCAGTCACGTACTACTAGTAATGTACAACCGCAAAAGAGCATTTATTTCGGCCTTACGTTCACGTGTACAAATACGGTTTCATGTCCTCAATCAATCGATCCCCACAAGAGGATACAAGGCCTTGTACTCATGTAGAGGAATATCCCCCAAAAGCCAGCGGAATTGCCACATTGATCGCGTCAACACTATGATCAGACCAGATGTTATCGATAATATCGTGAACATCAATTCCCACGTAAACGCGCACTCTCCTCCCATTGAATGCGCCGGCGCCATAACAACTCCTCTGGCGCGCGTCGAAAATATCCTCGGCTTTATGCTACCGCATTGAAAGAGGGGCTCCCGTAATTCAAGGTCCTTGGGGTGAAGGCTAGGAGTACCGTTGTAGGAGAGCTGAAGGACAAGGTGCTTGACGTTAGGGAAGCGCGATGTGACGTGTAGAGCGTCTTGTTGCTAGGTGTGATCGAGGCTCCACGTGTACGCGCTAAAAAGATGGGGATAGCGGAACTAATGATAGTGAATTTGGAAAGGCCTACAAGGAGCTCGCAGTATACAGAAATCGCGATGTAGACCGCGATCAGTACGAAAGATATCATCGCCATATGCCAGGACCGATCCATCGTGGTAGATCTAGCAATAGGTTTCTAGCAGGGTGAACCGATGGTGCGAACCCCATGTGTCCTCCAGTGAGCGCGATCGGGGCGTGGGATCGAGAGACATGTCGAAGATCTTCTAGGTTAGTAAAACGAGTTTCTTGATCCACTGCGTATTTCGGCTGGAGGATCCAGCAGGCTAGGATTGGGATGATCACGGTTAGTATAGATTGCGGGTAGAGGGACTGGCCCCTGTACTTGCTTAGTCCAATACTTGCGGGAGTGCGTGTGATACTTACATAGCGTTCGATGATTGGCTATTCGTCGGGCTTTCCGAGTGGATGCTTGCAACAGCAACCCTCAAGGTAGCAACACTTGTAAGTGCAAGTGCAGGTCGTGTTGTTGCCTGGTCGTCCACGTGCAGTGACCCGTCTTGACACAGTGAGCATAGGCCCGCGAACTTAGTGCTGAATGCGATCAACGTCCACGACGGTTTCCTAAGCTGAGTTGCCGTTTTTTGGGCGGTCTAGCATGCGGATGACTGAGGTTTGGACTGTTACAAGGCCACTTAAACGAGCTGTACGTAGGTAAGAAACGTCGGAGTCGCAACACCACTCAGTCAGCTTCTCCCAACCCTGTGTTCTTCTCCGGAGGACAGTGCAACGATGTCAGTCGGCCAGGAGACGTTACGCTTCCCCTCCTCATCTTGTTGTAATGATCTCTTAATCTCATCCACGGCGTACCTGCCAATCCTAGTCTGCTTCACCGATAGGCCTCGGTTGTTTTTATCAGCGTCATGCGCGCTGATCCAAGCTTGAGCATACAGACTCCGGGCAATCTGCACACCACCTGGTGAGCCGGCCGATATGTTGCCTCCGAGATACCACGGATTCTCAACGCGGTCAAAGGAATGGATGAGAGCAGCCAAGGGAAGCGCCGCTTCGGTGACGAGGTGGGAAGATGCGTAGGGCCGTATGACTTCGTAGGATACGCCGTGTGGAGAGTATATGACAGACAACGTCTTCTCACGGTCGTTGTAAGGGGCCGGTACGATGGTGGGTGACGAAGATGATACGGTCCGGAACGATCTGGGCGATGCAGGCGGACTCAGAGGCGGCTCAGGGAGATCTAGGTATCGTCCCGGGGCAGCAGAAAGCACGCTACAAGGCGGACGATACGTGATTCCGATTGCATGATGGAGACCGGAGAGGTCTCTTCTCGCTGGCATCCAGGTCACTGTGACCTCGCCACAGGAACCACGAGGAGACATTGGTGGAAGCACGAGGCGGTAGAGTGACTGGCTGTCTCCGTGGACATACTTGGGCAGGGCTTGGACGAGTTCAGGACGGAAGTGTCTCCACGAGCGTATCTTCTTGGCGGCAGATGGGATGGCAAGGACGGTAGATTGGCATTCTCGAGGCAGTTGGCGTAACGTTTGCTCGTGACAATGATCCGGCTTATCTTGCGATATGATGACAAGGTCTGGCTCATGCTCAAGCTCCTTCAGTGAAGAGATGCATGGCTTCGTCTTCTGCTCCGAGATGGAGAAGATGCTACTGAGGATGGTGGCAGGGCCGACGAGCCAGGGATCAATGAGGATGGTGAAGGAGCCTGGGAACAAGCCCGGAGACGAAAGCGGCGCTATCGGGGGGCTGAAGGTGAGCAAGAAGGCAGTATCGCCATTCAGCGACTTGCACGTCAGGCTCATGGTCGCCCGCAAGGGGAGCGGTCGAAGAGGTGGGCGTCAGAAGACATCAGGCTGCGAGGCAAGCAGATATAGGAAGCATAGGTCGGTCGTTGATGGGAATGACGGGCTCGGCGTGGGCTTGCGTGCGCCACCAATGTCCCAGGGCAAGCGTAAGCGGCGTCCGTGCGCTTGCGGCTCGTTTGGGCGAACAGAGACGAGGATAAAAAAAAATACCATACTTCCCGGCTGGACCAAACACCACCACGGCTTACGCTTTTGACATTGCTCTCTGCTCGGATGCTTATCCCAGGTTGGTCATCAGAGTCGCGAGACGGCGGCATCTGCTCCTGGGCGCCCTGACACTTGGGCTTTCCGACGTCTTCTGGCCATGGAAACCCTGCTTGGGACCACGACGACAGGAATGCCGCGGTCGCCAATCATAGCAAGCGACAGCCTGACAAATGGCGAGACGGCCAAACGACAGCGGAAACGCTCGTTGGCCTGGCCGTCCTGCGGCGCTGCAAAAGGAGAGTGGAGAGGTAGGCGTCGTCGACGTGAAGGGGCCCGTCCAACACTGTCGCCGGGCACATTGGCTGCACCGCGCAATGCTAACAGCACCAGCGCATCTAGACGGCCGCTTGGGCTGTGTCATGGTGCACTCCATGGTGCAATTGGGGAGCAGTGCAGCTTGGAGCTCCCCTGCTGCCGCTCAGAACGCCTCCATTGTCCCCAGCTCGCTCGTCGGGGACGGAAGACTTGCTGTCCTGGTCGGAGCTGAGCTCGAGCTGAGCCGTAGGCTGGCGAGCTGCACAAGCACCGCACAGCAAGACGGACGGGGCCTGCATCTGCCGTAGTCGCATGTATTATCTGGGGGAGCTGGGAGTTGGACGAGTTTCAGCGCCAGGCGGGCCACCAGGGCTCTCGACGTCCCGGGCTCGAGCTGGTTTCTCCCCCCACTTCTTTCACCCCCCCGCTTCTTTCACCCACAGTGCCCCTCCTTCCTCATTATCCGCCGCAGACAACGGCCCTGCCAGCACCCAAGAGCTTGCTTTGTGCCGCCACGCCAGTCACCCCTCCCCCCCCTCCCCCCCATCTGCGACACACAGCTACAGCTACAGCTACAGCTACAGCTACAGCGTCATCCCAGAGCTCCCCCAAGCTCGCCCAAGCTCCCCCTCGCCATTGAAGCGCACCGCAGCGCCCTGCGTCTGTCCGCTGCCCGTCTGCTGCTCGCCTGCTGCCCGCCGCCCGCCCTGTCCGAGGGTAGATGCAGCTGGCCATGCCGCCGCGAGCCTCGCTGACGGGATCCTTCTCGGTCTCAGACGAGAACAACGTCGTCGTCTGCCCGCTGCGCAATCACGATGGGTCTGCCTGTCGCAAGCGCTGCACCGGCGTGAGTGCTCCCTCCGAGTCCTGTCCGCTCTCCCACGTCACTCCCCCCGGCCCACCACCGCTCGCACAGAGGGAATAACACGACATGCTGCATAGGAAAAGCGCTACCGCTCCATGCAGGAGCACATCCGCCGCGCCCATCCCGAGCACTACATCTCGAAGCTCCCCGCCACCGAGGAGAGCTTCACGCTGATGGTCAACACTCCGCCGCAGGAGCGGCCACCCCCGCCTCCCCTCCCCACCACAGCAGGCCCACCAGGTTGGTGCCCAGGTCTCTCCAGCACAGCGGGGACTGACACAATGGCAAGGCTATGGCGGCAGCGAGCTCAATGCCTTCTACCACCAAGACTACGGCTTGAGCACGCCCAGATCCTCCGACGAGATGCGCCGAGGCTCGCTGCTGCCCGCTGCGAGTGCGGCGGCGGCCCTGGCCTCGCTGCACAACCACCGCGCCGACTACGACTGGGACTCTGATCCGGTGCGGGCTCCACTGCAGCGTCCCACCGTCGCCCATGTGCTAACCATGCTCTGTTGTAGGAAGCGACGTCCGAGCCAGACTCGAAGAGCTACCGACCCCGCGCCCGCTTCGCGACCACCGCCATGGAACACCACATCGCCTTGGCCGGCGAGCCCTACGAGCCTTACTACACGGCAACCTCGCTGCAGCGCGAACTGCTGCCTTCCTCGCTCGCTCGCTCGCCGCCAGCACGCTCCTCCACCCTCCCGCCGGCTCCGCGCTCCATCAAGCCAAATAGACCGCGCAAGTCGTCGGTCGGCCAGAATGCCCGCAAGCCCAAACACGAGCGGCAGAAGTCCAAGGAGAACGCTCGCAGGATGAGCTACGATCGAAAGGCACATTCGGCGGAGCCACAGACAGCCGCTGCCCTGTTCGGCAAGCGATGGGAGGACCTCATCGACGCCGCAGCTTCGGCGACAGAGGAAGATAGCAGAGATCTTACGCCTGTGAGTGATGGCCCAGTACACATGTCACCGTGCCTAATGATTCAGGTACCCGGGTCTCCGCACATGTCTCCGCACATGATGAACCGAACGTCGCTGCCGCCCTTTGTCGCTTCCCAGTTCCAGTCGTACACTGCATCACCGCTGCAGAACACACTGACGCCACCGCCGCCAGACATGTCGGACCTGCAGCCGTTCCCTTCGGTCGAGTCATCCATCGAGTCTGCAACGTCTGGCTCGAACTTTCACATCCCGTCCCAAGGGCTTTCGGATTCTTCCCCAACATTCTCCCATGCTGTGCAAATCTATTGTGCCGCCTGTCGGAAGCTGTCGATTCTGAAGGAGAGCTATGCCTGCTCCGAGTGCATATGCGGCCTTTGTCAGGACTGCGTCGATGTTCTCGTGAGTGAGCAGTCTCGCGGCCGCACAGCACGGTGTCCGCGGTGCGGCGCCGTCGGAGGCAAGTTCAAACCTTTCCAGTTGGACATAAGATAAGTATTCTCATGCGCAAAGAAAAATCAAAATCTTTTTATTCTTGTTGATGTTGGGGTTTTTGACGAGCATTTCCCGGCCACTCTACATCTAGGGTTCACTTGCACTGCGGGCGGTCGGCGTTTGAATTTCTGGTCATTTGAGTATCTGCATAGACTATTTGGCAAAGCCTCGGTTTGGCGTTACTAAGCTTGGAAGCCTTTGAAAAGGACGGAACAGGTGGCTCGTTTGCTGTTTAACAAGGGCATGTGTGTTGAGTGCCGAGTAGGTAGTTGAGACGGAATTCAACACGCCGGAGCCGAGGCGGGCCCGAAGGAAGGCTTGCGCGCTCCTTTGTTGCGAGCACCAAGGCTTTATTGATTCTGCGGATTAGCCATGGGTGCTTCATTGACCGGCTTGATGCACGGTCGCGCGACCGAATGCGAAGGCGTATCGAGGATGCTTCGAGAACGGCGCGGTTAGGGACGGGAAGGGATTGCGGTGAGCGAACCGTGGTTGAGGTTCGGAACGGGTGATCGGGACGAGATGGCTCGTGGGAGAGGTATGGAAACTCAATTTCTTGATTTCCTCACGCGCATTCACGTTATACATGGTTGATGGCTTGGGAAGTCAGGTGCACCAAAGGCACGTGTCCAAGGCCCGGCGCAAGCACGCATGTGATGCATGTGCATACTCCCGTCTCCTATGGTGCGGCTGTCACACTCGCGAGCCGACGCACTCGTCCAGGGTGGCAGGAAAAGCGGTGAAACCAATCAAAAGAATACCTGTTTCTTCCTACTAGCTTTGGTAGCGCCCGGTAGAATTCAGGAATGACTCGTGTGGACTTGCGTGGTGGTATCGTGTGGCGCGTGACGCAGTGGATGGCTTTGAGCGCCCAGAAGGGGCTTTGTTGATTGTTGAGCGCATGGAGACTTGTTCGTTGGGCTGGAAAGGAACCATTTCTTTGACGACATATCGCATCATAGATCCAAATTTAGCCCCTGTCGAACATGGTAAGATACACACGGCACACATGGAGATTGTTGACTACCTTGTTGGAGGCACCACAACTCCACATGCCACCCTTCCCTCCTGCATACCTAGCCCTGCAGCCTAAATAGTGTGGACCCTGGAGTGCTTGGTTGGGGGGTAGCCCGACGATTGCCAAAAAGGTAGGTTTGGCGGCTGTACGGGGCTAGTCTTGGCTGGGAGGGGAGGAATGGCCGGCTTGGTCGCAACCTTTCGGGCATGCAAATCCATAAAGTGTGACCTGTTTCTCGTTCGGGAAGCCCCGCGTGTGAGGACTCTCTGTTTGCTTTTGCTTCGCAAGTACTACGCATCGGATATCAGTTACATTCCACCTATTCTAGCACTGTTATATCGACACCGAGTTTGTAGCATATCAAGATGCCACTCCTGCGCGGTTTGACGTTGAAGATTAAAACCAAGTTGACGCCGCCGCCGGCTTCGCCTACGCCGCAGTCACCTACGTCTTCATTCGAGGCTGTGGGTAGACAGGAGCGGCAGAGGGAGAGGGCGCAGACGACGAATGGAAGCATGGAATCGATTGCTAGTCAAGAGAGTGGGAGCGTGGGGGCGGCTTCGCATGCAAAAGTGTCCATGGGGTCGCTTGAGAAGGTCGGGGAGGAGAGGACGCAGAGGCGACGAAGCAAATTTAGGGAAGAGTTATGAGTGGGAAAGGCGAGAACAGGGTATGTGGATTTATTGTATAGGCTGGAAGCAAAGCTAACGGGCATGCAGGCGACTGAGATACCCCGAGAGCGGCGAATAACGCTACGTCTCCGCAGGTTCCTCAGCCGGCACCGGCGTCACACTCTTCGGTGGCCCTTTAGGTGGTCCGCCCATCTTCGGCGGTGGCGGTACCCCACCTTTCCCCTTCGACGTGAAATCCTCCTTTGCACTCTTCTCCTCCCCCTCTTTAAAATAGTCGTCCAGCCCGCCCCTTCCGCCCGGACTGATCACCGGATGGTGCACCCTCGCCTTTCCTTTCTTCGGCGGCGCATTACTCCCCTGTGGAGGCGGCGACTTCGACGGCAAAGCCATGTTAGCTGGAACGAAGAGCTCGGCAGGTGCGCCCATGTTCTGAGATGGTGCGTGGGGGAAGTTGGGGGACGAAGATACGGGGCGCTTTTCATCCAAGGAGGCACTGTCCGTGGAGAAAAGGGTTTCGCCAGGGGCTTGGGGTGGTTCTTCCAGCGACGCGGGAATGCGATGCAGAGCGCCGAAGCCGAGGACGCAGCCTAGTGCTCCTTCGCCACCCCAGCCACGGGATGGGGTGATGGTTACAGGGCGGGTGACGTTGTATTCATGGTTGTAGACGAAGAGGCGGAGGGGCCTGTTGAGGTGCTACACCGTTCTTCAGTTCACATGTCCGTAAAGGGTGGTTGAGATGGAGGGAGAGTCTTACGTCTTCAACAAGCTCACCTAGTCCGGCCTCGCCTCGGACTAGCCCTTCGGGACTACCGATTACATAGTCACCATACGGAAGTAGGCCTGCTATGTCGGCGGGAGAGTTCGGGATCACGTCGAGGATGTGCCAGACGTCTTCAGTTACAGAGAGTGGTGTCCATTGGAGGGAAATGCCTAGCGTTGGGTTTTCGGCAGGGATGGGAAGGTAGATTTCTCGTATTTTCTGACCCTGAGACGACTTAGCTCTGTGTGACAGATAGCGGATGGGGCCTAAGACGGTCCCTTCTTATGACGGCCACGATAATGAGGAACTTTGACTGGAGCATTGAGTTGAGAGATGATATTGAAACGTGACCTGAATGACGATGTGTACATGTGAACCGGTGAGCACAGGAAACAAGTGTCAAGCAACAGAGAAACGAGAAATGGAAACCGCAATGCAAAATGCCTACCTTGGCGCTGAAGACACCGAGGCTTATCGTCGTCCCAGCACAATTCCGCACCTCGGTCGCGAACAAGTTCGGATCCGCACTTTCCTACATCCGTCAGCTCCTCTCCTCATCATTATCTCCTATACTCTAGCACTCACAATCGTCCTCCCATTGATCCCAATAACAAAGTCAAACCAAGGGTCCAGGGGCACCTCCGGATTGGTGTTCCTCAGCACCTGGAATCCATACGCGCCGTTGGTCGCAGACTGCTGTTCTTCTGGCGCGGCATCCAGCCGGGAGATGAAACGATTAAGGGCGCCAAACATGCTGGTGATGATCTGAGGTGCGTGTTCTGTGTTATCGGGATGGTGTTGGTTTGGGGACAGGTGTTGTAGCTGGAGGTTTTGAGTTTGGAAAGGCGAAGTGGCCATAGCTTCTGAATGATCGGCACAAGCTATTTTGGGTCGTGATACAGAGGGTGCGGGGAGCTTATAACTGATATTGATTCGTGAGATGTGCGTAATCGAGTCTTAAGAGGTTCAAGTCATAGTACGATACTCAAGGAGCGTTTGTCCATTCCACAGCATTCGATTCACCAGGCAGTCACATTCAGTTAGCGTGTCCGTAAATGGACTAGTCTTTCAGATTTAGAATCAGGTCTCTGATTTTGTGAGCGCATCTTCTCTCCTACAGCACCTACCTAGGACTTGCACTAGTCCTCGACGCTTTGTGCTTATTGCGCCAGTTTATGAATGGGCAAGGCAGGTAGCATGGACGAGAAACCGGATGAGCGAGGCATCCACCAGTGGAATGACATCAGTCAGTTCCCAGAGCATCTAAAGAAGTGAGAGACCACTCCAGCATGCGTACATGACGCTAAGATACGAACAGATACTGGCACCAGAGATTCCGAATATGGCAGGCCTACAACCAGGGAATATGGATGACAGAGGATTCGTGGTTTGGTGTCACACCTGAACCTATCGCCAAGTACGACACCCTATTGCTACCATAATACATCCGATTATACTGATTTGCCAAGCAAGATTGCTGCGCATATAGCTGAGTCCACACCACAAGAAAAAACTGTCATCATAGACGCATTTGCTGGTGTCGGCGGGAATGCTATTGCTTTTGCACGCTCGGGGCGATGGGAGCAGGTCTTTGCCATCGAAAAAGACCCCAAAACGATGAAGTGCGCGAAGCACAATGCTAAGGTCTACGAGGTCGACAAGAAGATCGTTTGGAGTACCGGGGATTGTTTTGATCTTATCAACAGGAGGTTTGGCGGGAAGAGCAACATCGTCATCTTTGCCAGCCCGCCTTGGGGAGGTGAGCTTCGTACGGGACCATTATCGGATAGAAGTTGCTGATCAGTACAGGAACGGAGTACAGCAACGAAGACGTTTTTGATCTCTCGAAAATGATACCGTATAACCTAGAGAAGCTGTACAAGAGTTTTTCAAAGTATAGCACACATGTCGTTCTCTACTTGCCGCGGACGTCGGACTTGAACCAGCTGGCGCGGTATGCGACCGAGGGGAAGAAGCTAGAAGTAGCGCATTATTGCATGATGGGAGCCAGCAAGGTAATTAGGCCATTGGAATGCTCGAATTCTGCTAACATTGTTGACATAGGCGCTCTGTGCGTACTATGGAGACTTCAATTTTGATGTTGAGGAAGAAGAAGACGAAGCGAAAGGGGAGGTCAACTCTGCGTAAGCCTTCCATGTATTTGTTGCAAGGATAATGGGACTAGGCTCTAGAAGTTTTTTTGCATGTATAGTATCTAGTATACACAAGCGTGCAATGCCGTTCACTATGATTTTAGTGTACTGGGTCAATGAGCGACGAGATTTGCTGTTCCAACATCTAGAAGGCTCGCAGGGGTTCACGTGAGGGTCCACGTGATGGGTCCGTGCGCGCGCTCTTTGAGAACTCGACGGCGACCATCACCTCTACACGACAAAAGCGCCCTATGGGCAACCTCGCCACACCGATCACACCGCACTCTATCGCTCCAAAATAGCCTTTGATACTGTCTAGGCTCCGACTATTACCAACCCGACCAACTCTGCTCACCACGTTGCGACTGTGAATGAAGACCGGCCCGCCCCCCAACGCTTCATCCCCACTGCAGCGGGCCTTCACCCTCGGGCAAGAGGGCCACAAAGCTCACATTTCCTCGTGCCCGCGCGCCCTCTAGATTTACGCCCTCATCGCGCACTACCTCCATTCAACTCCCTGCTTCGACGCCGCACTAAACCATGGCCTCCGAAGGCAACTCTTTTCCGAGCGCCAATAGCGTAAGCGCAGGCGATGACGACGATGATATGGAGGCTTTCTTGAAGGGCCTTGGGCCTGGTGGCATTGACGAAGCTATGAAAGAAATAGGTGAGCGTGAGCTCGATGCTGGGGAGAAGGCAGAGGACGCCATCGACTATGGCGACATCTCCGACGACGACCTGGCAGAAGATGAGACTGGTGAGCAGGGTGATGGCAGCGGCCTTCAGCTAAGTGGGACTACGATACAGGACTTCTCTGGCGACGGTTTTGAAGGGGATGGCCTGGACGATTTGTTCGGCGAGGAGGACGACAGCCCGGCGGATCTCTCGTTCCAAGAGAACTTCCCTATGCACTCCATCGAGACGCACACCCAGGGACTGGCCGGGGCAGCCACGCCCGCAAAACAGGGTCAAGTTGGCCATTCTGCGTTTCGCGCTGTCGATTATGGCGCTACAACGGTCGAGGAGGACGATCCAGAGGTGGCCATGCAACTCGCATTGTTCGCAGCAGCCCGCCATCGTGGCAACGATGATCGCTTACCGCCCCCACCTACCACGTCCAAGGAGATATTCGAACAGATTTGGCCCAACTTTGAGCCCGGAAAGCCGCCCCGATTCGCCAGTCTTATCCCCCGCAAGCGCGCATATTTCATCCCCCGAGTACCATTAAAGCAACCCAAGCCGCTTGCATTCAGCACCAAAGTCAACTTGGAAATCGCGATAGATCAGGAAAAGGCTTTCCGCCTGCCTGTGACCACAGAACCTACCAAGATTGCTAGACAGGGTGAAGAAGAGCAGGCTGGCATCGTGCCCATCGCTCCAAGCACGGAGCAAGAGGACGACAGCAACGATGAGATGGACTTGGAAGACTTCGATGCTGCCAACGAGCACGATAATATCGGAAATGTCTCCTGGGGTGACCTGCAGATTGCCTGTGAGGACTGGGATGTTAATAGCATTGCGACCCTGTCTGATACTGAAGAGATACGGACTCCACCGGATGTTGACATGGATGGAGGTCCGCCTAAGAAACGCAGGCTCGGTGAGCGCGAGAGCCCTATTGCCTTCTCCGTATACGACCACACCGGCCTGCCGTCCTGGGACGATCCCGAGTTAGCCACGGCCCGACTCTCCAAGAGGGTTGTCCTTGATATGAACGATCCTCATCTATTACTCGACGTCCAGCAACCGAGTGCAGAACTGCAGAAACCTCGGACCACCGGCCTTGGTCTCAAACGCGACAATCGTGGTAGTCTTGCGAATCCGATGTTCAAGCGCTACAACATCTCAAATGACGAGGCATACGATGCACTCAAGGAGAGCAGCCAGCAGAAGGTCCGCGGCACCATTGGACATATGAATATTGAGCACAGCCTGCCTGCCTTGAAGCTCCAATATCCGTTCTATAAGGTCAGCCTCTCGGACCGTGAACTCCGATCTTTCCACCGGCCCACCATCACGTTTAAGCCAGGCGAGCGCGCCGGCCTCTCGACGCTCAGGTCGTACAAGAAGAAGAACAAGAGGCATCTCAAGCCGTCAGAAGCGTTTGCCACGGCCGAGGATCTCAATGTTGGAGACAATTCGGAAATTCTTCTTGCCGAATACAGTGAAGAGTACCCAACAACATTATCCAATTTCGGAATGGGCGTCAAGATACTGAACTACTACCGTCGCGTGAACAACGAGGACAACTATCGGCCGAAGCCTCCGATTGGAGAGACATCGGTTTTACTAACGCAAGACAAGAGTCCATTCGCATTGTTCGGAACAGTGAATGAGGGCGAGGAATGTTTGACGCTTCATAATGCGATGTATCGAGCCCCTATATTTCAACATGAACCACCAAAGACCGACTTCCTGGTTAGCCGGAGCCACACTGGTGTCCATGGATCCAAGTACTACATGCGAAATATCGACAACCTAGTAGTTGTAGGACAACAGTTCCCATCAGTCGAGGTGCCTGGGACGCACGCACGCAAGGTCACCGAGGCCTCGAAGAAGCGTTTGAAGATGCTCGCATTCCGCCTGTACCGAAGAGGCCAGCAACAGAAACTTAAACAACCCTGGGTTAGTAACGAGATGATCAAGTATCATTTGCCTGGCACGGAAATTGCGCAGAACCGTTCGCGGATGAGAGAAATCATGAAGTATGTAAAGGAAACTGGCACATGGGAACCACAAGCTGGCGAGACGATTCCCGATGAACCGACCTTACGGACCTGGATCAAGCCGGAGGACATCTGTCTGATTGACTCCATGCATGCTGGCGATAAACAGCTTCTGGATGCCGGTATCAAGACCAACGAGATAGCCCCGGATGTCGAAGAAGGCGGGGACAACGAACAGCTTGAGCTCAAGCTTGCGCCTTGGAATACGACGAAGAACTTCCTGAATGCATGTACTGGCAAGGCAATGTTAGAAGTTAATGGCCTGGGTGATCCAACGTCGCGCGGCGAAGGATTCAGTTTCATAAAGGTATCGATGAAGGGTGGTTTTAAGGATATTGGAGAGAGCACAGCTGATAAGATTGATGCCAAAAAGCAGAAGGAAAATGGTGGCCACAGCTACAATGTGCATAAGCAGCAGGAAATGTATGAGAATGCCATTCGACGAACCTGGGCTGCGCAAAAGGCAAGTCTCAGTTCCAAGGCTCTTCCGTCAGACGACGATGCAGATGTTGACGTTCCACGTCCTAATGCGACCCGTGGACGTTCCGAGGCTGCCACACCGGCGGCTCTCTGTCGCGAGGACGAGACTATGAGTCAATTTAGCCGCAACAGCGAGAAGGACCAGAAGGGCAAGAAGCTCCGCATCGTCCGCACCATCCGGAACAAGTTCGGTGAACACGAGGAACAAGTCGTTACCGTTACAGACCCCGAAGTCATCAGGATGTACATCAGGCGCAAGAGAGCCCAGCGTCTCATGAACATGAACCTCGATGATATTAAACCGACCGGCGACGACGTTTATGATCGGGAACAATTGAGAAAACTCCAGCAAGAATTTGCCCGTCTCACGCGAAACATCGAGCGACGAGAAGGACGTGAGAAAGCCAAGGGCGTACACCGCAGCCAGACGGGCGATGGTGCGCCAACTGGCAAGAGTGGCTCCACACCTCGCAAGTGTGCCAATTGCGGGGAGGTGGGCCACATCAAGACGAATAAAAAGTGAGGTTAAAAAATGTTTCTCTTGCCCCTTCTCTTACTTCTTTTGTCTAAACGAGTTTCTTTTGGCTAAACGAGTTAGCAAACGGAAAGGTCGCTGGGCTCCTTCCTTTACCTGCTATTAGTGCGATATCTCCTATCTACTTCATTCGTGTATATCACATTTTGGAGCTTAGGCTAACGTAGTACTTCATAGGCTTTGTCCGCTGCTCAACGGCCAAAAGAAGCAGAGCGATACGTTCAAGGATGCGGGTGCTGCATCGCCCGTTACGGTTGCTGCTACGCCTATTGCGGCCACACCTACCGTCGCCGGCTCCCCTGTTTGAGCTTGATTTCTTCACTTCAACAAGAACAAATCATACAATCACACTTCCGAAAGTCGCGCTCCGGATCTCAGAACACTTGGTGCACGAAAGGAACCGATATGAGGTTAGTGGGTGTAAATTGTTCTGTTATGCATAGCAATGGCGTCAATAGGTTGTTTTCCGCGGGGTATAGCACAGGGTTTGGGGTCCAACCTATCAGGCACATGGATGCATTAGCAGCGTATTTATTGTGTACAGTGTTGGGTTAGGCGATAGCTGTATGTATTAATACAAAGCTTCGAGGAGCTTTCACTGGGTGTTGTTTGACTGGCGCCGTTCGCTGAAGAGGTTGTTGTTTACGTTGAGTGTCGAGAGTTGAGTGAGACCTCCTTCAAAAGTTTTGCGACAGTCCTGATGACCGAGGTTGATTTTGAGTTGCACTGCGGTACTTTTAATTGACATTAGTGTTATGTCGGCGATGCCTTCTCTGATTACATGTCCTCGCCTGCATTTCGTGCCTGTGGCTTACCTTGTGCACAGCCTCGCTCAACATATATACTCAGCCTCGTTTCTAACTCGTCAAAAAGCCCTCTGGCCTTTTCCACAGCCGTGAACACACTCTCATTATCGCTTTGCTCTCATCCACAGTTGACGCGCAACGCCTCTCCTTGAACAATCAATCTTCCACACCTCCCGAAAGATGCCACAAAGGCCATTGATGCTGAACGACCCTCACCAAATGCAATCTCCCTTTTTCTCAAATCTGCCTCTCGAGATACGTAGAGAGGTATATGCATACTCGCTACCAGCATGCAAGACCATTGCAGTTGAGTACAATAAAGTTCCGCTCCGCGTACGTTGCATCCCCTGGGCAGTCGGCGACAAAGAAAATACCGAACTCCATGATTGGGAATGGCATACCCCTGTAGCATATTCGAGTCGCGATACATGGTCTGAGCGGAATAACGCGCCTTTGTCAATTTATCTTGTGTGTTGGAAGATGTAAGTGCAAACCGGTGTTCTGGAGAGTGTGGGTCATGAACGAGCTGGGCTCATGAGAGCCATTCTCGCTAGGTACCACGAGTCTGCTGAACTCTTATATGCAACGAAGACTTTCTATTTCGATATGCCGATTACACTCGTCCGTTTCCACCGAACAGTGCCTCCTCAACACTTCAGCCAGATCACCAGTGTGGAAATGATCTTCTGCTCTTCCTACGCGGCGCCCGTTTCGGAAATCAATGCGCAAACGTTTAAACGCTTCCTCTCTATCCTTGGCGAACTACCTAGATTGCAAAACTTGCACATAATGCTGCCGCAAAGGTGCTGGAGGGATCTGTTCTACTGGCCTAGTCGTAGGCTAGAGGCGTCCGGTGAGTACGTAAGAATAGATGGAGAGTTGGCTGGAAGACGGTTTGCAAAGTTTGGATGGAAGGACGTTGAGCCGTATCTGGAATGGGTGAAAGAGTCGGCATGTCGGACTGGCGTGGTTGTTGTGTTGGTTTTAGCCACTCAGGCTTCTCCAGAGGAGATAACAGTGCGTACGTTTACTCAATTGAGGCTGAAGGATGGTTTCTGGGTGGCTTGTACAAGTGATGGAACGAGTCAGGAGAAAGTGGCGTGATAGTCGAAATCAGGTTGAGGGGTGGAGTGTCGATGGGCTGTTGAATGGTTTTGAGAAATCAACGGTATAGCTAAGATTGTGCTTCTATTCTGCCATTCCGCGCTAAGGGCCATAAACCTAAGGCATACACTCTTCATCCTCATCATTACCGTACAAGAAGCCATCCAGATCTGTAACAAGCTTTAGGAGGCATCAGCTGCTACGCCACGGTAAGCGAGCAGGCAACCAAAACATGCCGAAGGCACCTTCCAGCCACCTCATTAATGCCACTTGGATACCATTATATAAATACAAAGCATTACCCGTGATCTCGCGCAACTGTCGCGCAGCCCCTCGACGCGTTTTCCACGATGCCGCTTCATAACTTACCCTTGGTACTTTTTCGAGACATCATCGAGTTAGTCATTTTAGATGAATCATACGGCCCACCGTTCCGTGAGATCTTCGACCTGCGTCTCGTGGACAGTGAGCATCTTCTCGGATGGGCTAATGACGCTGCTGACGATGCTACAGGACTTTTCGAAGCTGAAGTGACAAAGTGCTTCGCCCGACACCGACTGGAAGGATGTCGCAATCCGAGCGGTCGAGCCGTTCCACGTAAGCCTCGTGATTCACGAGGCCCAGACGTTCCATGCGAGCTTATCGTCCGCATGTTGCAGGACTATGTCGGCGAAGAGGATCGAGGGCAGTCCTACTTCCTTACATGGCTGCATTCTGTGGTCGATGAACTCGTGGAGCAGTTGAAGAAGACCAGCGAGCCTGTGGAGCGAAGCCATGTCCTACGCGATGCGTGTGAAGCCATACATCTTAGCGGATACAGTAGGAAACTCCTCTGGACGTTGCCCTCTGCATCGGTTGAACCCAGCGACCACAAGCTCGATCGACAGGACATTCTCAATGGTGCTTTCTTAGTAGCCATCATAATGCGCTATAGAGAGGTTGAGAAAGCTATGCTCACCCGAGAGGTCGTTGCCGATGACGAAAACGTCTATTTCAGATCCCCGCTTTTTCAGGCAGTCCGGCTGGGATACTGCGGTGCGGCGGAGCGGCTTATCAGGGCAGGTGCCTTGGTCGACGACTCGCGATTCTTCGAAGATATCCCTCGTGCCTTAAAGACGGCAGCAAAAGACGGGCATACTGAAGTCATCGAGATGGTACTGCGCCACACAAACAACACTATCGAATGGGCTAGTATTGCGGTCAATGCCGCTGCCAGATACCAGCACTGGGAACTTGTCTTGACTCTCCTCGATAAATATGGCGAGGATATTCCTGAAGGGCATCTCAAGCATCTCCTCTGCTCGGCCGCCAAATATGGTGCTGATGAGATGATACTTGAAATCATCAAGTACAACGTTTGGCCGCGCAACGTGCGTATCTTCGGATGCAGAAGATACCCTCTACGCGAGGCGGTGCGCCAAGGACATCTCAGTACCGTCAAGCTCTTACTCGACAACGGAGCTTTGGGCGATGAGATCGAGTCTCATATCACTATTCTCGCGCAGAACGTTGTTATGAGTGGAAAGTTCGAGATGTTCCAGCTGCTTCGGGAGTATTACTTCTGGAAACCGCAGGCTGAATGGGTTTTTCTCCCCACTGGGTACGTCCGGGCAGTACCGAGTAGTGATAGTCTTTTGCTAACTTGCGCGCAGTAAGCTCTCCCTTCACAAGTTATTCTCTTTTCGCAATCTTGAGCTGCTCGAAATACATACAACACATTTTAGTTCGTTTTACAACTCTAAGACACCTGCTAATCGTACCGTCAATCTGGGCAGCCGCTGAGTTTGGATATTTGGACTTTGCAAAGTACATCGTAGAGCACCCCATCGACCCAAGCGAGATTCCTCCCAATGTGGTGCAAGAAGAACTACGTGACTTCTCGGTGCTTCGAGCTGTCGTTGCAGGTCATCTGCACGTCGTACGCTGGTTCGTTGAGGAGGTCGGGGTCAATCTGAGCGATGTGGGGTGCGAGAGCGTTGAAAGAGAACAGTTGAAGCCGCTGATCCTGGCTGTCGATTCAGGCAATGTGGACATGGTTAGACTCCTTACGGAACAGCTGAATGTTGAGCTCTTAGGCGAGGAGTATATAGATCAGGACTTTGATTTTTCGAGGCGAGAGGGTCGAAAAATAGTTCTCGAGCAATGGAGGATGGATCTGACTTTGGGTAAACACTTTACGAAGCTGTACCACGATGTCCGTCAAAGAAGCGTGGATGCGGCCCTCCGGGTTGGAAAAGGCTTGCCGCCTTGAAGGCGTCGGTGGCGACGGCAAATTTGACAGGGGTAGCCAGGGCTAGGAAAGTACTTTAGGTGTTGTTGTTGTTGTGCAGTGCAAAGGGAAGATAGTTGAGGTACGAATGCCTTAAGTGCAGATGGTGAAATCGATTACAGGATGGAGGTGAGATGAATATAGAAACTAATTAAATAACCTCACCCTTTCGGTTTAGTACAGCTTTTGCGCAAACATCCCTCATGTGTAGCTAGGTAGCAACTTAGGCAGCAGCTCACCCGACCATGAAATTACGCGAGACAAAATGACTATTTCCTAATTAGAACTAGCACCCTTAAGAATCTACCATGGTTGGCCGATAATTTACCGACTACTTGAAGGCCGTTTACTTTAATAAGGCCGTTTACGATTAAAAGAGGTAGTTAGTATATAAGTTTATCCTAAGCCTTAGCCCATTAAAAATTCTTTCTCTAACCTTCTCCTCAACCCGTAACGACCAAGATATTCTCCCCTGCGATTAAAATACGTTCCTAACTCGTCTACCAATACGTTCGAATACTTTACAAACATGGCCAAGTCAGTCTCTCCTTTCGGAAGTTTTTTTTTCCCTTCTGAATGTTAGCTTCTCTTCTCAGATATTTGCCTACTTTTTGAGTCCATAATACTATAAATACGTTCGAAACGTGATATAAGGAGTCTGATTTAAATGTACGGAAAAAGTTGGGCACGGTACCCTTAATCATTTATCAGGCAGCATGTCACTCGACTACGAAATTAGCTGAGCCGACCATGACTAGTACCGATTTGGAGTAGCGCCGACCATTATCTAAACCGGTACTAGTCATGGTCGGGTGACATGCCGACACATGTGCAGCTTTCCATGTCTATTGAACTCGTTATCTCCTTCATTAACAAGTTAAGTATGATGAAGCGAATGTAATTCTTTGAGTATTAGAAGTATTATGCGGCCATTTCCAGACCATATTCTCCAGGTGAGGAGAGATGTCCGCACTATCTGTCCAAGCCATGATAACAACTCCGCCGACCATCCCGCCTTACCATCAGTTGTTGGTCTCGTTAGGTATCATGCAACATGAATGGCAAGACATGCGCCTCGATCTAACTCTCAACACCTGGTTTCCAAGTCCGACTATCTTCTGAAATGCCGGCTCCGAAGAGCAAACCAAACCCAAAAGATGAAATCTTACAATAGAGTAAGCTTGGTAACGGAGCGCAGGACACGAATACTTACCTTGGACATGCAACTGCCGCGGAGATTAGATCCACTGATGATGATCCTACACATCCTCGCCAGTCCCCTTATCAGTCTCGAAGTCCAGCTCGGCCTGGGCCTCCATATCGCCGCTCCTAGTCAGGCCATCCAACTCCGAGATTGCGCCATATACCCTGGGGCGGGTGAGATGATAGTACTTCTCAACAGTAGCCCTACCCAATGACCAGTTATGCTTCTCGTCTAGCCGCTGGCGGATAGCCTTGTAGTCCAGGCCCTCTAGGTCCTTCCACACGACGATAGCTGCCTTCTCGATAGCCTTGTAGCTCTGGCGCACGTACTTAGGTACTTGAGGTGCATGCTTCATATTGGAGATTTCTGGTGGAAAATTACTTAGAGCAGCTGAAGCTTGGCCGACGTTCACCGGAGAGTGCTCGACTTTGAGTGAAGCGTTCACAGCGACTTTCGCCATGCGTGGAGCCCGCTTCTTACCCCGACGCATCGTATTCTTGCCAATACCAGCGATCTCATGCGGTGCCTTCACTCCATACTTCTTAGCAAGGCGCTGCAGCGCACGGATGTGTCGCCTACGGATCGCCTCCTCAACCGCCTTATTCTCAGGAAACTTCTTGGCGAACAGCTGCGTGGCCTCATTATAGCTCTTGTCTTGCTCGTCGAGCCAGTAAATGAGCATGCTGTTCATGTGGTTCTCCGTATCACCGTATGGCAGGTCGTTCGCGCTTGGAGGCCCGGTAGTCTTACGCCGCGGCATCTTGATCGCTTTGATGGACTGGAAGGGGAGCTTGATCTGACCGTCGCTGCCTACCTCAGGCTCAGACTCGTTGACCTTTGTGCGCTTTCCAACAGGTGAAGTCAGTGCCAACATGGAGCGCTTGCGAGAAACTCGCTCATTGGTTTTGATGACTTCAGGCCTCTCCTTGAGCGTGTCAGCACCTTTAGTTGCTCCAGCGGGGACTTTCTCGACTTGAGAAATCTCCTTGTCCTCAACGGGCGACTCTTCCACACTGCTCAGGCTGCTGACATCTGCGTCATGGAAGATATCAGTGACGGGAGTGTCCAGCGGCTCACTGGCACCCGAAGATTGCCCTTGTGAAGCCGACGTAGCGATATCGATCTTTGCAGGAGTCTCCGGTGAGGATGTTGCGGGAGCGGAGTTGGCTATCTTCCTTGATGTGTCGATGTTGGCGGGGCGGCTGGGGCGGTTGGATTGACTAGCACGGGAGGAAGACATGGTGGATGAAGCGAGTGGGACTTTTCCATCAGGTTAGTTACTCTCTCACACCGAAAGGTTGTTTGGTGCCAATAACCTACTGCTAGCTGGGTTGAGCAAGGTAGCTAGGAGCGGGTGGGTGTTGTGTGGAGCTGGGGTGTAGAGCTCGTAACAGCTTTGAACGCGGGGTTTTATATCGAGCTTCCTACATGGAGTGTGTACTTGAGCATATGGGACTATGGACTTGGCATGGGTGGAAGGGAAAGACCTAGAAAATTTTGCTATCGCGACGTCAGAGGTGGTGCTTCTTTTCACTCATGGGACAACTGGCGGTCGACCGTGAAGATGCACGAAGGTTGGAGACAGCAGCTTTCACTCTCAACTGCTATCGAAATGTCAGACCGAAACTGCCTATATACGTTGTACATTAGGATTGCCTGGGCACGTTGTACGTTGGGAACTGCTAGGATCGCTGTACATTGGGAATTGTCTGGATACATTGTGCATTAAGAAAAGGTGGGTGCTCCTCGCTAACAGCTTGTCCTTTCTCAACACTCGTTCTGTAACCGAATGACCTATCCGACTAAACGACAGAAAGCACCAGAGACGCTGAGCAATCGACCGCATACCGAACTCCTTGAACGGGCGCCTGCCACGCCTGGGTGATAACGTCTAGGACCCCCAAGCGGCGGAAAAGGCATCGCCATAGTTTTTATTGCGCTCCGGATCCTCATTGCCACCAGCATTTTGCGCATCGTTGTCGGCTCCGACTGTGAGAATGTCTCTACGAGGAGGTGGCTGTTGTCTTTGTGGTGAAAAGTCGAGCATGTAGCCTCCTTGGTCGGTATAGCGATATGGCATTCCGTTGTCCTCTAGTGAGTTGAACATTGCAGCCGGCGGCGAAGTAGGCAGGCCCTCTATAGTAGAAATCTTATGGTTGCTCCCCAAAAATTCTGATTTCGCATGTCCATAATCCCTAAACAGCCTCTCCATCGCCTGTCGGTACTTCTGCCGAATGTCAGATCCCTTGAGGTATTCCCCTAGCTCTGTTTGGAGCAGCTTGTGTACTTCCTCCACTTTGAATGCGCATAAAGCGGGGTCAAGATAGTAGACTATCAAATTATGGCGGAGATCCTGCTTAGGACTGAGCAATGGTGCCTTGACGGTAGGTTTCTCGACTACCGTGCCGGGCTTGAGGCAGGGGTGGTTGATGCAAGCGATAGAAGAAGGCCAGCCGGTACTGTCGCAGGTGCAGTCGACGTCAGTGTTGAATATGATTGCCCCTGGGGCGGCCTGCAGCGTTGCGCGTTCCTTGGGCGTTAGGTTGATCATGTTGTGGAGTCCACGTCCTCGTTCGCTAGTTATTCGACTGTCTCGATAGCGTGATCCGTACGTTGTATCGACAAGAATACCAGGGGGGATGGACAGGAAGCATCGGTGGTATGGCTGTGGGAGCTGGTGTGTAGAAACGACTGGGAAGCTGCACGAGATTGTCTCTGGCGCTGCCAAATCGTCAGGTGCGTTGGTGCCTACTTCCACCAGCGGTGAGCGCAACCAGACTTGCACGATAGTGGACACTTCTGTACTCATTACCACACAACAAAACTGTCCCATTACGTACTATATGCGATGCACAGGTAGATGCTCACTCCATCCAAAATTTATATACATTCATCGAATAAACCACTTCTCTTTCTCTCCCCACTTCATTCAGGTTGGACACGCTGCAAGGAATAACACTCACTCCTGAGTGTACAGGCAGCTGACAAGTTTATCTTTGTCGGCCTTGAATGCCGTACCGACAACAGAGAGGCAACCCTCATTCCAGCCGGGCTTGTCAAGACCCTGAAGCCAGATACTCCACCCGCCATCGGCCGCACCAGGGCACGCCTGGATACCTGCTCCATCGAACTGGAGCTCGTTGTTGGTACCGATGGCCCAACCCTTCGTTTCCCCGTTCCTAGGAATTGGCTGCGCCCCAGTTACGTACCCGACCAATCCCATACCTTTAACCTCTGTTAGCGAACACTAGACTGGTACGATTCGACGTTGGTAAACCTACCCATTCCCGAGCGATCAACGAAGATACTCTGATAAGGCGCGGTTCTGGAATGCAGGAAGAGTTCCCCATTGTTGAGGTAGAAGGTCGCGGAGTTGGTTTCGGCGTCGCAGGTTGCATTTTGCGATTTTGCGCCTACAAGGAGGCCAGTGTGCGCTGCTTGGAGCGGAAGATTATGGATAGGAGAGCCGGAGCGTATGGCGATGATACCGAATCTTTCGATCCCGGTGATGGGAGTTGTTTGTGGGAGCGCAGAGGCCGTCAGGGCGGCAGCGAAGGAAACGAGGGCGGTGGTGAACTGCATTTTGAGTGTTGTGGTTTCGAGGGTTACGAAAATTAAGATTATCGACTAGACGGAGGTGGATATTGTATGTAAACTGAAAGAGTGCTGGTGGGATGACGATGAGTAGATGTTGCGATCCTTTGGTTATTCTTATAGTTGCCTTCGTACGACGCCCTTGTCATTGCCCCTTGTACTAAATTACGACGCCTGTCCCTCAATGAGGCTGGAGCGCAGCACGCGCCTCGGCAATGCAACGGTGTGAGATCATATTGCCCAGAAAAAAGAAGAGAAAACCAAACAACTGGGCACGGTAGTAACCGCTCGAAACATAACGCTCCGAGCTCCCGCTACTCGGCACCACTCCACCGAATGCAACATGTAGCTGAAAACGCCGCGCTGGCCGTTGCTACAAGGCCCTCCCATGAACAGGCGAGCCCGAAGGTTTTCCCGACCACCACCAAATGCTCACGCTATACCCATTTTCATTGTACTTTACCTACAAAATTGTATTCTATTACCACTTCGTAATGCTATATCTAGCCTAATTTACTATCTGGTACTATTTCTCTTAAATTCTTATTTAAAACGCTTATATAGCGACGTATCTGATTCTCGCACGTTCCATGCAAGGGCCTCTTGCCACTCAACAGCGGGCTCGCCCGTTCATGATCCCCCCTGTGTTACATTAGGATATCGTTATTGGGATTATGTGGGCTGGGCAAGGAGTGACGTTGATCGACGCGATATTGCGGCTGTTTTGGAGGTTGTCATTTGGCGTTTTTACTAACAGTGGGTTAGTGCACCAGGCCTAAGGTTCGGAGGGTGGTGTCTGCGCCTCCTATTCGTTGAAATCGGCCCGATCCGTGGCGAAGGTACGAAAATAGATGGCTGATGTCACCTGTGAGCGAGTCGCATGGTTGATCGTTCCTCTATACTTTTTCGTTTATGCATCAAACATTGGTACCGGACAGATAGGTCGATCTAGGAGGTATTTCGGTCCCTGGACGAGTCGGCGTGATATCATGATATAACGACTTGAGTTATGCGGATGGGATCCATGGAGACGTCAGGTTGTGGGTGCGCACTGAGTATCGGAGCGCAGGTGGCATGCCGTACCGTGAAAGGAACCGAACCGAATAGAATGAGCGCATCGTCTGCAGTGCATACTCGCTTGAACAGTCGGCCCAGGAACGTCTTTAGTGGTACGTGTCGAAAGAGAGCGACGATAGTAGAAAGGTACGAATGCTACAGTGTACGTTGGAAATAGGGGGGCGATGGTTGCATTGAAGGTGGGCAAAGGCTGTAGAGCGCACGCATGGACTTCCTCTTTCTCGACGAATCTCACTTTCTAGTACTCATGTGTTGCGAACTGCTCGTTCATAAGGATAAGGGTTTCACTTGAAATGAGTAACGGAGCTCGAGACGCGTGTACGCCGTGCGCTCGTGGAAATCCAACCTCGAGAGCAGAGAGACACGTATTCGCGTCACACCCACGAACCCCTGCCTTGCGAGCGATTATGCAACTCGTCGTTAATAGTTGAAACCATTAATCCCAAGCAATGAAGCGGAAGGAAGGTCGTGACGACATTTCGAAACGTTGCCTTAGCAGCTCTTGGCGACTGATACAAACTGGGTCGCACCTAATCCGTCTGATCGATAACTCAAAACACGCAAAAATGCCGCTCCTCCGCCGGTTGATTCGCCCTGCGGAATCCTGCCGTCTCACCCTCTGCACCCCAGGAAAACAGCCGTTTCTGGCAGCGCCGCCCACCCGACTGTTCGGGCTGCCGCCTCGCTTGGCCTTTCCGTTCACTTCTTGTCGCAGCCTTGGCTAAAGCTTAGCAAAATCGTCTCACCATTTTGTCCTTGTGCGGTATGGCTGCGATGCTAGCTCCGCGAGCTATGCTTCACCGGCGAACTTCACGATGTCTAGACATGTGCTTGGTGGAATCTAGTGAATCATGCCGTGCTTGATCGTCTTTTGAAACTAGCATACATCCTGAGCGTGCGAGATGGATGACGACAAACCGAGGCATCGCATCCTCAGGTACCGTCCCCATTCTGCGTTACGAACAATGGGAGGGCGTCATTAGCCGCCCATCAAACTAACGGAAAGGACTTTGCAAGAGAGGCGTTCAACTACTTAAGGCCGTCTTGTCCTCGGGTTCAAGGCTTCATCCCAACATCAGCATTCCTTTGCTTTCCGTCCTTGTCCGGTTCTGTCAGCTCTTATCCCATTCCCATTGTCGATTGACTCGACTCTTTTTACCTTCTTTTCTGCTGGCAGTTTCTTGACGTACCCACTTGACTTCTTCAACTCAATCCAATCCTTTTTGTCGCCATGCATTTCTCTACCATCGCTCTCGTCCTTGGCCTCGTTACTAGCTCAGTGGTGGCAAGCCCTCTCGACTTCGAAAATGCTCTCGCTCTCCGCGAAGTTGAGGGCACTGTCACACGTTCTGTCCAAGGAGAGCTGATTGCACGTCACCACAAGGGCAAGGGAAAAAAAGTTAATAACGCCAAAGCGAATGCGAACAACAATAATCAGCGTTCGGTCGAGGATGAGCTCGTGGCTCGTCATCATAAGGGCAAGGGCAAGGCCAAGGCCAACAATGCGAATGCCAACGCGAATGCCAGTGCGAATCCGAAGGCCAATAACCAGCGCTCCGTTGAAGACGAGCTTGAGCTTGTAGCCCGCCACCACAAGGGGAAGGGGGGCAAAAACGCCAATGCGAAGGCCAACAACAATCAACGCTCTGTCGAGGACGGTGATGAAGTTGATGAGCTCGTAGCCCGTCACCACAAGGGCAAGGGGGGTAAAAACGCCAATGCGAAGGCCAATGCGAATGCGAATGCGAAGGTCAACAACAATCAGCGCTCCGTTGAAAATGAGCTTGTGGTCGATGAGCTGGTGGCCCGTCACCACAAGGGCAAGGGCAAGGCCAAGGCCAACAATGCGAATGCCAATGCGAATCCGAAGGCCAATAACCAGCGCTCTGTGGAAGATGAGTCTGTGGCTGATGAGCTTGTGGCCCGTCACCACAAGGGCAAGGGCAAGGGCAAGGGCAAGGGAAAGAATGCGAACGCAAACAATTAGGCCTACGACTTCCCGAGCTTGTTGCAGCGATGGCTTCGAGCAGCTCTTGCGAACTGTAGACCGATGCAGCAACTGTCGGTAGAACTTAATTGTGCGACATCTCTTTTTGAAGAAACGTTTCTTGAGTCGGTACTTTTTGGGGTTGCCTTGCGAGCGGTGGTGGTGTTGTAAATATGCAGAAATGAACTGGGTTGAACGGGAGTTTCTAATCGTTGATGTGCTCTTCCGGGGGTTTCACGTCGAGTATTTTAGTGACTAATAGTAGAAAATATGGAGGGGACAGCAATGCACTATGCCATATGAGCCTTAGAATATTTGAGAACGTGGTGTAGCCTCTAGGAGCCCCTGTGAAACCAAGGCACGCCAACTTCGTCCTGGTAGTCCAAATATGCACAGGAGGATAGAGGTAGTCGCGAGACCGCGCGAGGTCGAAGGGCTTGAGCGAAACGTCATAGAGAGGCTTTGATGGGGATTTGCGAATGTTGGCCGGACTAGTACGTAGACTTTATGTTTGGAAAGTATGATAACTGCCCGTGCACTAGAATCGCAAGGCCGATGTCGGCTTGGCAATGCGAAACGAGGAGGGAAGTTGTAGCCGACAATACTAGGAGCTTCTTCTAAGACCTGAGATGTTTTACAGCAGAAATATCTTTCCATTTACGCCGACTTGGGTATTCCCACCGCCCTGCATTTCCTCCAGGACCGTCCACCTGCAGTTCTGTCACACATTACTTCTCTGGAACTAGCCTTATCGGACGAGCGGATTTGCGTTGGCAAAATCACTGCGCTGGCAATTTAAACCACAAGACTCGATTTTTATCTTCAGCAATGAGTACTACTCACAATTGTGCTCATTGATCTCTTCGTCTTCCATGAGACTCCGTCAGCTTGTTCTCGGAGTCGAGGCATTCATGCCGCGGTATCGGGGATCCGAGAGCGCCAGTTCTAAAGATGACTGGATACCTGAATGTCTATGGACATTCCGATATGGCCCCACCCTCTGCTTTCTATCGATGGTCATGAATCTGTATCGATATGGTGGTTCTCTTTGCATGCACTCTTGCAAAGCACAGGAAGGTGCTAAGATCTCGATCGTTGCCGGTTGCTGCAGGACATGTCAGGGATTACGAATTTTTGTCAGCTACGGCGGAAATAGGCACAGCGGCATTTACAACTCGTCAACACGTACCTTAGTAGCGGCCATACAACTCAAACGTCGACTTCATTTTCATACAAGGGGGGCTCATGAACGGGCTGCCCCCCCCGGTCAACTTGGCTGTAGGCCGACATATGATTGGTCAACAGACATCACCTCTCACACAAAATCTTAGTGGGACTTGGGGAGGGGGCAGCCCGCACATGAGCCCCCCTTGTAGGTGATCTGCTCGACTTCGTCTCGCAATGAGGTGCACCGGCTGTCCGAACATGGCTCCGCCAAGAGTAGTTGTCCGATTCCGACTCTCGGTACACCAAAACCACCTACAGGCAACAACTGCATGCGCATGTGGATGATTGCTTGTACATCGTCAGCCCGAATTTTACCACAACTAGGCGTGGGGGGCCATTCTAGTATGTTATTAATGGCATCTACATCTTCGGGATACCGCGGTAACTGGAGGCGCGAATGACCGAATGACCGAATGACCGAATGGCCGATAGAACTTGCACCGCCAACCAATGGGTGATACTGTAAATGAGGAGAAACTGCCACGTTACTCCGCACACTCTGCTTGGCGAGCGGCACAAGAGGGCGCAGCTTGCTCCTGCAACGCATTGCAAAAATACGCATATAAACAGCTGCCGCCCAACAACGGTCGAACTCGCTTCTGCTACAATCGCGCAATGGAGGAACTTCTTCGATCAACAAGATGGGGCGAACTCATCCGCAGCAAACCACTTGCTGCCGCACTTGGCCTTCTATCCCATTATGCCCTGAACAACGGTGAATGGGAACGTAGCTCCCATCTTCTCCTTGTATATTCGTCTGTCGTCTTTGGCGTTCTGGCAGTTGTTGAGTATTTGGTGGATCCGCAAGCATATTCCATTGCGGCGGCCTTGCAGGTAACCGCAACAGCAGTAGCAGTGTACCTGGGAACACTCATTACGAGCACCCTGATTTACCGTGCTTTCTTCCACCGCTTGCGAAAGGTATTTCCCTCCAGTGTATTCTGTCCTGTCTACTAATAGTCTAGTATCCTGGACCCTTCGCCGCTCGCCTCTCCAAACTCTACGGCCTCAGCCAAGTCGCTCCGAATTACCAATATTACAACCGAGTCGAAGCTCTGCATAAAAAATACAAATCGGATATCATTCGCCTGGGCCCTCGCGAGCTCAGCATTGTAAACGCGGATGCCGTCCCACTGATCCACGGACCCACGACCAAGTGCCGGAAGTCTTCATGGTACGATGGCTCACAGTTCCTAGAAGGGGCCTCCTTGCAGACGACACGCTCGAAGCAAGAGCACAAGGACCGTCGCAAGATTTGGGAACGTGCTTTCAACGCCAAAGCCCTGCGGGATTACGAACCGCGCTTGAACCGCCATGCCCTCGCCCTGATGGCAAAGCTCAAGGAGTGTGCGCATGAGCCCAAAATCCGCATTTCTAACTGGATCAACTTCTACAGCTTCGATGTTATGGGAGATGTCGGCTTCAATCGTAGCTTCGGCATGCTGGAAAAGGGTGAGGAAGATGAAGTGATCAAAACTTTGCATGCATCAATGGCACCCTTCAGTTATGTTACTCATGCGCCGTGGATTATGGCAATAGTCCTGAGAACTAGTTTTGGAGTCCGGGATATGCTGAAGTTCATGAACTGGAGTAGTGAGGTGTTGAGGGAGAGGAAGAAGGTACGCTGAATTCTGTTGGTGACGGATTGCTTGCACTAACTAGACGCTAGATAACACCGCAAGAGAACGACATCTTTAGCCATCTCTTAGACCCTGAAGACGAAGGCATTCCTTTTCATCTCAATGCTGATGCGCGTTTGTTGATCGTTGCCGGAAGGTGCGTAGTCGTCCCTCGATTTGCTCCAATAGCAGCCTCACTAACGCTACACAGCGACACCACCGCCGCAACATTGACCTGGCTAACCTACGAACTTTGCTCCAACGTATCTGTGCAATCCAAACTCCGCAAAGTCGTCGACGAAATCGCACCAGAAAAGTCATTCCTGGACGCCGAAGACTTAGCCACCTGCCCCTACCTCGACGGCGTCATACACGAAGCACTGCGTCTCCATCCCGCTGTACCTAGCGGCGTCCAGCGCGAAACACCACCGGAAGGCATTACGCTCCCGGATCAGCGTTATATCCCTGGCGAAACATTGATCATGATGCCGATGCACACGCTACAACGCGATGAGCGTTATTTCCCCTCTCCCACAGAATTCAAACCGGAAAGATGGACCGACGAAGCGCCCGAGTTCATCAGAGACAAGCGTGCGTTTATGCCATTTGGCACTGGTTTGTACAACTGCATTGGGCAAAAGCTGTCGATAATGGAAATGAGGGTTGTGACGGCGAACCTTGTTCGCCTATTCGAGATCAGTTTTGCAGGGGATGACCAGGGTGAATCGGTTGTGAAGGGGACAAGGGATTGCTTCACACTGAATGTTGGGCCGTTAGATGTCAAGCTGACGCCGAGGAAGGACGAGTGAGAAGTCACATACCGTCACCATTGGCAAAGACGGAGGAAGTGATGGGAAGGTCACCAAGGCGTCTAGAACGTTTGGCTGCGAGCTAGGAGGACATGTAAGACAATCGAGTGGGAGAAATCGATTCGAGGTCAGCATCTTAGCAATCATGCCAAGCTCGAGCAACAGCCGTATATACACACTAGGTATACACTACCTAACACACCGCGCACTTATTAGCGTATCCGTTGCGAATCCGCCCCCTAAACTCCCAAATGGGGGGCAAAGAAAAGCATTCTACGTTGATCTTCCTTGTCGCTCACGTCAGCAACCCGCTTCTCACTCCTTGTTGGGCTTGTGATGCGCAAAATCATTCCTAATGGAGAATATGCTGCTAGCACTGCTATAAGTACAGGGGTATCGGTGGGTCCGTGGACAAAAGTGTACCTGTTCTTGGCCAAGAGGACGAAGAAGGCGCCACCGTATGACATCCAATCGATGTCTTTGATGGAGGGATATGTGAAGATAAGATCGCTAACGGTCTAAGCTATACATATGGCGGACTCGTGTGGTCCACACGAATATCCATGATGAACACGAAACTAGAGGGGTGTGGATGAGCGCCATGTTGGGTTGAGGCCAACCCATATCTGAGCAAGCGGAACTATCGTTATTCATCAAACACCCATGCAGTCTGTCGAAAACCCACCGCCGAAAACGCCAAGTGCTATGCATAATAATAGAAAGCCGCCGGTCCCCTTCTCACCCCTCACAGCAACAGCTCCGTCAGTTCCGCGTGATCCTCAACCTTGAACCACCATGCGTCACACCTACACCCTTCCCACTCCCCCGCCTCATCCCTTCTAGTTTTTGCAAAAGTTGCGCGTGTAACCTCCTGCTAGTCGCCCATTCCTCACTCAGCTTCTTCATCCTGATAATAGCGATGACGGCGATGGCTGTGGATTTGAGGGTGGGCTTTTTGGCGTGGATGGTGATGTCGGGCGTGATGCCCATTTCAGAAATGAGGTGAAGGTCTTCTTGGTTGCTACACAAATGTCAGTACAAGTATACAATATGCAAGTGGGGTCTGAAAAGGGAAGGGTGTACCATTGGTTGTAAACCTCAATGTTCATGAGGAAGAAGCGCTTTTGGTACCCCAGTGCCTCGCGGAATCCTTCGGCGCGCACACACCGAGCGCGGAGGTATTGGATTTGCTTTGCAAGACCGTTAATCTCCTTTCCATGGCGCTTTTCGAGAGTTTGAGTCTGTGTGTCTAGATGTACTGCTTCTTTTGTAGCCTTGTTTATGGCGGCATTAGAGGAGGCCACGAGCATGCGGTACTGGCTTTCCTTCTCTCGAATCTGCGACTGGAGATCGCGGATCTGCTGTTCAAAGGAAGTCTTCTGCTCGCGCTGTGAGGCCTTCGCCTCCGCTGCTAGTTTGCGAAATTGTGATTCCTTTTCTCGCACGCGGGATTCCAAGTCACGGATTCTGGCGTCCGAGGCAGTCTTCTGGTCTACCTGGGTTGCCTTAGACTGAGATTGAAGCGCCTGGCTTTGACTCTCTTTCTCGCGAAGCATAGCCTCAAGGGTAGATATTTTCTCCTCGAGCGCTGTCTTCTCGTCGTCAAACTCATCAGCCTGTTCCTGAAGGACATCGATTTCATCCTCAAGATCCTGTTTCTCTCTGTTCGTCTCGTCTTTTAGCTCCTCCAGTTCGCGCGTACGGTCCCGTAGTTCCGATCGGACGGCAGACAGCTCGTCAAGAAGGCCATCATCCTGCTTTTCCCTCTTCAACTGGTGCTTTAACTCTTCTAGATCACGTGTGCGATCACGTAGCTCAGACCGAGCTTTAGACAAGTCGTTAAGCAAGCCGTCATCCTGCTTCTCCCTCTCTATTCGATCTTTGAGCTGTTCTAGGTCGTGCGAACGGTCGCGTAGCTCAGATTGAGCTTTGGAAAGGTCATCAAGCAAACTGTCACGCTCGCGTGTAACCTTGTGTAGTGCTTCGATCTGGGTACGCTCGTAATCGCGGTCTTTCTGACTGAGTGCTCTTCGGAGTTGCTGCACTTGCTGTTCGTATGCGAACGTCTCCTGTTGTAAACGCGTAACCTGTTGCAGGGCGTTTTGAAGTTGTCTGCGGTGATCGTCAAGCTCGTCCGCTTTAGCTTCGGCGTCATCCATCCTTGTCTGTAGCAACTGTATCTCAACGTTCTTCTCGCGAGTGAGATCGACGACCTTCTGGCGGGCATCTTGCGCAGCCTGCTGAGCAAGCTGGACTTGATTGTCTCCCTTCGACTCAGCCAGCTGCAGCCGTTCCCGAAGCGCATCAAGCTCCGTCTGATTTTCGGACCTCAACCCCTGCACCTGCCGTTCGAGTGTTTTGATTTCTCTGTCTTTTTCTCTTTCGAGACATCGTAGTCGCTCGTCGAGAACGGAGATTTCGTGTCGCTTCTGGTCTTCTACTTCGCCGAGCTGCTTCTCGGCTTCGTCGAGCTGTTGCTCTAGTTCGCGCAGTTCTTGGTCCTTGCTCTCGGATGCCAAGTCAAGCTTGTCGTGTAGAGCGTCAATTTCGGCATCTTTCGAGCGAGTAAGTGACTGGAGTTGCTCTTCTAAATCTTCAAGCTTCTCAGCGTACTCTTCGATCTGGCGCTGCCTCTCTTCGACGTCTGCGCCCTTGGAGTGGCTAAGTGAGTGGATTTGCGATTCCAAATGCTCAATCTTGTCTGCCTGTTCTTCGATGTACCGCTCCTTCTCTTCAATCGTTGCGCCTTTAGACTCCTCTAGCGACCGCAGCTGCACTTCTAGGCTCTTGATCTTCTGTGCCTGCTCATCGAGTTGATGGTCCCTCGCTCCGATGTCTTCCTCCTTAGATTGCTCTAGTGAACGAAGTTGAGCTTCCAAGTTACTAATTCTCTGCGCTTGTTCCTCCAACTGTCGTTCCTTTCCCCGCATATCGGCATTGTCCGAGCCTTGCGTCTTGAGCTCCTCTTCTAAGCGCTCAATCTTCTCTTCATATTCGTCCAGTTGCCGGTCCCTGTCCGCAAGGTCCGCCTGCGCATTCTCTAGCTCTGCGCTGAGCTTCTCTAACTCGTCCTCATTGCCCCGCGCCTCTTCTAGTTTGTCCTCTAGTCGCTCGAGCTCGGCAGCGCGTTCTTCGGCCAGGCGCCGCAGCTCATCCATTTCCTCGCGCATGTCTTCGTCGGCATGTCGCCTCTTGACCTTGTCGGCATAGTCGCGCAGCTGTTGTCGGTATGTCTCAAGCTCCCTTTCGGCCGTCTTGAGGTTCTTGGAGTACTTCTGCAGGTCGCGCGTCATCTGCACCTTCTCCGACTTGAGGGTGATGTTTTCCTCCATGGCGTCCCTATTCCATTCAGGCCCCATCTTCTGCAGGTTTTCTTCGAGGAAGTGGATCTTGAGTTTGAGGCCGAAGTTCTCTTTGTCGATTTGCTCGAGGCGCTAGCCATGTGTTAGCGCATGGATTGCGATGGGACGGGGCGCGCACTTACGGCTTCCTGTTCTCGTAACGTAAGCACATTGCCATTCCCGTTGTCCAACTCGCCCTCTGCCCTCCGCGGCAGGGCCATGGGCGTGCTCATTGCGCTCGAGTCGGCGGCTTGAGGTACCGGCGTCCTAGCCATGCTAGACTCGCCGAAAGAGCTTGACTGCACGTCCATAGTGCTGACCTCTGGCAGCGGCGTTGCGCCAACTTTGAAGCCTGCCTTAAGGCCGATCGGAGTCGTGAGGCCGTTGGCCTGCCGCGTCCGATTCGTGACCGCGCTCTTCATCAATGGCGTAAATTCAACCTTTGCGGCGGAGTTTCGTCGGGCGGCGACTAGGTTGCGAGGAGTGCGCTGCTTGTTGAAGAGGTTGTCGCGGCCGGCGGGAGCTTGAAAGGAACCCTCTATCGACATGTCGGGTTGCTGGAAATGCGTCGTATCATGGCGGTCGGTGCCAGGCGAACTCAGATAGTTGTAAGCCATGGTACGGATGTCTTCTGTTAACACATGGGCGAAAAGGATAGGGTAATGTGATAATGGGTAGACTGTTGTTCGCGTTGTTTACAATTTCCCTTCTAGTGTTAGCGCGGCGGGAAGCTTCTGCACGAACCACCATAACCCCCTCGCGCGTCACCAGCCACTCCAACGCGTCCACCCCCAGCACAAACAATTCTCCGAAGCTACAACGTCAGCAGAACCTCGCAGCATCCGCGGGGCCGTCTCTGATGCTTAGAACGATTTTGCGAGCGGTCTCGGTTCCAGAAAGAAGTCACGAGACCGAAGTAGACCATCTGAAGACTTTTCATCTCAACTGACCGCACTTCTGTCATAGCCCACCACTCATACTCCGGACTTTCCGCTTGTAGCATAGCCTATCGTGTCTCCCATGTTTTTTCCGGAATGGACGATTCCCAGGATGACTTCAAATGGTTTGGCGAAGGGTTTGATGGCTTCCCAAAGAGGCTACCAGATGATGTCGTAGAATACATCATCTTCGTTATCGACCCCAAGCTCTCCGACACCCAGACAAGAGAACGTCTTCAAGCATTTCAACGCGCCCTGGCTGGTTTAGAGAAGAAATTCTTGAAAGAGTACATCTGGCAGCGCGACTCCATCAAGCTCGATCTGATCCGCGAAGAAGGCCGATGGCTACTCAAAGGCGCGACCAACTACGGCGACAGTGTGGCTGACGAGTGGCTGATCGTGTACCTGTTACGCGAGTTAAGCAAAGAGTTCAAGGACGCATGGATGCGAATATACGACACCGATGGCGAGTTCCTACTAATCGAGGCAGCCAATGCGCTTCCGCAGTGGCTGAACCCAGAAGTGGCGGAGAATAGGGTGTGGATCCATAACCATCGACTGCTAATTGTACCTCTTTCGAAAGATGAAGTTGCAGGGCCGCTGGAGCAAGCTGAAGCGCTCTCGGTCATATACGAAACGCCTGCGCGACTACAGTACTATCCGAAGATTGAAAAGGAAGCATTCCATCGTTTGAATGGATACCCGATGGCTATATCGGAGAATCAGCACCACGCGACCGTGCCGCTGCCTCGGAAGGTGGCTCATATACTTCACATTAATCCGTCATACATCGCTTCAGCTGTCGAAGCCTTCTACCTACGGGACCCAATCTCGCTCCGCCTCCTTCTTCCAGACAAGTCCCAATCTCCACTTCGCTTCGCACCTGAAGATTTTGTGGATGTGAGCGTGAGATTCACAAAAGTCCTTTATGCGCAACTTCTCGGCCAGCATTGGGAGCCAGCTGGACCCTTCGAAAAAGCCCTAGAGCAACTCCGCAAGGATGGCAAATCACCAGAGAGAGCCGAGATCGGTATCAAAGTCACTGCAGGACTCGAGATGCTGCTTAGACATAAGATTTACGCGGACAAAAAGGCCGTGCGCGAGATCAGTCTACTATTGGAGGATCTTGAATCCGGCGACGACGCACTCCCTACTGATGCCGAGATTGCCGCATGGCCGAAGCGTGAGGATGACGAAGGCTGGCTCAACATTGACTTCTCCGAGTTCGAGCGCGAACTAGCTGGGAAAGGCAGAAGCGCAGGGTTCGGCGACAAGGCTGCACAGGAAAACTTGAAGAAGATGGTAGAGCGCTTTAACGCCTTCATGAATGATGAGGATGCCGATATAGACGGTGCTAGCGGGTTAGACCCGATGGACATGGATAATGATTCTGATGCCGAGAATCGCGATTGGGAAGACCCGGAGAACTCAGATACAGACGCAAGCCAAGCAGCCGGAGAGGAAGTAGAAGATGACGAAAACGCCGATGCTGAATATGCTGAATACGAGAAAGCCTATGAAAAGTACATGACCCTCTCCGCCGCCGAAAAAGCGCTACTTACCGATGAAGCGCGCTCCCTTGCCCTCGCCGAAGAAGCCGAACGTGAAGAGGACGAGGAAATCAAGGAGCTTTCCGAAATGATGGAAGCAGAGCTATTCGGACACGGAGCGTTAGATCTAAACCTCAGAGGCAAGCAAAAGGAGGGACAAAAAGGCATCACTACATCGAAGGGAAAGGGGAAGGCTAAGCTAAACAAGATACAAGAAGAGGCGGAGAGTGATGATGAGGAAGTGCTGGATGAGGATTACAATCTTGCAGAGAACATGCTTAAGGCGTTTAAAGGGCAAGTAGGCATGGCAGGTCCAGCAGGAAACCTCATGGGTCTGATGGGCGTGCAATTCCCACCTGATTCTGACGACGAGCAGAAGGGCAGCAAAGGGAAAGGAAAAGCACCGATGCAATGATTAGGATTATCCCTCGCGAACTATGCAGTGAGAAGACGACTGGCTCGATCAGCCGATTTTTCTACGCGTGTCCGATATACCGCCCTACGGCAGGCAGCGAAAAAGGCCAAATTTCGTTGTCTACCCCAAGGAACAGTCGCTAAGCCTTGACAACCCGTCCAATTCATATACAAAAACTACCAACCAAATTTTCTGGAAGAACACCAATCACCAGCGTATATAATAATATACACTCTTGATTTCTTCTAATACCCCAATTTTGCTGTCGATACGCGCCCTATTACACTCCAGTCACTTTACTATTCCCCTTCCACATTTGTCCGTTTCCATGCACTCTCCCTCGACCTGAAACTTCATGTCCCCTTCTCACCGCCTCCAGAAGTGCCTGTTTGCGAAACCGATTCAGTATTTTGCGACTGAGATTGGGTCCGTATCTGCTGCCGCTGTGCATGCTGCCGCTGTGCATTCTGTGCGCCTAGTTGCGGCCAAGAGGTGGGTAGTCGGGGGACTTGGAATGGTGCTGTTATTTGGTATCTTGATGGCATTTCAGGTGATGATGTGGAATAGTCTGAATGGAGTGTCGGTGTTGTATCCCTATTTAAGGGGAGAGCGAGTCGAAGGAGGGTTAGGAGGTCGGTTACAAAGGATATGTTCGTGGGCTGGGATTAACGAACTTTGACAAGCTAGACCAGAGAATATGAACTAGGCTGTTGACGTCAAAGAGACCATATAGCTGATTGATATTTATGAATCGTATCCCTTGATGCTAGGGGCAGAGGGGGCGAAGAAGTGGTTGCTGAATACATTCAGCCTTTGGGAAGGATAAAGCCCCTGAATGTACGCAACTAGAATTTACACCCAAGCTCTTTTTTGGCGCGCCGGTTGCCAAATCGGGCAGCTCGCGCGGGAAGTAGATGCGATTTTAAGGCTATAGGCCAATCATCATTGTCGGCTGTCCCGTTCCCTAGGGTTGGTAAGCGACCTTTGTGGCGAGTCTCAACTCTCGCGCGTTGGAGTGTTTGCATTTGGGTGTTTAGCATGTGAAGACCGAAGTTAAGTGCTTTGCAGCAGCTGGAGCGCCGAGGACCCGGGCCCTTTCTCTATTTGATAAGGGGAGGCTGCATTATAGATTTTATGCGTTTCTTTGAAGAATAGAATAATACTGTTGCAGCTATGCTGCTATACTACCGTGCGGGCATGGAAGCGATGAATGCTTCTTGGGGCGCTCGGATCTTAGTACGCTTGCCGTAATGACTTGCCGTTCCGTCAACGCTTTTGGGTGGCGTACAGTTTAGCATTCCCTTTATACTATGTAAATGTGGTTAGCGCTTATCTCTAGGTTTAGAAATGGGTAGTGTCTATGACTGCTGTATGCTCCAAGTCTGCCGCACTTTGGTCGGACCTGAACGCTGTGACATGGATCGTCTCCAACAATTTTGGAGGTCTACGCGCGCCTTCTAAATTTATAGTATATATCTATTGTATTCCACGCATCGCGGTTCCCCTTCGCTCTACTTGCGCGTTGGCGATCACGTTAATTTAGGGAAGCATCCAGACAAATTATTTCGGACATGACCGATGATGAAAGGCGTGCAGAATAACCTGTGTGCATATAAAAGTTGCTGAAGACTTGCTGCCAAATTCTAGGTCAACCCTTAGGAACATGGAATGGGATGTCGCGCGGACGCGGTTGCTCCTTTATAAAGCGCCTTATCTATGTGTGCTTGATTGAATAAATGGTATGTTCATTTTGAGTGCATTTGTTGCCTCTTCGTCGCGAAAACACAACAGATGTTAAGCCATAATGACTAACTCTGAATTACAAATATTCCTGTCTCGCTTAGAGGGTTTTCTCCTTCTTCTCTAGAGCATAACCTTGCACTATATCAGGACAGCATAGGCAAGAAGCTAAAGACACCACGGCTCTCCGGCTATACTATTTGGGGACAAGGTTACTATTTCAAGTCCTGGATGTTGCCCGTGAGAACTTGTAGCCATGCTAGAATATAGACATAACAGAGTTTTGGCTTAGTATAAACCGATTTGTAGACCCCTAGCGGATTGTTCTGTTCATAAATAGCCGAATTTTACTTATGTGTATGTCACGTTCGGATGGTGGAGTATTTTATCCTGTACACACGGCATGTTTGCAACTAATGGAAGAAGCTAAGATAAAGGACGTCGCTCCAACTCAGGCATTTGAATATGACAGTGTCCGAGCCAGACTTGTAGCTCTTATAAGCCTCTCATTCTCTTGAGGCCGTGGATGGCATTCTCCCACTCGTCCAGCGAACCATTGGGATGTTTTGTGCCATTATAAGTGTGTGTGAAAGCGTTAAGTCCTTTGTTCAGATTTTAACTCTAATGAAACCTTATTACTTTTAAAACTCGTGTCACCGGAAGAGTAGAGTGAGTTAGAATATAAGACCGGTCATCAGAGCAGAGCCGATGATGGTAATAAGATGAAATACTATACAGCAAGCCTTCATCTTAAAGGACGGAACTTCTTTTCGAGAACAACTAGGCATTATGTTCGAGGTTTGGTTGTGACGGCCTGGTAAGAGTCAAGTCACACACTCTTTGCCAACATGACGCCCAACGGCCATCGTGATCTGAAAAACCGGCAAACCTAAGGCAATACAAAGCTGATTTCCATGCCATTCAGAATTTCACTCCTTTCTGTGCATACTTAACCACGTCAGCCTCAGCTTTGTCGTCTTCCCCGTTCAGATGTTGCTCTGCAGATTATCTCTCTCGGTTCGGGGTTGCGATTTGCACCCTACGACCGGCAACTGCATTCACCACGATCGCTCTCAATGTTATTTAGCATACCAAGATATGGACTTATCTCTATATGACCTTGGAACTTAATAAGCACTGTACCCACTATATTCATTATTAAACGACTTTGGCTGCTCTCGGATAGACCACCCCTCTATATACACACCATGAACTCTGAGAATCAGCGAGCTGTAGCCGCGAACAACAAACTTGCTTACTTCAATGACCCAACCGCTCTCGACTACTACGTTGGTGACCAGAATATCGATTTCGATAAGACAGCCATCATCTACGAGTGTAAGCGAAGTTGATATCCAAACACTATCTCTGAGACACTTGCTAATAATGACTTCAACTTTAGTTAAGGATTGGTACTGGATTGTTTTCGAAGGCCGCCTGCATGCTGAGTATCTGCCATCAACTCGTACGTACCCTTATCATATAGCCAGTTAACATGTGTGCCATCGGCTAACGGTATTTAATAGACATGAAAGGTGGCTGGATTCTCAAGTCGAAAGTAGGCGGCTACCTTATCGACGAGTGGATCGCCGACGATCCAAACATGACCGGCTCCTGGAAGATTCATAGCCTAGCGATCCAAGATCTACGCAACACAATCGACGATCTCATCAAAGCCGATAAGATGAAGGTCGAAGCGGGCATGATCACCGACCACCAGTTTATGTTGACACTTACCGACTTTCTGCACCAGCTCACCTCGAATGCCAGTTCGGAAGCGGTTTATGACAAACTAGACGAACAGTTGGAAGCTGAGCAGCTTGCTGAGGAGTACACCGACTATGACGCGTACGTCAAGGGGACGGACAAGAACATCGGCTCAGCAGTGGTCTCTGGTCAGCAGGACGAACAGTAAGAGGCTAGAGTGCATGAACTACCTAGCAACGTATGTTAAGTGCGTGACCAACGGATCTTAGGTCAAGTTGTTATAGAGCCGTCGGGGTTAGTCTATAATTGCAATCGGTTAGTTCTTGATTGCAGTCACAATGGCTTGTTGCAACTCGGGTAACATCATAGGGACCCAAGATGCCCCGGTATAGAATTAAAGGACACGGAATGCATACCCTTAAAATTATTTAGCTAAAACTTCTTTTCTTTTTCGCACCGTACGTCTTTGTGAACTATTAAACGCTTGAACTTATTCGTTACGAATAGTGCTTTGTTACGATACTGTTTACTATGTACTACTTTGAGCCGAATGCATAATAGTATGTATATCCATTCCCCGAGTCGTATCCGCCAAGGAACCACTAAGGCGTCAGGATACATTATGGTGTTCCAAGGTAAGTAGCAATAACCGGCTAGTTTGTTTGCCAATTTCGGTAAGAAGCCATGGTTTTCTGATAAACGTTTTGGATAGTCGTGATTCCTTCCCTGATCGCGAGCCTTCACACGACCAGTAGGAAGTAAAAGAACTAAGAAACCTTTTGGTTTCAAGCGCCTCGCCCTAAGTATGCATACACTCGCTAACCGTTCCCATAGGATTCCGACCTCTATAACAGCAGTACTGGCGAATTGAATTCATGGACTAAGAACGAGACTCACTATTTTCCAGCTTAAAAGGTATTTGGTTGCTTACTATAGGCCCGGAATATTGAGGCATTATTGATAGTTGCATATGTCACCGGTCTTGCTGGCTAGTAATTGTGAAAGATGCTGGCTGTTCGGAGGCGACGATCAACAGACCGATGGTCGGAGTATCCTCAAGAACTTCTGCTTCTGCATCGTGCGGACGGAAAGCGAATTTCGTATTCCCTGAAAATGTGGACCCACCACCGTCAAGAGAGGAACAGAATGTAATTGAGGAACCTCGAAGTGCCTTCATAGCGCCCGATTGCTCGATAACACGATAGCTCGGTGAGTGCTGTGGGTCTGATATAGGTTACTACGTCCCGTTGTAATTTAGCAGCCGAGTAACAGCTTTACGAGGGTCGAAAATGAGACGCAGTACTTATTAATACATCCCGTGTTCATCAACTCCAAGGTCAGGCCAGAGTTTATTTACTTCAAAAATTAGGCGCATGTTGCGTTCACAGCGCTAATGATCGCAGAATCCCATATTATTGGGTCGTTTTTCTAGATGAGGGCGGATTAGCTAGCAATAGAACAAAAGGACGAGGAAGCGCTTTGCTCTGAGATAGTGAGTGTCAGATCGTAAGACCCCGAAAAATTTGTGCAACCTACTAGCTGGCTGGTCTCACTCATCACATAATTATACATGACAGGAGAGGTATCAAGCATTGTTCATGAACACTATCGAAGTGACTACCATCATACTATGGATTCCGTGATCATGCCCAGTGTTCACGAGATCTGAAAGTACTATTCCTGAGCCTCCCGCATAGTAGTATTTACTCCCAAAGTCCCGGCTTCTCATACTCTACGGGCGTCGCCATGCTCTTCCACGATCCCATCACGAATCTTCGATCGATGACGTCCTGCTTGCTCCACTGCTTCTTCCTAGTGTCACCGAACTCCATCAGTAGCTTCCGGTACATTGGGCTCGGTTTAGGGTTTCCCACCTCACCCCTGAGGTGGAACTGTCGGCGACTCTTAATCGAACTAAGTGTCTTCCCCGCAAGATTAGCCGTCTTGTGTATCTCCCCCTCGTCGGCCATGGCGATGTACATGCGCAGAAGGACCTCATCCTCCTCCTCCGTCCACTCTATCTTCTGGCCCTTGCCCTTGCCGGCGGCGTCGGTAGATATTTTGCCCCCTTTGCGGAGTGTGGTGATGCGTTCCTGGACGATTCCGGGTGGAAGCTTCATTTCGGCGGCGATTTTGCGGATGGAGGTAGTTTTCTTGCGTCCCTCAATGATCTGGCCGTCTAGCTCAGTGGTCCAAATGAAGTTATTGGGTAGTGTTTGTTCTTCCTTGAGCTTCTCGTAGCGACGTTCTACAGCATCGACCTTTCGGGAGAACTTGTCTGCAATGGCTTCGAAAGAGGTGTTTTCGACATCTCTCAGCTTGAGCAAGAGTTGCTGTTCCGCAGGCGTCCTACAATTAAGCGTTCCAATTAACACATACGAAAGGACTAAGAGTCGAGCCTAAAGATATACATACCAACGCGAACCATTGAATTTCTTCTTCTCCGTCTCGACTTTCGGCATGTTTGTCTTTTGCGCTGGTACAAGTTGGTTGGTACTTTGCTGATGCGGTGTATGCGAGGGTTCATGGGGCCCTGAAGGAAGGTTTTGTACCCTTCGCACGTGCATCGTGTTGAAGATGACGGTGAAAGACCAATATCGGAATTGCATCTGATCTCCAGAAATGAGAGAGCAGCCGCGGTTACCGGAGGGATGGGTTGCTATGTGAGCAAAGTGAAGGTGAAAGACGGAAAGTCCAACTCTCTGCAAGCGAATCGAAAGAAGTGAGGGTATGACAAAATGGCCGTTGGTAATTCACTCTGCCTGAGTGCGCCCACGACAACCTGTTTGAAAGGGTTGTGCATCGTCTTCTTCGTTCCCTGATTAGTCATAGCGAAATGTTGTTAAAGCTAGCATGCTGATTGTAATGATAGAGAGACTGTCGATAGACTGCTGCCGGCATGGTGGCACAGGTAGAACCTCAGGCTCAACGAACACTCCATAATAGACACTACGTACGCACCTGTCATAAGCCTACTTTACTCGTTTGTATATGACCGCATACCCGTTTGTCCCTGGCCCCATTTTCTTCTGCCGTCGGCTAGCCTTTCCGACCCAGGCATGGCTGCCCCGCTAGCCGCCCCCTGGCTGGCTAGCTCAATCTAACCCTAAACCCAGACAGAATATCCGCTCTTGAGTACGGAACGGCAAAGGGATGTGAGAGAACGGTGCATCTTCACAAGTACAGAGAAGGGCCCCAGGGTGTGCTTGCTTGTGTGAGGTGTTGTGAAAGTTTGGTAAGTGGTCGGCGGACGCAATGCGGACGAGGAAGAGTTAATAGAAGGGGTCGGAAGAGCAGAGTGGGCGTGCCTCTAGACAGAGCCGTCAGTAGAGCGGGTAGTGTGTGTAACAATTCAGTAGAATGATGAGGAAGGGCTGGCAAAAGGTGAGGGAAAGATGGTGACCTTTCACAAGCATCGCTGCTAGACACCACTTTGTGACAAATCTGGTCCACCCAGGCCTTGAGATCTCGACATGTTTGTTGACCGCTATTGCGATAGATGTTTTGACAAAAAGATGGCGCTAGGCGGTCAATGGACAACCCAGCACCGTACGTGAGACGGGAGGACCTGTTTGTTCATTGTCTATACATTCAGATGTGCACCACGGAATGGCGTGGAGGGAGACATATGGCGCATATGGAGCATATGGAGGCTGTCAGCAAATTCTGGACGCAGACGTAAGATCGTTGGATAGCATCTAGAACGTGGTTCGAGAAGGGCGATCGTTAAAACGTGCTATCTCGCAAAGGTGTATACTCTAAGCAACCTGCATCGCCTGCTATAGATAGTACGCAATACCTTGAAAGCACGCAAGTATGATCATTTCGTCGGTTCTGGAAATGGTGAGTACCCCTTCGCGCCATCCGGTATGTTTTTAGCCCGCGGACGTCGGGTTCGAGGTAACAGGATGATGCACTTCAGGGGCATGTGGTCGTGTGGAATTCTAGTATGAATCATAGCCTCTAACATGGAGTACTTTCACTGTAAGAAAGCTAGCATTGTCGGCTCGTCTTTCTTCGCAAGGACTATGTCGCAAGGACTATATTCCTATCTCAACGGACTCAAGGTTACCATACATCTATTTGTTGCGCTTTGTCCGTGATATTCGCAAGCATATCCTAAGTTTTGGGTGTCGCTATCACGGTTCCAGCCCTGCGTCTTGAGCAATTTGAAAATTCAGAGCCGCTCGATACTAGCGCTTTCGACCCACCGCGTCGATGAATGCACACCTCTACGAAGTCACGCTCCTATCCTGATCCGCACCATCCACCACTGTGTGCTCCTTCCCTTCCTCCTTCGCACTGTGGAACCACCAAACTCCCACACTAGCCACCAAGCTTAAAGCCCCAGCCGCCGTATAATTCCATACCAAGCTGGGGTCCTCACTAAGCGGCACAAGCGCCTGTGCCACAGCGCTCCCGCCCGCCCCTGTAAAATAAAACACAGCCATTATCAAACTACGCATATTATTCGGCGCCTGCGAATATGCATACTCGATACCGGCCACGACAGCCAATATTTCGCTGTTGGCAAGGAGGAGATAGACCGGGATTTGTAGCCAGACGGTGAGCTTGGTGTTTGAGGCGTTAGATGTGCATCGATTTGCGTGTTTGCCGCAGGCGCTTGTACTGTAGACCAAGTGCTGGATTGTAGCGGCGACGGCCATACCAGCTGCGGCACAAAAGAAACCTGCGGCGATACGACGGGTAGGCGAGAAGCGAATGCCGAAACGGGCAAGTGTCGGGTAGACGACGTGGGCGTACAGGGGCGCAAGAAGGATGCAGAAGAGAGGATTGAGATTGACGAGGACGTCGTTGGGTAGGCCGCCGAGATTCAAGGTTGCGGCTTGCGATACCATATTTGAGCCCATTTGGCGGAGCGCTGGCCAGTACAAGGGGTACCAGCAGAAGAATCGGCAAGCTCGTAGACCGCGCCTCACTTCATCAACCCACGAGTCATCAAAGGTCATCCAATGAAATCGATTTGTGACACGGGAAGGTTTGACTCGGTCCCAGAAATCTGGGTGCTCTATGTTGCGATACCTATTCAGTAATTAGATTGCGCAGCATGCGTATCAGCACACGACTTGCACTTGAATTGGATTCCAAGACCATTGCCCCTTCATCGACAGAACGCAAAGGCGGAACGTGTTGCATACTAACGATCCTGATGGTGGAGGACTGATGCACGACTTGCGACAGCCGTAGAGTATCCAAGGACAGATCAGGAATATTACAGCTGGTGCGGTAAACGATAGCCAGAATCCGACGTACTTCTCCTGATTTGAGAGCGGTCAGCATTCTTCCACCAAACCAATATGGGTTCTTAGCTTACCGCGTAAACTATGCATAACATGCCAGAAATTGAGCCCACATTGATAAAGAAGTAAAAATATAGAAGTACACGTGAGCGCGTAGCCACCGGGTCTATGATCACGCGTTCGCCGTACTTGTTAGTAGTAACCCGAAGTTTGGTATCTGGGATCTGTTCGACGACGAGCGTTGCAATGTTCGGTCTAGGGCGAATTAGTCCACGCACTGCTAACTATAGATACAATTCTCACTTGATTCCCCCAAAGCCAACTCCCATTAATATAACACCCAGAAAAAACGGTACGAGTGCTCGCTGCGAGTGCACAATGATCGAAGGCAGGGCCGAGATGATGAGAACGAAGTGTCCAACGATAGTAACGAAATTGGACCACTGTAGCGTCTTGTACCGTCCTAAGATTTGGTCTGCAATTACCGCACCAAAGAGAGGTGCCGTCGACATCCAGAGGCTGTTCGCTGCAAACACTTCATGTAAGCTCCCTGATCTGCCATATGATCGTTCTACTCACACAAGGCAATAGCAGTGGACACCCGCTGACCCATTCCCAAAGCACCGGACTGCCCTTCGAACCCAGCTCCGGTCTTCGAATCTGGCGGTAGAGGCTGTTGAAGGAAGTTGACGACTATACAATGATTAGGAGGCCGTGTCTTGACGCGAATAGGGAAATTACGTACAAACGACGAATGTGCCGTTGAAAGAGAATCTTTCAAACATCTCTATGATGACGATAGCAAAGGCAGCCCAGGGGATCTGTCCCGGAACGCGACGTAGCTGGCGAAGCTCATCTTCGTTCGGTGGTACCTCAGTGCCTGCGTCCCCGATCTCACATACTTCTGGTGCTCCTGCTTCTCTATCTTGGTCTATAATACCGGTTGGGGCTAAATTCCCCTCCCGTTTCCCACGATGTGGAGGACGTGATTTCGTGTTAGGTACTATGAGGGTGGTCATGCTTGAAGTAGAATAGGAAACATGCGCAAACAGCGGAGGCGGACGCGAAGCTCGTAAATCACAACAAGAGCCGCCGTGCTATCTTTCTAGTGTTCGATTGGACGATATAGACTATTGCCGTTGGCAACGCCAGTGGAAGAGGGGTTGGATGCCATCTCTGGGTCGTCCGCTCAACAACCCATCAAACGACTACGGACGGCCAGCGAATTGTATGCTTGATGCTCCTAGAACGCGAACTACAAGGTCTTTTCGATTAGACAAGACGTATAACGGCTTGGTAGCAGCTCCATTAGATCTTAAGCTATTTACCCCTGGATCGGAGCCTGCCCAAGTAACCACCATTAGAACCATAGCCATGAAATCGAGATAGTCATTCGAAAAGAACCAGGGAACAGTTTGTTGGGGAGACCTGATCATGAAAATGTGGGTATCAATATCCAACTAACACAAGCAAGAACAAGACAGGTACAAAGTCTCAACGCGAGATGGACCGGTTGTCTTCGGACGTCAAAAACGACCTTTGTGTGGCCTTTCGAAAGTATGATATGGCATAGAGGTTTCTAACAACTCATGTCAGTTTTTTATCTTCAGCCCCAGAGTGGACGTGTTGGTAACAAAACCCGAGTTAAGGCTACCAGTTCCGCCACTAAAACGCCTATACCTTCTAAAAACATGTCAACAGAATTTGTCTCCATCCCGCCTTCATTCGCGATGGCTTCGGAGTCTTTGCAACCCCCATGCGAACGAGTCTTTCCCTAGCCAATCCTTACAAGGCTTGTCCCAAGGCAACCTTTCCTTCTCACACTCGGACAAGTTGTAAAAGTTCCAAGCCACGAAACAGACGATGCTGAAAATCGTCATGATTAAGAGGATAAAGAGTGTCACTAGGAAGGCTCTGCAGTAGGAGCCGCGGGAACCGCGTGTGCGTAAGGTGTGGTGGTGATGATGGTGCACCTCGATGGTGCCGTAACCACCTGGGTAGGCGGGCGGTGAGGCTTCGATGACGACCGTTTCTCGTGGCTGCCGGTTGTGAGTAACTACGGTATAGATAGTGTCGGTTTTCTCATACCGACATGCTGGCGATCGAGTTGGTAAGTGTTGAGGATATGGTGGTTGTGCTATCGTTATCGCATGAGAACCTAGCTAGAATTAGCGTCGCACGTGAGCACGTGAGGCTTAGCACTTGAGGTGTCCAACACTTGAACATTCCTGCTTTACTTCAATGTAAATTGCGAAAATTGTTCCTCTACTACCTGTCACGCCCATATCGACGGCCTGGGACCTCATTGCCCTTCCCTCAGCCTATCTATACGTATCGTTGATCATGCAGCGTGTGCCTCAAGCTCCCTTTGCGTCCACTGCCACATTTTCTCCGCTAGCTCATCATCCTTCCCCTTCTCGTTGCCTCCTCCTCCAATGCCGACTGGAATATAGTACCCGCCACTCTTCACGTTTGGCGAGACAGACGCCCAGAGCTGATTCTTCACACCCTTCTCAACACTTGTTGTTATTCTTTTCGCCACCTTCAGCGCAATCCGAACAGCCAAGGGCGAACCCGTAGCACCGGCCGATAAGTTCGTTTGCACCACACCAGGATGAATCGATGCGATAGTAAACTGAGGGTAGAGACGCGACATTGTGCGCACCCAGAGGATCATGGCGAGTTTGCTTTGGCCGTAGCGTGCGAATGCTCCCAGGGCTTCACCGTTGGTTTTGAGGGTTTCAAAGAGGATACCCTCTTTCGGTGCAAATGTGTGGGCGTCTGATGTGAGCATGATGATTCGGACGTCTGCGTTCGCCTCGCTGGCCGTGTCTCTCATCGTCGAGAGCAAGAGCTTTGCCAAAAGCGCATGGCCCAGATAATTCGTTCCGAACTGAAGTTCGTACCCGTCAGTGGTAAGGCCTGGCGGGGTGGCCATGATGCCAGCGTTGAGCATCAGGATGTCCAAACGGGCAGCTTCTGAGGTGAACTTCGTAGCCGCCTTCCGTACCGATTCCATAGACGAAAGATCTAGTTGTAGGAGCTTGATGGGCACTGGAGTGCTGAGCTGGGCATTGATCTCTTCAATGGCTGCGTTTGCTTTTTCAAGGTTGCGTGCTGCGAGCCAGATTTGAGCTGGGTTATGGCGAGCGTATTCGAGGATGCATTGTTTTCCTAGCCCAATGTTGCCGCCTGTTACCAGAATCACTTTGCCATCAAGTGGAGGGATGTCTTGGTGTGGGTTGAAAGAGACGGATTTTTTGCAGAAAGCCATGGTCTATCGTACAAAAATTCGACAAAGCAAGCCAGGTCAGTGATTAGGGAGTGATCGAGGAAGATTGCTCAGTAAGCGTGCTCAGTAACTTAAGTAGTGGGAGACTTGTGGTATCTGCGTTTTTGGCTATCTTGCCTGTCTCGTGGAATGAGCATACTCGACTCAGCTCGGACGAATTATCTAGATACTTTTGCGCGTTCCCAGCCAACCGAGCGTAATCTCCTATCCGGACGCATGACGGTCCACGTCATGTACATTGGAAGGCCAATGAGATGGTGTTTTCGTCATGCTAGAGACTTGAGATGATTGTTGCCAAGGAATATGCAAGACCAGATCGCTGTCCCGATCCGGAAGTAGGGTGATACATGTAGTTCCTGATCTGAAGCTGTTAACTTTTAAGCAATCGTATCTACGTTAATATTTCCATCCCTATCTAATAGAAGTCTTTTTGTGTTTCTTAGTCATTGCTGCTTTGAAAATCAATTGAGATAGCCCATTTTACGTTGTTCAATAGCTTAACGACCATTGGAATGTTTTGGTGGACCAGCTCGTAATGTAATTTTTTATTTACTCGAGAGCTGCTGTCATAGAACTATCATCGTCAGCCATCATTGAAAGTCTATGCATGTGTTTGCCTTCAACATTTGAATCTTGGGATAGCTATAGCTAGGCACGAGGCGCAACTCGCTCCTGCACAGTCTCGGAAAGTATGGCTCCGCAACCGTCATCTACCACAGCACCTTATCACGACGTTTGAACAACACCCGCCTCACCGCACATGGGCGGCCCGAATGCACTTATTGTGTCTTTGCTTCTATCTAAGTATACCGCAACTCTCTACTCCAGGCTGCCCTTGACCCCACCTTCGCCCAGTCTCTAGAGCTCGAGTGGCGCATCAAGATTGGAAACACCTTCCTTACTACATGTTTGAGCAAACCCCGGGGGTATCTGTGCAAATATGCGCGCTTTTCCAACGCACGAAGGTGTTCCCGAAGCGAAGCCTCGCATAACTGTAAGATGTGCTGGATATCCGTAGTGTTGATCCCCAGTGAGGGTCAGTACACGCTACCCAGGTACCGGTATCGAGCTAGCAGGACCCCCCTTACTGAGACACCGCCAGACCCAGGAACCTGAAATCCCACCACCATGGAGAGCATGGTGGAACCGATATGTGGGGCGTCGCGTGAATCTTCAACAACCCGAGATTCATCCATACGAGGCTCCGTTCCAACCCTGACTCTTCAATACCCCAAAGTGTGCCCGTGAAAATCGATGCTGTTCGAGACCATTGCAGGATGAAATTGCACCGACAATCCCTTGAGCGATAACTTTTACTACTCTTACTGTGGGGACAATGTCCTAGTTTCTGGTTGCTTCGAACGGAGGCACTACGATGGTTGACCTGAGGGAATTCTGCCAGGCCATTGTTCATGATCTTCCACGTGAATACTAGGCGTAAAAAGGGTGTTGCCCTTAAAACCACGTGCGAGATAAACTTGTGGGGCCCCAAGATCAGAGTGACAGCCGATTCCTGTACCAAAGTAGGCCCAATGATATCTCTTCCCTCCGCCGAGGCAAGGTGACATGTGGATTTTATTGGCGGAGTGTCTACCCTTTTCGCACTAGGAGATGGGACTAACAGTTTCCCCATGGAGAGAGATTATTGGGCGGACGTACGCCGTACACGTTCGTATTCGCGCCCTCCGTGGGCTGACTCGAACATTCAAACGTTGAAAGCTTTCCTTTCTCGAGATTTGCGATGCTTACATAGGCATGTTCACAAGCTAACGGAGTCTCGGTAGCAGAGCCGCTTGTTGGCGGGGAGGACCAATCGAAAACGCACTTGGAGTGGAGACCCGCGAGAAGTCACTTTCGGGATTTACTGTCGGCCAGTTGGCTTGCCAAACCTTCGCTCTGTATCATATAAGCGCATAACTGGACTGAATGATTCAGCTCAGTCTGCCATGGCTGTGGTCGACGGAGAGAAGAGGCCAAAAGCACCCTAGCCCAGTGACTTGCATGCGAAGGCCGTGGAGGTCACGCAACAAGGGTTCTCCAGACGCGCCGCACGGCTGTGGCTCGCAAAGAGGGATGGTAACAGCGCTAAAGGCGCCACCAGTGCATCAGCACACACCACAAATCACTGTCTTCCCCAACGACCCTCCCCTGAGACATGATCCACGTCAAGGCGGCTGCGTCGCGCCCCCGGTGCAACGAAAAGAAGGCGACGATGCCCGCTCAGCTCCAGGCCGCAGCCCTGGACGCGGCCTGGGAGGGATGTGCCACGAGGACTGCACTGTGCGACAGTGACTATCGAGAGAGCTTACCCATGTATATCCAAACGCCTGGAACGAGGATCTATAGGCCAATCAGCCTAACGTCTCGATATTGGATAGCCGTTCGGGCAGGCGATTATGCACGTTAACGCAGGACAATGCCTGGCAAACGGAACTGATCCGACTGCTCGAACCTCGCATACAGAACGAGCATATTATATCCATTTACTCTATCAGGTATACAAAGGGAACTCTCTAAGACGTAGCCAGAGCGTTCTGCGCCAGATATTCCACCTACCCTGACGATAAAGCCAAGCGGACTCGAACGCGAGCCGACTGCGACGGGAACCGGCCAGCTGAAGTCGCAGTCATGTGCGTCTTCGTAGGTTTCTGCTGACCATCGTGATGTGTTGGAGGGGGATAGCGCCGCCGCCTGTGCGCAGACCAGAGTGCATTTTGTTGATTCTCTCATCTCCAACGATCCAGTTAGCGCCAACAACCGGGGACGCAATCTCGTTGCGGCCTCGGTTCAGGGACAAAGGAAAAGCCTGCAGCGACGGGTGAGCTAATGCCATCAGCTTGCCAAACTTGGCACCCCCGGGGTCCCGCCTCTCCAGGTGTCCCAATCTCACCCGGACCACCTGTTGAATACCCTTTTGAGCTATGCCCGGAGATACAGGAGCCGCGCCGGGGAGAGAGACCTGAATCGCTACAAAGACGCGTAGAGAAAAGACCAGGCTTCGAGCTTGATCATCTTTCTATCATTTGCATCAGCGCCTCAAACTAGAATGCAAGCCGAAGGTCTAGACGCCAGCGAAGGGGACCAGAGTGCCTGTGCCGTTGGAATCCTTCTAGAAAGCCGGGCTACGGAGATCTCGCCTAATCAGGTTAGAGCTGAAAGCAATGTTACTGTACCCATCACCAGAAAGCCACCGTGCTGCAGTATCACCAGCGTGCCGGGGTTGTCATATTAAAAGCTGGAGTACCCACGCTCTGTAGGCCGTCAGCTCTTTCCACCTTTCTCATCGAAGCGGGTTTCTTTTGTGCCCGGCGAGCCCTACTTCTTGTCTTCAATCCCCCTTTAGGCGAAGCATCGCTATATCAATAAACATGCCCGGTGGAGGTGTCGTCGCCGTGACCGGCACGGCCGATGTCAATCGCGTCGAGGCGCCCGTCACAGTCCGAGCCTACCTGATCGTCGCCTTTGCGGCGTTTGGTGGCATCTTTTTCGGATATGACACTGGATGGATGGGAGGTGTCCTTGGTATGGACTATTTCATCAACCAGTATACCCATCTCGAATACCCGGAAGAGAAGTTTCCTGGCTTAGGGAAGGGCAACCAGCTGGTCAAAGACTACAGGAAGTACACCTTTGTGGTTCCTCAGTGGCAGCAATCTTTGACTACCTCTATCCTTTCGGCTGGAACTTTCTTCGGAGCTATCATGGCTGGTGATCTTGCCGACTTCCTGGGTCGCCGAACGGTTATCATCATGGGTTGTGGCATCTTCTCCGTTGGTGGTATTCTCGAGACCGCCTCCACTACACTCGGTGTTATGGTTGCTGGTCGTCTCATTGCCGGTTTCGGTGTCGGTTTCATTTCCGCCATCGTCATCCTGTGAGTGCTTCTTGACACTAGGTCGTTCACCTCGCGTGCTAATCTGTATTGCAGGTACATGTCTGAGATTGCCCCGAAGAAGGTGCGTGGTGCCGTCGTTGCCGGCTACCAATTTTGCATCACGGTCGGTATCTTGTTGGCCAACTGCGTCGTCTATGCGACTCAGAACCGCCGTGACACCGGCTCTTACCGCATCCCGATCGCCGTCCAGTTCCTGTGGGCTCTCATCCTCGCTATCGGACTTGCCCTCCTTCCAGATTCTCCTCGTTACTTCGTCAAGAAGGGCAAGCTAGACAAGGCCGCTAAGGCTCTTTCGCGCGTCCGTGGTCAGCCCGTCGACTCGGACTACATCCAGGATGAGCTTGCTGAGATCATCGCCAACCATGAATATGAAATGTCGATTGTTCCCCAGACCAGCTATCTTGGGTCCTGGATGGCCTGCTTTGAAGGCAAGCTCAGCTCGCCGTCCTCCAACTCCCGCCGCACCCTTCTCGGTATCTTCATGCAGATGATGCAGCAGCTTACTGGTATCAACTTCATCTTCTACTTCGGCACTGTTTTCTTCCAGCAGCTCGGCACGATCAGCAACCCCTTCCTGATCTCGCTCGTCACCACCCTTGTCAACGTGCTTTCCACCCCTGCCTCCTTTTGGATGGTCGAGAAGATCGGTCGTCGCACCATTCTCATCTACGGAGCCGGCTTCATGGTGCTCTTCCAGTTCATCGTGGGTATAATTGGTGCTACTGCCGGCAAGCCAGCACTTGACAACCCGCACGCCACCAAGGCCATGATTGCCTTCATCTGCTTGAATATTGTTGCCTTTGCCACCACCTGGGGCCCGGCTGCCTGGATTGTTATCGGCGAGATCTTCCCTCTGACTATCCGGTCTCGCGGTGTCGGTCTCTCCACCGCCTCCAACTGGTTCTGGAACTGCATCATCGGTGTTATCACGCCGTACCTCGTCGCCGACCAGCCCCACTCCGCCAGGATGGGCTCCCACGTCTTCTTCATGTGGGGTGGCCTATGCTGCATCTCTTGTGAGTCTCCCACTTTACCCAAGAGCTTCCTTCATGGCTAACATGATGCTTAGTCCTCTTCGCCTACTTCTTCGTTCCTGAGACCAAGGGTCTTACCCTCGAGCAGGTCGACAAGATGTTGGAGGAGACTACCCCTCGCACTTCGCGCAAGTGGAAGCCGACCACCACCTTCGCTGCTGACATGCATCTCGCCGAGAAGCACATCGAGGTCCCAGTTGAGACTACCACGGCCAAGTCCGATATGGCCTAAGCTTACATTTCCGACAAGTCTAATGTGTCACGGACGGGATATGTGGGTACGGTGAATGATGGCACTGGGCGCTGGTGGTGGGTACGTAATAGTGCGAGACAACATTGATTGTCGTCGAGCATATATCAATAGTCAATATCTATACATATGGGACTGGTTTTGGCTAGACCTCTTATTATCATCTTCCGTCGCCTATTCGACTAACGATACTCACCAGCTGAGGTTGTTCACTGACCAAAGCATCGTAGCACCTTTCCTTATCAACCTGACCACGAGCAACACAGCGATCACTCAAAGATTGATACGGATGCATCACCGTCACGGAACTGTAAATATCGCCACCTTGACACTCAGTTAAGCACCTGCTAGCAATCTTCCCTCCGCTCAACGTCCTACGCGAAATCTAGATTGTGTCTAGCAAGATGTTGCTGGCCGCCCACGTATCACGCGTGTGACGCTTCGCCCGTGTCTTGCGCGAGGAGAGCGCTGCCGTGTTACAGCCATTCGGCGAGAACACTACGGCGGAATCAGAACAAGACGGGTGTGTCGTACGCGTCGTACGAAAGGGATCAAGACGTGTCACAGGGTGTACGAACTGCACAGGACACGGCGAGACACGAGGGTTAGGGCGACCGAGGGTACCCGGGCGCGATCTGGCGGGTAGCTGCAGAGTGTGGAGCGGCGGACTCCTTCGGCGATGTTCATGGCGTTGAGCGATCATGGCAGTCTCCGACCTCCGCTATCGAGGAAGGCCAGATCCACTTTCAATGTGGCCATTGTTCTGACCTGTGTCGCTCCCAAGACGCTGTGATCCGCGTCATTTTAGCTTGTATCTCGTGTATCGGCGCTCGAGCCGTATGCGCCTCATCACACGACGAAGCACTAATGCCTAGGAAGCGGGATACTATTGCCCCTCCACCACTGGTATATGGAGTACATCTGGACCTGACGCTCTCAATGGGCTAGGTACGGCAGACATGCTCAAGAAGCGATCCATCCTCGCCAATTTACAACGGATGAGCGATAGTCCAATGGCCGTGGTATCCTACCATGCGGAATACCGTTCATTTCAGCGTTTTCTGTACTGCCTTCCTCATCCAACACTTTTTACCAAAGCGCGGATCTCCTCGCATTTCCCCTATCCAATATTTCAGCATCAGCCATGCACAGCAAATCAGCCTTGCACCCTTCCCGCGCCAACACTTCCCCTGTCCCCAAACTCTGGATTTCGTTCAATTGGGCAAGCGGGCTCGGGGATGCCTCGTCGATCATCACAAGAAAAAGCTAAGATTTGCACCCAACCTCCCCGTCCCAATAAACTCCCTGAACCAACAAAGCGCAGGCTACCTGTTGGCAAAGGCTCCCTGTGCACGCGGTGAATACCGGTATACAGGCCTCGCATCAAAACCCTACCGTGCGGCGCAACGCAAGGGTCGTTGTCGCGCGGACTCGAGCGTCGGCGTCGCGCATGCATGCATCTTAAGAAGACGCGGAGATCGATACGTAAAGTATCGAAACACTCCTCGTTAGCATATCAAAACGCGCACAAGATAGCAGACATAAACTATCAATCACGACGCGACGCGCACCACTTTCCGGTAAAAACACAACAAATCAATACGAGGAAACACGGAAGCCTCGACTCTCCGGGGAACATCCCAGAGTATACCTCATCTCCCCCCTCCCCCGACCGATGCCAATTCCTGCTCCGTGCAAAAACACGGGCCTGACTGCATCCCCCCCGCAAACTCAGGAATCCTGCAACAGCGGGACGAAAAACTCCTTCTTTCCTGGGGTGCAATGATGCTTGCGGGTTGGGACTTGATTTGGCATGCCGTCTGATGGACTAGTCGCGCGGTAAGGGAAGAATATTGATCACATGCAAGCTTCAGCCGAATAAGGGCGCCAACCCGAAGCGGTGAGAACACAAAACGGAACAAAGGTATGAGTGCGTATGGGAATTTACAGACCATCAACCAATTCTAAGCAACCCAACTCTATGCAATGAAGCACCCTTGCTGAGAAAAAGCAGATGTACTGCGCGTGTTCTATGCCAAGAAACCCATAAGAGTAACAAGTATTCAGGTTCATACTGTACTTGCAGTCGTCTCCCGCAAGAAACCCTCCATAGCAGGTTCACCTTTCTCATCAATCTTCTTATCCAACATCTTCTGCTCTGGAGTCTTCTCCGGCACCTTCTCTTCCTTTTTTTCTCCATTGTCACCGACGAAATTAGTCACCGCACCAGCCGCCGAACCCGTCGTGGATGTCACGATTGAGGAAGCTTGGGCGGCCGCCTGCTTCGCTTGGTCGATGTAACTTGGTGCGAGCTGTTCTTGGGGTTTGATCGAGACGTCCTTTGGTGCTTGGCCCACGGTGCCTGGCTCCATGATGACTGTTTTGTCGCCATGACCGTGGTCATTGGCTGCGGCGTGTGTTGTACCGTCTGAGAGTTGGCCTGCAGCGTGGGTTTGGTGCTGTTGTTCGTAACGGGTGTCCGATGTGCCTTCTCGGATGGGGAGTGTTGATTCATTTGCACCCTCGGCTGCTGGTGCGGTTATAGATGTCGCAGGTATAGTCGCGGTTAGAACCTGTGGCTCTGCTTTAGGAGTTGCGGATGGGGTAGGAGTGTCAGAAGATGGCGGGCTTTGCGCATCAATCTCGGACCCCTCTGTGTCCGGCGGCTGTGTCGCTGTGCCATCGCCCACAAGTTGCAACTCTAGCTCGTCTACTGGAGTATTGACCACGGTCAAACCTTCCGCTTTAGCGCCTACTGGCTTTGGAATTGTGAAGATGTGCTTGTATCTTAGTTGGCCCTTCTCCGCGCCCACAGCGATGGCCTTCATTGCGCCATTCTCGCCATCCTCCCATTTGATGGGGCCGATAGGGATTGTGTTCTTGCCTTTGTAGGTTGATGGCGAGTGCCACTCAATTGCGTTTTCTATCGCCGGCTCTAGATTGGGCATGTCTCCAAACTCGAAGTCTAGGTTCCCGCCATACTTCTTGGGAATGTTATCCGGATCGATGTACTGCGAAAGCGTAGGGAAGACATTGGCGGGGGAGAGAATGAAGATCTTGGAGACGGTGATTGGGTCGAACCAGCGCTTGACCCAGCCCCAAACGGTCGGGAAGAAGGCTGGCGCACCAACGATGAATATCCTATCCAGCGTCTCTGGATAATGCGCCGTCGCCAGAGTTGACGCATCCTGCATGTGTGCTTTCAGGTTCCAGAATTGCTTCAGGCCCACTCCACTGATGTCAACGATGTTGTTACTCTGCGATATCGGTGTTTCAGGATGCGGTCGGTCGATGGCGGAGCACAAAGGAATGACGTATCTCGTGAGGGACTCGTAGAGGGCGAATAGGCGTAGGTTCTTGGTAGCAACTTTGGGAGACGTCGTGCGCGCTTTGGCGAGGTCTTTCTCGTAGGCAGAGATGTTCTTCGAGTTGAGAGGCGCGACTTCAAAGAGAAAAATGGGAATGCCGCGCTTGTCGCGTCGTCCGAGCCATTGGGGGTACTATGCGCGACCGTCAGTCGTAGCCTGCCGTCGAGCCGTGGGGTTGGGTACCAGACGCCGCGTCCGCTCGAATTCTTCTGTTTCGATGGTGAGGAACAAGTCGTCTATGCCGTGCTCTTTCCGCCATTCTTCAGTGTCTCTGAATTGTTTGAAGGCTTCTTGCGGGACGAAGCGACGTGCGCGCAGGAATCGGCTGTAGGGGACGTAAGCCAATGCCCCGCGGTCCCTTTGCTCTAAACAAGCTTACAGCAGTGTCTCGTCATCGTGGCTCGGAGGCGTCTTCCCGTCTGTTCCTGCCGGCGTGTAGTATCCCTCCTTCTGGCATATCTGCTTAAACTCGTCGAGCTGTGACTGCTGGTTCTCGGTAAGATGGGCGTAGTGACCGGAGGGGTACTGAAATGACTCGATGCGCTTTAGTTCTGCCATTATCGCGTACCGAAGGCAGTCGAGGATGTATTAAGTGAAGGATAGGAATTAAAAAGGAGCGCTATGAGGGCTAAGGCTTCCTTAAGGCATCATCAGCCCTGCGGCGGGTAGCGGCAGAGTGATGCAATTATTCTCGTTTAGCGTATACGGCGTCGGGGAAGGCTGACTCCCGACGGACGAATTGCTGGAAACATGGTGAAGGCGAGGCTTGCAACATTTGCTGGAAGCCGCCGGAGGGCGTCAAATGAAACTCTAACCCGGCGCCTTGATCACATAATTATACGTGTGTTTGTGAAAGGTCAAGCTCGTGCGTTCCGAGCGCTTCCGAGCGGTTGCCAAGCGATGACATGCTAGAGCTTCGCAGGAGCCCGTCCTGACAAAGCTGTCTACGGCGCTCTTGGAGAATAAAAGAAAAGAAAAACAACTGGCAGGCCTATATGCAGGATAGCTAGAAAAGCTAATTACAACTTGGTGACAGGAATGCACAAGTTGAGTGGTGGACTAACTAAGCTAGTCTTATCGATAACGTCAATATATTCGTCCTTTTGCCCCTCTAAACTTGCACCACCCATTCAGATATACAGACATCCAGACATCCAGACATCGTGAACATGGTCCGCCACAAGAAAGATTTCAAGTCTAGCAAAAAGTACACCAACGCCCCGCGAACACGCCCTCCTCGCCCCCGCGACGACAACTCCAACGCCTCAGACAACGATGCCCCCAAAGTCGCCCCAGCACCCAAACCCGCGTGCTGGGACCTCGGCCACTGCGACGCGAAACGCTGTTCCGGAAAGCGCTTGATGAGGCTGGGCATGCTGCGGGAACTACACGTGGGCCAAAAGCACGCGGGAGTGGTTGTGAGCCCGAAAGCGAAGAAGATAGTATCACGCGAAGACAACGAACTCCTCGAACAATACGGCGCCGCTGTTGTGGAAGCGAGCTGGAAGCGCATTGACGAGGTGCCGTTTGGCAGGATCGGGGGGAAGTGCGAACGACTACTTCCCTACCTTGTGGCCGCAAACCCTACAAACTATGGAAAGCCGTGGCGGTTGAATTGCGTCGAGGCAATCGCTGCTTGCTACTATATATGCGGGCACAAGGAATGGGCCGAGGACATTCTTGCGAGTTTTTCATACGGCGAAGCGTTTCTGGACATCAATGCCGCGCTTTTGAAGCGATACTCCAACTGCGCGAACGAGGACGAGATCAAGAAGGCAGAGGAGATTTGGTTAGCAAAGATCGAGAGGGAGTACAATGATAGTCGGGCGGAGAAGGAGGATGGCCAGGAGGACGATGTATGGGCGGGTGGCAATATGAACAGACGGCAGATCGACTTCTCGGATGACGAGGAGGAGGATGAAGAGGGTGAGAAAGAGGATGAAGATGGTGTGCCTAATATCGACGCCCAAAACCCATACAATCTCCCCTCCGACGACGATGATGAAGAAGAAATGGCTGAGCTGCGGCGCCGTGTTCTCGCTTCAAAACCTTTCGCGAACCCTTCTTCTAAAGACGTCGATGACGACGAGAAGAAGCCTCCCGAGCGCATAGCAAAGATCGAATCGGTCCCGCCAACAAGAAAAGAAGAGGGAGACGATGATGGCGAGTCCGATTTCGAAGACAATGGGCTTGACGATGAGTTTGATAGCTTCATGTCCGCACAGCCTATAACGGACCGAACAGGCATCGCAGGCAAGCAAAGACAGAAGGCCATGGACAAGAAGATGACGGCCACATTCACTAGCGCTAGCCTGAATGCTCCGAATAGGCGGACTGGGTAGGTACTAGTTCGTGCACAGCATCAACAATATATGAGCGTAGGTTGCCGCTCGGCTTCCAGGGCAAACCCTTCCAAGGTTGCCAATGGCACTTCCTCTACGAAGTTTTCTAGTTAATCCCTTCCAATAACGAGTAACGGCGTGTGTTATTTACTTGTTCTGATATCGCTTGCTTCACGCACAGATTGAAGATCAGCTTCAGCGTGCTTCTTGAGAGATTTGTGTTGTAGCCTAGCGTTATCAGGGAGGCCCTATCATGCTTTTATTATGCTATCGATACTTGCTTAGGGGCCTCTATTGTTAAGCGTATACAAAAATGATCTACAACATTATAGCCTTCATATTGAGTTCCTCGATATCGGAAGTGCACTCGCGCCCTCAACCCTCTCAGTACACGTACACATTCGCACTCCTCGCCGATCTCGCAGACCTCGGTGTCCCAACCGTACTTCCCACAGCACTACCCGCGGGACTCCCTCTCTTCCAATCTCTCATCAACCACTCAAGTTCCTCCGCTTGACCCAAAACCTCCTCATAATATGCGCCTTCTCCGCTCTTGTCGCCCACTATCTCCTCATCTTGCAGTACCGAGAGGCAGGAAAACACCATGTTGGCGAGGAAGACGTTAGTCTTTCTCTCCACCTCGGCGGCGATCTCCTCGACTTCGACGACCTCGTTCTCGCCATCTGCTCCTTGGACTAAGATATCGATTGTAGAAGAAGTAGGGTTGAAGAATATGCGGCCGATGGGAGAATAGAGCGCGAGTTCGGCGAGGACAAGGCCGATGCGGAAGATGTGCATACGTTTTGTTCCGTCGCTGTCCTGTGGACGCGTAGCATGCCAGTCATTGAGTGCGCGCGTGAGAGAAGTGTCGCCGGGAACGGCAGCTAACATGCTAGTCCACTGCCCCGCCGCATTCTTCCGGCAACGTACGTTTTGGCTGTCGAGGAAGTTCAGCCATGAGCTTCCAATGAGTCGGAAAGTATTATGTGCAAGACCGCACGCGAGAGTGGACTGGTCGTGCGCGTAGAGTATTTGGTGCGTCAGTGAATCGTTCCGCTTACGGATGAGCGTCGAGAGCGGATATTTGAATTCTAGGTTGGATAAGATGCTTGACGGTGGGATGCTGACTTGGAAGCCCGCAGAACTGGATGCTGACGGAAGCATGTAACACGACTCGTGCGTGTTGCGTAGAAGGGCCGGTATTGCCGTGACCATATTGGATTGGACCCGAGAGGTATCGTTTACAGCTCTAATCTTGACCGGGTGCATTAGCACTTCTTGCATGCTGCCATTCAGTGAAATGAGGAAGGCAAAGTCCCGTTTGTGTATTTGAGGGACGGACAGCCCAATATGTGTGGTTTGTCCTTGTGAAGCGCGATGCAACAGTTCTGCGTCTTTGCGCGCCGAAAGTCCATCAAGAAGTTTGTGCTCGAAGGTGTGGAGTCGCGAGTCGCTGGACGAAGAAACATTGCGCCTTCCCGGGAGACGCCGGATTGTTTGGAAGATATCCGGATGTTCCTTTTCGAGGTAATGGTCTGAGAGGCGCTCTAGCAGGGTGAGCTTGCGATGGAGTTGCTCTAGGTGCATCTCTAGATCATCGGCATGATTCAAAGCGCTGTACACGAACTTCCGTGCTCTTGAGTGGCTTTTGCGAATAAGTAGAAGGGATGCCTCGACTCTATCGTCGCTGTAGTGGGAACCATGGGCAGAGACATTTTTTGGTCTTGCCTTCAGTGCTTCTGCGACGATACTGTTGATGTCGTTCCGTATGCAGTTGGCAACGAGATCAGTGTTTCCAAGAGCGGTTTGAATGCGCCTACATCCCTTATGTCCAAACAAGACTTGCAGATAGACAATATTTCGTTTCGGTTGTACCTCGTATTTGCGATGCCATGCGTCGAGTGACAGCTCCGCAGCACACAATCCTTCCCGTATGTCGAAAAGTCGATCAGACAATAGCCCCCAATCTTGAGTTTGTCGCGCAAATGTTTCGAGTGCTTGGCCGGTCGCGTTCAAATCGGATAGGATGTCAAAAACTTCTGCCATTAGAGTTTCGCAAAGCCGCGAGGAAATCGAGCGAATAGCAAGAGATGCTACGCGAGGCCGGATGGAAACGATCGAAGGAGGAACGACTGTTAGGCTGAAGCATTCTCAAGAAGGTTTTGTACAGACCTGTGACCTTGCAATACGGGCTGAAAGTCTGACCATCAGCTTGGTGGTTTTTGGTGTAGGGCGATTGGGCGCTAGTACGGTTGCCTTGTAGTAAAGTGGGACAGCCTCAAGTGCTCAGCCGCAACGGCCCCCAGACTCGTATCAGGTGCTGATATATTGCTGTGCAATATGAATCACTCAACGCTTGTCGTGCTCCGTGGCATTCTTCGCCCATTTCAACGGCGGCGATGGCAAACCGCTCGGCAGAGTTTCTTGACATCGACGAATATGAAAGAGTCCCGAACATGCACCGCTCGCGATCAGGTGGCTATGCAGATCATATGGAAGAGAAGACGAGATGGGATCGGAGGGATCGCGAGCGCCAGATGAAGCGCTACCACGACAGTCATCTCTCGCCAACAGACGCACACTTCTCCGACCGACTGTACGCTCCTGCATTTGAGCCGGCCCATCGTAGGTCCCGTTCACATGAGCACTTTGAAGTGAAAGAACAGCCGGTGCGAAGCTACAATCTGCGCGAGGCGGTACCAGCAAGATTGTCCAACCCGAACGACGAACTCACTCGTTCAAACGAGCCTATAAGACAACCGACTGAGAAAACGAGACCGCGAAAACCGAGTATCAAGGTGCAGATACATCAAGATGATCCTCCAGCACCCTTTTCGAGTAGAAGAGCTCCTAGCAAGAGCCCAAGCGCGAGCCCGAGATCGCCTTCTGCGGTGCCACAGCTGCAGTTTCAGTACACAATACTGCAGCACAAGCTCAAGCAGATTGGTACAACGTGTGCGCCGTATATTGATGTGGAAGCTGCGCAACCCCACGATTTAACTTTCGCCAAAATCTCAGAGCAATGCAAGGGCTTTGCATTCGAGCTGGAGGTGTGGAGCAATATTGTTAATGTTGACAACACGGCGCGGATAGACTCGAGAAAGAGGAAGATTGTGGAAGCGGCATCGCGCACATTAGACCGTTTGATAGGGAGGGTGACAGTGCTGAGCAATGATTGCGGCATGGCGAAGCCAAGGGATCTGAAGGTGGAGCTACTACCGGAGGTCGACGATTCCCAAAGTGATCAAGATGACGACGGAGATGGTAGAGCAGAGTAAGTCATTCGATCATTAGGTTCAAGCGTTCAATAACGAGAAGTAGTATCAAGAGCGACATAGTTGAAAGCCCAGCATATATCATCCAAGCCCATCTGAACAGCATCCAGACCCAGATACAGACCCTCAAAAGACTATCCCGGTCATTGCAGGAAGCGACGCCTGGAGCGAAGAGCGAAGTCGTCGCAGTCGACGCACTGGTCGCAGAAGTTGGCAGGTACTTTGGGTCACAAGAGAAGCTGGATCGCTATCAATTCGATGCGAGGTTGGCTGGAAAGCAGGCGCTGGAAGAAGCGAGGTGTGCCGCCGGGACTAGCTATTAAACTAGTCGAGCACTTAGTAGATATTACTGATCTTAGCAGTTTCCACTTGTTCTTGTCCCGTCTGCATCATCCCCATGCGGCTTGTTTCATAAGTTGAACAGGGATCGGACTTAAGCGGACTTGACGCTGGCAAAAGCCGCACTGATGTCATCCCTCCGGCTGTCTTGCAAAGTATAACGGGTATAACATAGCGGCGATCAAGTGAAGCAATATATTGGTGTAACAGTGGATCTCTAAAAGATCGTAGCTAATTACCATAGGGAGTCGTCGCTAGCTGCTTTGTGGGCGGAACTCCGCTACCGTAGGTGTGTTAGCTCCTAACTCCATTATGATAAGGCTGGGCGTAGTCTTGTAGGGTTGAAAGTTGACATTTAATAGCCCAAAGCCATGAATTTGGTGCTGTAGTCTATTGTCCGATTTCATCTTCAACTCTTTCTTCCCGGTTATTCAATCTTCATGATGCCACCACAATCATCCATTCCCTATAACCGCCATAGCACCGCGACCGAGGTAGCAGCTGACAACGCCTCTAGCATCACAGACAAAGTCGTCCTCACCACCGGTGTCTCTCCTGGAGGTCTAGGAGCGCATTTCGTTGAGACTGTCGCAAAGTACAAACCGCGACTGCTCATCCTTGCGGGTCGATCTCCGTCGAAGGTCCAAGCCACTGTTGAAAAGATCAAATCCGATCCTGCAACTGAAGGCGTAGAAACTCGAGTCCTGGTCTTGGATCTCGCCTCGCAAAAGCAAGTCCGAGAAGCTGCGGAAGAAGTCCTCGCATATTCGGAGAACATCGATGTCGTCATGAATTCTGCGGGTATTATGGCCGGGCCATATCGAACGACAGAGGATGGCATTGAGGCACAATTTGGATCGAACCACATTGGACACTTCCTTTTCACGAATTTGATTATGCCCAAGATCTTAGCATCCAAGAACCCGCGCATCATCAACGTAAGCAGCGACGGCCACCGATTGGGCCCTGTGCGCTTCGACGACTGGAATTTCCAGAACGGCAAGGTATATGACCAGTGGCAGGCCTACGGACAAAGCAAAGCCGCAAACATCATCTTCTCTAAAGGTCTTGCGCAAAAGCTAAGCGCAAGAGGCCTACGATCGTATAGCCTTCATCCAGGCGTCATATTCGGCACTTCACTCGCTCCTGGCCTCGGCGAGGCAGATTTTGCAGCCCTAAAGGCTCGCGATAAGGAGATTGGAGATCCGCGGGGGGAAGACGGCATGGAATTTGACATCAAGACTCTCGATGAAGGCACAGCGACCCATGTTTTTGCGGCATTTGACCCGAGACTCGATCCCTTCAATGGCGCATATCTTGAGGATGCAAATATCTCGGACAATACGAGGCCCACGGTGACGAAACCAGAAGACGTAGAGAAGTTGTGGAAGCTCAGCGAGCAGTTGGTGGGCCAGACCTTTCAATATTGAAGAGGAATGACTGGGGATTCGACTTTAGCGCGTGACCGTAGAAGTTGGAATAGTGTTAGTTAGGGAACCCTATCATATATAGGACCCCATTCACTCTGCTTGAGCACGGGCCCTACGCCCTCGGGTATATATAGACCCTGAGTTCAGTACATAGATCAATCAATCAAGTACTCACTCTGCTCTATACTAAGAAATAGCCGAAATTGAAATTCGTTTTCGTTAAGACTGTCCGTTGAAGTACGCATATATGTCGTAATACGTGATATTTTTGGTGTTCACGACCGCATGCTCATACCAAATCGTCCTCAGCTAAGCATGATTATGCCCATTTCAAGCAGCGTGTGGCTTCGTGCGCCTCTTTGCACTCTAGCCCACAGACCTTAGCTCCGCACTTCAAGCATTTAATCTTTCCCCAATAACCGCAATTGTCACAAAAGTGGCGGGGTGGGGGACCATCCGCAGGCGGGGGCGCAACGTGCGATGCAGCGTAAGACAACGGAGGCGCAGTGAGGAGGACATTGAGTTCGGCAGGGTCGAGAGGTGGTGGTATGGAGCGCTCGATCGAAAGAAGGGGATCGTCTTGGAACTCTCTGCGCGACCTCTGGGGAATCGGTGCCGCTGCTACTGGGCCGGGGGTTGATTCTGAGGGCGTTGGTGGCACGGAGACCATTGTACTAGATCTTCGTAGTGGCTGCGCTGCTATGCGAGAAGCTGTCGTGGCAGAACGCGGTTGCGGAGCCTGCTGGAGCTGTGCGATTTGCGCTTCCTCATCGTCGAGCCAGTGCCTGATCTGTCTCTGGTATTGTATGATTCTTCGTGCATTCTGCGTCTTCGGCGTTGCTGCAAATCATGGTCAGTACATGGGACCCGGCTCGAATTTCTGCGCATACAAGTCTTGCCGGGTATCGGTATGCTCTGCTTTGGATCATTGTCCCTGTTTAGCTCTGCTATGCGGCGCGCGATAGCTGCTTGCTGTCTCGAAGACAGCTCATGCTCGCCTCGCGGACCTCCGGGTTGTGCAGCGACGCGCTTTTTGTTCTTCGGATTGATGGCGACTTTGGAGGGATCATAACCGGTATCGACGACGTAGGTCCATCCTGGTGCCACCGAAGAGGCCGAGTTGGGGAGAACTTCGACGTGCGGCATGCTGGTGGTGTTGCGAAGACGGTGCAGCTTCCGACTGACGCTACGATAATTTGAGTTCTCGCAATCACATGACGACGCGTTGAGGCGCGCATCTACACGCGGAAGCGGCGATGAGTATTGGATCGGGGTGTCCTGATAATCGCACATCTTGAGGCTTGAATATTGCGAGATTATGCTACAGGGAAAAGTGGCAGCCGTCGCCTCAAGACCCTATCAACCGTATCATTCCAGTTGCTCTCGCCCGTGTACCGACCGAGCGTGAACACCTGTTGTCCTTCCCCCGTCATCACCGCTCAGCGAATCATCCAAATCACCAGCTTTCATTTTCCTTCACGGGCTTGGCGATGACGCTGCTACGGTTGAGCGTCTGCACCCATAGCATGGCTTGAATGACCTCGAGCTAATCAAAGAACAGCAATTGCACGCCAATTCCAAGCAGCCAGCAAACTACCGCCGGATCTTCCCAAAGCGTCCGACTATCACGAAGTGATGTCAACAGCATGGTACATCCCATCAAAACTATCACCCCTTGGTCGGGTTATCTGAGTACCTTCCACGCGGACAAGATATTGGCGCTGAGGAACGATGAAATGACAGCGACGTCTTTATCGCAAGGGGAAGTAGGGACACGCTAGTGCTCAAACGGTATCTGACGATCTGCTCGAGCAAGTGTTTGGAACACGGAGTCAAAGGATAAGCTGACCGTCAAAGAATACGACAGCATGGGACATGTAATCGGCGCAGCGGAGCTGAGGGACCTCTATACATCGCTAGAGAAAGTTGTATCGCCACTAGAAAGAGTGAATGCAAGCTTGGGATATGACAATGCTGAAGGACAAGTGAACCCGTCTAGAATAAATCCAGGTAGCGGGCATATCCACGTGCGTCCATTCCCATGTCGTCCGCCTTGGCAGGGTCTGCCAGCGACTATGGCGACCTTGCACGGTGCTGGAGCGGTGCTCCCATAATTCTACTTCTCTCGATTGCTAATAGATGAAGTTTCTTTCGGAATGGCTCTTCTCAAGCGTTTCGGCGTCTATACTGTCATCGCGGCCTGTTTCCTCTACCTCTTCTACTCGCTAGGCATTCCCTACCAGGCGCCCGAGAGCGCCTCAGCAAAGCATGGCAAGATCGCTGAACAGCACGAGACCAACGAGCCGCAGCGACCGGAGAGGCCCGCGAAGCCCGCGAAGCCGCCGAACCATGAGGAACCCCAGAAGCAGCAACCCTTCGATTGGGCGACCGTCGCCATGAAGTATCCTGTCGGGTCCATGGTAGCACTACCGACTGGCGAACCGAGCACCCTCCCCCGCATACAGCACAAATTCGAAGACGAAGACGAAGACGCTCCGTCGAAGAATATACGTGAGACAAGGCGGGAGGAAGTCAGGAAGCAATTCTTGAAATGCTGGAAGAGTTACCGGGAGAAGGCATGGATGAAGGACGAGCTCAAGCCCATCTCTGGAGGGTCGAGCGATCCGTTCGGCGGGTGGGCGGCTACGCTGATTGACGCAATGGATACCCTGTGGATCATGGGCTTCGAGGACGAGTTCAAGTCAGCTATCAGCGATATCGAGAAGATTGACTTCAGCAATACGACGTTGGAGAAGGTCAACGTGTTTGAGACCAATATCAGGCATCTAGGCGGGCTGCTGGCCGCTTATGAGCTGAGTGGGGAAAAGAGGCTTCTGGCAAAGGCGAAGGAGGTAGGCGAGATGCTTTACCACGCCTTCGATACACCCAACCACATGCCCATCACACGCTGGAATATGCGCAATGCCGCGGCCGGCGAGTCTCAGATGGCAGAGGAGAATATGCTGCTCGCGGAGCTCGGGTCTTTCACCATCGAGTTCACCCGCCTTTCTCAAGCTACAGGCGATCCTAAATGGTACGATGCAGCTAACCGCATTACCCGACTCTTGGAAAATCAGCAGATGAGCACCAAGCTCCCTGGCATGTGGCCTATCGTCGTGGACGCCCGGAAAATGAATCTCACTCAGGGTTCGGCTTTCACACTAGCCTCGATGTCAGATTCCGCGTACGAGTATCTGCCCAAGATGTATGCTCTACTCGGGGGTGTCGAGCCTATCTATAAGGGTCTGTACGAGAGGGCCATGACCACGGCTATAGGACACACACTTTACCGACCCATGACGCCTGAAGATGCCGATATGTTGGGCACAGGCTCCGTTCACTCAGAAGGGGGCAGAGTCACTTTAGACCCGGAACTGCAACATCTGTCCTGTTACGCCGGCGGCATGTTTGCGCTCGGCGGCAAGCTCTTCGACCAGAATGAACACGTAACAATTGGTCGGAAATTAACAGATACCTGTGTCTGGGCCTACAAAGCTTCACCCGCCGGCATTATGCCCGAAGTCTCGCACCTTTACAAATGCGCTAACTCCAACCAATGCAAATGGGATGAGCAGCTCTTGGAACATGCTATATCGGGCGGTGGAGACGCGGAGAAAGATCCTCTCCAGAACATAGCGAATCTACGGCTCCCGAAAGGCTTCACGGCGATCGATGATCGGAGGTATATTTTGAGGCCGGAGGCTATTGAGAGTGTCTTCGTGATGTACCGGATTACAGGGGAGCATAGGTGGCAGGCAGCAGCCTGGGATATGTGGACTGCTATCCAAAGCGCCACCGACACCGACCTTGGGAACTCAGCGCTGATGGATGTTTCGGCTGCGTCACCCCCAAGGTCGGACTCTATGGAGGTGAGCTTCAGTTTTATCCGCACAGCTCTTCAGCACACTAATGGTCTTTGCAGAGTTTCTGGATGGCGGAAACGCTAAAGTATTTCTTCCTCGTATTTAGCACGCCGGATACGATCAGTCTGGATGACTATGTTTTCAATACCGAAGCGCATCCGTTGAAGATTTCAAAGCCGAAGGTGTAGGTGTCATAGATATCTACCAGCGGTTCCGGCGTACTTTGTATAGCGTATCCTGGTAGCCTTAATGGCACGATACATTGCATGCATGGAAGTCATGGATAACTGATGATGGCTTCACGGCTCTGTAAATACTTAGGTAAATGGGTAACAGTTCCCGTCAGCTACTCTAGATGTGAGAGATGCCGGCGTTGGAAAGCGAAGCCTAGCTGCCTGTAAGGTGTGATAGGGAGGTAGTATAAGTAGGCAAGCGTGGATGCCGATAATATCATTAACACGTAAAGACAGAGCCACAGAGATGATCAAGGAAGTTTGCATATGTGATATCATTTATCACTATCAAGTATCTGATCCTACCAGATAACCGCCAAGCACCTCTCCCCAACCTCCGCCACTCACTTCGCCGAGAAGCGACTCGCCAGGGTCTCCAGCTGGCCATTCTCGGCCAACATCTCCAGCCATCTCTTGATAGCCGGCTGGTAGTCGAAGCGGCGCTTCTCGGCGGCCTCATCCTCCTCGGCCTCGGTCGCCTCCTCCGTCTGGTACGCCACCGCCAATCGGCGGAACTCCGTCACCAGCTCCGCGCGACGAGCCAACAGGCCCACCATCTCCTCCTCATCGATCTCCGCCTGGAGATCGGCAGGCACCGGGTACATGGCGCGCTGCTCCTCGGTGAAGCCCGCTAGCCAGCTAGGGCTCGGCGGCTCGCGGTCGTCCTCAGGCACGAACGACTGCCAGTCGGTGCTGATGGCGTCGAGGCGGCGGCCGACGTGCTTGATGGTGTTGTCGGTTACGCAAATCTCCTTGCGGAGCTCGATGAGGGGGGATTGGGCGATGGCGAAGAGGCTATATTCGACGTCGCCGCCAGCCACCATCAGCGCTTGGATACGATCACTGACGGCCTCAGTCCAGCTCTCGCCGCCTTTTTCCTCGTAGGTACCTATGCGGGTAGGCTGCTTGTCCATACCATCCAGCTTCCAGACATCGCCTTTGACGGGGACGAAGGCGATGAAGTGATGGGCATTGTCTTCGAAGCTTTCTTCGCTGGCATTGGTGACGTTCGAGTCTTCGGAGTCGCGACGAGCTTTACCCTTGGACGTGGACGTGGGCTTGTGCGTGGCTGCGGCTTTGATCTTCGCTTTCTCGGCTTTGCGGACTTTGCGGGAGAGGTACTCGTCATCCTGGTAGATGTCCATCTTCTTGGCGAAGGAGTTGTGGGTCTTCTTCACGAACTGCCAACTAGCAAAGGCCTGGCCGCGGTGAAAAGGGCTGAGGTCTTTGGAGTAGTCTTTGAACTGACGCATGTGCTCACCGATATCGATGTTGTCGTTATCCACATTGAGGAGGGTGTGGATCATAGCGAGGGTCGCACAGCTATTCTGAGCAGGCATTTGATTCGCGAACCAGATGTTGGGAGGGCAAGCCTTCTCCTGATTGGCGACATCGAACTCGCGGTGACGGTAGAGTAGGATGAGACCAAAGATTGGATTCGGCATACAGGCGAGAATGTCCGGGTCCAACATGACGACTTGGCGAACGGTGACACCTTGGACGCCTATCTCACGGAGAATGACAGAGAAGAAGGCTGGCTCGTTCTCAATCTCGCAATAGCCTTGCCATGTCTCTTTGTCGAAGGCGGTGGCGGCCTGGCCTGGTGGGCTAGGGAAGCGCTCGGCAACGGGGCTGCTTTCCTGCTTGGGAGTAGACGTGGGCGTTGCTTGAGGGGATTCCTTGCTCTTCTTGCTGGTGGGCTCTTGCTCGACCGCTGGCTCGGGTAGGGCTCGCTTCTTGCCTTTGGGTGAGGTTTCCTGGTGCTTTTCGGGAGTGCCATTGGCGGCGGTAGAGCTCTTGACGGTCTTGTTGGAGAGAGTGTCCTTGGGGCTTGAGGAGATGTCGGTCGGAGCGGCAGCTGAAGCTCCATCGGGAGCATTGGCTACAGAGTCGTCGGAGACAGCATGGGACTTGGCTTTGGACCTCTGAGAGGTTTTCTTCGCAACCATGGTGATGGATGGACGTGTGAACAGGAAGTATAAGGGGTTTGGAAAATGTGTTTGATTGAAGAAAAAGCAGAGATGGGGCTTGCTCGACTTCAGGTCAGAGGGTAGTTGTTTGGGGGTTCAAGGAAAAGGAACGGGGAACGCATGGTGAGAAGCTTTTAAAGGCTAGTCGCTTATTGAGTCTATTGTACGGGGTGCGACAATACTAAGCGTCAATAGGCACACAGGTGCGGAACGGAGTGAAAGTGGTGATGGTGAAAGGTGTAGAGCACGGTTGAAGCGATATCGAAAAGTTTGGTTGCGCCGCGCTGCAGCCAATCAGCGCTCGTCTCGCCCCGACGCGCTTCTTTTGTTTGACCGCAGGAACAGTTACGCCAACTCCACGCCCCACACCACAACGTCGCATTCCCGTCGCTCTCAAGAGTCTGCCTACTGCTACCTCTCTCAACTCATGACAGTACACAGCAAGTCTTTCCGCTGCCACTGGGTGCGATGAACAGCACACCTCGACGAGGACCCGGCGGGTTTCCCGCTACTCCGCAACAACAACAACAGAATCGCTCGCCGAACGTACGAAGCCCCAATACTTCTACCTCTACGCCGAATCGACCAAATGTACGGTCGCCTCTCCCAGACGTGCCCAAGGCGGCAGCGCAGACGGGCTCCGGCCCTCTGATACCAACCGACATCCTTGACGCTGCGCAACAGCGATTCTACCTCTTCGCTTTCTATGTTGCACTCTCGTCATGGAAGCTGTACGACTTTTACGCATTGACGATAGAGGAGGAAAAATCGCTGGCTCTGTGCCTGAAATGGTGCTTCTTGGACATGTGCTTCATTTTTGGTACGCCGCTGCTGGAGATTCCCTGGCTGGAATGGAGTAACGGTTCTGCCTTTATGCTATTCGTCTTACATGCTGTCTTGGACGTCATGCTTATGTTCCGTATCGGCATACCTCTGCAGTTCTGGCTGGTCTCGCTCGCGGGCTTCTTGTACGATACTGAAACGGCAATCAACGAGCGCAGCGTCAAGCCGGGACCGATTCTGTTCAATGCTTCCCTGATTCTGGGCAAGCAGATCATCAACATTCTTCCCGAGGGGTATGTTCACATCCCTCTTGATGTTCGCTCCGCTAACTATGTAGGTCTGCCATCTTGAACCCGGACAAGGCATCCTTCTGCCTCAACTCCACCGTGGCTTACCTCGAAATCCCCATCCTAGTCAACCAGACCGAACCTATCGAGATGGAGCTCGTCCGCGTCGATGTAGAAAATAACTTGAACGAGACAATCACCATCAAGAAGAGCGAGCTCAAGACTATGATGAAGAAGGCCCGAAAGTCTGTGAAGTCTAGCAAGACGGTTGACCCAGCGGACCCGCTCATGCTGCGGTACACAGTGAAGAAGAAGGGTGTCTACCTCCTCTCGAAGGTCCTAGACCAGTCCAAGCTTGAGGTGCGCCCGCGTGCGTCAAGTGCTGTAGTCGCGACATGCCCGCAAGCACGAGTCAGGCCGACTGGAGAACATCGGTGTCGCAATGACCTGTCCAATGTTGCCATCGAAGTGGAAGGAGTTCCTCCACTCTCTGTGAAATACCGCTTGGTCGTTGACAACAAGCCGCGGGGTGGATCCGAATTCCAGAATCTCCAGCCAGAGGACTTCGTTTCTCCTCTATCGAGACACTCGTCGCAAGCTCTCGTTAGAAGTGGTCGCGAGGACGTCTCTTGGGCGCGCTCCCAGAAGATCACAGTACCGCTGAATGAGACGCTTGCTACAGGCAGTCGATGGGAGTATGCAGTTGAGGAAGTTCAAGATGGCCTCGGGAACTTCGTCAGCTTCGTTAACGCTGACGATGAAGATCGTCCGAAGATCAAACCTGCCGGCATTCAGCAGTATTTCCTAGTTCATGAGCGCCCTAAAGTCTCCCTCAAGGATTGCAACCCGCAGAAACCAATCCGAGTCGCAAAAGGAGAGGTTACTCAACTACCAGTCAGCTTCTCGTCTACGGGAAAGACGCCCATAGGCGGCGCGCATATGATCGAGTACCTCTTCACCCCTGAGGCGGACATTATCGCCGATGGCTATCACGTCTCCAATGCAGAGCTCAAGAAACAGACCTTGAAGACCGTCCGAGGACGGCCCTTCATATCTGCAGCCGGTCTGTACACCGTGAAATCAGTGTCGACCGAGTTCTGCGAGGGCGAGGTGCTTGAACCAACCTCATGCTTGCTCCAGAATCCGCCAGAGCCCGAGTTATCCTTATCGAGCGAGGATATTGTTGACAAGTGTGCCGGGAACCCTATCGGTCTACGCGTCGGCTTAGACTTCATCGGCACTCCTCCCTTCTACATTACTTATACCGAGCAAGAGAAGGGATATGAGGCTACAGAAAGGCATGCCCAAGTGGGTTCCCTTAGGGGTAGCATCGATCTTACGCCTAAGAAGGCCGGACATTACACGTACAAATTCGTCACTATTTCCGACGCGGTATACAGGAAGCGACGCCTGCCGGATCTACAACTGCAGCAGAATGTCAACCCACCAGCCTCAGCACACTTCAATGAAGGTAGGACGCCGAAGCAAGCCTGCATTGATGACGCAGTCAATTTTGATGTGGGACTGGTTGGCGAAGGTCCATTCAAGCTAGAGTATGAGCTTATACACAATGGCAAACGGACCAAACACTCTGTGGATGTCCAAGAGCAGCACTACACCATCCAAACCCAAAAGTTGACCAGTGGTGGCGAGTACACAGTGGCTCTTCTTAGTGTCACTGACAAGACAGAGTGTAAGATATTCCTCAAAGACGCAGAGGCCAAAGTCTATGTTCGTCACGAGCGACCGAAGGCGTACTTTGGACACATCGAAGGCAAGCAATCCGTCATGGCTCTAGAAGGACGGAAGGTCGACCTCCCTCTTCGTCTCACCGGCGCTCAACCTTGGAGATTGGAGTACAAAAACCTGAACACACAGCAAACCCACCAAGTAAACGTTCCAGATGCCAACGCAATCCTTGCTGTTGTTGAGGATGGTACCTATGAACTAATCTCCGTCCACGACTCCGTGTGCCCCGGCTTCATTGAGAAGAAGGCAAGCCAGTTCAATGTTGGTTGGATCCCTCGACCTAGGATCAGCATTCCTGAGTCTCCCTCGATTAGTTTTGATGGTAGCAAATACGTCAAAGAAGCCGTGTGTGAGGGTGATGAGGATTCCTTTGAGGTGTCCTTCACTGGTAATTTGCACGTGTCCATTCTCGAGAGCTTCCACTAATCAGATCCTAGGCAACGCGCCATTCGATGCGTCTTACAGACGAGTGTACAGGGACAAGAAGGGAAAGACGGCTCCTATCAGCGACAAAGACCTCCGCGCCGTCAGCGGTTCCACAACCATCCGTGCCGACACTTCCAAATCTGGTGTCTATGAGTACACCTTCCTGAAGCTTGCCGATAGCCGCTACGACCACTCGAAGGAACATTTTACCCCTATTACTATCCAGCAAACCGTTAATCCACGACCGTCTGCACGCTTCAACAACCCCGGGAAAACCTACAGCTACTGCAGCCGCGAGGCCGATGGCGAAGAAGTGATACCTGTTACGCTCGAAGGTGTTGCACCGTTTCACCTTGAAGTTGAAATTAAGCACGCCGGCAGCCCCACACCTGAAATCAGCACGCACAAGAATATCATGTCCACCAAATATGACCTTAAGATTGAGCATCGGAAGTTGCACCTCGGACATTCGTCAATCACCATCCGCAAAATCCGTGACGCGAGAGGCTGTAGCTTCAAACCTGCCCCTGGTGGTCCTCGGGTGCAAATAAGCGTACACGACGCCCCAACTGCTACGGCCCTAGAAGACCGCACAGACTTCTGCGTCGGCGAGCGTCTTTCCTTTGCCCTCGGCGGCCAAGTCCCCTTCACAGTCTACTACACCTTCAACTCCGACTCGCGCAAGGCATCCAACGCTGGAACCACGTTCCGCCGCCTCGCTGAACTCCCTGGTACCTTCACCATAACCGGTCTGCGCGACTCTGCCTCTGAATGCCTTGCTCCTCTCAGCCTCACAAAGTACATTCATCCTATACCCTCCGTTCGCCTATCTGGTGGTCAAGTAACGGAAGTCGATATACATGAGGGTGGAGGCACGGATCTAGAATTCTCCTTCACGGGGACGCCGCCATTTGAATTTACGTATACGAGAAGTACGAACGCAGGGCGTGGGAAGAAGAGTAGGGTGCTGGAGATACGGACAGAGACTAGTCATGAGTTTCACATGAAGATCCCCGTGCAGGAAGAGGGCACGTACGAAGTGGTGTCTATCAAAGATAGGTGGTGCAGCTTCGCCAAGCCGATTGAGGGAGTGGATACCCGGGGAGGTGGACAGAAGTTGTTGCAGTATTGAGTGGAAAGTTTGACGAGGATGGTGGAATACAGGTGAAAAGCAACGCGTGCCCGACCGGGGCTCGCGAAGATATCCGTGATGTGGCAAAGCATTTCTGGGCGTTGGGAGGATGAGGGATCTCATTATTATTATTTTGGTTTATGGGTGTGTGACTGATGCATGTAGTTTGGTTAGCGAAGCATGTAATGTAAGGCCGGATACCCATTCCAATCCCCACAATTCAACTGTATTAGTATGTCGTGTTGAATTGCACTTCATATTCTTCGAATGTAGATGCAGGGTAAATTCCACCGTGTAGGTTGCGTCGCAATTTGCAAAGACAGTATAGTCTAGTATAGTACAATAGGTAAGCTTTGCTACCAACTTTATTGCCAATACTCCTAATATAGTGGCGAATAACGCGAGATATGATGCGCCCTGTTAAGCACATCTAGTTTTTGAAATATTGGCACGATGGCCTACACATGCGACCATGGGATGTTGAATGCGAGACTTCATTACCGCTTCACCATTGCTCCTGCACCTATCCTGACAGTAATACCAGGGCCCATAGTAAAGCGGCACAGCTAAAATATCTCTAAGCGCCAGATTTAATTATATCTAGAGCAGCAAAGAGACGACAAAGACGAGAAGCGTTCGATCATCTCTGAACTTGCCGATTTGAATCGTCAATATACACTACGTCGACCCACATGTGGGTAGATTGAGAGATTTATACACGAAGCATAGTAAACAAGCTTGCTGGTGCACACAAATATATGTGCATTCATATCTAGCGCCACTTCAAATTTGGTGTTATGATATTGGCATATTCAGACTGAAGATTTCAGATTTGAGAGACGGACCTTAGAAGAGCCGAGTGTGTGCAATGTAACCATTTAGTTGTAATAATATCCATACCTCCCATCCTCGTATTCCCGTAGTTCTTCCGGGGTTGTTCCCGGACAGGTGTAGACATAGACAACTACCCCGCGCCGGTCGAAACCTCGAATATGTATCAGCAGGCTAAATTTACTATCCTGATTTTTGTTTACTTACGTCCGTGTGGTCGGCCGTGGACTTGCCACGCATCTCCCGAAGACATGAATTGAAGGTAATGAAGCAAATCTTGCTTGCTCATACTGAAAGCTATGAGAGCTAAGAAAAGCGGCAAGTTTCCTTTGAGTCCACCGTATGTTCGATGCGTCGGCATGGGATAGGTTTGGTATATGTCAGGGAGTAACATCCTTGGCCAGTGTTGATCGGGACGTTGGCAGCGAAGTGTTGTGGCTGTCCCCTCACTAGTGAGATAGGAAGAAAAATCGTCCTCATCGTGGTTGAAACGAAGAGGTTTCCACTCTTTCGAATCAATTGTGGCGTCTCCCTTCATGACCCAGAATCCGTATCCAGCATGATAGTAAACAGACACGACTCCGTATAAAGCAACGTCATGGGGCAGTGAGCCAGGCAGAGCCTGTATTGATTGGAAGTCACAGTGCCAGTATTTGCCACTTACCCCCCCACCGAGAGGAAAGTGACAGCCGATACCGGTGGACGGTAACAAGTGACCTCGAGAGTCCAGGTTAACCCAGCTGTTTGGATGCTCTCCAATTTCATCGATGCGGAAGACAAATGCCTGCGGTCTTGTTTAGTTATGAAGTTCACCTTTGGATGTATACTCACTTTCTTCTGAGACTGCGCTTGTTGGGATGAATAGGCTCTATCTTTTGCTGGCTCAGGTTCACTTTGTAACCATCAATATGCTTTCATCCCCTCTAAAATGAATCAATACTTACGACGAATGTGGGTCCTGGCTTTGGCTCGGGCCTTCAGTGCCGGGTTCGAGGCTCAAGCCACTCATGTCCCAATCGTCCTCGGTGGTTGCTTGGCCGGCGCTACTCGTATGTTGTGGCTGGTGCGAATTCTCTAGGTTTGTCTCAGTTCCAGTTTGATCTGGATCATCATTATGAGTAGAACTAAGAACTGAACGGGCGATGGAGAATGTCTCAGTGTTTTTCAGAGCGATTTCACCACTAGACGCGGAAGTATCCTCAACCTCTTCCACATACTCACGAGGCAATGCGAAGAGTGCAAGTTGCCGCATATGCGAGCCAACGTGCTTCATGAATTGGTTGGGTGTGACTGTTGGTTGATATTGACCTGGGCTTTCTTTTTTGAGTTTCTCGTCCCATGTGCGACAGAAAGGGCAATCCGATGCTCGAAAGTGGTCCGGCGGGCATCGAGCGGCGCTGCTCAAGGCGTTAAGCTGACTTTCCGTAAACCTGTTGGCGTGGGTTAGAATGTGACTGCGGAACATGTTTTCAGTCTTCATGTCCTCTATATTACAGAGTGAACAGTGCCATTGCATTCGATGCTCTGACTCATGCTCGAACCATTCGCGCTGGTCGGAGAAGAGCTTTGAATGACATCCTGCAAACGTGCAGACATAGGGGCGCAAATCTGCATAAACGTGCTTTTGCCAAGATGTCTCTTTTCGAAAGCTTTGCATTGTCCAGCAAAAAGGACATTCGAACATCACTTCACCATTTGAAACAACTGATAAAGCGGGAGGGCGCAAATATGATACGTCGTTATCTCCAGGCAGCGAGAGTGTGGACGAGGCAATCGACCGCTCATCCTCAAAATCGAGCTGTGGTGGTATATCCGCGCTGTTCAGTGCCGACGCTATCGTCTGTGTGAATGATTTTGTCCCGTCGACGGTGGAAGGTCTGTGAGTCTGTAGTAGTTCAGGGGGCTCTTCACCAAGCTTGTCTCGATGACTGCGGGCATAGCTTAAATACTGTCTGCGCTGAGCAATAGCGTTTCCCAACCGGTAACCAAGCCAGTCTTTTCCTTTTTCTATGATTAGAGGAAACTTGTCGTAAACGTGGCGTATGTCGAAAGTTGCGTCAAATCGGGATTTTGTGGCGGCTAATGCGCGTGCGAAGCGGTCTCTTGGGCTAGCCTTGCGGATCAAAACGGCGATGCGAAAAAGACTAGAAACAGTACTTTCTGCCGTTTTGAAAAGTTCCTCGGCCTCGGAGATGTCATTTCCAGCTGTGCGATTTTTCTTATGCCCAGAAGCAATGGCGGAGACTGCGTCTAGTTAGCAGAGAACATTCTGCTTCCAGTCACTATCATATCTCACCGTCCTTGAGAGCGGCGAGAAGATCTAATAGGAGACTTTGAACATGATCTGCTGTCCTTCGAGAATCTCGCAGTCGGTAATCAAGCGAAGCCTCAGAAGGTAGTCGCTGGAATGCGCCCAAGTTCCCCGCCCAAATTCTGAACCTCGCATACTGGTCTTCAACCGCCGCGTACTTTAAGGGTGGGTTTGTTGCGCTTTCAAGGACTCGTGAAAGTGTGTCGAAGAGTTGAGCGCACTCGACTGAGTGGGCAGCTAGAGAGTGTTGCATTTCCTCAACAAGACCTCCAAAGCTTCATAACAAAGTAAAGTGATCGATTACGAAGGCAAAGCGAGGAGAGCAGACTGGGCTATATGTACAGTCCCTCGGTTGTGGCGGTCGATCCATGCAGCGGTATGCAACCCCTCACCGGTCAAAATCGAGAGGTCTTGTTCTTGCACCTTTCCATCGTCAACGTGGTCCACTCCGTTTCAATTTCTCTTGTTTCTCATAATATTGAGTACTGGAATCCATAAAGATGAGCGGCCTTGAGACTGCCGGGCTCGCGCTTGGCGCCTTTCCGATTCTGCTTCGCCTGCTGGACGATTATCGAAAGGGAGCTGAAGCGGCTGGTGACTGGTGGCAGATACGCCGGGCCTACGAGGAATGGAAGCATGACCTAGATTACCATCGGACCGCTTTTGAGCTTAACAGCAAGTTGATTCTCATGCCGCTCATGGGAGATGATGAACTTAATGGGTTCTTGGACCACCCCACTGGCGAAGGCTGGAAAGACGAAGTTTGGGAAACAAGACTGAGAGAGCGCTTGCCAGATTCGTACGAAGCGGTGCTAAGACTCGTAGTCAAAATCTATGACATTGTAGAGTCATTGAAGAAGGAGCTGCGCATCCATAACCCGGAATTTCAGATGAGAATAAACGAGGCAAGCTGCCCCGTTAAGCCTCTAGCCCCCAAGAATATTCTCACTAACCCCGTCTCTCTAGAAACATGGAATTGTCAAGGGAAAAGCCGCGTTGAAGAACCTCTTCAGCGCTGAAAACATTGATTTCCAAAAAGAGAGATTCAGACTTGTGTTGAAGAACGAATCGCGAAAACGTCTCTCCGCTCAACTGAAGGAAGCAAATGAACGATTAAGAGATCTAATTGCAGGGAGCGATCAAGTAGCAGCCGCACGAAGAAATCGAGATCATCAGGGGCCTCCTCCAACCGTGAATAAGCAGCTTCAAGAATACTGGCGACACGCAAAACGCCTTCACAAAGCTTTGTCAAGAGCAGCCGATATCCACCCAAGTAGATCACTATGCGGGTGCGTGGGTCACATCGCGAATCTGCAACTAGCAACAAAAGACCTTGGAAAGACCGAGTTTGGCATACTGTTTAGTGGTATAGACAAGTATGGCGGTCTTAATTGGAGTGAGACGAGGATTGAGATGATATCGAATGTCGATATTGAGGGCACTAGTGTTGCATGTGGTGTTCAACCAATAGGTGCCGGGAGGGCACCAAGACGAGTTGGATTTGTGGAACCAAATCGCAGCCAAGAGCCACCCCAAACCGGTCGACACGATGTAAGGCCAATCCAGAATTTGTGTATAGAGCTATCAAAGCCACGGCGGACCTGCATCGGTTTCATGGATGAGGATGACCAGCGATTTACGATATACTCCGGTGTTCAAAGTTTGGCAAACTCCAAAGGGTCTATAATGACATTGGACAGCATTCTGCACACTTCCCAGTCTTTGACTCGCCGCCAACGGTACTGCCTTGCACACACAATCGCGTCCTGGTTTCTATGCCTCGGCTCGACTCCATGGATCAATCTTCCTATTCAGGCAAACATTGTATTCTTCCAGGACTTCACAATTCCTAACCGGGTGAACATCGAGAAAGTGTACATTGGAGGTGAACTATCGAGCTCCCCATCTATCTCCACCTTAGACGCAATACGCAGCCTCGGTATCTGTCTTCTTGAACTCTGTTTCGGCTACTCTCTTGAGAGCTACAAAGATCGTAACAATCTGTCGGGACACATCGCCGCTTTAGCATCGCTGCTTGACCATGCGGCTGCTGTTCAATGGAGCCAAGAGGTGTGCGAAGAAGCCGGGCCTGATTTTGCAGAGGCGATCGAATGGTGTCTCCAAGCAAGAAGTCAAGATGACGGGAGCTGGAGAAAGGAAATATGGGCGCATGTCATTGTCCCACTGAACAACTGTCGCACGCACGTATGTAATAGACCAACACCCTCAAACGGGTGAGCATAGAGATTGTTATACTCTTTTGTTTTAATGTAGCCCATGGCACCTTACACAATCAGATGGGATCCTCACCTATCTTCTAGAAACAAGAACAACACACGACGACTTTGTGTTGCCTACGAGTACTTCCATTCATGCAAGACCCAACAACTAGTCGTCAGGATACTCGTCCTCGACGTTGCTGATGAAGATGCATTTCTCCTCATCCCAGCGCTTGAAGTATCGACCTGCAATCTTGAGCAAAGCGGGAGAAGGCTCGTCATCATGCGTGATGGGTAAGATGTTTTCTTGGGCAACGTAGCGGGTGGATTTATCGCAAGAGCTACGGAGAGTGATTAGTAAAGTCCTAATACGTGAATCACGGGGAAAATTGACTTACAGTACATGATAAAAGGACTGATCTCGCCCATGAGCCAATCGATCAACACCCATATGCTGAATCCAATCTTCACGTTGTACGCAGCTGGTGTCCCAGCCGGTGATTACACCTTCGTAATGGTAGCGTTTGTGGCGGAATAGCTGGCCTACCTTGAACTTCACGTCCGAGGCGCGGGCTGTACGCCTTTTTATGTCTTTGGGCACTCTATCGCCGGCATGCTCGGTGCGTACAAATTCCAACAATGCTTCTCCTTCGGGATGATCGTAGAACATAGGTACTACGTATTGCTCTATAAGCGTAATATCCCAGGGGTAATGCGCTTGAAAGTGCTCGAGTAGGTGTGGCAGATATTGCCGTCGTCGAGTAGAAATATTAGAGAAGGCAGCATGTTCGTTTTCGCTAGGGCCGAGTATGAGCATTGCCCATATTGTAGCGTAGAATGAGCTGTCCATATCCGGAAACGCGTTGATCCATGACGAATTGATACCGTGGACACCAGCTTCCGTCTGACGTATCGTTTGCACCGAGTTCAAAATATTGCGTGCAGTGCGGAGTACCATCTCGCGCGTATTAGTGTAGGTAAGGAAGGCTTCGTGTTCGTCCGTCGGAACACCCATTTCGCGAAGCACACGCTGTAGGGCACTTTGGCGGACTTCGGAGGAGGAGCGGAATGGGTCAAGGTACATGAAGTCCCGATCATCAGAGTTGGTGGGCTTGTATTGGCCATCAAGCGTGTAGTCTTTGGGTGCATAGACAAGCGTGTAGACGTGGAAAAGAAAGCCACACGGCCGAGCATCTAGGCCCAGACGCTTCGCGAGGGCGCAGTATATGGCAACGGAGATCAGAGGGAGAGATTCGTGGGTCGAGGAACTGAGGACGATGCCAATGAAGGAGTTTCGGAGGGCGCGGTACGAAGAGTCAGGGACGCCGCGGAACCCTTGTTCGCGGAGATAGGAGGCTAGTGTGGAAGCCTTTTGTCTGGCACTCTGGGTATGAAAATCTGGGTATTGTGTCATGACGCCTTTCGCAATCTGATCCAACTGCTCAGAGACCGTCGCGAAATCCACATTATCCCCCGTTTGCGTGAACATATCATATGCGGCTAACCCTGTCTCAATGGGAACTTCCTCTCCATTCTGGAGGTCTTTCCACACATTGATCGCCATCTCCCTCTGTATACGCTGCAGAATGGCGCTCGCGTAGTATCTCCTCGCCAATACATCTTCGGCGTCGCCTGGACATGCGATTTCCTTTAAGAGCGTCTCTTTTACATCGTATCCATAGTCCGCGATCTCATTGATGTGTTGTATGCGTCCTTGCTGCGTCTCCAATACCAGGTTGAGCAACCGTAGTGTATTCCGCTCAGCATTCATACGTCGTATAAAGAGCGCACGCCAATCAACATCCGATAGTGGACCAGCGAATTTGGCCTCGATATCGTGGTGTGGGGCCCAGGACTTGAAGTGCCTACGACAGAAGTGGCGCCATATGATGGGCGCGTCGGTAGTGATCTTTTTGATAAATTTGCAGGTCTGCGAGACCAATATGAGTGATTGCGGGTCGAGGTGGAGGAATATTGCGTGGAGGATCTCGGTCGGGAGTCCTACGAAGGAGAGCGCCATGGGGGGACTTGATGGCGGTAGTTGATGTACTGTAGCTGTGGGAATTTTAGTGTTGGTGCCAGGGTTGGCACTGATTGATTTGATATCTCGACAGGTTGCGGTAAGAATTAGTCGTGGCGGTCCTAATGACGATTTATCGAGATGATGGAGAGTGACATCAGCGTCACTAGCGTTAATGACTAATCAGCCCGGCAATCAACATTCGCGAGATCGCATATTTGATGACATTACTAACACGAATTCACAAACTCAAGTCATGTTCGGAAAGAAACTAATTAGTTAGCACTTTCCTGTCGCTGTAATATCTTTCTAACCTCTGGCTTCTTCACACTTGTTTCAACAGACCCGCAGCCCGATGGATTCGATCGGTCGCAGCTGCAGTATTTCCACGACTCTTCGACCCAATCGCAATCTTGAAGGCAGTCTCGAATGCACAATGCTTGGTAGTTCATGAAAAACCAGAATCCCACGGGCCGGGCTTATTGACTCGATACGCATGCACAATCTCCTGTGCTAGCGGCCTCTTCCTTGCTACCAGCCACACGAAAGCTTCATCAAATGCAAGCGTGTTATACTTACGTCCGACTTTTGTTCTTGTTGATACGAGTTACCGCTAGCTGCTTACTGCAATGAGTATATACTTAATCTCCCAGCGGCTTGGCGCGGCGGATATACTTAAGATACTATTTAAGGTTGCTAATGGATATTTGAAGAATTAAAGTAACGAGCTGGGAGTCTTCGACATGATAACAGATGAAGTACGTTTAGTACGACTTGATAAGTCAATATAAGGGGTTATCATCATGTAATCTATTCGGGATCATCGAACCCCAACGGTGAGTGTGTCCTTTTCCTGTTACGTGCCTTCTCAACTTACGATACCCGGTTGTCTGCTTCTTGAATCTCTGCAAAGCTGCTCTCTCTCCTGTTTATTAACGCACCTCAGACACATTTTACCTCTTTTACCGTCATGATCGCCCAACTGTTCTTGTAGTAAGACAGCCTGTTGATAGAGTAATGTAGTGACAACAATCATAGTATATGAATTTACATCGGACGAATGAAGCCCTATGGAAGGCCCCTACTCACATGTGCTGCAATCAGGGGAGCTCACTATCTGTCTTGTGAATTATGGGCACATACTCGCTATAGTGAGATCGATTTGATAGAAGGAATCCGATCGCCTCTACCGGATAAGAGCTGCCTTATCTAGTACGTTCTTGTCGAGTAGGCTAACTACAATTAGTAGAGTAGCTCTAAGAGAAAGGGATTGAATACCTACGGAAGGCTAGAGATTATCCAGTTTAAGAGATTTTAATAGATAGTTAAAGATGAATAGACAGGAAGAGAAACTTTTATATATAGGACTCATACTTCGATGGTTGAGAAAGAGTCATTGGCAAGCTTAATAGCGAGCCAAAGTCATCTACGGATTATTAGACTCTTGAGCCGCACACACATATACAAAAAAAATCACTGTAGAAGCAGTTGATGTGATCGCCATACACTCGCTTGGGGTGGCTCAACATACCCTCTGCTTCAGGGGTTTCGCCTTGCCTTCGGATTTAAACCAACATCTCTCACGGCGGTAGCAACTGCGTACGACTCATCCAGCGCACTGTTAACAGCCGTCATCTAAAATTAGAAGCCGCTCGATTTAGCGATACGAGACGGGATCGGCGTCTCACCGGAGTATTTGTACCGCAGAATTACGCAATGGCGAACAGACCTATAGCTTCATCTCAAGATGTGAACGAATACCCAAAGATGAAGCCAAATAGGATATTTCGCCGCCTCTATTAAGCAATTATTAGTTGACTGACGGGGTCAAGCTTCAGAAGAATTCTCCACGTCGAAGTGGGTGCTGATCGCCATCGGTACGCGGTCGTCGATGCTATCATTTGCGGACATTCAGAGTTTGTCAAAGCAGCCACGAAGCTCGAATGGGCTTCCCTAAGATCTAACTCCTCAACCATCGACCTCACTGACGAAGTTCCCTCGATCTTTTGCATATATCTCCACTGGCTCTACACATGAACCCTTCCTACTGCCTCCACCACTTCCTCCACCGGCACTACCTTACAAGCCTAGAATCCTAAAATTTGCATCCCGGTTCAATGTTACGTATTCGGCGAAATATTCTCAACAAGGACTTCAAGAACTGTGTTCTCGATGCTATCGTTGACGCGGTGCGAAACCAACCCTTCTACGTCCTACAACTGCATGGTATAGGGCCCGCCAAGATTCTATATGAGGGAACCACAGAGGGAAGCCCGGTGAGAAGGTTGTTAGCGGACATATGGGCATACAGTGGAGGCGCCGAGGTAGCGCACAGGCGGTATATGGTTGGGATGTCGAGGGCATTTCTGGTAGACCTGGCCTCCTGGGCTGGAGGCATGGAAAGGTATCTCGAGAACTAGGTGCATCGGGCCTGCAAAGTACTACCCCCTGGGTGTAACCAAGTTGCGCAATTCAGCGCGAGTGACGTAGGTGAATGTACTGCCAGATGCCAGATGTGGGAGAAAGATATTGTAAAAGTTGTTTGGCGTCGCAACGGGTGACTGGAACACAGGTATTGTTTAGCGAAAGCGACTTACTTTAGACTTCTTTCAGCGACTTCATTAAGAGAAAAGATCACTGACAATACAATTCAACGACAACAACGGTGGAGTTCAGTTATTCGTTGTAGGTTAAGAGGCGCATTGCATAGGGGCATTCATAGGGTGGTAGTGGCTTGCTCCCATCGCGGCTTACACACATGCAGGTTTATCACCTGCAGTTCCCTTGTACACTATCACACGAATGGTGAAAGAATGTGTAACGGATTTTCTGTCGCCTATGATGCCACAAACACTATCCTCAACACCTCATAGTCTCGATATCGTCGAATCACGTCTTGCGCTCTTACCAAGCCAGGTTGCTGTCGCTTCACATTACGCAACTACACCTACACGCAACGAGGGTCTAAGGATTGATCTATTCCGCCTTCTTGGCAATTCAGCTTCACTTTGGCGGGGTTCCGGGCCGAAATGACACCCAATCCTCGCATCGCAGCATCTAAGGGTAGAATGGAGGCGTGAGAAACTCACCAGTTGCATCCATCATTTGAATTACTGACACTCTGCAGCCTTCGCACCGCCACTGTCAAAGTCTCCGTCGAATCAACCGCCGAACCATTCGAGATATACGAAAGTATTCTCTGCGCAACCTTCACCTTCTTCTAAAAAGCATTCAAACTCGAGTGAGCCATGCGCCGGGATGATCACTCCCTAGTTACCCTAGAGGAAGACGACCCCAACGATTTCCACCTGTACATGCACTGGATCTACACCAGGGCTCTCCCTACGAAGACCGAGCCTAATTCTTCAAAAGCCGAATTTCATAGTATGTAGTTCTGTAGTTTAAACTTGGTGTTTCCTATTCTGGACGGCGACGTCTTTTTGCACGCAGTGCGGCTTGCAGCGTAAGAGAACAGGTACTGATCTTCTTCCGAACGAACTTCATTGGCTTTGTATCCTTAATATTAGGCTTAATACATGCATACATCCTCGGTAACAAATTGATCGATAATCCGTACAAGAACACCGTCATTGCAGCCGTGATTGAAACGATCCATGAATGCTCGCCGAATGCCTATCACATCCCCCTTGTATACAAATCTGCGGCTCCAGGTGCGCTGTTGCGACGGCTATTCGTGGATATGTATGTCTACAAGGGCATGAGAGAGGAGACGGGGGTTGGACACTGCAGGTTGATCGTTGTCCAAGGGATTTTTGGTGGATGTTAGTAAGGCGCTTACGGTGAGGCAGGTCCCGCTAAAGGTGGAAAGGCCTTGGATCGTGGCAAGAGAGGGTTATTTTGAGAAGGAAGGGAAGGAGGAAGAGTAGGGACAGTACGGTGTGTAGAGTAAAATGTGGATGGGTCAGGACTGTGATGTTAGCTGTGATGAGTAGACATAGAACAGAGATAGTTATTAAGTAATAACGTAGAGTTTCTTAAAATAGTTCCTGAAATACCTCTGTATCCGTTATCCCTACCATGTTGATCAGCAGAGACTGAAGATCAGATTATCATGGAAGGAGGCGCGGGGAGAAGTTGTTCTAATATGTAAGGGAGGTCCAGGCTCTGTACGTGATTGTGGACAGTGCTAGTATTCAATGTAAACCTTAAGAAATTCAAAAGATTGATATGAAGCCTTCTGTCTCTCATCGAGTTGGTCACGGGTAGCCATTGTAGTGTGAAGCCAGCTAAGCCGAAATGGGCCTAGCGTGACTTGTCGAGCAGACATCGTGCGGGACTGCAACACTGAAGGGGGCTGCATACAGCGACAGCCATCCTCCGCTTTCGTGGCTGCCAACTTCCCAACCTTCCCATGCAGTGTCGTCCGCGCGTGCCAGCCTTTCCACGTCTTCGCTGGCCGTTAGGCGTCCGACATGGAAGCGCGGTCACACCCAGAAAAGGCTCACAGAAGGGCCATTGGAGCCCTGAGCGACTGCAGACTAGCTTGAAGTACCCGCTTTCGATAGAGCTGAGCACAAAGCCGGATGGGCATGACAGGCCACTGCGTAGTGTCGGATACTTTCCTCAAGACCCACTCTTTAGCTCCAAGCTGAACGCGTATGCCAGAACGCAAATTGTAAGTCCAGACCTATGCGGTACGTTGCATCCTTGCGGGGTGGTGAGAGCGCTGAGGGCGAGTGCTGATTGCAATACCGTGCAGATGATGTTCTCAAGTATATCGGCCCCATGCTCGAGAGACACAAGGGATGCGACATCCTCGACCTGAACCCCGGCGTTGGCCTCTGGTCGCGGAAACTGCACGACTTCCTACAACCGCGAAGCCATGTACTCGTTGATTCCTCGCCAGAAATGTGGGACCGCTGGCTCAGACCCCTGCTGGAGGAACCGCGGTCAACGTACAAGCTGATACAAGGTGATGTTACCTTGCTCGACACTTTCGAGAAGCTGGTCGAGGAAGGCACGTTTCCGCACCAGAAGCGCGTGCGCCCCGGAGAACCTGACTGCCAGCGCCCGAACGACTCGCTTCTGGTTACCGGCACACTGATGTGGGACCCCAAACTTCCTGGATTTGGCTTCGACTCCATGAGCAAGCAAGTGCTCCTCCAATTCGCTGAGCAGGCGTGGAAGAATAAGATTTTCCATGCATTCGGCCCCGTACGATCGCTGCTCTGGATGACGCATGACAAGAACATCATACCAAGGTCCGAACTCCACCGCGGAAAGTATGATTTCTTTCTAGACGCCTTGAGCAACAACACAGAGGTGGTAACGACAGAACACACTCCACGACTGGCTGGCCGCGGCACTGTCGGCAGGGAACCTCAGCATGAAATCGAAAGTCTGGTGGGTGCCCTTCGAAGAGGACAAGAAAAGGGAATGGTGCTTCCGGCCCACCGCCGCGAAAACGTGCACGATTTCGCCGACGACATTGCGAAGCTGACCAATGGGACGGGCATCATGAACGCTGCCGACATTCAGCAGTACCTTAAAGAGCAAGAATACTCTGGCAAGTCCACAGTTGGCATCATTTCGGACAGATATATTGAAAGCTACAAGCTCGATAAAGCACTCGAGGAAAACCCTAACATTTTCAGAATTGAAAGAAACGTAGGCTCCCGCGGCGGACACTACAGGGTTTCGGCAGAAGGAAAGAAGGCTAGCGTCCTACGAGCCACTGTCGTCCGCACCAAGGTTATCAGACAGGAGACTGAGAAGCTCGCCAATCTTGCTGAAGACATCTATAAGCTCGAGTGCAAGATTCTGGGGCTAGAAGACGGGACGGAGAAAGAAGTAGAGCTTGCAAACTTACAAGCATTGGAGAACGCATTTGCCGCCGGCATGAACAACGTTACGAACAACTATCATACTGCCGTCCTATCAGAGATTGACGACCGATTAGCTATCCGCTCCCCGGTGACCCGCCTAGCATGGGACTCACGCCCGTACGAGCCTCTCATCATGAAGCCAGAGGAAGTCTGGCCCCCTGTTGCAGCCTCGCTCATCGACTCCACCCCGCGGCCCCTCCCTTCTAATAAAAGTCCCGATTGGTACGACTGGCTGCAAGACTTTGCCGTCGCTTTGATGGAACTTCCTACCATGTCTGTCCACCAGGCGCTGGAAAACCTACAGCATGGAGCGTCGGAACTTGTCAGGAAGGCGCCTAGCTTGACGGATCCGAAGAGAGGAGGCAGATTGAATATGAATCATTTGAGGGTGCGCATGTTAACGGTGGAGATGGTGGAGGAGCTGTGTCAGGCGTACAAGGAGTGGCCGTTTCGGAATCCGGATGCGGATCATACTAGGCATTTCCGGCTGAAGCTTGGGAAGGATAGGCAGTGACAGGTGAGAAGTGATTCAAAAGTTACGGTATATGTTTGTATGATAACTGTAGTATACTGTACTGGAATCGGACTGTCGTTCATGTAGCTCAAAGGGCGTGGGAAATGAACAAATAGATATCCTACCATCCCCTTCATGACAGCCTGACTTGCAATCTTCTCCTACATTGATATTGATACAATATGGTCACAAGGTGTACTGTTGCGCCTGCAAATGCTCTTCGTCTCCAATGTCGTTAGCACAGATCCGAAGTGCTTACCCCCTGTTCTCCCCTCATTTCTTCCCTGGCTTCGCTGATGTGACTTTTGCATCCGCAGGTTTTGCGGCTGGTGTCGCTTTCTTCGCCGGCTCGGTGCCATGCCCGCTGATCAGATCCATAAAGTAGTCTTTACTCGCTGATTGTTTGCCCTATATCGAGGTCAGCCATCTAATACCCATGGATACCCATTTGAATCTTTGTTCCTGATCCCTCCATGCAGTATGACGTACCTGCTCAGCATCCCACCCCCTCCCGAACTTTGCCCTAAACGCCGCCAACTTCCCCGCCTCATCCTCCTCCACGTTCAACAGCTTCTGACTTGATGGGTTCCACAGCGGCGTGTTCCGTATATCTTTTGTAGATTTGTATACGGGAACGGGCGAGGTGGTGCGGTGCAAAAACGTGCTGCCGTCGCTGAGAGTGACGAGTTGCGTGAAGGTGTAGGGGCGCTTCGGGCGGCGGAGTAGGGTCGCGTGTCGAATCTGCCCGTGGGTGTTGTGCTGGGTTTGGGGGGTGAGTGTACGACGGAGAGCGCGGAGGGCGGTGGGAGAGGGGATTGGTGTTGCCATTGGGTGGAGGGAGTTTGAGACGGGAGAGTGGCGGTGATGGAGATGGAATGGAGGTTGCGCCAGGTTTCCTTGGCGGAACTTTTTTTGACAGGGGTTGTTTGGGATGGAGTGGTTGACATCACATCGCAAACTGTCACTTTGCTTTCCAACTGCCTCCGAGAGCGTAGACTCATGTTACCGCGAATGCAGCAATAACAGCTTCTCGCATTCTTTGTGCCAATGGCGCTCAGACAGCGCCTCGCGGCCCGCTTCTTCGCGGCCTTCTACCGCTGGAGCTGTTATACGCGTGAGATAGCAATACCTACAAACAGAAACTCATACTTATTTTGTTGAAAGAACAGACTCCATGCACAAATCCTGCGCGGTACCGTCAGGCCGGCGTGTATCGCGATCCGAACGTACACAGCACGAGGAGCTACTTTGCGACGAGCCGGTATCACCAGGATGAAGGGGGTCAGCAGCAGCGGATGGACTGGGTGGAGGACGAAGTACCAGCCGACTACACGCTGGCACAAGTCCGTGCCGCAGCATTGAGCGACGCAGTGCGCGGCCTCATGCGCCACGTTCCCGCTTCTGTCGCCATCATCACGGCCGCTCACGTCGACCCTGAATCGAACAAGGTCGTTCCGCTCGGCATCGTCGTCTCATCCTTCAACACGGTTACGCTCGACCCGCCCCACGTTTCCTTTAACATCAAATGCCCATCGAAAACACTTGATGCCATACACGATGCCAAAGGCCTCTTTCGCGTCCACCTGCTGTCATGCAAAGAGAAGTCGGGTCAAATAGTAGACATGTTCGCTCGAGGAAACACTCCAGAATCGTATTTGCTGCGACAGCACTCGGTGCCCATGTTCCTACCCCACAGTCGCCATCACATAGACGCCACCGATTCGGTTGCTCCGCAGATACGAGGGCCAACGGTAGTCGCTGCTCTGGAGTGTGAACTGACCCAGGAGGTGCCTGTTGCGGATCATGTCATTGCAGTCGCAAAAGTTAACAGTTTGGCGGTGAAGTCTGAGTTAGAAGCGACGCTCCTGTACCATGATGGAGCCTACAAACGGACCAACGGCACTGTGCTTTATGAGCATCGGACCGCTTCTAAGTCCGACACTAAATTGAATAGTGAAGTTGGCAGATATTGGAAATATCCCTTGTTCCCCGGTGAGGCCGAAAGAGCCGATCTTGTGGACTATCTAAAAGCGTACATCCAGCGGCATCCGCATCTTCTCGAGATGAACACCAGCCGAGCGGGAAAAGAGCTTCAACGAACCCTAGGTGTTCCATCAGGAGTCTTGGGAATAAGTCTGTGGCGACTGATAGACCAATGCAGGATTAATTCGGGTGTTCTTTCCGGCTTAGAGATGAACGCACGGAGTGGCCCTCTGCTGTCCGACTTTTATGGTCGACTCACTCCAGGCAACATTGCAGCCATCGTGGAACGCGCTAGAAAGCTTGTTTTCGCCAATCCGATGTCTCTAGCCTTGCACTATAAAGTATTCTTCTCCCATCTCGGCGTTGCACTTGCCAACTGTGGCTTGCTTGCTAGCGACATCCTGGAACGGCTTCGGGCTGAAGGCCTTGTTGCCCCCTTCGAACAACAACCGCGCGTCGATGATCCAAGCTTCCAACCCACAATCGAGAGCTTGGAGAATGTTGAGTTCAGACTACGCAATTTCATGAAAAAGAACACTTACCAGGAGATTTATAAGATGACATCTGAAGAATTGCAACAAGGAATTGAGGAGTCGGACTGGGTGGTACCGTATATCCGGCGAGTACGTGTTCGTCTCACTGTCGAGATGTTCCCAGGTGTTTTCAATGTGCCCCATATCGACATAAAGGGTGAGCTTACGCCTGAGGAAGTACGCGTGTTTATCAACCGCGTCGTACAGTTTCTCTCCGTGGGGAATAGTCAGGTCATGAGGAGGCGCATTTCCTTGCCAAAAGTGGAGCTACTACGCAGAATAGGTGTGCACCCCTTAGTCTCTGGCGTCGACCCAGAGTTTCTTTTTGGTAAGCTGTCCTTCCTGGCATTCCAGAGCAACAGCTACCATGAGTTCCCCCGGGCTGTTGATGAGATGTTGAAACCCATATTTGAGAAGCGGGTCTTTACATGGGCAGAGCTGGAGTCTCGCGTGAGGGTGTTTGTCCAGAGAAACACGATTCATGCCGTCAAATGGTCGCGCGAAGATATCCTTGCCGCAATGGGCATCGACCATCGCGCCAGAATCAGAACACCCCTCTCCGAGAACAGACCTCACATCCTCTATGGCCATATACTCCCCATACTCATCGCTAAAGAACTAAGAAACCACTACGGTAACGGCACACCCGAAGAAAACGCCGTCATAAAAGCTTTCCTCAAATCAAAATACAACTACGAGGTCGTCGCCCCCTCCTCGGCTCCTAACGAGGAGCGTGACTCGGCTGAGGAAATGCACGAGGCTATGCAGCGGGGTTTGAACGTACATGTGCTGGATAAGGATAGAGCGAAAATGGAGCTAGAGGAGGCGATGAAGGTTTTTGGTAGGAAAAAGGATGGCGGAAGGAAGTTTGTAGGCATTGGGGCTGTTAGAAGGGAAAAGAGTATAGGAAGTAGGGATAGGCAGGGGTGGAGAGCGGTCAGGATGGACAGGAGGAGGTGAGGCTGAGGAATGGCTCGTTGATGGTCGGTTTTGTTAGTAAGATAGTGTGATGTATTGATTGAGATAGAGAGCATGTAAATAGTCGTATGTATATTATTCGAAGAGTGGAGCGACACCAGCAAATCAATAGAGAACTGAAGACTAAAGAAATAAAGTAATGCCTCCCTTCTAACCACTTGCTGCGGATTTTCTTCCCTATTAGATATTGCAGCGTTCTTCTCGAGCTTCTGTTCTGTGAAAAGTCTTTAGAAATAGTTTCCTCGTCTACCTAGTATGACGCCCCCCTATACCGCCTTAGCGAGAAGCAGGAATCAGTCCTAGTCGGACCACATGCGCGGCACAGCTATAGACGGTCTACGACAACAGGACGTGAGTGCAACGACTGTCTGACTAGGTTCAATGGGCATGCTGTCAAGGGATGTGTGGAGGACCGTAGGGTCTCAAGGATAATTCATGTGAGTCGTTCGTAGCTATTGAGCGAATGGCATTTGTAGTGTAAGTCGCATATGATATGAAAACGTAGGGCTTCTTGGACGGGAAAACTGGTGTCATTGTCCTTGTCGAAACAAAATTTGGGACGGGGATTCAACCAAGAGGGACAGGGATGCGGCTGCTTTCCTTGATTTTACAGTGCGGTGTAGAAGGAAGCGCGAGTGACGTGGTTTTGCTGACGTAGAGGTTTAGAAAGGAAAGCGTCAAGGTTAGTCGAACTTGAAGTCACGGAAGTGCTGAAGAAAAGTGGAGCGGTCGTTCATATCCTGCTTCAAATCCTTTTTTTTCTTTTTCTGTCTCTTTATAACCAGAAGTTTGAGAAGCCCTGCTCCAGTGAGAACCGAAGACCCACCCCAAGAACGGCATGTGCCTAGAGCAACCTGATCCGGCGAGACGTCATGAGATCGACGACGGGCTGTGAGTCTCACTCAGGTGTAAACTGAACAACCCAGTTTTGGTGCCCGAGGAAGGTGCCTATGCTTCATGATAGTCTTCCGAAGAGTACCACCAGGACCTCTTTTCACCCGCCGGCCTCATTCGTCCCTTGAGGAGCCCCTTGGCGAGGTCAGCAACAAACTTGGGGGGTAACCCATTCATACACTGAACCCAGTCTTTACCCCCTTGCTGCACCCAAATATCGACTAGCAATCGACGCGCAGGCGAAGTCTCGGTTGTACCCTTGTAAATGATTCTGATAACCTCCCCTCCGGGACAATAGGCGTTGTAATATGGTTGATTAACGCAAGCATCGACGAGGGCATCTAGGACGGCGTTCTTGTAATCAATATCCATGATCTTCTCCCCAAAGACGTAGCAGTTTGCCAAGTCTAAGTATTCGGGGTTGGACTTATGCGGTGGCGTGGTCAATACTGTCGGAAGCGTCTTGAAGTAGAGCCAGTGGAGGTAGAGCTTGAACGTTGCCGGGTCCTCATCAGAAAGATCGAGCATTTGAGCTTGTCCTCGAGACGCGTCCCACTCCTTCTTCAATGCGGTATCAAAGAACTTAGAGCTCTTTCGTAGGACAGCCTCATATACATGGAACTTGACTTTCTCAGAGCCGACCATGACGGTGACTAGTCTTTCAAAGCTGTTCAAAGTATTAGCGAAGGGTCTCCGGTGCACATTGTGGAGGCCTGACTTGCTCGATAGCATCTGTCTTGTGAACACGACCGTGTTTTGACTTGAAGTCGATATTCATCGTGCTGTTCTCTTGGAACCTTAGCTTTGGGTTAAGAAAAGGGTCGAGAGAGCGAAGGGTATAGAGGTAGTTAGTGGATAATAAGAGAAGCAAATGCGTGGCTTGAAAGAGCCGGTGAAGCGCAAAACGTAAGCAAAAGCTAGTGACGTTTATTTATTTACTATTCTTCCAGTGACGGTGAAGAAGACTTTACTCCGCGTTGCAGACACTATAGCCGTAGAAGACTATAGATAGAAAGTAAAAAGGGATAGACTATGCTAATGACGTTCCTCTATTTACTATTTTTCCGTTGAAGGCGAAACAACTTTGCTCCGTGTTGCGGGGACGACAGCCGTAAAAGACTGCATATGGAAGCCAGATACTTGCCATATCTCTGGGGCGACATTTCTGTGCTTCAATAGCAAAGTCCTCAAATACATTATTGTTACATTCTCCCGCAACCAAAACGCCAAACCCAGACACCGCCAACCATTCCATACGACGTCAGAATCGCTATACCCACTAGGCCGTCCAAAGCATCTTAACTACTACATACGCTTCATCCTATTTCGCACTCATCGGCCTATATTTCGTGATACTGCACATGAGTCAACTTCCACGGCCTACTCAGACTGTCCAAACTCCTCGCATCGCCCCTAACGACTGCGTCACCCCTAACCTTCAACAGCTCCCTCACAACCGCCACCAAGAATTCCTTCGGCAAATTTGCATCTTTCTCGATCCACTCGACCTTGCCCCTATAGTACCAAATATCCACCAGCAACTGCCTGATCGGACTGCCTTCTCTTGTCCCATCGTACAAGATGCGAATTTCTTCATTGGAAGGGTAGCGCCGGTTGGCTGCACTACCGCGAGCGTATAACACGTACACGTCCGCGATGGCGTTCTTGAAGCTGGTATCCATGAGGCGTTCGCCGAGAACGTAGGCATAGGCGAGCGTGTGGTAGTGTGAGTCTAGATCGGAGGTTCTAGGGTCGTTGCTGATCTGGCTATCACTATTACTACTAGCAGCAACGGCAGTACTATCAGTTGGCGGCATGATGGCGAGTTTTCCAGAGTACATCCAAGTGCGGTAAAGAGAAAAGGCGTCCGGATCGTCCTCAGGCAAGTCGATGATACGCGGATCTGGACGCATGTTGGCCCATTCGGGTTTCATGGCGCTGCGAAAGAATTCTGAGCGGTCGCAGATGGCATCTTCATGAACTTTGAAGCTGGCTTTGGGCTCGTCGCGGCCGACGGTGATGGTGATGAAGTCGCAGTCTAACCTGTGCTAATCTTCAGCTATGCTCTGTTTTTGACACATTTCTGTACAACGACTGAAGGAAGAATGAAGGAGAAAAATACTGAGAGAATATGTAAATAACAAAGGCAGGAGTAGAGGACGTCGTCGTAACCTCAAATGCAGGCATCCCACCACTCCACACCTCGCCCGCATTCAACTGACCTCAAAGCCTGAGCAACAGTGACCCTATTATCCGGGATCTCCGAAGCCTTTGGGGTTGGATCCGCAGGTTCGAGCCTCTTTCTTTTCGTCGGCGGCGGTCCATGGTCCCTTGCGGCTAAGCTCGCCAACATATGTGTGAAGGTAAGGTCGGCCATGGAAACCACTCCCTTTGGTGTTTGCAATATGCCTTCTCTTTTGCAGTCTCCGCTCGATTCCACGAAAACCTCGAAACTGGAGCGTCGTCCGAGGTCTTTCGACAGTGCTTATATAAGGAAACGCGTCCGTGTGGGGCGTTGAGTGAGCCTTCTTTGCCGCTAGGATGCTGAGCGCTCCAAGGACGGTGTTGACGCGTGTCTGATCGTGGTCTTTCTCATGAGGCAGATAAGGCCAATTGTCAAAGCGTGATTACCGTGGGGAGGCGATCGCCATCGAATGCCAACCGTGGACGGCCAGGCCCCATTTATCCACATTCGGGCTAGCGAATCTTCACGTGCAGGGCAATGCGCCGGCGAGAAAACCAAATGTTTAGGAGTTCCACAATGCACATTCATGGAAGGTCGATTATTGCCCAAGAGAAGATCGCGGATATTAATTACTATACGCTCACTATGCAAGAGTATCCAAAACCCAGCTGGCTAATATTATCACGAATATGCGCTCTCAGCCTGCTTTGCCTTCTGTTGCCCGCTGTTGGACGAAGGGGTATTGCGAATAAGATTCAAACTTCTCCTACTTCCCTTTTTGGAACCATCTTCATCGTCTCTTTCGCTCTCACTTTCGCGCTCCTTCTTCTTCTCCAGGTGTTGCATAGCCTCCTCCGTCAGCTCCTGCCTGTTCATGCGTTCTACCACGTCCTTCTTCCTAGTCCGTCGATCTCCAATCGTGATCAAAAGACCGGCAACGGCATTGACTGTTATTGAGCAGCATAAGATGACGGTTGTAATAGCCGGATGACGGCGTTTATAGTAGATGCCCCAGGTAGTAGCGCCGAGGGAGATTTGGAGCAAAGAGTGACAGTCTAGCAAGACGACGATGGCGACGAGAAATCGTAGCGGGAAAGCGTAGTGGGTCTCCGTCTCATGCGGCTTGTAGAACGAATGGGACTTGGAGAATTTAGCTTGGTGATGTTCAAGTTTCGCTTGCTGCTTAGGCGTTAGAACGGTGAACTCCCATTGCTTTTCAGGGTCTTCGTTGGAAAAGTTGCGCCCGCCCATTGGGGCATTGCCAGAAGGAAGATCGTTGTGGTCCTTGAGCTCGGGCAGCATGTCCTTCTTTCGGCGGGACCAGGTGTAATGATGGTAGTGCGCAATGTAGATCATGTGGTAGGTGTCTACAGCGCGGAATGGGGCAAGACCGTCACCGACGACGGCGAAGAGGGCAACCATAATGCTGTCGATGATATGAATGACGTAGATCTGCTGGCCGCCAACATTGATCCATCCGATCAAGAAGAGCACCCAGGCAAGACCAAAGATGGTGATCAAAAAAGCATACAATGTAACCAGGAAGCCAAGAGCTGACGCCATGTTAATACCAGTAGGTCGAGGAGGAGGGAGCACTTACGTCGTTTGACATACTGTCCGAACCCTCGCATGGACCGCTTGAACTTGGAGCGCTTCGAGTGTAGCATATGGCGGACATGGTCGTTGAGTTCTTGCTTGTCTTCGTGGGACCAGCCTTCAAGCGATGTGCCATGAGGTAGCACGGCATAACGTGAATCGCTCATTCGTGAATCAATCGTGGCCAGGGTGGCCGTTGTGCCTTCAGTTGTGCTTCGCGTCAATCCGGGGGCGGTATCTTCTAGGGTCTCCCGTGCTGGCGCGAGAACGCGGTTGATGTCTTCTAAGCTCTGTGACTCGCTGGGAGCACGCTGGAGGTTATAGGTCGGTCGCCGGTTCACAAAACGGCCGAGATTGGGGATGAAGAGGGAATTCTGGATGTTGGTGAGGGAGGTCAGGGTCTGCACCTCAGGGTCTGTACACAGTCAGTGCCGATGCATGCCGCCGGGCGCTGCTAACATACCGACCGTGTCTAATACGTCTACCATGTTCGACGAGTACTGCCAGCCTTGATCCATTGGCGCAGCGGGTATCGTGTCGGGGCCTGCTTCTACATCCTGGTCCCGCCCCTTGTCTTTGTCCTTCCAGAAACTGAGACGCGTTTGGACAGCACTGCTGACTTTCCTTAATCGACTGAGCTCCGCTCGAGGTGCGGATGAATCTGTGGTGCTTGTGTCATTGGTTGCTGTGGGCTCCAATTGGACTTCCTCCTCCAATGCAGGGAGTCGCGAAGTAGTCTGTTGTAGGGCGTTGGTGGAGGCGGTCGGGTTCGGAGCAACTGGTCGCAATGCAACCGAGGAGGGCATCCGTCTGATGCCGATGCTGGACTGTCGCGTGGCAGAGGGTCGGCGTTGCTGGGTGGATGGAGGTGGAGGTTGGGGTTGAGGCGCGCTGGGAGCCGAACTGCTCCTTGCTCGCCCAGAAGTCCTTGAGCCTCCAGAACTAGGATATGGAGTTAGCAGTGCTCTTTCCGAGTAGGGGTGATGCGTTTCGGCGTACCTTGGTGTTGCCTTTGAGTACTGGCCATCTTTGCGCGGCGTGGGAACCGGCGTGCCCGCATCAACAGACGATTGCAGCGAAGTCGGGGGCTCAATTGCTGGTTGGTGTGCAGGCTCGTCAGCCGAGGTTGCGAAGTCGTGCGCAGAAGTGCCTGGCTGGGGACCGATGAAGCCCTCATTCACGCCCGTGGTGCTTGCGTTGTCCTGCGGCGGAAGCGTGGAGTGTGGCACCGAGAGAGATCCGCTGCCCGTTCCTCGCGACGTGCTCTCAGCCACCCTGTTGCGAGCAGTCCGCGCCTTCACTTTCAACTTGTCCATGTCGAATTAGAGCCGTCGTGATCGATGGCTCGTCAAGGGTATCGGAGGTCCATATTTCTGCGGAAGCGTGGGAACCAGGCCTTTCTCCCTTGCGCGTTTTGCCTTGGAACGGCCAATTGGCGCAGGCTGGGCGATGACCTCAGAGGCTACTGTGCTGACCAAGAACTTCGAATGAATCTCCTTGACACCCAGCTCCTTCGGCCAGCAAGCAGTCGGCGGTCGAATTAAGAGCAGTACCTTTTGCTGCGTGCATCGGACGTCTCACTTGGATCTCTGCGCAAAACGATCTGCTGCTTCCGGGCGCGCGGTCAGCTGGGGAGTTCCCAGCAACGATCTCTTCGCTTGGCCGCACGGATCGCCGCCATTCCCAGCTCTAGCATTCCGACGCATTAGCACAGAATGCCGGCACATGCGCACGAGGCAGCTGAGTCAACATGTGCACGCACTTTCATCACAGATTAAATACCAAAGAAACTCCTGCTACTGTGCTCTAACACTCATGGTTCTCCACCAGCTTCGGAGGGAAACTTGATAGCCAACCTCGTGGTACAATCTGCTGACATGCATTGGGGAAAATACACCCTAGGCCGCTCTCGGTAGCAAGTCGACGAGAAATGTCAAGGAGCGGCGTATAACCAGCGACCATGGCCCCCCATCACTCAATTCATGGCCCCTAAACATGTTTTCCAAAGTACATACAGCCTCTGTGCATCTTCAGCTTTAGATTTGATTGGTGGTCAAGTCTTGGCATCAAATGGGTGGAGTCATTTTGCAGATAATGCGTATCTGAGGCTTATGATAACATCGGTAAAAGAATCGGAGAGGAGATGCTATGGAATTCGGGTGGGGGGGGACGGAGTGGTATAAAAGGATGCGGTAGAACGCATAAAAAAGTCTACAACCTTCAAGAACACCATCTCCTCTCCTCGAACTCCATCTCGATATCTTCAGACTTCAAATTCAAGCCCTCAACAAGCTAACAAGACAACATGGCCACAGAAGCTACGCCGAAGCTCGCCCTTCCCAAAGGGTCCCGCATTCTGGTCTCAGGCGCCAACGGCTTTATTGCAAGTCATGTTGTAAAGCAACTCCTGGAGAACGGATACAGGGTACCTGTCACCCTCTTCGACCTCTGATATCATCACGTTAACATCATCCAGGCCCGAGGCACGGTCCGCAACCACCAGAAAGCCTCCTGGCTCCTCGATTACTTCAACTCCCGCTATGGTCCTGACGCCTTGGAGCTCGCCATCGTCCCCGACATGGCTGCAGATGGCGCCTTCGACGCCGCTGTCAAAGGCTGCGCAGGTGTAATACATACTGCAACGCCTGTCATGCAATCCTACGACCCCAACATTGCTGTCCCGATGGTCGTCGCCGGAGCCACCAACGCCATCCACGCTGCCGCAAAGGAAGGCATCAAGCGCTTCGTCCTAACTTCATCATCTACGGCAGCAGCCAGCCCTCGGCCCAACAAAGTGTTCAACATAGATCCCTCTGTTTGGAACGATGAGGCTGTCAAGGCTGCTTGGGCGCCACCGCCGTATGAGGGTGTGCAGAGGAAGTTGGATGTTTATTCTGCTTCGAAGACGCAGGGTGAGCAGGCGGCTTGGAAGTTTGTGAAGGAAGAGGGAAACGGCATGGTACTCAACTGCGTCTTGCCGAACATGAACATCGGCGAGATTCTATCGATTGAACACCAGGGGTATCCGTCGACCATGGGCTGGATAAAGGCGCTCTGGAGCGGCTTCTCTGGGCCCGGCGAAGCAGATCTCAAGGACAATCCGCCACAGTACTACATCAATGTTGATGACAACGCCATGGTGCATGTTGCAGCGCTGATTTTTGACGACGTGAAAGAGGAACGACTCTTCACATTCGCTCGTCCGTATAGTTGGAATGACCTGCTGGCGATATTCAGGAAGTTGTACCCGCAGCGGAAGTTCATGGACGACATCGAAGGAATTGGTGAGGATAAGAGTATTGTTGCAAACGAGAGGGCGGAGGAATTGCTGAAAAGGCTCAAAGGCGGGAAGGGATGGAGTGGATTGGAGGAAAGTGTAAGGCCGCTGACGGATAAGCTTGCGACGCGTGAGTAGGTAGTAGGAGTTGTATAGTGACCCGAAGAACCATCGTGGGCGCAGCCTTTGAAAACAGAAAGTTCGCGGACATGTAGGTAGACCAACGCCATTCTCACCACCGTGGTGGGGATAGACGTATTTCATTGGCTAGGTCCTCGGGTAATATCCGTTTATATGCCAACACAGCAAGCCCTTCACACCCCCCTCCCCCGCAATATTCCCTCCGCTGGTAGACTTGGAGAGCGGTGCAGCCGCAGGAAAACAGGTAAGTGAATATGACGTGGCTGCTTAGGCATAGCCACAATCTGCGATGTCTCGCGATCACCTGCAAGTGTAGCGAGCGACCTTGGCCACGTCTCTAAGGTGGATCTGAAGAAGTTCACACGCCAATCGGCCGTCGCTTGGCGAGCACCTACACAGTGCTTTCGTTCCACATGTCGCTGTGCACATGTCAACCCGATCTGAACACTTCAAACCACGTCACCTTCAGCCACACTGCATTGCAGCCGCCCGAGTTCCGTAAAAAAGTGGATGTGTCACGGGTTAGGTCTACGACTATCCCTGTCATCTCATTTCCTGCCTGTATATATAGATCTACGCTTTCATCATAACAGATCAGCCCAGTTCGTCCTTCAATTGCAACCTCGCCCTTCCTATTTGGGATAGATAGCAATTGGGCAGCAACTCGACGATATGCGAGGCATCGCCGTCTTGTGCCTTCACAACTGATGTTTCCCAACTATCAGTCTCCTCATCCCCTCTAGTTCACCTTCATCTCCTTTCGAACGGCCCTGCATACGACCGCCCAAGCCGCAATGTCGGATACGAATGATCATGAAGGGCTCAGCGAAAGGAGCCGTCCTGCAGCCAACGAAAATGGAGGAATATGGCCGAACGGTTGGTGTAATCGTGGATTCCACGTATCGTTTCAGTTCGGAGAGAAAGTGCCGTTGACTCAAGAAGACGTTCTTGGATACGGCAGCTCTGGCCCGGTCAACAAGACCGTTTGCAAGGGGCGAGCCGTAGCTTGGAAGATCAAACGTGCCAACAAAGAAGAGGCAGATGAAGAAATAAAGACTCTCAAGAAACTGCGACATATCCACTTGATTCAGTTGATGGGTTCCTACACACATCGTTCAATGTTAGGACTCCTCCTGGCGCCGGTTGCAAAATGCGACCTTGCCGCGTTCATGAGATATCTCGACGCTTTCAAAAGTACAGAGACCTTGATCAAAATTCGTCAGCGCAAAGATGGACCGGAGGCGATTCATGGCTTCGAGAAGATGGGAATTGACATTACGGATTGCCCAAGCGCGGTGAGAAGTGCGCAAGAGTGGATCCATCAACGCTTCCTCTGCCTTGCTGGTGCCATCGCTTACCTTCATCGTAACGAGATCAAGCATAAGGATATAAAGCCATCAAACATCCTTCTCGATAAGGATGGCCTTTATGTCACCGACTTTGGGAGTTCTACCGACGTATCTCAGCTGACGAGGAGCGAAACCAGCAATGGCACGCTTACCACTTGGAAATATTGCGCTCCAGAGGTGCAAGAGGCAGGGCTTGGTTCCACCAGACGCTCTTTTGATATCTTCTCCCTGGGTTGCGTTTTTCTTGAGATGTACATCAGCTGCATTCTAGATGAGACACTACAGACCGTCATTGACACAAAGCTACGGTCTACAAGTAACAGCGACTATCGCTATCGGGATAATCTCCTCAACGTTCGACAATGGGCTTCGGAAGCCATGTCCGACGCGATCATGAATGAGAATGGGTCCTTGTCCAACCAGCAACTCTTACTCTGGCTGATTTTGCAGATGTTGGATAAAGAACCCCAGAAACGACTAACGGCGGAGGTAATAATCATGTCTTTGTCTCATATCGAAGGTCTTCGAAAGAGTGGAGAATTACCCTTGCATCGACCATGTTGTACCCCAGATATTGCAACGGTCATCCACCTGACTTCTACGATCAACATTGTCTCGGAAAAGACGACAAAATCACCCCCAAACAAAGCCGCCGAACCATGTCGTAACCATGTCAGAAGAACTTCATTTTCAGATAGGCAGCAGCATGGTTCCACAGAGAGTACACCTCTACCACCTCAAAAACGACCAGACTCCGGGAACGCGGAAGGATATCTCGCGTCGGATAATGAAACGGAAGATGGTTGCTTTGGAGAAGACGCAAATATTCCGAATGATGAGACATTCGGAGAGCAGGAATCTCCCGATCTTGCCCGTTCGTTTACCTCACACCAAAACCCGACCACTTCCACCCACCTTCGATCTCCACCATCTTCCCAGCCTCGTTTTGAAGCCGAGGTTGATCGTACAAGACACACCGAGCATCTAAGGCGGCCGGTAACAAAAACTCAAACACATTCGCATACCGGCTCTGCAAGGCACACGGACATGCATGAAGGGACTGGTTCTTCAGGGGTTCACCATACACCAGATAGCATGTTGCCAAGGAGACAGCTTCTCCCCAATAACACAAACACGGATGATCCTCCGCCCCCAGCATACGAGCAAGCCGCATCGTCACCCGGTTATCACCTCCGTCGCGGCTCGAATGGACAAGGAGCATTCGGAGGCGGGGGTAGGCATTTGCAATAAGTGCATCTGTTACCGATGCTAATAACCGATGGGCCACAGTTGACTGGGTACGGCAAATATGGTCAACGATGCTAAGCTGTATAGGTCTGGAGGTATTCTTGAGAGCCGGGTTGAGGTAGAAGCGGTAATTACCGAATCTTATCATAGAAGAAGTGTACCACTCTTTGATGCGATTTCCCGCCCCTAGCGGGGAACGTTATTCCGCGTATCTGTCCCCTCGTGCTTGTTATTCGCGATAGCACCGTACTTGACCCTCCCGAGCCACCGCCAGCCGCAACCGATGCCCATATTCTAGCAGACAGGGGAGGCACAGAGAGGGTATCTAGTTGCGTCCGTAGCGATCGAATGATTTTCTGGAGTTCGGCATTCTGGTTTTTTGACGCTCGCAATCGTGCTATTCTGCTGTACGATGATCACCTTCAGACTTGCAATAAGCCCTGCTATATCATCTACCCTGCTGCTACTTTTCACTCACTCGGGAGAGGCAGATTCGAGTGTCATGGGAAACGGTGGCAGGTCATTATGCTCGCTCGAGATTTGACCGTTTTGTGACAGTAGCGATCTTGTAGCTTCGGTTCTGGTTTGTACCGTCTGTAGTGCTGTTGTCCGTGTTTGCAGTGACTGCTGAGCCTCCAGTACCTTCGCTCGGCTTCATGGCCAGAGCGGCTTGGCTACCCTCCCTACTAGCGCGGCAAGTAACTGACAATTTAAGTATGGATTTGACTATCAGGATACCGCTACGTATGTTGCAGTCGGATGAACCCAAAGCGGCCTGACGTGACTGCGGGTTACGTTATAGAAGGTACATGTTAGCAATTAGAACTCAGCTGTGTATGCCAACTACGGCTTATCGCTCATCAGAAACTGTATAAAGTTGATGTCATATCTTCAAATGATAATCAACGTAAAGTAATGGCAGAATAAATTTTACTCTCTTACAAACGTACAGTAATTACGGTTGTAAGTCACGAGAAACACTTGACTGCAACGTGTGATGAAGAGATCTATCAACTACGCTAGCACTAGCTTTCTTCTACAGAAGTATGATGCTGGTCGGTTCCGGCAATTGAGAAGTAGATAACGGGGGGTCGTCAAGGTCTTTCCAGGTCTGTACAACACCAACTCTGACGTAACTGTTTTCAGTGATGTCTACTAGTGAGATAGCCAAGCCGGCATTTGGACTAAGCATTAAAACCGCAGAGTCTTCGTGCCTCTCAAAATCAAAGAAGACTTTCGCTTTCGTAAGCTTTTGATCACGCAGTCGAAGGTAACAGTTAAAGCCGTCGAAGCTGCGCTCTTGCCCGACTTGTTCGATGGTGGCTATAGGACCCCGAATCCGTGCGAAGCCCGCTTCCAATTCGCCTAGTGGATTTGCTCCGCTTGGCGTAAGGCTACATTGTTCTAACTCGGCACAGTAGTCCGTTCCAGATTGGTGGAATTCGTATCTGATGACGCCTTCAACAGCTGCGAAAGACCATGACGGGGCTCTCCAGAAATCCAGTCTCTTTGGCCGCTTTGGTGCGAAGACGTACAAGTCTAGGTCCGGGTCCTCGAGACGCCATAGAAGACCTGCAAGAAAGTGGGTTTTCCATATGCCTGCGTAATAGGTATCGTTCGTCTGACGCTGAATCGTAGCAATGACGCCTGAAAGCGCTGGAAATTTATCGGACTGATAGGTCATGCTCCGGGAAGTGTACGCCTGGATCAATTGATACCAGTGTCTCAAAGCGGTGTCCGGTAGGGATACGGATTTTAAGCCTTCGACGATATCACCAAGACGAAAATCCTCATCACCAGTACCAAAATTGCTGCCATCTTCACAAATTGATGACTGAGCACATTCCCAGTACATCTGATCTGTCGCATAATGCAATGTACGAATTGCTAACAGTCGCTCCTGCAGAGTCCACACACGCTTCGAGAGAGGCTCGCTCTAGTGATAGTTAACCTAATCTGATGCCAGTGGCTATCGTTGAGAACTACGTACTCTCAGTGGCTCTAATCTAACGCTATCCATGGATCCAGGTAGCGCACTCACGTCCTCACTAATAAAGTAGAGCTGAAATGGTCCCTCGTCGTCCTCGAATGAAACTGGATCCATGAACCTTGTTTTGCGAGGATCGAGAAACCCTTCACTGCTATCTCTAGCTCTTGACGCAGCTATTGTGAGCCATGAATTGGAATATACCTCAGCCATAGAAGCTGCTTCGCGCTGCCAATCTGCTTTGTCATCTTGCACGATACAAAGACAGTCAATCCAGATATACCGAAGACCTAAATACCTGGTAATATAGATAGCATCTTGCAAGGTCTTTGGAAGGCGAGTAAAATCGATGTTCTTCATGTGGCTTACTCGGTTGTCCTTGGTCGTTTTGTATGCTAATGATGCTCCCCAACAGTAGCTTAGCGCAACGTACTGACCATACTCTTTTGCGTGATTCTCAACCAGCTTACACTTCCCATTCTGAAAGAGGTTACGCCATGATTTATTAGCTACCATAGCCTCTCGCCTTGGCAGCGTATCTAAGTCTAATACCCTGGTTGGCAATTTCATCTCATGGCTCACAACATGAGAGCATTGCGAATGGTTGCCACGGCAATCATCGAGCCATAACTCTATCTGCTTAAGAGAGTGATCGTGGATTGGACTTTCTTGGACAATTCGGTTCGTAACCTTCTCAGCCAATGGGGAATCTTTACAGAAAGCCATTAGCCTGAGTGATACACTGTATGGTCGAATCTGATAACTCACCTAGGGCAGTATAGATCCCTATAGCCTTCCCGAAGAGCAGAGTTTCCGGCGCGTCTGTTCCGAGATATATCCGTATCGACGGCGACGAAGGCCAGACAGCGAGACCAAGCCAAAGTGGTCTGTTTATATCTTCGTCCATCATCATGGTGTGATACCGAACAGTACTCTCCAAGGACTTTGCAATGATGTCGCAGAGCTCACATGTTTCACCGCTATCGATCAATTGCGGGATGGAGTCGTATGATCTGACATGATGGCTTGGGCCGGCGCCATCTTTGCTGAATCCAAGGGAAAGTGATTTGTCTCCCTCAAGGATCCTGCGGAAGGGAATAGATTTGCATATAGGACAAGGAGGCATCGTGGCCACTAATGGACTAGACGGAACACACTGAATTTGGACGTTTGTAACCACAAAGATCACCACCGCATACAGAGCAGAGAAGTCAAGGTTCAGCTGCTCTGGGTCAAAGACAAGTCATGGCCTAAAACCTGGCTAAAGCCCCGCAGACGTGCGCCCGAATATTGAGGTGGATGCGCGCTGACTCAGCGGCACTAGCTACAGACGGTTAGTATAGATCTCGTCTCACATAAATACAGCTCGTCGAACGGCTGCAGATCCAACAAGTTACAATGAGACTTCTAAACATGCATACGCTGCAATTAGAAGAGTCGTGAGAATACTCCTCTGTACACCATTCTTCCGTATACATGAGAAGATAATGAGATGGTGTTCTCAGACCTATCAGACCACAATTGTACGACATGAGCAGAGTATGTAAACAGGCCGCCAGCAATGATTTCGACTGGGTATAGATAGATACCTGCTATATCTAGGAATCTTACACCAGCTAAAAACTCCCTACAAAGGGTAGGTATACCTACTTCTAGAAATAGGTCTTTTACCCTAATCTGGTTTCGCATCATAAGTCCTCCTAATTGACTATACCGGGTCCCATTCTCCTTCATTAAGCTAATACGAGCATTTTCTTAGACACCTTGCATCTTGGATCCCTTGGCGTGCGGCTATGTGCATGCATCGTGTCCTCATCGGGTCCCCATTGCCGTAAGGCTGAAACAAGCCAAAGGTAGTGTCGTCCTCCCACTAGATGCTCCCTCTCTTTAGTATCCGCGATTAAAGAAAACGCTCCAATAGTGACTATCTAGGAAGTGAAGGAAGGTGACATGCCTGTATGCAGTATATCGACAGGGAATCCTTAAACGGAATTTCTAATCTGAGCAGAACGAGAAAGCATTTGCTAATTCATCGGGCTGAGGAAGGATGCCGCGCGCAAGTTTTTGGACGAATCGACTTTGATGGCCTTAGGCTGAGGTGCACACTTCCTGTCCTTCGAATCTATTGGTGCTGTGGGGGTTCGCTTTTTTTCTAGGCGCTATGCCGCAGCAGAACCGCCCCCAAATGCTCTTGAAGTTTTCAAAGGTATTGGAATATATTGGAATATCGCCGCATCAAGGCTGTAGGGCGCTTATTAAAAAGCCACCGGCGTTCGCATATATAAGTTAACATACTCTTTTCTTTGGATACAAAGCAAATTCAAGCTACATTGCCTTCCGATTACATACGGATTCAGTCCTTTAATTGCCTCTGCTGTCTCTAAGTATCGCTTTCGCTCATATACCATCATTCTTGAAGCGGCTACGCTGTCATATAGCCTTTCGGGGTCGGTCCTATTAGTGAAAAGACGACTCTCCTACGGTTGTCCAACAGAGCAGCGCCAAAAGATGAAAACGGCAGCCCTCAGCCTCGCAGCAACTTTATGCTGGGTATGAATAGTTAAATGCCTGTCTTTGCGCTCATAACTAATAGTTAAAAGACGACCAATGCCAGCCCCCTTCAAAAACGAGTCACAGATGGGATCTCCAGTTGTGGTCCGGATTGGATGCCCATCGACGATGTTTCAACCAACCATGGGCAAATAACTCGCCGAGGGTACAATAGCGCAGTGGACTTCTTTTGTGATCAAGCGCATGGTCAAACACTTGGAGGGCAGTTATATTTATCTCTTGCTACAAGGGTCTTTTTGAGTTTCGGAGAGGACCCCGCAGCACACGGAATCAATGGGTATGTCTACTTCGAAATCCACAATAAACTGGACGAAGATCATGTGATAGATGGTAAGTATTTGGCACAACTTAACACCAATCTGCAGTGCTAACGAGAACAAGGTGACAAGTGCAAGGAGTACTTGAAAGCACTGTCAAAAGAGGGCGAGGAGTGCTATGGTCCGAGCAACAGAGATACGAAGGGAGGAACATGGCAGGTGGGAAGCGAAGACATATCGTATCACGCACTTGCAGAAAGAGTACCGCCCACCTTCGATGCCCTGGATAAGACGATCATCCTTAGAGAGGAAATCAAGCCTCTGGACATGAATTACAACGTTCCGGTTCCATTCCCATACTACTCGTTCAATGATGTTGTTCCGGTTGGGTGCCACAGCCATAACGACTACGAACGGGGTATTGCGCTCTACTCCGCCCTCAGCGCTGGTTGTGTAAGTGCTGAGGTTGACGTATGGTTTAGCGGCGGCAACCTAAAAGTCGGCCACATCGCTCCTCATCCCACCAAGACAATCACTGATGTCTACATCGATCCACTGAAGACGTTGCTGGAAGGGGTGGGAACTGTGTTTCCAGCAAAGCCAGACCAGGACTTTACTCTGCTTGTCGATTTCAAAGACGATTCAGTCGACACTTGGCAAGCTCTCGTCGACGCGTTGGCTCCACTACGGGATGGAGGCTGGTTGAGCCATTATGATGGGGAATTCAAGAAAGGGAAGGTTACCGTTGTCGTGAGTGGCAAGTCGCCCTTTGACAAAGTTAACAATGATGCGCAAAACCCGGATAGAGCAATATTCTCCGATGCAATTCTACATAGCGATCTGGATGGTCGCGACATGTCAAACACTTACCTAGCTAGCGCTGATTTCAAGGATGCTGTTGGGGGCTCCGGGACTATTGAAGGTGAACACCTAGAGAAGCTGAAAGGTCAAGTCAATACCGCACACGACAAGGGATTCAGAGTCCGATACTGTATGTTCATCTCTCCATTTCTAAGAAAAATCAGCTGACATACATTCTTTTTAGGGAATGGTCCTGACGAAGACCAGTGGCAACAGTTGGTTGATGAATGTGTTGACAGGATCAATGTATACTATATCCTGGCTTTGAGGCCTTCTTGTGCTAACAGAGTGTAGACTGATGACCTTGAAAAGATGGCGTCTTTGGACTGGAAGTTGAATGGCGGAGGCTGCACGCTATAATTTGACCACAGATGAACACGCCAGTCTAGTACAGAGTGTTAGTGATTTGAACCCGTAATTTAGGGTGAAGTGGGTCGGTAAATGAGGATGTAAAAGCATGAGTGGGTATTGCGGCAGCGTTCACGGTGTACTTCGGATGATGCGGTGATATTTAATAAACGGTTTTTGGGAAAGATTTGGGAAGATAATTTAGGCGAGGAAAAGAAGGGCCGCGGTGTGGTCCGGCACTCTCTGAAGACTCTCGAGGATTTCTTTGCTGGCATATGGGTATTAGTTACAAATCAACTTTAGTACATATCTTCCTTACAGTGGCGTACCCGCTCATTAACCAGGTAGATGTCTTCACTTGTTAGTATCTTTTGAACAAGTGTGTTGCCCCCCGATGTGCAACAACACGTAAAGTACGTATTAAGAGCTTGTACAAGGCCTCCTATTAGTCTGAAGGGTTTACTTAACGGGTAATAAGCTATCTCGATCGCGGTGGTGCGGAAGAGATAGTATCCAAAGGCCTTGTGGAAAACTGAGACGTAAATGCTGAATAGGCCTAATACGTGAAGCGCGGGATCATTGGGTATAGGAAGCACGTTGCGATCTTTAGAGGTATTCTTTTGTATCCGATCTGTTATACCATCGTAGTAGAGTGCTAAGAAGGCTGACAACGACTCTACGACTCCAAAGAAGCCGCCAGTCTTCCACGTAAACGCTATCATGGTCGCCTCCAGGAAAGTCATCCCAATCACTAGAGCTGTACCACGCCATATGTTCTTGCGATCATCTTTTATCATGACTGGCAAGCAACAAACGAGCATCTGGATGGCTGCATGTGCCTGTGCCCAACATAGAACAGTGAACGCAGCATCAATGAATGCGGCTTCCGTGCTCCACAATTTGTCTTCCTCTGCGTACAAGGAATCTAGTGTGAGCAGGTGCCGCAAAAGATGGGACGCGGCCCAATTCAATCCAGCAAGGTATAACCATGCGTTCGGCTCGAAGTGGTCGCGGCTCCTCAGGCTGTACCATGATGCGCATAAGTTAAGAACCACGCCGACCATGCTCTGGGATCATAGAATCTGCTCACGTCTGCGAAGCCAATTGAGATGCATGGCTATGTATTTTGTGCATCGTACATCCATCGTGGTGATTGTCGTGCTTGACTTGTAAATATAGAAACGATACGGAGAAAGTATATTAGCTAGTAGGGTCGAATGGAGGTATATATGATACTCGAGCGCTGTCAAGAGGCTGTGCCAATCAGACTACGCCTCGATTGAATGCTGCAAATGCCTAATCTGTTTGGTTGACCGGCTCTGCAGCCTTGCAGCCTTGTGTCACTCTCTTCCATCAATTCTCGCGAACCTCCCTGCAGCAACAATTTGAGCACGCACAGTACGATATATATGGCAATCTTTGCAAAGACCTCCGAGCAAGAGTCGGCCTATCTTGAATTAAAGTTGAGTAAGCAGAACACCATCAGCAACCGCGCATATGCCCCTTACTAGGCCATTCATAAGCATGAAACCCCTGCAAGCTCATATAACCTGTCATTACGACGTTCAGACACGGTTCTCAGCCATGCCACTCCTAAGTATCTGTCCTTTGACTTCACGATTGCCGTTAGAAGGCCACGAGGAGCCTGATCGACTGCTAGGAAGTATGGACGCATTCACCGTACCGCAACGTCAAATCTTCGAACTGCGCAATGACCCTGCAGCAGTAGTTTCCACACACTTCCGGAGCATGTCATACCAGCGAAGAAAGAATCGAAACGATCTCGCCTCTCCCATTTTTTTTCAATTCACTCCGACATCAGCGTCGGCCAAACATACTTCGAACAAGGTATCTATTCTGCAAAGCTCGCGCTTGCTCGCTGTGTCCGAATCCATATTAGAGAATATCCTCAACATGCGCTTGATCTCCACCAGAAGATATCATTGAACTTCCCATATACCCCACTGCCGGAGGGATGTGGCGTCCACCTCGCAACCACACCGCTCTTCCTAGTCTGTAAGTCTCTCCGCCGCTTGGCCCAGAAAATTCTTTTCAAATGTGCAATTTTCAACATCGCTCTTCTCTCCGATAGCCCAACAGCACATTTATAGCTCCATCATGACTGGACTGGCGACTTTGTTGGACCGAAACGCTGCATCCAGTCCGTATTGAGACGGGCTGAGAAAGTTGGGCTTGTCATCGCTGTGCCAATGATCGATACCCAGCTCGATACGTCTAGAGGGGATTTGAACAGCTTTGTGGGGAAGAATGAAGAGAAAACGGAGTGTGACGCGAGGAGGAGAGAGGATAGTAATGACGAGGTCGACCCAGGGGTCCGAGGCCGCGTTGACAAAACAATGGCCTAATAGGGAGGAGATAGTTGACTATGAATTCTTAATTCATATGCTTTGAGCTGGACGCGTCGCTGATGTGATGATAGGTCTGCGTTCTTGATCTACATCGAGTTCTTTTCTCGCCACGTGCATTTCCGGAGGTACTGCGGCCGAATTGGGCTGTATTCATGAGCCCTGGGCCAATCGTCACTCCGTACACCTGCTTGAAGCCCCCTGCTACTTAGCTAAGAGGTAGGTTGCGATCGAATGTCCTGTACAGATCTATAATGAAGCGTTGGTATCTGGTGATGGACGCTTCGAAAGTGAGTTCATGGAGGGTTGATGACTTGGCGACTGCTGATTCACCACATCGCCCTTCATCGCCCCACAGTCTTGAGATATCGGGACACCAGCAAGCGCGATCACGAGAATCCGTAGAAGCTTAGTGAAGTAAATATACTGATGATGGGAGAAAGATGAGAGCGGATTTCGCCGAAAAAGCGCATGTGAATCCGACAGCACTAACCCAGACGCCGCTAGCGCGAAGCTAACCGGCGCTAGGCACTGCCCCGCCCCCGAGCAACTCTTCCCTCCTCTTGCCACTCACCTCAATCCCGCATCATCATCATCGCACTCAGCCCAGCCCAAACAACCCACCAGCAAGCACCCGCGTCTCTACATCTCACCCCGGCACCCGCACACCGTCAAAACCCGCACTTCAGCAGAGAGACCGTCCAACCAGTCTCATGACCACGGACATTCAAAACCTCAAGTCCTTCGATCCGTTCGCGGAAGCCGAAGACTCAGTCGGCGACCAGAAGACCGCCAGCCAGAATTACATCCACATTCGCATTCAGCGTAAGCCCCCCTCTCCCTCTCGCCGTACTCTCGCTTCTTTGTGCGAGCCTTCGCTAACGCTGACGCAGAGCGCAATGGTCGCAAGACCCTGACGACGGTCCAAGGCCTTCCCAAAAAATTCGACCAAAAGAAGATCCTCAAAGTCATCAAGAAGAAGTTCGCCTGCAATGGCACCGTCGTCACCGACACAGAGATGGGCGAGGTGATCCAGCTCCAGGGCGATCAGCGCAAGGATGTGCAGGAGTTCCTGACCGATAAGAAGGAGGGGCTGGGCTTGGATGCAAAGACCATAAAGGTCCACGGCTTCTAAGCTGCACGTCTACCGTTGCGATCCCGCGTCGTCCCCGCCGCCCTCCTACCTTCCGCCCCACTGGCAACAATTTGGCGGAGGCTGGGAAGCGCGACTCGCTTACAGTCGGAGGCGGGGCTGAAAGTACGGCGCAGCATCGGTAGATACCCAGGGACCTGGACCTCATTATTCAGACTATGTCTTTTCCTAATGACTCTGCTTTGGGAATGCGGCGGAGGAATGCGTATCACTCTTGAGTCATGGCTTTACTGGTACCTGGTTACGAAAAGGGCAGGACATGGACTCATGTAGCGCAGACCCCGGTCCGGAGGGGTCGCGCTTGATAGTCAATTCACCATGTCCGCCAACACTCATCTCGTCATGCATGTTATCGTGACATTCATACATATTGTGAAGTGCTCTTTCGGGTCGCTCATACTGTGCCGCACGTGCCTCACTCCCCTTCGGCCTCCCCATCGCCATCCTCAGCCTTGTCCTCCTTCGCAGCCCGACTTTCCTGTTTCCTATACAATTCCGCCAACTCCTCCGCCTCCGTCGCCTCATCAATCCCCTTATCCTCCCTCACCTTCAAAAACCTCGGAAACCTGGTACTCAACCCTCTCTCCTCACTAACCAGTCCGATAGCCGCCGTATATGTTGGGGACAGGGTCAAATCCGCAAAAGCAACCTCCCACACCTCACTCGGCTCAAACCACACATCGGGCGTGCCTCCGCCGCCATTGTACTCCACATACGCCGGCTTGCCGCCAAACAGCACATTTTTACAATTTTCATCGTCGGGATCGTACTTGGCGCGGTTGGCTTTGTAAAAGGCGTCTGTGAAGCCGGACATGCATTTGGTAACTGCTTCGAGGTGGCCTGTTGAAGCGTTTCGGATGGCGAGCAGAATGGGAGACCACCATGCTGCTTTGCGGCCGGAGCCATGGAAGGCGGCAATGGGAATCAAGTCGAGGGTTTCGGAGGTTTGATTGTAGTCTTTCTTTACCTTCAGCCAGGCGTCGAGGCGTTTGTCCGGGTGATAGGTAGAGGGAAGGGGTTTGCGGCGGGTGGAGGGTTTAGGTGGTTCTTCTGTTGCGGCGGATTTGGCTTTACCTCTACCCTTTTTTGATTTCTTGGGGGTTGCGGGCACCGGAGGTGGTTCATCCGGGGGTGGAGAGAGGGACGACAGGAGGTCTGGGTTTGGTAGGTTGTCCAGCACTTTGACCATTATGCCTTCGCATTTCATGTCTGTGGCGCTAGTGAAGAAGGCTTGAACAGCTTCTTCGTCTGCAGATGTAGCATCTAGACTTTTGACCCAGGTAAAATGATGCGGGATCTCGATAAAGAGACTCCGTAGCAGATTCCGCCTTTCTCTGAACGGTCTGTCCAGGAGCTCCTCGCCATTGAGGTACATGAGGTCGAAAGCGAACAGGCACACGTCGATCGTAACACTTGCCACTACCACATCCTTTCTAGCACGGTTCGCTAGTGTCTGGAAGGTCTTCAACTCCCCGGTCTCGCGATCAATAGCGACCACCTCGCCTTCCAAAATGAAGCTCGACACTCCCTCGCCGCGTATCTTCGGCACTAGCGCGACAAGATCCGGGTATTTATCCGTCATAATCTCTAAATGGCGCGAAAAGATCGTTACCTTTCCGTTCTCATCGCAATGTACTTGTGCCCGCTGTCCATCGTACTTGTACTCGCAACTAAAGTCCCGTCCTTGCAGCTTCATAAGCATCTCGCCTAAATCCCTCGTTATGCTTCCCAACATAGGCCGAAGCGGTATATGCAGAGCTAGTCCGCAGCGAAGAAGCAGTTCATCGCAGACGCCAATCTCGAGGAGCGCAGGGATCAGGTCGTTGTAGTTTGGGCGACGAGCGAAGCATGCTTTGACGATTTCTTCGTTCTTAGAGTAGGTCTCGGCGAGCTCGTCTTTCTTGAGGATACGGAGCGAGTCGGCGGTTCTGGTCTCGAAAGATGCGTTTGGTGGCTTGGAGAGCATGAAGGCGCGGGATAGAGCGATTAGCATAGTCGTCTTGACCGCACCGATGCGCAGATGTTGGACTAGTGTTCGCACGATGTATCGGCTTTCCTCAGCTCCCCTCGCATCTTGAAGAAGCCGCTCCACCAACCTCTGTTTTACTTCCACGCTTCCGTGCCCCTTGCTATTCGCGATCTTGACCAGCGAGTTGAACACGCTCTTGATCGTTAGCGGTTTGGGCTTTCTTAGTGTAAACGACTGTCTTTTCTTCGCTTCAAATGCCACATCTCCCGGATCTCCATACTTGTTATACAACGCCTTGAGTCCCGCATTATCTAGACCGCACACCTTCTTCAGCGCCTTGGATATCGCGCTTCCTCCCAGCCCAAGCTCCAAATCGATATATGGGGGGGATATGGAATTCGTTGCAAGCCAGACTGCTGACAGCAAGCTCCCCGGATCGCCTTCAATAACTGTGCGCAGCAAGTTGACAAGCGTATCAACGATTTTTATCCGACTAGTTGTACTGTTGACTAGCACAAAGCCTCGCGTCAACAACGCGTACGTTGCATGCCCTCCTTCGGCTGCCCAATGCTTCCGCAGTTCTGCTATATGTTTCGAAGGGACGAAGTCAAGCGGGCTTTGATCGAAGGGAAGGTTTGCGCAAACGTTGTCTTCTTCGGTGGCGGTCGATTGGAGAGAGAGCGTGTTCTTCTTCGGCGCGGCGGGTTTGCAGGGCTCCACAGGAGGTTCTTCAGGCTCTGCAGAATTAGCTTCGCTAGTCATGCAGCCGACTACTCCGTTCGTGATGGGCTTCTCAGGCTCCGCGTAGAGCTCGCTAGAACTCGATGGCTCTACCACCGCACTCTGGTCTTCCTTGTTCCATTCTTCTTGCAGCTTGCGCGCAAGTTCCTCGTCTGTAAGCGCTATCTTGCCCTCGTCCTCTTTGGCCGTCTTTTCGGCGCTTGTAACCTTCACGGCGGCTTTGTTAACTGCTTTGGCAGCCTCGTCTTTCTGCTTAGCGAAGAAGTAGTTCAGGTTGCGGACAGGCTGGCTTGAGCCATCGTTCTTCTTGCGACGTTTCGCTGGACTACTCATATTGCAGGCCCAGTTCGGGACGGTGGCTGTACAATGCAACAGACGCATTGTGCCTAAGCGCATCGCTTGACGTATTCACGTCATGCTGCGCTTGGGCCACACCTTATTTTCTGACTTCACGTGCTCACGCGTATCGGTGCTTAGATTTATAGCTGGGGCTATTACAGCAGTAGATATGAGAAAGACTACAGAACAAACGAGTGAATTTTTCGAAAAGCCTCCATACTTCCGACGATATGCGCTTATAGGCGCACCCAACAATCCAGTAGCTTTTCCGTTCCTCGTTCTGAGTTACAATGTTTCATGTAAATACCGTTTGTAAAAGTCAAAGTTCAGAGAAGAACCGCAAAAGGAGAAGGTCATCCATGAGAATGCGTGATGGCTCAGGTATCAATATGATATAACTGCCACCGTTCCATGTACCATGACTTCTCTTTCTCCTGGAGTTCCGTTAGCAAGGTACCGGAGAACAGTACATAGACACTCACCCTAGCATCGCGCTCCTCTTTCGATTCTCGTCCATAGTTGGGCGGATCTTGATCCGTACGGTAGGTGAGAATCTCTCTTGGGAAGCTCAAAACCAATGGAAAGCCGTCGCTATCCATCCCTTTTCGAGCATCTTGAATCGATTCGTAGGATATGGGGAATGACATGTGATCGTCATCCGATTCGAGGCAATCGACCGCTTCCACGGAGCCATCAGAGGTCCTTGTGACTCCCCATGGGGTCGGATAATTCCACTCTACCAAGTATAGTCGCTCCAATGCTGGACAGGAGCCAAAGTACACCGAGGCAACTACGTCTTGCTCCTCATCGAATGGACCTTCTCGGTAGGATCTCCATCGTCTCATTAGGCTCTGTGCTACTTCGCTATCGTCCGACATGGCGCTTTCTATATCGCTCTCCGGCGTCCATTGGGTTGTTGCAATCGCCAGAGTGCGCAGTTTTTCAAAGTATCCCAAGGCCTCGCCAAAATCCTGTTTAAAATGTTAACTGATGTTGCACGCGTGCAGGTAAGAGATGAAAGAGAAAACTGCGAACTCACAGAGAGAGCTTCATTAAAAATCTCGCCCTTGAGCGCCAGACTCTGAATTCCCGGAACCAGCTCACTGAGATCTCGAAACTATTAGCATACATGATCGTAGCCCATTCATGTTAAAGCTTACAGGATATGTCATCCTCGGTCCATGCATCGCTGAAAAGCTCAAGATGTCGCAGCCTCTTAAGATCTCCCACCGCTTCCATCAGCTGGGCGCAGTAAAGACTGTCACGGAGGATCAGATTTTCCGTGTTCGGGCAGGCTTTCACGAGGAAGTCCCAGTCGCCAGCGCACTGAATCCTTAGGCCGACGACAGAGGTCAGCGAAACATTGGACTTCCTGAACGTCTTATCCACAGCGGAGAAGTCCACATTTTTGCGGTGCGTGATGGAGAGCTCGGTGAGTTGAGTCATCATAGCCAACACCTTGGGAATTCGCGTCTTGCAGAGCACCGATGTATCTCTCGAAGAAGTTACGATCTCGCAGGTCCTACCAGCAAGTCAACGTTATTTGCTGTAGCCAAATCTAAGATGCTCGGTGGTAAATAGATATAAGGGAGAGTCTGAGAGCTCGAATAGCCAGACTTGATCAACAATTCGAATGCTCTTACCTGATGCATGAGAGCAGTGTGTTGTCCCTCTCAATGTCCTTCAATTGTCGGTTAAGCTGTCCCATAGTAGTCGACAGACGGAAGATGTTCCTAAACAGCTTTGGCATACAGACAGAACGCAGTCGTCGGTTCACAAGCGACAAGCTAAGCGTACTGAGATGACGCCGGAAATACGGCTTGTCATAGTACCCCCATCCTGTCTCTGGCTTGTCAATTTCGAAGAGCAGATCAATAATGATGGCAAGAACATCATTGTTCAGCCCGTCGAGAAGGAGCTGTTGGTCTGGACTCGCCGATGGGCAGATGAGCTCCGCTGAGGAGGCAATTAGACTCTCAGGACTCGTGAAACGCAAGGGCGCCACGCTGGAGAACACTGAGTGCTCTACCGGGTGCAATGTCTGTGGGTCGTTATGTACTGAGGAGGCAGATCGATCTGTCGCTGATGGTAAGTCGGCCATGGTTAGCGTTGACGATCAATGTTCGCGGATTCGCGTTCAATTAAAGCGATTTTCGGCACGCTTGCTCGACGACTCGTGAAGCGTGTTTGAGCTTCAACGCGTCAGATCCGGAAGCTCATGAGAGCGAGTTGAAGTGTGGAAAGTAGGGAAGAGAGACAGAGGAAGGCGAGAGTTGCTAGGTGGGGCGCGCTAGTCCTCTTTGGATTACATGCAAATAACGCCCCAAACGTGCCCGCCTGCATCAATTGATTGCATCCCATACGAAATGGGCTGTTCGGTTCATAGACTTGTCCACACTAAAGCCGCGAAGATATCCAACGACTCCAAAGCACGATGACGTCATCACTGCTGTCGTCATCGGAACGGATGCGGGAGTGTGGAAGATCCGAAAGAAGAAGAAATCGGCCTTGATGCGTGGTAACTTGAAGAACTGTCTCCTATACAGTAACCATCCCAAACCTTTCACACGAAAGTTCGTTGCAATGTCCCAACCAGGATCGAACCTTCCATGGCATCCTATCCCGTCTTCACCATCAAAGTCGACGTGCAAAGTCCATCTCCTTGAAGCCGGCGGGCTCGTCCTTCCAGAAGATCTCGTCCTCCTCCCGGACCCCAACGAGCCGAACAGTTCACTCGAATCAAACAACAAAAATGATGAAGCGAAGAAGTCCTACGTTCCCGACTATTGCTTCCCCATCAACCATTCGCCAACTGGCACGCACTACATCTTCGACCTCGGCATGTGCAAAGACCTCGAAAACCTCCCGCCCTATCTCGTCAAGTATGTTCTTCCCTCGTTCGACTGCACCCCTCGCTCCCCGGCCGATATCCTCCAAGAGCACGGCACTCTTGACTAGTAACCTGAGAATGTCAAAGCCGCCATCTTCTCACACATGCACTTCGACCATGTGGGCGACGCCGGGGGGGTGCTGGCTTTATGAATGCGGAGTGTTGGGTCGGGCCAACCTGTTGTACGTATGCGAGACCCGGGTATCCAGTGGAAGAGAACGCGCCGACGTTGAGTGAGACCTTGCCAACAGACGGTTCAAGGAAAATTGTGGAGGCTTTCGTTAATGATGGATTACTCAAAAAAGCTGATGATAAAAGAACTGGGAAGGTAGAAAAAGCCAAGAAACAGGGGCTTTACGAAGCTGTCGAACTGCGTGATCCAGGAAATGAAGGCTGGATTGGCCTAGGTGCTTTCGATCGAGCGTTCGATGTATGGGGCGATGATTCTGCGTATCTTATTGATGCCCCAGGGCACTTTCCCGGCATCAAATGATGCTTATTCGAGTCAAGACGAATGAGGCTGGCAATGATGACTTTGTGCTCTTGGCTGGCGATTGCTACCATCATCCTGCCTTGCTCAAGGATCCAAAGAGGACAGCACGACCACCGTACTCGAAAGGCGGAATGCACGTTGATCCTGAGGAAGCCGTTATCACGATAAAGTACACAAAGGCATTCTCGGAGAAAGAAAATGTATGGGTTATCGGAGCTCACGACTTCAGTGTCGGTGAAACCCTTGCCCCAGGGCAGAAGGAGATAAAAGGCTCAGTGCTCTTGAACAACTGGCATGAGAAAAAGTGGAAGAAACACCTGCCAGTGTCGCTGTAAAACACGAGAACCTCGACGACATCTTTTTGACAGCGTTTCCCACTCATACTCGCATGACCGTCACACTACCTCAAGCCTCGAGACAATGACGCGGCGCAGCCCTGCGTTCAGGAAAGCAAAACAACCCTCCCATCAACGTCTCCATACCCAAACGCCACCTCCGTTCCACTCCACCGTCTCGACCACCTACACCCCTCTCACACCATCGGCATCCCCCTTCCCCTACCCATTTTTCCCAATTCCCATCCATACCCATCTAGCCCAACTCCAAACATGCCCCAACACCATGGAACGACAAAAGCTTAACTCCAAAACACACGAAGCTTGACCATCCAACCGAACATCCGTGAACGTGCAGGTGCCACCAGAGTGCCGGCTTCCGTTCATGCAGCCCTGCGAGCGGAGTCTGAAGCCATGGCGCCAAGAGGCACGTCTCAAGGGGCGGCAACGATCCGACCGACTTTGCCGCGGCGACTTGCCGTGTTTTGAATCCTATTGCATGAATAGAATATGGCGTGATTTTCTGCTTACCACGCCTTTCGGCCTGGGGCGATGAAACCAGCGGACCGTTCAGGCGGTTGTACTCGGTTCTATATTCAAGGCTGCTAGTACACGACACCACGGAAATCAGGCCATTTTTTTCTTGGATGAGTTTTGAATCTGCTTCAACTTTTTATTTGCTCTCTGCTTTGAGAAGGGAATTCTATGGTATCGTGATGAAGCCAAATGTCTCTGGGTAGCCGCACGCAGCTACCAAGGCCGACGGAAAAAAAGGTACTAATGCTGATAAATACTACGTTTGGAAAAGACAACAACGCCATGATGGATTAGGTTGGCGGGGGGAAGAGGTAAAATATGTACCGGGTGATGAAGTGATATCTAGCTGACAATGCAAAGCCCAACAAATATTCGCTAATCCTACTACTAAATGCAAAAACACCCTCGTACCGGATCAGAAGTTCTCTTTACCCCAGACAAAGCTGAAGCCGGGTTCTGAGTATTGGTTGCACTTGATGTGGAGTGTTGAGCCGAGCACTTTGGGGCCGCAGAAGAAAACACCTGCTTCGGCGGGGGAGTGGATCTTGCGGATGGACTTGAAAATCATGTCCCAGTTGGGGCGGCCAAAGTTCGTGGGTGCGCGGAGACCGGTGATGGCGTCTTGTTCGGCGTTGGCGTCGTTGATCATGATGTTGGTTGCGTCGTCGGCTTTAATTTTAGCGGTGAGGTACTGAAAAGTAATTAGTATTGGAAGAAGTCCTTTGGTGGGTGGTGCAACTTACGGTATGGATCTCAATATGATCGTCAAGATCCTGCGCCTCGATAGCCAATAGCAGCGATCTGAACCATTCGAACGAGCCGAAGTCTCTGCAAATCCAGAAGAAGTAGACCTTTCGGAGTCGCGTACGCCCCTGGGGGTAGTTCATCCTGTACCAGATGCTCTTCAAGATGGAGGCGAAGGGCGTTACACCAATACCAGCACCGACCAAGACGGCGATCTCAAACTTAAACACGTCTTCTGAGGCGGAACCGAACGGACCATCGATGTAGACTCGCGGGAGAATCTGGCGTAGAGCGACCTCGTTGCTCCCGTCTTTACCACCCTTCTCACCACCACCTCTCTTTTCAAGATCGCATCCAAGTGCCTTTCCAAATGCCTTTGTGAAATCTCCGACCATACGAATATGCACCGAGATGTAATCCTCCTCGGGTGCGCTAGTAAGCGTGAAGGGGTGGTATTGCCAGATGGAGACCTCTGGACAGCATAAGAAAATGTACTGTACCCGTTAGCAATACTCGCCATCTGCAAGTCCAAAAAACGTACCTGACCAGCTTGCGTCTTGGTATGCTCCTTCTTGATCTGAACCTCGCAGACATTGCTCGGGTGCTGAATAACCTTGGAAATGTAGGTCTTGTGTCGTCCACGAATCTCGCGCGCAATACGCTCGCCAAGGTATGCAAATCCTCCGTACATCCAGTACTCCCAGAAAACACCGATACCGTCGCAGAAAGGCGCAAAGTCGGGTTTGATCATGCAGAAAGCACCGTGGATGGCCCAGAAGAGGAAGAAGATGGTGAATAGGTGGTGTGTATACCAAAATCGTTCGAACTGAGCTCGCCGGTTCTTCTCCGCTGCGGTCCAGGCCATTGCCGTGAGCGCGATTAGCATGACGTATCCGGTCCATCCCGGGCCCGTTGCGACATTCGCTAGAATGAATCCCATGAATCCCAGATTGTTCTTGTAGGCAAACACCCACAAGTTCCTCCAATGCGCAATCGTGTGGATCCAGGAGAAGAGGAGGATCGACCAGCCAACGAGCTTGTGGAAGGTGATGTTTTTATCGAAGGGAATGATGCCGTTCAAAGGCGTCCTGCGGACCATTGATATTAAGTTCCTGCATACCGGGAAGAGGATGAAGGCGACGTCCACGTGAAGCACTAACGCTGCGGAACGAGCTATAGGAAATGTGAAGCCGAAGATAGCGCGAGTTCCGATGGCGTTATCCTACTGTATGTGAGTACAGTTGGCTTCCTTTCCCACGCATTACCCTCACCTTGAAGCCGTAGTGCGCCATTCCAAATGCAAAGACAAAGATATGCAATATCAAGAATACGAAAACGAATCTGCGAAAGTTAGTATGTGAGGTACTTGGCCACAAAGAGCGCCTTACAGTCGCCGGTAACCCTCGTTGACCATCCACCTGTCGATCTTTTCCTTCAGGTAGAGCTGGCGGGGCTTTTCATCCGACATCTCGCCCGACATGAGCATTCGAGTGAGTGGCGGCCATCTTGACCGTTCTCGGCCGGTGAGACTGTAGTTTGCGTATTCTGACATGGCGGCGGTGTCAGGGAGACGACCAGTATTAGGTGTTGCCGGTCTTCAGAGCCTGCTGAATGTGGCCAAAGTATACGACGGAAGGCTTAAAGAGTGACCAAATCTACACGGCGGTCAGTATGTGCGAGGGCGCCATGGGGTGGCGCTGGTGGTGTAGACTTACAAGCAAATGTGCCCGCACTGAAGAAGAGAATACAGGAGAGTCAACGTGACCGGCTAAAGAGGCACCGGCATGAAGGAGGCTCCAAAGGGCTATAAGCACATGCACAGCGGAAAGGGCTTCGAGAGGGGTGGGGGGAGGAGGTTACGATATCATTGCGGCGCCATGTGGGTACCGGCAAGGACGCGCTGTGAAGGAAGCAGAGGCTAACGCAAGTCGTAAAACAGCAGCGAGCATCGAACCACTTGGTCAGTGTGCACGCCAGAAGCTGCGACAAAAGCAGGTGCGCAGGCTAAGAGGGCGTATCGCAAGGACAAGGTGCAGCGCCCAGAGACGCGCAGAATGCAGCGCTGGCCTATGGGAGGAGGACAGGAGCCCGAGGAGGCCGATTCAGGCGTGCTGGCGGTGGGCTGAAACACGACAAAGACATGGCATTTTCATTGCGTAGGGCCAAAGGTAGAGGAGCCCAGCGCCGCGACGTCGGAGACGCGTCGCAGGATCCCGGATGAGACGTAAGCGAGTTTGGGGCGGCGTTCAGCGCTTGTGGGACTTGAGCCCCCATCACCCATCTCCTGCCACCACGAACCTCAACTCGACTCCACTGCAGCATCACAGGTCTCGCGCCGAACTGAAGGCCGATGCCCGTTGCCCGTTGCCCGCGGCGTCCGCGGACGAGCCCACGGCGGCGCTGGAGTGACAGCTTCTGGCCGCGTCCACTGATTGAACGATGAATGCTCCGTCGGCTGCAGGTGCGGCTCTATCCTTAGCCAGCTTGGTATGCACGGCATTAAGCGCCCTCAGATGTGGTAGTGAACAGCGCCTAGGGACACATAGTAGCCACGGGTAGCGCGTAGGCTCCCATCCGGTCTCGCCCGCGTTGGCATCTTTGATTCGCATGATTCCTACTACTCCCGTCGGCAACTCTTCTCCCATCCAATCCCAGTCGTATCAAACATATGCGGTCTTAGAGCCCAGACCGGCGCAAGGAAAACGATCTAGGAAACACTGGAAGAAACACCATCAAGAAACACCATCACTTCGGTAACGAGCACCGCCTCAGAGCATCTGGTAACCGCCACTTGCGGATATGGTCTGTCCCGAGACCCAGCGTGAGCTTTCGTCTGAGAGCCAGGCGACTACCTGTGCGATGTCGTCCCTAGCCACAAGTCAGCACTTGTATCCATGTTCGGTGCTTTGGCGCGCCATCAGATATGGCTGGACTCACACTGTCCCGTGCCGGTGCTCCACCGCTGTCATCTTCAGCTGCATCTCCACGATATCTCGTGGTACATCGTCTAACATTTCCGACTGTACTGGGCCCGGTGCGACAGTGTTCACAGTGTGTCCCTGATGACCCAGCTCTGCTGCCAGGCCCCGCGTCATGCCCTCCAGCGCTGCTTTCGATGCGGAATACATGGCCAGGCTCTCGAAGCCAGAACGAGCTCCGACTGACGACAGGTTGATGATCCTGCCTGGCGCTCGCAGATGAGGCACCACCGCCTTTGTCATCAACAAGGGCGCCCTGACATTCACATCGAAAATTGCAGCATAGTCGTCGGCGGTCGTTTCCAGGATGGTTCTTCCAAACAACACTCCCGCATTATTTATAAGAATGTCGATCTTGTCACCGAAAGCTTCTACCGTCGCTGCCACGATTTTTCCAGGGGCGTCCACTTCTCTGAGGTTGGCCTGCACCACGATAGCACGGCTTCCATTATCAAGTGCGGATACTTTTGATGCAACCTCCTGCGCTCCTGTCTCGCTCTTAGGTGATGTGTAGACGATGGTGACCTACAGCGTCAGACGCGATACATACGTGCTCGAAAGGCATGGACATACTTTGGCACCTCTGCGCGCCAACTCTACCGCTAAGCCAGCACCAATCCCTCGAGAGGAGCCCGTGATGATGGCGACTTTGCCTGAGAGTGGCAGCTGAGAGGTCATGTTTACTTTGAAGAATTCTGGGGGTTCTAGTAGACGAAGAGCAACAAGCGTATAAGGAATGTAACGATCGGATATTCAATATTCTGGTCAGCTTTATATCTAGTACTGGGGGCTAGGTGAGAAGTATTAGCTATTCAAGTACAGGACTTGCGTCAGACATTCTCTTTTGCGCCGTTATCCACGCTGCAGCTTAGAAAACACCTTACATCATCTAGCTAGCCGGCTTTGACCGGGACTGGTTCCGAGATGGTCGCAAACGCCCGATGGTGTTCGGAACGCCTCGCAACGACAACACGTTCCTTTCACACAGGGTTGGGCTGCTGATCGTTTCTTTGCATTGACGCTGGAAACCATTTGTAATAGCGCGAAAGGAAGTAAGGTTTCTATCCAAAGTTCAAAGTTCAACGTCCCTGGGAAACCTCGGTCTGCTTACATAAGACGCCAACCCCGCGACTAGCGAAAATCCTTCCAAAAACCGTATTCACACACCTGCTCACCGCCGTCTCGTTGACACCCTCATTGCTAATCTCCTGGAGTCTCTGACTTTTCACTCTTTCTTGCTGTTGCTGAGGTAAACCTAACATTGACAGATTGACCGATTTCGAAACATTGCTCTCGTGAACCCAGAACCCCGCATATATACGTCGACATCTCTGCTCGGTACCACGCTCCCCACTAGAGACAGTAATCAGAAGCGAATATGGGCGGAGTACCAGTCAAGAAAGACGACGTGGCTGAACGCAAGCCTGCCCGAGAGTCTCCCGAGCGGGGAATAAAACGAATCAGTTAGTACCTCGAGTTGCATCGCCTACCAAACTCGCTCCCCCCTCGGTGCGACGTTCGACCTGCTGACATGGCTCTCGCGCCAGGAACTCAGTCTCTGCCCCCGCCCGATCTCCCTAAGCTCGTCGCTGAACAGCACGCCCCGATCCCCAGCAATGACAAAGACACCCAGCGCCTCATCGTCGTCCTCTGCAACGCCACGCTCGAGACGTACAAGGCCTCACATGGCTCCGGTCGAGGCCCTGGAGGTCGGGAAGAAAAGTTCAACCTGCTAAACAGCGATGATCACATCGGCGTGATGCGGAAGATGGGTCGCGACATCAGCGAGGCACGGCCAGACATTACTCACCAGGTGCGTGGAGTGGTGGCGTTGGGCTGCTCACAGATTAACACAGCTCCTTAGTGCCTGCTCACTCTGCTGGACTCGCCAATCAACAAGGCCGGCAAGCTCCAGATCTACATACAAACCGCTCGCGGCGTGCTCATTGAGGTCAGCCCGACTGTTCGGATTCCCCGCACCTTCAAGCGCTTCGCTGGACTCATGGTGCAGCTCCTCCACCGGCATCAGATCCGCTCGACCACGTCCAATGAAAAGCTCATCCAGGTCATCAAAAACCCCATCACGGACCATCTGCCGCCCAACTGCCGCAAGGTTACCCTGAGTTTCGATGCTGCGGTGGTGCGCGTTAGGGACTACATCCATGATTTGAACAAGAATGAGAGCATCGCAGTCTTCATTGGAGCCATGGCCAAGGGCAACGACGACTTCGCGGACAAGATCAAAGATGATTCGATAGCCATTAGCCAGTTCAATCTCAGTGCCAGCGTTGCATGCAGTAAGTTTTGCCACGCCGCTGAGGACGTCTGGAACATCATATAATAGGGCCAACGGAAAGCGACCTATCCTCACCGGACACGCCTTTGGCCATCCATTGCCGTTTCGGGCGAACGGGACACGGAGGAGAATTGGTCACAGGAGTGCACTCCATGGCGGGACGCGCTCGGGCTTAGATCCCAACATCGATAGCCTGGGCGTTGTCGCTGCTTTTGTTTATGAGCGTCTGTCTGAGTTTTCTTTTACAACAAAATAACACTCCGACTCAACGTCCAAAACTTACTCTCGGTAAAAGAGTTTCGTGGAGCAATCAACTTGCTCTGCCTCTCCTGTGTTTCCTTTTCTAGTTTCGCGCATTGTATGTTGCGGAGTGAAGATTGTAGGTGGTCGTGTTGGCAAAAGCCAGCTAACACGTGCGTCTCCCTTGCGAGCTCATCCAGTCTCTGGAGATAGTAAGATAGATAGTAGCGATGGAAAGAGTGGCCTGGGATTTGGGGCTTGATTGACGTCAGCCTTCGTATCTCACGAATGGAAACAGTTGCATCCCCATTCCAACTATGGCCTGCGACTTTGTCATTGCGCGTATTCAACATACTGCGGCAGGGCTTACTGCCTTCGGGCTCAATTACTGAGGCGGCATCTCGGCCTCGCGAGCAACGAATCGGCGCATCTCGTTGAGCGGGCCGCTACGGCTCCATCTGTCATCAGATCGAGTAATAGGGGCATATTCAATTGAGCGACATTTCGAGTCGAGGGCGTGCTGCGTATGAGGCGGGAGAGCAACCACTGTGCAAGGATACCTCCCCGTCTGGTCGCACTCGCTAGTCCGAACTAAAGTCGAGCGAAACTCTACAGAAGCCCCGTTTCGTCCTGCCGCATGAGGCGGACGTTGACTACCTACTGTTGTATGCTCAGGCTATCTTCGGCTCTAGCCATGCCACAGCGCAGTTTCCAGCTCATTCTTCTGCATCGTTTTTGTCGCGTATAACGTCACTCGATAAATTAGCCGTGCATTGCGGCGACAGGTGGCGTATCCAGATGGCGGGCTCACGCGGCTACACACTGCATGAGGACCCAAATCAATGGAGAGTGCGTTCTCGGCTCGAATTGCAATGTGAGGCGAGAGCCGCACAGATTCCCTCGCGGACACGGACCTAGGAGAGATCCAATCCGCATCATTCGCTTCTGCCTCAATTTTAGCTGCATGCGGTGGACATGTGGCAGCACGAGGGCTCGACTTGACAGCGGACTCCTTGACAGCCAACAACATCAGTGGGGCGGACTAGAGACGGGTTTCCCGCAACGGCATGGGACGCCTTGCTAATCCCTCGGTCGTGGATCTGAGCGCCCTTCCTGTGCATGGTCGAGATATAAACTAGAGGTGGTACCGTGAGTACAATTCCAACCTACTCACACATATCCTCTGCCTCTGATCGTTTACTTTTCGTTGTGTTCGCAGACACAGCAGCATACTCTTCTTAGTTCCTTCGGCTGCATACCTCTCCGTCCTCTCGTTTCGTCCCCGTTCACCGCCATCTCCCGAAATGCCCGTCTCTCACATTGGTCTTACTGTTTCGCATCTTCCAACTTCTTCGTCCTTCTTTTTGGCTGCTCTGCAACCACTCGGATACCGCTACATCGGACAGCAAGGCAACCAGATTGGTCTTGGTATTCGCGATGCCGACTTCTTCTTGTGCCAAGAAACGCCTGGGTAAGGATCCCATCGATCGTCAGGAGCGTTTCAAACTGACAAAACATAGCGTAAAAGCCGGTGCAGCGCACATTGCCTTCACCGCTCCCAGTCGAACGGCTGTTCGAGACTTCTACGCCGCCGCCCTGAACGCCGGTGGTCGACCAAACGGAGCCCCTGCCTGCCGAAGTGAAGAGGATGGCCACTTCAATGCTGCTATCCTAGACTTGGACGGCAATAGCATTGAGGTAGTCTACAGAAATGGACCTGATATTAGAGATGACGGAACCGTTATCGAGCATAGTAGGGTCATCACATGGCAGAGAACTGTCTCGGAGGGCTTTCATGACAACCGAAGTGTCGTCAGTTCTCGCACCATGCAGTCCAGCTCGAAACAGGACGTCATGCCTGCGCTAGCAGAAGCAGTCTCCAAGGCCCCGTCTGCAGCATCAAAACCTCCCAGCGTAGCAAGAAGCGTGTCCGCACCCGTCGCAATACCACAGACATCGACCGCCCCGGATTCCGGCGATGGCGCCGCCAAAAAGATCATCGGAACCCTACTAGGAGCTGCAGCTGGTGCCGCCGTCGCCTACGCAATGGTTAAAAGCGAGCAAGACAGCGCGAAGAAAGAGGCAGAATTCAACGCGTTCAAGCAAGCTAAGGCAGCGGTGACTCAGCTCGCTCAGACCCCAACACAACCCCAGCTATCCATGCAAGACCCACAACAGACCTACGAAACGCAACCTAGTCCGCTTCACCGCAATATGGGCGACACCGCCTCTCAGTACACCTCACCCCAAGCAAGTAGCGTGTATGCTCCGCGCGCCATCGAGCCAGCGCCTCCGAACTACCACTCGCCGTCGTACACATCAGCCCCGCCGACTCAAGTTAGTGGGCAGAGGGCTATCGAGTACCATCCGGCTTCTTCGGTAGGACCCACAAGGAGCCAGTTTGTTGCTCCTCACCGCTCGGTGACGAATCCCGAACTGTTGACGGTTGAGAAGGCTAGGAGCACGGTGTCAAAGGCACACAGTGCGGCTCCTAGCACGCTCATCTCTTCGTTTGTACCTGATCAGATTGATCGCAGGAGTAGTGAGGGGAGCCTCGCCTCTCACCAGTCGAGTAGATCAAAGGCCAAGTCCTCGCACACACATGCTTCGAGACAATCATCGCATTCGAAACATACCAGTAGAAGTAGGGGGCCGTCTCCTCCACCTTCGAATGCCCCTTCGAAGGCCCCTTCGAAGGCTCCTTCCAAAGCAGCATCTATCGTTAGCAGCATACTAGGTCGTGACAACAAGTCGACCGTAAGCAGCCTCAAAGACCCCTTTACCGATGCTTTCGAGGTCGTAGATACCGATGATTGCGACACGGTTGCGCCCAGCGACAGCATCTCCAACGCCGGATCATCCTCACGCCGCAGTCACCGCAGCCATCGCAGCAGCAAACGTGACGATGAAGGCTCCGTAGCCAGCAGCAAGCACAGTTCCGCCTCAAAACACAGCAAGTCTTCAAAACACTCTTCCCACTCCCGAAAATCCCATTCGTCCCGCTCGCGCCACTCAGAGTACCACTCTGCAGACGAGAGACCGCGTCTCCCCTCTATAATAAGCGAACCGTCGGACGCTAGTACGGTGAAGCCTATCAAGTCGTCGAAGAGCAGGAGTGGGGCAAGTGAGAGTGGTAGTCGACATAGTACGAGGAAGGATAGTGTCACCCAAGGGCAGTACGAGGGAAGTCTTAGTGGGGGGGTATCGTACGGTGAAATACCAATCAGAGGCATCACGCCAAGCATGGTGGGTGGCGGGAATGAAGAGAACAAAAGTAGGACTATGGTCAGTTATGCGCACATGCAGAAGATGAAGGCATTTGAGCAGTAAGCGGTACGGTTTTAGATCATCCGGTTCAACGCCCCTCCTGAATGTCGTACGAGGTTGTATTTGGTTCTTCCGGTTCCTTAGGCTTTGCATGCGGAATCTCAGTCGCATCTTTGGTTTAGGTTCTTCCGCCTCGCCGTCCGGTCCGTATATTTTTCGGCGTTCAGTCCGGCTTTGACTTTTTGATTACACCTTCTGCCTTGTTGCTTCTACGCGGCGCCTCATGATAGCTTCTCGACCTTGTATACATATAGAAAAGGTTATATAGAGACTTTGACATCATTTGGATCCATCCGTCCGGAGTATTTTGGTCTTTTGCGACAAATCCATCAGATCGTGCGTCATATCAAAACCAAGGCGTGTTTTTTGTCCGAGTAAGTGTGACTTACAAATATCGGTATTGCTCATGCTCTAGGGTTCGCCGTACTAGGACAAGGCCCTCCGCCTTTTCGCCACTTTTGCTTGGTGCGCATCATTTAGCATTTTGCGCCATGCGATCGTTCCGACTCAATCATCATGAAGGGATACGAATCACACACGCCTTTACACCCTACAGAAGACTAGGCTAACCCATAAGTACAGCTGCTACACTTCCCGTAAATACAACATTGTGTCCATGTAATGCTCGCTTCACCTACATACTACCAACTCCGTAACGGTAAAATGAGGGCCAGTACTCTCATTCCCACTCTTGCGCATGCCTTCAATTTCTTTCTAAGGCTTGAGCACGCCGCGGCTAAGTGGTAAGCATTGGTTGCAATCCGCTCACCATTTGTCGCGGTGGAGGGTGACGCGCACCTGTTTTTCACACTCGTTGGTAGCGGTTTGAGTACTTCGGGATTCGTCCCGGTGCGCTAATGTGCAGGATACCCAAGGTAGTCTGTTCCTGCTTTCGCATAGCTTTGCTCAGCTGTGTAGCTGATATCCGAAATTGAAAGGTATCCGTGTTTTATATCGTACTTTCCAGTCAAGCCTCGGTACGCCACCGTGCCGGCGAGTAGCTTCTCGATGTAAGCATTTGATTGTGCCTCCTGGTTGCCATCTTTTCTTTCGGGACATCGAGATCATCGCTAGTAGTGGAGATTGATTTGCTCTCGTCTTGTTGGTTCATATCATAGTGCCAATGATTGATCGAAGATCATACACTTGTTTTGCGGAAGTCTGATGATATGTTCGACTTGCTATGGGTACGAGGTGCTGTAGCTTTTTGACTTGGTAATTTGTTCACATGTCTGTGTTGACCTAGATTTAGAAAATGAAGGAAGCAAAGACTTATTCGCGATAATGACTGAAGGGGTGTTTGTATAGGCCCGGTGGGTTACACTTGGAAATGGCAATGTATCTGAGATAGTTACATAGACTGCTTTAGTGATAAGCAACATCTTGTTAGTACGCAAGGTCTTAAGAGTCGCGGAACATCTATAATCACGAATGCAACTGAAAGGTCTTGAACTGGCGGAATCGGTTGTTCGACACTCTATCACCGCTTGTTTCTTCCCTCTTCCCTTATCAATTTCTCTTAGTCGTGGAGATTGATGTTCATTTCACCCAACACTCTTACCTTTCTATGGGAAACTGGACGAAGCTCTCACTTACTAGCACCAACGAGGTTCCCAAACTCACCCTCTCATCATCCTTTCCCGAACGACGGATCGCCTTCCGCGACCTCCTTCCGATAGAAACCGATATTCCTAAGAAGGTATGAATGACCTCGACCAGGCGAACGACCGTTAGCGAAGACATGTGGTAAGTTGGAGAAAGAGGTAAGGAAGCTGACTGGGTATAAGACATGGATGTAGTGAGTGGGATACTAGTATCATCGCGGGCAATTTTTATACTATGGGCGGTAGTATAGGTGTACTAACTTCTCGCCACTACTATTAGTCTCCTAACTAGACTCTACGGTTTAGTAGTACATGTTATTACTCGTCGCCCTAATATTCGACATTCGAAATATTATCTCGTCGGTATCTTACGATCGATGGCACTATCTATAGCTCTATAGCTCTATTATCGTATAAGATGTAGGTATGGTACCTCTACTATGTTTCGTACGGGCCTTACAAAAGAGACTCCTACTATGCAAATCCGAATTAAATAAACGACCTCAGCAGCAAAATCTATAACATGATGGACTCTATGTCTATTTCATCTTACGACCGGCCCACAGCCTCAACTCGCAGCGAATGCTTCATATACCAAACATCCCGCGACCTAGCCTGCGACGGTCAACCTTTCACTCCTACCTTTGACCGCAAGAGCCTCAAGAACGAGTCGGGTCGGTGCAAAGCCCCCCATCAAATCCGCAGCCTTATCATGCTCATCATCGACGTCACGATCTATTATACGAGCATGACGTCGTCGAATGTCGTCCGGAGAATAAGGAGATTTGACCCGCAAATCGGGAGTTGGGTCGGATCCCCAAGGTCAGAGTCAAGTACCAGCTGGACAATATGGATATGAACGACTTGCGCCAAAAGGCTTTGAACTCCGATAGGCATGGGAGGTATGACAAAAGATGGCCGGTTAGCCTGATAATGGGGAGGCAGGGGTTGGTGCCAAAGGGCGCTGATAGCGATAAGCTCAGGGTCAAGGTGGAGAGGATGGCGCGCTAGCCGCAGAGAGACGGGGCGAGGAGATCGACGGAGACGATGCTATTAAGCGGGCGAGGATTGTATGATGGGACCGGGGTGTGGACTAGATTGCAGTCAGAGATTAGTGGCCGGCTGTGTCTGCCAGATTCCTGAACCTACCGGCTCGGTTTGGCTGCATTTTTGCGCGTCCGGTAAGCGGGTATTCAGTTTGCTGCCGAAACAGAGATGTATCATTAGGCGCATTCTCTTATCATGGCTAGCCTATATATGCATTACTCAATCAACTTTCATGGAGCGCGAGTTCCATGTACGGAAGTGATACCCTGCGGTAATCATTGGGCTGTCATTACTTCTTCGGAGGGCTTTACGATTGTGTCACGCCACGGTCATCCCAGTAATGATTAAGAGACATTGGTTTCTCGTTCCCCAGACGGAGAAGACCGGGTGGTCTGATATCGGAGATAGTGTGAAGGGAGCTATGATGGAGGGGTAGAAGACCACATGCGGGTGTTGTGCGAAGCCTGCACCTGATCAAAGTTTCTCCCGGCCTGAGTATGCATCCCATCTCCTTTCGGATAGTGCTATTACTTTTCGACTTGTTAATCATCCAAGAACATCCGAGACTACTGCGATCAAGTCCGAAGAAGTACTAGAGAGCTAGACCGGGGCAAAAAGAAATGAGCAGACATGAGCAAACCGCTCGAAAAGTATAGCGGTCCGGGTTACACGGATGCCAGGCCTCTCGGAGATGGCTTTAATTCACGTTACGCACGGGGAATGACTGCAGGATCGTGGGGAAGATCTTCATCGCATTGTGGCTGACACATGGCGTGTAGTGACGCCTAGATCACGCACGGTGCGATGAGCTGTCTTAGATCGCGCCGTCCTGAACGGGGAGCGGAATCCAGGTCGCACCTGCCGTAGCACAGAGCCATCCGGGCGGGAATGAAGCGTATTTTGTGTACATTTTCCGGGGAGGTAGTTTCAGAGATCGAGCAAGGCTGTAGCAGCAGTGGTGACATGAAATTTCAAAGGCTAGCCTAAGTCGGGCACTAGTGCAAACCACGAGCGAAATATGGCACCGTTCGCGGATCCACCACCACCCCCACGAAAGCTCTCTCACTCAACTTTCCCTGTGCAAAATGGATGGAAGCTCGAAGAAACGGAAAGCCGACTTAACGCAAAGCGATGTGGCCGGCAACAAGAGGTCCACGGTGAGTCGTCTTGCTTGTGCTACAGCGAGGCATTGGCTCTTTTCGCCTTGGCCTCGGGTTTCTTCTCGCTTTGCAGCTCCGGTAACCTAGGTGCTAAACAACATCTAGGGAAAAAAGAAATGGAGCATGCCGCGGAGGGAAGGTGCTGGCTCGCGGGAAATCCAACCCGGCGACGTGGGCATTTGGGCATCTTGCGCCAGAGGCAAGGAAGCACCAACTATAGCCGACCTGCGTGATCTGTTCCAAGAGGTAGGGAGGATGCCGCCAGGCAGCAAAATTCCGCCAATGCCGGTTATCGACTGCTGACGGCCATGCAGTATGCATTGCAATTATACGGACTGAACCAGGCGGGCGCAGCAGCCGAGGACGAACAGTCCGACGACGAGGGGGGCGATATTGAAAGCGAAATCCAAAAAGAGATCGAGGGGATCCGAAAATCTGCTGTCGACCCTCTGTTCAGGCCCGCCAAGGTAGATACGGAATGCTGTACGCTGAGGGACACGCTATGCAGTCGCACGCTAATGCATACAGTGGTGTTCTTCAAGACCCGAGCGCCCGTCGAACCGGTTTCATTCATTCGCAAGATCTGCGAGGATACTGCTAATGGCGCTGAGCAGCGGCGCTGTCGCTTCGTTAGAAGGTTGACACCAATCACGGCTACTGAAAAAGCGACAGAGAAAGGTCTCGAGGACGTGGCCCGCGAAGTCATCGCGCCACACTTCCATGAACCTAACCAAGTAGGGAAAAAGGTAGGTCCCAAGCGCTTCTCGCAAGGTGCTCTCAGATGGTGCATCTTGACATTTGTGACCTGCAACGCACCTTGTTCGCTAAGGCACCAACTAATTATTCTGCAGTTCGCCATACGGGTATCTATTCGGAACAACAAGCAGTTCTCCCGGGCCGAGGTCATTGAGAAGGTTGCAACAATCGTAGGCGAACATCATAAAGTGGACCTTTCGGGATACGATCTGCTCATTCTCGTGGAGATCTACAAGGTATGAAACTACATTGCGTGCTGAGACCCGTTGCACATGCGCCAGAGATCGTTCCGATCCTAGCGAGTTCTAACGATCAGCAGAACATTTTGGGAATGAGTGTTGTCGGCTCTGATTTCGAGAAGCTCAAGCGGTTCAACCTCGCGGAACTGCGCGATGCATCAGATGGAAAGGGCCACAAGGACCCGGAGACGACGGACCGGAAGCCTTGAATGAGAAATCGATTACCGATACTAGGGTAGACAGGCCGCCATACTCGGCCCCTGACACGACATATATACCTTTCAACTACACCGAGACTATTGCAAGCTGCGGGCAACGAGGTTGCTAATGTAACATGTAGTAGTGCGCTCGCTACGGCCTCGTCTCCGAGTAGATGGGACGGGGGCAAGGCTCGCATGGCGTGCGAGCACACCGGCTTGATGGAAGCGGTGGATGTGTGACGAAAAGGCGCTGACGGCGCTATGGGGTTTTTGTCAAGGGAGCGCCAGGGCCCGCTTAGCCTGGTCTCGTATCTTCTTCCCTGCGTAAATCACGATACTTTTTCACATTGATACTAGCGCCAGTGCAATGGATCTCTTCAACGTCTCTCAGGTTTCATCGCCGTGTGCCATCAGCGACTTACTCCTAGATTGCATCTAGAGCAATGATCTCGAATTGCTAAGGCTAGCCAATCAGCGTGTCCGGTAGCCGACTCTACAACTCGGTGCGCTTGGCTCCAAGTGGTTACTTTAGACGAACGCTGGAGCAGCCGTTCCATTGCTCTCCGACGCCACTCGTCTCTTCTTTCTTGCCCTGTCTATGTGGCTGAAGTGCTAGGACTGTCAGTCTTGGGACTGACGGTGCTTCCGTCAAGCCTGAATGATGCATGCCCAATTTGCTTTTCACTTAGGTGGGTCTTTAGCCGAATCAAACACGGTTTACACAGCGGCATACTAGGCGGTATGACTCTAGTGGCATTTGCCAACGTGTGGCCGTGTTTCGAGCGTTAGCCATCCATCAGATATGTCGGTTACGGACCCATGTCGTGTCATCTCTCACATTTCTCTCTCCTCGGTCTTCCTCGGCGACCATCGGCTCGTCGTCATCATCCTTTACGCCCTGTGAGCGCGGCTGCGATTCTGGGCGTCATGGTTCTTTGACTGCACTCAAAATCGGCTCCCCCAACTTCGCTGCAACCAGAAAACAGTTATATTTATCAGCACGACCTCCCTACGACAACATCACCAAAGACTCAAGAAGACATTACCAGGTTCTTGCTTACTTTTGCTACATTGTTTTTCCCCCGATCGTCCCCTCGCTCACCTTCAAAATGCACCTGCCTCCACTAGATGTTGCAGTCTATCCTGTCGTCACCATCGGTCACGGACGACATGGTGGCCGTTCCGTTCAAACTTCTTCAGCAGTCTCTTCGTTATCCCCTTCATCGACGGCATCTTTTCAGCATGGTGTCGCCACCCCAAACTTCTCGAGCATCCAGAAAGTCATCCAGAAGACATTCCGCTCCGCGAGAATCGCAGTCCAACAAGTCGAGCGGATACAAGGACGTTTTCACCAAGTTTACCTAGCGAGACTTGCTGATGGCAACACCTTGGTACTCAAATGTCCGCCAAACCAGTCGGTACGCATACTTCGGCACGAGAAGCACAGCCTTGAAACGGAACGCAAGACTCTCGAGACGCTTCGCGAGTACACGGAGCTGCCTGTCCCGCAGGTACTCAAATATGACAACCATGGAGCAAGCTTTGGGTCACCGTTCCTTCTTGCCAGTTACATGTCAGGACGGAGACTTTCCGAGCTTGCCCTACATCTATCAGCTCACGAGCGCAGTGCCATCGACCGCACATTGGGCGCATATGTCCGCACTCTTGCGGGGCTCTCGGCAACTCAATTCGGCATGACACACCGAGTGTTTGCTAAGAAAGGGAGCAGCTCGTGGCGAGAAGCATTCCTTGCACTCCTCGAGTCGGCTTTACGCGATTCCGAAGACATGCTCGTCACTGTGCCGTATGAGAGCATCCGATACTATGTTGGACGACACGCCCACTTCCTAGACGAGGTCACGGAGCCTCGTTTAGTAGCACTTCATGTATGCGACCCGCAGAACGTGCTCGTCGATGAGCAAACGAAGCAAGTGACTGGCCTCGTGGGTTTCTCGAACGTCATTTGGGGGGATCCACTTATGAGTGGAGGTATTGCAGATGGGAGCGATGCATTTTTCGAAGGCTTTGGTGAACGGCCGTTGCAGTCGGTAGGAGTACAAGCTCGACATCTGATGTGAGTGCTCGATGGTTCTAGTCTACGAAGTGCAGGGCTAATGTTGCGTCTAGCTACACCACATACCGAACTACAGTGCAGATAGTAGCACACCATTACCGACCACATTCTGGCATTGACGAGCTTGAAGCACGTCGCTCGCTGACACATGCGCTCAACAGACTTGCAGCCATGTAACGCGAACGTGTCTCCACTTAACTTTAGACGAACTTCGCATTCCGAAAGAGCAATCTAAGACGACGGAAATTCACCTCTAAACCGCGTCATATGCGTCAGCCCGGTGCTGTCCAACCACCCGTTATCTTCCACTTTAGCTTCAGAACGCCACCGGTGGAGTTTCAACAAGCGAATCTGCTTCACAGAACGGCATCACGAGACGCCCAGTCGTTTATTTCGTATTGCACCACTGTCATCGTTTACGCTGGCGGCCCGGGTCATGTTAGATACAGCGGTAATTGCTGGTGGTGGCGCACGGAGTTACTTCCTATCTGGTTTGCGCGACGCCACTTGCATGTGGAAGCTCGGCTGTAGGCGTTATTGTTCTATGCGCGTTCGCCTGCGGCTTGGAGAGCAGTAATGGGTATGACTGGGTAGTGGGAATTTGAGTGTGCTGTATGGATGCCTTATCCCGATTGGGGAATGTGGGCATTGCGGGCTTGTATGCAGCTTTTGTTCCCCTTCTGGCAATCTGAGGCGAACGAGGTGCATCCTTAATTAGGCTGGCCCAGGTCTAATATATTTGGCAAAGCGAGCATAGGGTACAGAACTGTACCGCGCTGAAGAACTGTTATCTCTCCAGCTGAACTTCGACAGACGATGTGCAGCGTTCTCTTCGCTTCCAGACTTATTCCTGTTGTGCTCTTCCCCTTTGTAGCTGGTCTTCAAGTGCTGCTATATGTATTATGTTGTTCGATCAATCTCCAGAAGCTCGAGCATAGCGTGATGACGTTCGCATGCATATCATGTCCCAATTCTTATTCCCATCTGTATCCATCACCGCTTTCCATCTTACTTTCGGCAACATGCCTCCTGCAACGCTACACCGCCAAATGGTCACGTCGAAGGAGCGAATACCCTCGCCTCGGTCGGTAAAGATTCTACGCTGCCGAGCTACTAGTTACAGCGAAGCCATGCGAAAGCGATAGTAAAACGTTCCTTTGACGATCTAATTTCGCGTTTGGCGTTAAACACGAACTGGACCGAAGACATATCGCATCCCGCTCCAAGCCTACTATCGACTGCACAGAATCCTTCCAGAAGGGCAGTTGAACAACATCAATCTCGATCCGAATCCTCCCTCCCCTACCCGGCGGACTTTCCGTATTGTCCTTGTTGCATTCATCCTCAGCTCCACATCCATCCAAGCTCACCCGTCAGACCCACAACCCAAATGATCCTCTTCGCTTATCCTTGTCCGCCTTTCGCATTCCTCGACCAATCGAATCCCTCCAGCACCAGTGCATTCGCTAAACTTTACCCGAATGGGCACTAGTGCCGTAGGGGTCCCTGGATGACGACGACGACACTCGGTTCACAGGGTATGCATAATAGCGTTTTGCTTGATGACAAGGGGGGGGAGTTCGACGGGGCCAAGCGAGAGCGGAGTGGCCGTTAGGCTGATGACGCCAATGCTGAGGTTACACTCGGTAGATGCGATAGAGGGGTTGGGCTGGTTGGATCAACGAGGCACTGAGCGGTGAGGGTGTGACTTGGTGTTGGTACGGGGTACGCGACGCGTCGCTGGCTACAGGTGAGCCGATGTATGAGGATTTGGAACTCGGAGTGCCCGAGAGGGCGGCCAGTCAGGGTACGGATGTAGCGAGGGTTGGGGCTTCGTCAGCTGACTCCTTGCTTTTTGTCTTCTGTATGTTAGCTTAGCACGTGCGGTCGCTGGAATGCCTCGTGTTTTTGGAATCGTGGAACATGGTGAGTGGATCCTTCATGGGATACTGAGGGAGAGCAGACCTCGAGAGCAATGAAACCAACGAGAGCAATGTCCTCAGTCAGCCATTTAGTACTTCTACTGCGTCACTGTGACTACGTCTGATGAAATTTGCATCAGGCCAAGGGTCTGTCGGTGTGTCGTTGCAAGGAGTGGAGATCATGGACGGGTAGGCCTGTAGACTGCAGTTTAGTTCAAACATTACAGGATATCAAGGGGCGCTACAGTATCGTGGCAAAAGTCTGTGTTTTACTTTGGCTAGTTTTGCCCGGTAAAGTCTATCGAGGCTTATGTCAGGATACGATGTCAACGGTCCGAGTGAGCCGTTTCGTTACCCCGCGAATCCTCCCCTCGCCATCTTCTTCGCTCGCTGATTCCGGTGTTGCTGCCCTTTGTTTGCTTCCTTCCTCTGGCGTGCAATCTGCGTTGACTTGTCGCCGGGCGGCCCAGCAACGTTCCCGCGGCCTCTACCACTACCTCCGCGCCCCCTACCTCTACCACGGCCACCCCTACCACCACGATTTCCATCCCCACTTGCTTCCCCCTCCGATCCGGCGGGGCTGTTTCGCCAGGCAGTCGATGCCAAATCTGCTTGCTGACCCGCAAAAGCAGAGAACTTAGCCTCTAATCGCCGCAGGCGCTTCGGATCGCGTCCTACCATAAGGCCCCAGCCTTCGATCGCCTCATCCGTCATACCAGTCTCACTCTTCAGAGCTGTTCGTGGTTTTCCTCTTCGCGTTTCTGCATCCCGCCCAAATAGCGCTGGTGTAGATGAATAGGCTCTAAACAACGCCTCCTCGTTCTTGTCTGCATTTGCGTCCTCTAGCCCTGGAGTGGCCGAGTCGATGGTGCCGCCAACGTCCTCCACATCATACGTGTCGTCTCGCTCATCATCATCCGAATCGAAAACTGCTAGAGCAGAAAGAATGGCTGATTTGCTGGGGGCATTGTCGCGGTCTGAAAGCATTTTGTCTGCGGTGAGTTGTTGGTTTCTTCGGCCAATGTGCACTCGAGAAGTGTCGATAGCAAGCTTGTCAAATTCGTCGTTGTCAAACTTATTACGACGTTCATAAACTGGGGGTGGAGGGGAGTGTGGGATGAGAACCGGGGCAGGCGAAGCAGCAGCAGCCGGTCTGCAACATTAGCAAACGGATGCGAATGATCAAGGATGTGTGTACATACAGTGGCTCGCTCCTATTGGCATCAGCGAGGCATGGCGGTAATGAATCTTCGAGCAGGTGTGCAGTAACTTCTTCGACACTGTCTTTGTACTCGTGGAGCAGCTTCGCCACAAAGCCCGAACCAAGGTCCGGGAACAAGTCTTGTACCTGCCTGATCAAGCTCATACGGTGGATGTGAATATCTCGAAATGCTCCATGCCCATTGTCATCGTCGGCAGCCTTTCCCTTCCCTTTATCAATTTTTCGCCGAACTAGCTTCTTCGGTCGGGCAATAGACGACTGCTGGAATACGCTCAGCGAGGCGGCAAAGTTCTTCACCCTTGTGGCTTCCGGACCTGTAGCCTTGTCCCGGATATGGTTCAGAAAAGGCGTGTTCGTGACCAGATCCGAGACCAGTGTTTGTGGAGCAGCGCCCGGTTTTGGCTGCTGCTCTCCGTTCGCCTTAAGACTGTACAGGTGATCCGATAGAACAGAGAACTTTGGTTTTTGATCTTCCAATAAAGCAGTAAGACCTAAATATGCGGTGGCCGTAAGTTTCCCTTGCAGCGCACGTGGTACTTTGGGATACGCGTTACAAAGCGAGTCTAAAAAGTCGGATCCAGTGAACAGGTAGATGCCAGCATGTGAGGATACCTTTAAGAGCGGCACTACCTTATTCAGAGTTTCTTCAGCATCTATTGGCCTCTTTGAATCCAGATTTCTGATCAACGAGTTTTTGGCCAGCTGAAAACTCTTCTCGATATCAGCGCTTCTCCTTCCCCAGAGGTTTTCGAGCAGCGCTCGAAATTGTGCGCTTTTCGAAAAGACTCGAGAGACGTTCGATAGCATAGGCCAATTCAAAAGAGACAGGGGGATCTGGTCCCCGGAGTAGATTCGATGAATTATGAAGAAACACTTTTTGCGTAATGCCGTAGTTCTCGGTAGTATGCTGTCGTCGTGGGCCAACTCATGGAAAAAAGAGATAAGGAAGCTGGTCAACGAGCTGTCATCTGAGATAGTAGCCCCAAATTTCTGATCATTGAGTCGAAGGTACAACTCAGCCAGGGAGGTCCACGAGTCCAGATATAGTGCCCACTCTTGAGGAAGGACGCTGCGGCGGACCTCGACATCCGGAAACGGCGCAAATTGAGGCAGAGACATGATTGGAGATGACGGACGTTGGGTGCTTCGTTATCGTGGGTCACTCCTCTTCAACGAGGCATAGTGTTCCTCAAGAGCGAAAGCTGAGTCTAGTGGTTGTTCAGAGTCATCGTCTTGAAGGCGAGCCCCGCTAAGCCGAAATGGAGCTAGCGCGCCAAGATTTCAAAATTCCGCCCACATCGCATCTTGAAAATTCGCTAGACGCCAACGACAAGCTCGCACGCACGCAACACCACCCCAGTCATCACATTACAGCGATCACCGATCCGGGTCGTGACTGGAAGCTATCCGACATCTCAATTCTCAATTCCAACAGCCTACTTCGACAGCAACCATGTCTTGTGCGCCTACCCCAACCGGAGAACTCGTACCCGAAAGCTAATTGCGAGCAGACAACAAGCCTGAGAAGGACTTTGAGGGTCCCAAGATCCACAAGATCCGAATCACCTTGACCAGCCGCAATGTCAAGGTACGCCCCCACTTCGATTCTATAGCTATTGATTCAGCTAACCCCTTCCCAGAGCCTCGAGAAGGTCTGCACTGAACTCATCGACCGTGCGAAGACTAAGGACCTCCGTGTGAAGGGTGGGTAATTCCGCAAGATTACCTTACGAAGGATTGCACTAACTTGACAGGCCCCGTCCGCCTGCCCACCAAGAAACTCAAGGTCACCACCCGCAAGACGCCTTGCGGTGAAGGATCCAAGACTTGGGACACGTACGAGATGCGCATCCACAAGCGCCTCATCGATCTCAACGCCCCCACCGAGGTTGTCAAGCAGATCATCATCAACATCGAGGCGGGTGTCGAGGTCGAGGTCACCATTGCTGCATAAGCGGAGACATGGATAGCTGCCGATGGGTTGTCTAAGGACGGAATGGCTACGTGGTAAGGGGAGCTTGCCAGAATCTATAACAATGAAACTGAGTTGATTCCACACGCTGGATATTCTCATTCAGCAACCTTTGGCCGTTTACAGACTTGCACATACAAACCGGTTGCTGCACGAAACATTCGAAGGATGGGAAATATTATGCCGCCCTACCTCTTCAGAACTCATCATGCTTTTGTTCCATATGTGTTCGGCCGAGCATAGATCCTCGACGCACAATAATGCCTGATATAGCTAGACCTACATACACCGCTTTTCAGGCACCACTTTTCAAGGATCAATTCAACAGTCCGAGGCTCGCGCCATGATCAGACGAGAGCGCGCGGCCATTAGGCAATCATTCTCTCAAAAGGCTCAGCAAGTATCCTAACACCTTCGGTTCAAATACCGAGTTCCCTTGTTTTATCTTCCTGCAAAGGAGCTCTCTTGAGTTTCTAGACTGCGTGTGAGGTCGGTCCACAATGGCGGCCACCAGTTCCAACCCTAAAGTCAAACTCCATATCAGCAACCAGCCGGTTACTCTCCAGAATTGGTACAAACACATCAACTGGCTCAGCACCACCCTCGTCATCCTCATCCCCATTTTTGGTCTCTACGCTGTCCGCTACACCCCCCTGCAACGTGCAACTGCCATCTGGTCCGTCATCTACTACTTCCTTACTGGTTTTGGTATTACCGGTGGCTATCACCGTCTCTGGTCTCACCGTTGCTACTCGGCACGCACGCCCCTCTGCTACGTTCTCGCCTTTGTTGGAGCCGGCGCCGTGCAAGGCTCGATCCGGTTCTGGAGCAGCAAGCACCGCGCCCACCACCGCTGGACAGACACAAGCAAAGACCCCTACAATGCGCTCCGCGGTTTCTTCTACTCGCACTTAGGCTGGATGGTGTTAAACCAAGATCCGAAGAAGATTGGGCGCACGGACATCTCCGATCTAGATGCTGACCCGCTGGTTGTATGGCAGCATAAGAATTACGGGAAAGCCCTTCTTGGGGCTGCTTGGATCTTTCCCATGTGTATTGCTGGACTAGGATGGGGCGATTGGTGGGGTGGATTGGTGTATGCGGGGATTGTGAGGGCGTGCTTTGTGCAGCAGGCTACGTTTTGTGTCAATTCGTTGGCGCATTGGATTGGAGAGCAACCGTTCGACGATCGGAGGACGCCAAGGGATCATTTCCTTACAGCTATCGTGACTCTCGGAGAAGGATACCATAACTTTCATCACGAGTTTCCCAGTGATTATCGTAAGTCTTACCTCGCTCAAATCTAAAGCATTAGTGAAGTCTAACAGACGACTAGGCAACGCCATTACTTGGTATCAATACGACCCAACCAAGTGGATGATCTACGCTCTCTCCAAAGTTGGTCTCGCCTACAACTTAAAAGTCTTCCGCGACAACGAGATTGAGAAAGGACGTCTACAACAATTGCAAAAGAAGCTTGACAGGCGTAGGGCTGGGCTCGATTGGGGCATTCCACTCTCCCAATTGCCCATCATATCATGGGATGACTTTCAGACCCGTTGTGCGAGCGGCGAGGTAGCTCTCGTCGCTATTGCCGGTGTCATCCACGACATTACGGACTTCATTGCTGGACACCCTGGCGGCAAAGCACTCATCAGGTCTGCAATTGGGAAAGACGCCACGGCACTTTTCAATGGTGGGGTTTACGAGCATAGTAATGCGGCGCATAACTTGCTGTCGAGTATGCGTGTGGGTGTTCTTAGGGGCGGTCAAGAAGTGGAAGTGTGGAAGCAAGTTGATCTGATGAAAGATGCGGCTGGAAAACTGGTCGTTAGGGCCGGAGAGCAAATCACTAGGATCAGCCGTTGACAACGACCGCTTCTGCGGCATAAGCATCGTATGCTGTGCTTTGACATCGCGAGCCTAGTCCGCTAGTATCACTAACTCCGACCAATACGTTCTTTTACCCCCACTGGCTCAAGACCTCTCCAATGCTACACCTCATGATATCTTTCATACAAGTCGACTGTTGAACTTGTACATGATTGTACGGAGTGCAGTTGGCTGAGAGAAACGACAGACTGGGGCAGGTTTATTCATTTGAGCGATTAAAGCCTTGATGGCTTGTTAATGAAGGCACTAGCGGCGAGTAATTTCTCGGTTTGGTATATCAGCAGAATAAATGAGAAAGGCTGCACAACCGTCAAGCGCTCTCCTATCACTGGCGGTACCACTGCTTGATATAGAACCGCATGCGGCCTTACCGGGATCGTGGGTACAAAACCCCTGCTATCCTAATGGTTAATCGGCAAAACGGAGAACTACCACGTGTTCGCTTCCCCACACACCTGTGATTGCCCAGTCTCTAAAGCCTCTGTGATTGACGCAAATTTACCTGTAGCATCTACATGAGTCGTACGCTACTATGGACTATCAATTTCCGCAATCATTGCCTGCGGCCAATTGGTGCATTTGTCCGAAAATCCGAATAGCGATGCAGATTGCCCAGCAACTCCATCACCCTGGACGGTACAATACTAGCAGTATAAATATATCGAGAATCAGTAATCTTTTTATTCTCCATCCAACGCCTAATCGACATGAAGAACGTCGCCTTCTCTCTTTTCGCGGCTGCTGCCATTCAGAATGTCGGCCTTGCAGCCCCGGCCGGGGTGGAAGAACCCTTGACAAAGCGGTTAGAAAATGGACTGGGTAGAACTCCAGCGCTTGGATATAATAATTGGGTAGCTATTCCCTATCAGCCTCGTCTCTAATGGCGTTCTCGCTAATCGAATGATTAGAATAATGGAGGCTGTACACACGCCACCGCGGACGCGGCACTCAAAGTTGCCAACCTGCTTGTATCACTGGGATTGAAGGATGTCGGCTACCAATACGTTAACATTGATGATTGCTGGAGTAGCAAGTCCCGAAACAGCAGCGGCCACCTTGTTGCCGATCCGTCCAAATGGCCGCAAGGCATCAAGCCCGTTGCCGATAAAATCCATGAAATGGGTCTAAAGTTTGGACTGTACGGCGACGCAGGCACTATGACTTGTGCTGGCTACCCGGGCTCGCAAGGCCGTGAAGTACAAGACGCACGTACGTTAGCATCTTGGGGCGTGGATTACTGGAAACATGACGCCTGCTATCTGCCGTGTGCCACGGGCGGCGTACCCCAAACGTGCTGGGATTCGCGATCTAGCACGAAGTCTTACTACGCCACGATGCGCGAAGCTCTTGCCGGTGCTGGCCGCCCCATTCTCTTCTCCATGTGCCAGTGGGGTCGCGACAGCGTCTGGACCTGGGGTAAAGATTACGGCAACTCGTGGCGCATGTCCGGTGACATTGCGAAGACCTGGAACTCCCTGGCTTCAATTGCTGCGAATGCCGCCGGCATGGCGCAGTACGCGGCCCCTGGCGGTTTCAACGATCTCGATATGTTGCAAGTAGGCAACGGCGGATTGAACGAGAACGAAGAACGGGCACATGTCGGACTCTGGGCTATTGCGAAGTCCCCAATTCTAATCGGCACCGATCTCAGCAAGATCAAGCAATCCACCCTCAACATCCTTAAGAACAAGGTACGTGGAAAGATGCTCAGAAACTGAAATTTACTAATATGTGATGCTGCAGGCCCTTATTGCCATCAACCAAGATCCGCTCGGCAAAGCTGCGGGCTACTTCCGACCCTCTGGTAAACCCGCGCCAGTAAACGGCAAGCTATATCCTTACTGGGCGGGGCCTTTGAGCGACGGTGTTGTTGTGGGTCTAGTGGCAAGCGAGGGAGCGGCCACCCTGTCGTTCAACTTCTCTGACGTCCCTGGTTTGGGCTCGGGGTCCTGGAAATGGACTGAGGTGTTCACTGGCACGACTGGCACAGGCACCTCTATTTCGGTCCAGATTGCCTCGCACGACATGCGAGTGTATAAGATTACAAAGGCGACCTAGATGATATAGCAAATATTTGTTGAAATTTCAAACCTATTTCATGACCTCTTCGCTGCGGTGTATATTTGTTATTCACTGCTACATCTCCTTCGAACAGAGAGTTTTCTTTCCTCATTAAAATTCCTAGAAGAGGTGAGAGTTACACCTTTACAAAGCCTGATTAATCTTGGCGGAAAGATACAAGTTTGTCAGAACCGGATACTATAGATACTATCTAAGGTAACTTCTTCGTCTTTCTCACTTTAACAGGCGTGAGGCCGATATCAGATTATAGTGATAATCCTCTCCTCCACCTTCTTGAAGAGATTCTGATCGATATGGTCAATAGCCATAGAACTATCTAGCGGCTTTGCATTCTGATCCTTCAACGCAGGAGCAGATGATGTGTCCCCAGCACCCAGCAGCACATCGTCGCTCTGCGCCATCAAAGGCGGCAAGTTTGCTTTTCCCCAAGGATAATCTAGCTTTTGGGCTGCTGGCTGAAGCTCATATTGTAATGCATTGCAACAAACCAGCCCGTTTGCTTCGAAATGTCCAAGCCGCTGATACTGACCATCGTTTCCGGTCAGCCCCAAAACCAATCCTTGGATTACTTGATTGTTTAGCGAATTCGGTTGAGTCGAGGTACCCTGTCTTACAAGAAGACAAAATAGTTCTTTGACTGGGAACTCATCTCCTGTATCTCTCTGGAGCAGGAATGTACCAGATCTCGGAGACTGTGAGCCTGCTGGTTGTTCATGCAGTTGATTTCCGTGTTTGCCGTCAAGAATGATGGAGTCGATGTTTCCCTCTCGAGTCCAACTTGCGGCCCTAAGAATTCCACGAACGGTAATGGATCCTCCTTGAATATCACCTGTAGGTTCATCATTCTTGATGAGATCAACACTGGCCTCCAGTATCTCGATGAGTGAGCTCGACGATGATGGTAGTCGCTGCGACCAAAGAACGCCACAATCTTTGGAAAGCCAAGACCATGAAGGAGCGCGGTATTTTTCGGTCAAAGACGCCGTGATGTAAGGATCAGCATTTTTCTCTCTCGAACCGTTGGGTTGGATAGGTCGTCCGTCCAAAGCTGTAACAGTCCAGAGAAGACTGAACTCTAGGTCTGTTTTCCACATCCCCGCTAGATATGTATCCGAAGGCAAGCGCGACTGAAAGTCTCTCGCCATTCCTGAGAAGGCGATTAATTTGTCAGACAAGTATGTCAACCTTGTCCTCGAATAGTCTTCGCACATACTTTTCCAGACTTTATAAAGGTCTGGTTTCTCTCGCTGGTTTGCTTGCGGGACGTTCATAGTGGTGGCTCTATACTGCCAACTTGACGTATTATCGTAGACCCACGGTAAACCCTTTGGAAAGGTTTCGCAGGCACACATTCCCGCACACTCCCAAAACAGCTGATCGGCAGTAAAATGCACTATCCGCGGAGAGAGGAAACGTTCCTGGATGACCCAAGCTCTTTCAGAGATTGGCGACTCTTTGAGAGGCCCCATGAAGTCGAATTGTGAAAGGAGGAAGACCTGGCCGGCGCCCGAAACAGTGTACGGACACGGCGTTATCTTATATGCAAGACGATCGGTAAAACAGCCCCCTTGACTGTTCTTGGAATGGTCTGCGGAGATGTTGAAGTAGGTATTCTGGTACACTTTTTCCATCATTTTTGCCTCTTTCTCCCAATCCGACTTTGATCCTTGTATGATGCAACAGGAATCAATCCATATGTAGCGCACTTTGCTAATCCGTCAGCAACTAGTCTTTGTTTTGAGTGAGCAGAGGTGAAGCAACTCACCTTGAGCCCAGCTTGCTACCTTGATGGCGTCTCGAAATGTCTTCGGCAGCTCTTCCAAGCCAAATCCTTCTCTCATTCTGTCTTCAGTTTTGCTTGTAAGTTGGAAGGGCGGAAGCGCACCCCAGCAGTGGCTCAATGTTACATAGCGCGCCGTGGGATCACAATCCTGGGAATTCACTAGCCGCAGTCTTTGTTTGGTATCAACATCGTTAAGATCAAGCAACCGGGTGGGCTGGAAGGACTGCCGCTCTGATGTGCATGTCCCGTGATCGTTGTTGCAATCGTTCAACCATTGTTTTAGCATCTTTTGGCTACTAAGTGCTGCAGTGTTGTCATTGAATCTCGTCGTGTTGGCAAAACCTCCAAATGCTATGAAGAACTTGATTAAAAAAGAATCAATCTCTTTCGGTCATAGAGTACATACCTTGAGCAGCGAATATCCAGAATCGTGGGAGGTTCGCTTTCAGATAGTCTGCAGCAAAAGCTTCACAATCCAACTTCATAGTTCCTAGGACCCCATCGGAGCCGTCTCCGAATTCCGAGATCTGAAGTTTCAACTCAATATTCTCGGGCAGGCCTAGCATGTACGAGCGGATGACAATGCGGTCGCTGGGAAATGTTGCATAGTCAAAGTCTGACGTTTTGAAATCATCTTCCGTGAGCGATGTTGGTTCTTCTTCTTCCGGACCTTGCGAGTAGTCTACGACCCAATGAAGCTTGATGTGGTAGATTATCAAGCGGCATAGGTGGCAGCTTTGACGTAGTACCGAGTCGACGAGAGAGTCTTTGGTTGGGTGGTGGGCGATTTCGTCGGAGATTGCTGGAGTTCGGTTCTGAATGCTGGAAATTGCTAGTCGCAAGGCATCATCGCAGACACTACACAGCCTAGAGGTGAACTCCGCCATAATCTGGAATAGCATTCGGTGCTGAGTTTTGCGGGCAACTGAAACCCAGGCGGACCACACGTCCTGGTACCCCGCACTTCTCAAGTACTTTCCCAAAGGGATCCTTAAATGCACGCTAGTCGTGCTTGTGAGACGTGTCTTACTAGTATTATTGAATCCCGCTTCGGGGAAGGCTAGCTCTTACGGAGTGCAGGTCACTCGTATCGCGGGGCTAGCCAACCTCTTCCACAAACCGCTTAGATAGTGTACACAAACCTTGGGCTATCATCCCCTAATTCCGCAATCTCTTCATCAGACATGCCCTCAATCAGGTGGTTCTCCTCTCCTCTCGCTCTGCGCGCATTTACCATGGCGAAATACCACCACATAATACCGTAGACCACGCTCGCAAAAGCCACCATAGCCATCGTGACAGCGTGACCTTTAATATACCGGGGGCCTTCCTTTGTTGGGTAGAGCTGTTGTGCGTCAGTGGTTGTGCAGCTGACATTCTTGCGCAACAAGTGGACTTACGAAAGAAGACATGATGCCTGCGCAATTACCAATGCTGAGCTGGAGCCCCGTGGCCATTGTTCTTTTCCCGTATCGTGGGCTGTTCGTTGGAAGCCATGCAAGAGGTAGACCGACGTTGACGTATAGTCCCATGGCGACGAAAAAACAGCCTGCGTAATGGACCCCAGAACGTGCATCGCTTATCAACAGAGCATATCCCACAATACTAATTGCGCCAAACAGTGCGGCATAGAGTCCGCGTCTTTGCTGATGGTCCGAAATCCGTGCTACAATCAGATAGGTAATCGCTCCGAGCGCATAGCAAGGGATCGTGTACACCTGGATTAGGGCCGTACTCGCTTTCGGTTGGATTCCGCGAATGATGGTAGGCAGAAAAGTCGAGTATCCGTAGAGCATGGTATCGGCACCGAATTGCGCAAAGCAAAATGCCCACACCTTCCAATCCTTCACGCACTTTTTCACATCCTCCCAATGAAATTCCGCCGCTTTGGCGGTATAGCCCGTTTGGCGTGTGAGACGTGCCGCCGCAAGCTTCTTTTCTGTATCATTGAAGAAGTAGGTTGTTGCAGGGTTGTCAGGGAGTATCCACCATGTCGCAATTCCTAGGACGACCGTGGGAAGGCCTTCAATGATGAGAATCCAGCGCCATCCACGCTGGCCAGATACACCGTCCATATGTCCGATCGCAAACGCAAGAAGACCTCCACACGCACCCGCCAGCGCAGCAGAAACGAACAGGTATCCAATCCTCAGCGCGAGTTCACGCTTGGTGTAGAAGAAGGTAAGGTAAACAGCCATGCCGGGAAACAGGCCTCCTTCCACAGCGCCGAGCATGAGGCGGCAGACGATGAGGCCTGCGTAGCTCTGTACTATTCCGGTCAAAGTGGCGATGATGCCCCATGATGTGGTGATGAAGGCGATCCAGCGGGATGGGCGCAGTTTTTTGAGGACCAGGTTGGAAGGAACTTCGGAGAGGATGTAGGTTACAAAAAGGATTGATACTGCAACTTGCCATTGGGTGGCGTTGAGGTTTAGGTCAGTCTCTAGGCCGTAGAGGCGGGCGTTGCCGATATTGACTCTATCCATAGTGTTACATGACTCTTCCTATTGGGAGATCCGCGGTATGAGCAGGGTTGTGGTGTAAAAGAGAACCTACCTGTCAAGGAAGCTCAACAAATAAAGCAGCATGACAATTGGTATAACGAAGAGATCAAGCTTTCTCACCAACTTTCCCTCCGCCACGGGGTCCAGCTCTTCCAGTTGCCCTTCGACCTCTTCATCGACCGACTTCGTGGGCGCTTCATGGCGCGGAACGCTCAAATCCTTGTCCGAATCATTCATGTTGGCCTTCGGTATCGCTATCTCTTCTGAGCCCGATAACTCCAAAACTGTCCAAGCAACCCCACCTCGGTTGATATGAAGAGCAAATTCTTTGCGGGTGTGGTGGAATCAATGATAATGTGGTCGGGGTCGTTCAGCAACCCTACAACTTGAACAGGAAAATAGGAACCGTCATTCTGATGTGCACTTGGCCACAAGGTGCGACCGCATGGCGGCTTTTTGAAAGTTCGGATCGACGGGACCCACATTGGTGCTGATGCCAGGGTGCTGATCCGCCGCGGGGCCAGACCAATCATATCGATGCGCTAGCTTTCTTCGGCATGCCGTTGATGGCTAAACTGGTAAAGGAGATAACGGACGTGTCGTGCGACGTTGTGATGCCGACATTGGGGTGCTTGGTAAGACGATTGAAGGGTGGGGGTAAACCTAGGCTCTTGGCCACACTCGGCGACGGAGGAGTGCCTGTATCCGGTTCGTTTAAAGCTAGTGCATGTCATACAATATCGCATTGCTGCTCGCCTTCGCCCTCTTCCTTTACTTCTCCGTATTACGTCTCAAGAGCGGCATGTGTAAGTCGCTCAAATCAGCGCCCAGTCTTGTACTGGCTCAAGGCAAGCTAGAATCCGACAAAGACGAGTAATTCATCATAGGCGCATCCCAATGTACGGGAAGGTCAATGCCTGCGTAGATATCAATGTGAGCCGAAGGATCAACAGGCCAAACAACTTCATCCCTCGGTATCTCAATCTCTGCAAAAGGATCGACTTCTTGCGTCGTAAGGCTTGGTAGGCTTGAAAGCGTTCGGCGAGCTATGTAGCGAACTTCCTTCGCCATCTTCTTAGCGAGCGGCCATATCGTACCCAAGGCGTTGAGGTAACCAATGCTGAGGCGCACGCGGTCGCGGGCGATGGAGAGTGCATGGTCTTCGAGGAGGACGTTGCAAGCAGATATCTGGGCCGTTGCGAGGGTGGCCACCATGCAAGGTGTAAAGACGTTGTGTCGTTCGGTGGCGCACGGTATAGCGAGAAGTTTTGTTTGGATGTCGATAGCTTTCAAGACTCGTGCTGTGTGCGTGCCATGTCCTTGCCTCCGGGGCTCAATGAAGGGGACAGGCGAAACGAAGGCTTCTGTCGAGAGCTCTTCGATGCTGTAAAATAAGGAGCTGAAAGGGCGGTGGGAGGTCATGATCACGCTGTGCAGGGTCAGTAGCATGAAAGATGAAGTCGAGACAGTGGCTTACATTGCAGCCATCATATGCGCTTGGAACATGACCTCGTCGATCTTTCCATTCTGTCGCATAGGATCTCTCTTGCAAGCTGGGAGTAATGATTGCCAAGCAGCCACTTTGGCGTCGACGGCAGCTATGAGACTGTCGCTAAAGGTTCCAGTCTGTATGAACGAACGCATGATGAACGTGACAATCTTGGAGACGTCTACCATGTAGACGATCGACGAGTAGACAATCTCGACATCGGCAAACTCTCTCATATCGTAATCCTGCCAGGTTGTTGTAGGGGGGATTTGCTGGGCTCAGGATCAGTAGCGCCTCTACTATCAGTCACTGGGACAGAAACTTACGCCTGATATGTATAGTTCGTCATCACAGGGAAGATCGACTAGGTTTGGGACGTCTCTCAGGGGAAAGTTTGGAGTATTAATGACTACCGCGAAATGCTGGTCGACAAGAGCTAGGAAGTAGTACGTCCTTCTCCATGACTCCTCGAGCACTGGATTCATTTCTCCACAAGTTCGCGCAAACTCCTTCGTGTTCATCTGAAGCTCTAGCGCTAGTGTAACTGCTGTATCGAGCGTTTGTTTCGATTGCAGCCTTTGGTCCCAGTGGTGTTCTCCAATGGCGAGTAGCATCAACGCTTGGACGGTCCAGGGATCTCGAGGCAAAGTCAACGAGCTCAACGCTAGACGCGCCGCTTCGTAATATGGTTCTGCTGGTGTCCAGGGGGCGTAGACGGAGCCAATCCACTGCAGGACAGGAAGTAGACTGTCCATGCCATGATTCTCGTTGAGCTTCCTTTGGTTCAGGTAATGGTGTGGTAGGATGAATGGGAAGGCGTGCCAGAAGTTTTCGTAGAACATGTCTAGTAGTCGATCGGTACTGATCGAGAATGTCATGTTGCTCGAAGCGGCTAATTGTGGCTCGATCGTGTATGTCGACCCCGGATCCGCATTAGGCGTGTAGGGAATGGAGACGGCATCCTTGTCGCCGCTACTGGAAGAGTCGGGCGACGCGTTCTGGCCGGAAGTTTCTCCGAGTTGTTGTGCTCGGTCTGCTTGCTGCTGCTGCAGCATCATCCGGCGTCTTGCCAAAGCCGCTTTATCAAGACCTCCTCGTCTCGACTTGTGATAGGTGCATTCCTTTCTGTCTTTTTTGCAGCGGTTACAAACTGGCTGCGTGGCATCGCATTTTACATGCCGACTGCGGCACTGGATGCAAGCTAGAGCGACGCGCTCGATGGGTTTCGGTTCTGCATGATCCATGTCGGCGATCAATGAGCTTTGGGCCGTGGATAGTGCGTGTGACTTGTCGGGGCGATCTTCAAGGGTCAATAAGTCTGCCGTCGCATCTAGTCGAAGGTAGTGGTCAAAAGAGGCTCGCTAAAAGTCAAGATTCGCCTTTGCTTATGCATGACGCTAAGCACGCCAACCCAACGTGTCGACCGGAGAAGCCGGCATAAACGCCCCGATCTGCGATCCCACCCACCCGTGAAAAGATTTATCTCACTAGTCAGCCCCACACGCAGACTTCGGAATCACCCATGCTTTAGCCTGCGGCTGTTTTACGCAGCAATACATAGATTAGGTAACGCTTGAAAACCGAATAATGGTCAATTAAAAAAAGCTACGATGGCCGAGTGGTCTAAGGCGGTAGATTTGAGTATTATCCATGGTTAAATCTCTACTTCAGAAATTGAGTTCGAACCTCACTCGTAGCAGTGGCATATAAGCCTGTACAGGCGGCTTTTTTTATGCCTCTAGGGCGGGGATCATACGTGGTTGGTTAGGTGGTTGGGGTGGAGACGGGATAAGCGTTTTCTTAGCTAGTAAGCTGGGAGAGGAGCTCAGCCCACTGTAATTTTAGCTCGGCCTACCAACCGCCCTAATATAAACCTCTCGTCGTTAATCGAATAAGATTAGGACTAAAGGGGGAGGTTTTTTTTTTTTTTTTTTTTTTTTTTTTTTTTTTTTTTTTTTAAGAAAAAGCTATATTACGTAACTATACTATTATAAGGAATCTTTATACTCTAATAATAAATTATATATATTTAAAGACTAGTATTAAAATTTTAGAGCTAGTTACTCTATCTTTATATTAGTTATTTAATATTACTTGGCTATATTAGCGCGAAGGCCGACGGCTTGTATCGTCACCTTAAGGCACTCCCAGAACCTATCGACCTATTACAGCTAACGGCGGTAGAGAGGCTACCGTATATTCAAACTTAATAGCCGAGTAAAGCGTAGGATTAAGCTAACCTACTCCTCTCTATATACCCGGATACTATATACTTCGTAGACGTACAGGCTATTATCGACCCTCCGGCTTGCTGTACTATAGCCTAATACGACGTCTGCGTTAAGCTCCGCTATTTTCTAGAGTATACGTTCGTGGTTACTATGGATGACTTCATCGATACGTAACTCCGTGCCCGAGAGAACGGGGTGTCAACTACTCAAGTGGATAATGACTTTTTCGCACGTTGGAAAGATATATCCGACCGGGAAGGCTTCCCGGCTTGCCCAATGGTCTTGGACTAGCCGGTGGTTGGCGGACTACCGAGCAATGCTACCAAAAAGCGTCGCAAGGTTGGCCTTCGCCATGCCATTCCAGCCCTTCCCGCCCCTCCTGCTTGAAGCGACCCTGATCCTGAAAATGGACATGGTGGCAATGCCACCCACACTAAATGGTCGCCCGGAATATGACGCATCTCGCGCCGATACAATTGGAGGAGTTTGAATTTGAATTTGAAATCCGTATTTAGATATTTCGACCGCGATATTCCGAACTTATTAGTAGCGCTCGAATCCTATAGCGCTAGCGAGCTTAGGCCTCGTATCGAGTGTCAGCTCACGTCTATAACCTCCTGCAACTTCAAAATTAACTATAACTAAGAATGATTCTTGACTCGTACGGGTGAATCTTCGTGGATGCATACGGTTATGCAACGTGTTAACTAAACAAAGTTAGTATAAATGCTCTGATTCCACCACTCACCTTCTTAAAAGACTTGTGTTTGTACTGAATAAAGCTAGAACATATAAAGCGGAATACGGACTGCAACGTCTAGCTACCTGTTACTACTGCTAAAATACTTACATTTATGGAAATTGTTTCCCAATAGTTCGGGGCTAGAGGAGTGTCCGAAACGATGTAGAAAGAGACAACAGGATTCGAAGAGGAAGAAACAAATAACAACTCGCTTAACAACGCAGTTCATCCAGCACTAGCTGGTGAGATTGTGGATCTAATAGTGCGGGTGCGATGAGGTGACACGCAAGTGAATGGTAATGCATACTATCCTATCATGATTTAAGTAACGCAGCATACGATGGCTACTCTACCCAGTTGTTCAGACGCGCTCCATTGTTTTATTTCCATTTTCATCCCAAAGACACTCTCCAACGGAATTTGGAGATTCGCATTTGTTTTGGTGGGGGTGTAAACACTCCTTCCGACCTGGGGGTCGTTCCTTCTCCTTCGGACTGACCCACATGCGCGTGCTCCGGATGGCAAAATAGGCTTCAACCCTTGAAGAATAGCTCTCCTCATCTTCGCAAACGAAAGATGAGGTGAGCTTGCGTTTGGAACCTAATGTGCCGTCTCGTCGTGCTGCAGAGGGTGAGGCTAACATGTGCGTAGTTACAACGTGCCGATCGCGCTCTCCTTTGCGGGCGAGATCCTCGCCCAAGCTCTCTCCGTGCGTTCGGCGGCGGTGGAGGAGGAGGAGGAGGAAGAGGAGGAGGAGGAGGAGGAAGAGGAGGAGGAGGAGGAGGAGGAAATTCCTCCTCCAAAGCCTGAAATCAACGAGGACTGCTGGGTGCCGCGCGCTGGCACTCCCCCGCCGAAGCCATCGCACCCCGCCCTGCCCCTCACCCCTCCGAAGTAGGAGGTTGAAAAGCCTACGAACGAGGGCGGGGTGGGTGAAAACTCTAATAAGCGGAAGGCCAATGGGCCAAAGAAGGGGGCTTCGGCCCCCAAAAATCCAAGAATGACGGTCACCAAGCCGAAGGCGAAGAGGCCGCCGAAGAAGAAGAAGAAGGACGAGGACGACAAGGAGAACCTCCCGCCAGTTGTTGAGTAATTTTGTATGTTTTACCGTGGTTATTTTGGCATGGATGTTTTGGCATGTCCATCACGGCACCTTCTCTAAAGAGTTTCGTCGGCTCTAATTGCCCTCCAACGGAAATAGCACGCCCCTCTCATCCGAGACGAGAACGCCGCAATCTTCTCTATCTAGCAAGAGCTCCCTACAATCGCTTTACAAAACTCTTCATCATTCTGGGACGGCAGGAGCTTCTCGAAATCGCTCAAGATGCGAAATCTCAATCTTCTCAAAAAGCAAGAGGGTGTCGGCGTCACGCTTGTCTCTAAGATATCGTTGAAATCTTCGGCGTGTTCCAATTCTACACACGATGTCCTCGTCCACGTCTACACATTAGCATATTTGCTTTACGAACAGCAGCCAAGTTATACAGACTTCTGCGCAAGATCAAAACCCCATCAACGTTACCAAACAAGTATCAAACCTGCTATCACACCATTTGCCGAATTCTCATCGCCCATTCAAGCCCTTCTTATACGGATTTTCCAACACTCGTCGATCGATTTCGGAAAACCGGTCAAACTGCCGAACGAGTTCGTCAGGCAGTGCACATCCATGCACCCGCCTCTCCAAAAAAGATTCCGGCGCGGAAACCGCCCAACGTCCAGAGCAGAACTCTGACACCCAAGTTCATCTCTACAAAAATTGTTTTCAAGAAAAGATATATACTGCGCATTCGGGGCAAAAGGAGTGTCAATACAGAGAATATGATGTCGAAGCTAGACCGAATGGTTAAAGAGTGGAAGGTGCTTTACACAGTTGAAGCTATATATAGATTACTCTTCATCTGGAAGGCAGTTGGACGCTAAGCAAGGAGGAACATATATGCATGTACTTTGAAAAGAATTAATGTTCTACTCAGGAAAGCATGGACATTATGTGAAAGAGAAGTGGCTACAGATCTAGTAGGTATAGGAAGTAGTAATCGCGTATACTTATTTGATTTGGATTCGCATAGTGGGAGTCTCCTTTATAAGGTCCGCACGAATGAGTATATAAAATATATTCCATGCAGGGGCGGGGAGGGCCGGGACGGCGTGACGAAGGTCAACCTTGTGACGCTTTTTGACAGTTATCTTTCCAACGTGCGAAAAAGTCATTGTCCGCTTGAGTAGTTGACGCCCCGTTCTCTCGGGCACACAGTCGCGTATCGATGAAGTCATCCATAGTAACCACGAACGTATACTCTAGGAAATAGCGGAGCTTAACGCAGACGTCGTATTAGGCTGTAGTATAGCAAGCCGGAGGGTCGATAATAGCTTGTATGTCTACGAAGTGTATAGTATCGGGGTATATTAAAAGGAGCAAGTTAGCTTGATCTTGCGCTTCGCTCGGCCATTGGGTCTGAATATAGGGCAGCCTCTCTACCGCCGTCAGCTGCAACAGGTCGATAGGTTCTGGTAGTGCCTTAAGGTGACGATACAAGCCGTCGGCCTTCGCGCTAATGTAGCTAAGTAATATTAGTAAAAGCTTAGTAGTAACCTTGCTAGAAGTATACTTACCCGGTTACGGTCTTACATTGCCAGGAGCGAAACTTATTAGCCAACGACGTCGAGTATAGCTGAGCCTTATTTGTTCCCCTAGTAATTCGGTTTAGGACTCTTGCCAGCGTATCGGCAGAGATATGATGCTTTCGCATCCAAATAAGCCCGAAAGCTGCGAGAAGAGCAGATCTGTGAGTCCCCCCTGGGAGGTCTTGAGGTAGGCGTGTGGTGAATGCATTGAACCATCCGGCATCGCCGGCTGAGAGGAAATCGCGTTGAGCGATTTAGCCAGCCGCTGCGCTCTATATAGGCCAGCCACTGAGCCTGATACTGAGCTCGATATAGGCCAGCTCTATATGTAGCCCTCGAATCAACCAAGGGTAAGATTGGAGGTAGCGCTATAAGGATTAAGAGCGGAGGCTCTTTATACCCGTATAGGCCTTGGCGCGCTAAATAAACTAACCTAACTAAGTAGCCAAGCCTCGGCTAAATAGATAACAGTTAAAAAAAGGAAATAGTGAAATAAAAAGATGCGAGTAGGGATCTAATAAATCATTCCGAGGTAAGTTATATATTCTAAGATTACAAAATACTCTTTCTAATATATACGTACCAACTACATAGCGTAAGTGGTTCGCCAAGGCTAAGAGTGCGCCACTTCCCTTATTGTCTCTCTCCTCCTACTGTTACATGGTAGTTATAGTGGAAAGCGAGAAGAATCGGTTAATATTTGCAAATAAAAGTCAAGATGGCCGAGTGGTTAAGGCGGTAGATTTAAGTGTGCGAATGCTTGAATCTCTACTTCAGAAATGAGCGTGGGTTCGACCCCCACTCTTGACAGATGGGTTTTGCTTCTTTTTTGAATTTTTTTGCTACTTTTATATTTGCTATATCTTACACTAGTCTCATAAATAAAGGCAGAAGAAGGCTTTCTTTTTTTTTAACCCGGCTTCCAGTAGTGGCGGATGCGCAATCCTTCTGTGAATTTGAAGCCTGAGTTGGTGGCAAGGGCCTCTAGCTACTTCCAGACATCACCTAGAGATTATAATAGTACCAGTCAACTACCGCAGGCAAGCGTGTGTAATAGGATAGCCTTAAGGGAGTACTGTCATTTGAATATAATCACAATACGCGATCCAAACGATGACTTGTGAGCCTAACTATTCTCCCAAACACACCGATCCTTGGAATACTAGGTACAATCCTAGATTTGTCTAGGCCCCATCCAATCATCATTTTCCATCTCCTTGGCAGCCTCCTCAGCAGTCAACTCCGAAATGTCTACATCCTCACCATCACCAGTATCCAAGTTAATTATATCACGCTCCGCCGACGCTGTATCGGTGCTCGGCCAACCAGGAAGCGCGACGAGTGCTGTGCGCTGTAGAATATTGACTGTGTCGCCTTGTGCTTGAAGAGCAGGAAACTGGTTTCCTGCGTTTGTAGCGGTGCGCAACGGATTTGGAATACCTAAAGTCTAAGAGCAGAAAGGACGCCCAAAGACCTTGCGACAATAATTGCAAACTTTTCTTGCATTGCCCCATGTACAATTCGTTGAAACCCCCTTGAAAAGGCATGTATCGCGCTTATGCCGTCGGTCCATCTTTCGAGGAAGCATCTTAGCACGCGCTTCTGCCTCACTGCAACCGATATATTCCAGTTCTGCATCCCCTCTTTCCATCTCATCCTTGATTGTTTCTGGGGCTTTCCGGTTACTGGAAACGGCGGCAATATTAGTCCGAGGTCCGGATTGTTCGATTGTTATCATCTGAGAAACATGATTGTGTTTAACCACTTTCAGGTTTGGTCCCACAGGAGGTGGTCTCTCAAGCCATTGACGTTGGTTTGCGGCTGGGACGTCCTCTTTGAATAACCAATGGATGTTCTGTGGACAACCGTTAGTGAAATGATCCAGGAAATGCGGCGTAGAGCGGCGAGTCGGAATAGTGTGTGCATAGGACTATCTTACCTTAACCCCTCGCGCGTATGACTGAATGCTACTATCTGAGTCATCGTCTATTATGTTCTAAGCGGACTCATAGTGAAGATATCTAGTGCGATGTTGCCCTGTAGTATTAGTCTACTCCATGCATAGGGCCTAGCTATTGGTACGATGCCAGTCCTCGAATGGGCCGTAAAGTGGTAGACGGGCCCATGAATATGGGTGAGGTTTTCCAATCCGTGCGTACTTTAAATGTAAGATTGTAAAATGTTCCCACCGGCGGGCCATTGGATATCGTCGAAAATGTTGTCGTTCCTCGCTGTTCGCGTTATACGGAAAGAGTATGTAGGCCTGTCTCTATTTGCTTTCCTACCAGTCTGAAGACTACGAGTAACTTGCCCTTGTTCCTGTCGCGGGTTAGAGTTGGGCGTTTCGGTGCCACTCGCATGAAATTCGCTATTGGAGCGGCCTTGCCAGGAATGGCCTTGCCCAATGGGTTCTTGTCCGGCATGAATCTATCTATTCGGAGCCATTGAGACTGCTCAAAGCTAGGCGATTTAGATATTGGAGATTGATAGTTGAGGCCTTTACAAGAAGCAATGTAAGCCTCCTAAAAACTCCGCCTTCTTACGGCTCTAGTCCATCCGCTCAACTTGGCAGCTTCATTGGCTATAAGCTGTATCTGTTGGAAATTTTGCTGGCTGGAGCTAACCCGACTGTCCACAACACTGCCCAGGTTCTCGGTTAGGACGTTGCGGTAAGTTTCGAGAAGTGAAGTGAAAAGCTAATCTACAATGTATGTTCAGTACATGAGGTCCATCGAGAAAGATGATTGGAAAGCGTTTCTGTCGACAATGGAGGGCATGTATCAAAAGCCAAACTAAGATATGGTAGTACGCTATAAGAACGGCTTTCTAATCGGCTATGGTGTAACAAGTGGTTGATAGTTTACCGAGTGCAATTGGTTCCTGGAACTGGTGGTTACGATGTAGGAATAAGTCTTTTTCTATGCCCATTTGACCCTGACCATGGTCCTACATTCTAGAACAAGAACATGTGAGGAGGATAATTTGAGTTCTTGGTTCCTGCTTGAAGCGACCCTGATCCTGCAATAGACGTCGTGGTAATGTTACCCCCATATATATTCACTCCGGTCGGAATCATCTTTACAATTTACGGCACAAGACTCTCGGACCTCCTACGATTCTAAAAGCTAGAGCTTCATGCACGTAGGCAGCAGCGCGAGCAATATAAGTCTGTTTTATTCCACCGTCTGCAGTGTAATGTACAGTGGCTGTTTTCAACACTAGACTAGACTTCTATGCTCTCTCCGCTTGTCTTTGTCGTTTCCTTGCCTTTCGGAACGATCTTCAACGAAAAGTCTACATGCTTGACGCCTTGATGAATGCTGCTCGTGCTTACAATGTCCACATCTGCGCAGACGTACGGCTCCACATTCTCCTCAGTCAAGCCTCCACTGACCTCTACCAAAAAGGCTTTCCGGTCACCCGTCCCTCTTCCCCACTTATCCTTCAACTGCGCCGCTGCTGTCTTGACCCCATCGGGCGTAAAGTTATCTAGCATGACAATATCGGCACCTGCAGCGATAGCTTCATCAGCCTCTTCGAAAGACTGACACTCAACTTCGACCTTGATGGCAAAGCCGCCAGCAGACTTTGCAGCACGCACAGCGTTTGTGATACTCCCAGCAGCAACGATGTGATTGTCTTTCAACATAGTCATCGCAGAAAGATCGACGCGATGCGCATCTACCCCGCCAACCAGCATCCCGTACTTCTCCACTAGGCGGAAGCCTGGTGTGGTCTTGCGAGTGCCGGCGAGGATGTTCGGATAGCCCGCTTTGCGAAGGAGGGCAAGCAGGTGGTTCGACTTGGTGGCGATGCCGGAACATCGTGCAAGGGTGTTGAGAGCCACGCGTTCTCCTAGGAGGAGATTACGTACTGGGCCTCGGACGGTAGCGCAATGCTTGATGGGCTCGAAGTGGTCACCTTCTTTGACGTGCCAATCCACACTGATAAATTTTCAGTTGACGTCTATCTAACATGAATATTTCATAGAATGGACTCACGTGCAGTCTAGTTGTCGGAAGACCTCATTGAAGAAAGGTACCCCTGCTACTATGCCCTTGCGTGGTTTTTAGCTGGGGAATCGTATTCAGACGTCTGCACCTACCTCACTCTTTCCAAGCAATTTAGCTTCTGAAATGTCTTCTCCCACCACGAAGCCGCCGTAGTCAAAGCTTGGTGTATCTTCTTCGAGCCATTCTGAGACGAGGCGCTTGTATGTCTGGGGAAGCAGATGTGCTACGGAACCATGGGCGGGTGCGCCTTCAACCATTCTGGCTAACTCGTCGAGAAGGCGTAAGAGTAGGACTGTTGTGATTTAGAAAACAACCAGGAGTGCGAAGGTTGGAGAGTTCATGTGATGGGTAGATATGTTCGGCAATGTGCTCGCCCAATGGGGCTAACGCCGGCACTAAGCGGCCACGCGCGGGAACCTGCGACCACTCACTCTGTCACAACCATTACAATCACAGGTACCACCGGTCGCTATTGACGCTGTAGTAAAAGTGAGACTATAGCTTCGACTTGTCCTTCCCCCCGCCGAAAGCCTGCAGGATAGCCTGCGCATCCGGCCGCGAAGCGCGAAGCAACAGGTCGCGCTTCTCCCTCTCGCCAGCCTTCACCCTCACCTCCGCATCGTCCGCCGCCTCCCCAATCAGTCTCTTCGTCATCCGCAAGGCCTCGGCACTATACTTCCCAATATCCTTCGCCTTCTCCACAAACTTTGCGAGAAACTCGTCGGCCATCGGTGCCTGCACCACGGCCGTGATCAAACCGCCCACACACGCTTCGTCCGCAGATAGACGCTCGCCGGCAAGCAGGAGCGCATTCGCTCGCATCTTCCCCATCTGTTTGGGGAGGGTGTATGACGAGCCCGCTTCAGGCACGAGACCGCTTCAGGCACGAGACCGAGCTGCACAAAGGGCGTCTGGAAGAAGGCGTCTTGGTGCGCGTAGACGAGGTCGAAGCTAGAGAGCTGCGTGCAGCCCCAGCCGATGCTTGCGCTATGAACGGCGGCGATGATAATTTTAGGATAGTAAAGGACTTCATAGAACCGTGAAACAACCTCTGCCGATAATCCGAACAATAAGAACACGAGATTCGGAAGACCCCAAGCTCACCGAAGAATACGACGATGATGCTTTCGCCTTGGCTGGTTTGTTATCACACTCCATTTTTGGACTTCCTCAACCTGCTCTGTGGCGGCCTTTCCCAGCGAAAGACATACTGTCCTGTCTCCGTTGCAATGCGTCTCACCCGCGGACCCGTTGCCCATCTCGTCTCCCCGTCCAAGGTCGTGCCAAACTCGAAAGGTACACTATAGTCGGGCGGCGTTGGTAGGTCCGGCCATATAAGCCGGTGGGGCGCGTTGAGATATCGTTCCATGTCGTTGCCGGATCTTCGCGTCGTTACCCATTCGTTCAAAAAGTTGCGGAATGTCGATACTTTAGAGTCAAGTTCGCGATTGCAAGTCCACTCCGATATGTTCTGCACTATGTCCATATTTCGATCCCAGTGAGGGATGCTCGTGAAGTGCGTATCACCCGTGATGAGCTCGTGTAACGTGAATACGACGCCAGCCACATCGTCTCGCCCGTCCAATAAGTTCTTTTTTCCACGTGCAGCCCAGTCAAAGTCGAAGAGGAGAATCTTCTGTGTTTCGGGATCGATGAGTAGGTTTCGGGGCGCAATGTCTTGATGCATGATTCCCAGATCTAGATTTAGGAAATCCACGAGCTGCGTGAGTTGTTGTATCCACTCAAAACGAAAAGGCAGCTTTGAATTATCAAGGGTTCCGCCGGGGATGTACTTTGTTGTAAATCCAATCACCCGAGACTCCACATCCTCGAGGACTACGCGATCGAATGGTACTATATTTGGATGCGATGGCAGACTTTTGAGAAGATTAAGCTCCTTCCATGCCATCTGCAGTCTCCGAGATTTTCCAATAGGATTGAATTTGAAGGCAACCTTTTGAGGAATTCCGGATTCGTCGTAGTATGATGACAGATCAACACCTGGTCCAAGCCGATCGAGCTCTTGCATTTTGGAGTACTGGATTATACGGCAATCGTGAAGTGATTCAGCAGTCGAGAAAGGAAGATATCCAATAAACATAGTATCGTCCTCCTCTGGATCTGTAGAGACTTCAGAAATGAGCCCTTCGTCATCGACCGTGACCGCGCGAACTTCGGGCGATAGGTAATCAGCGAATCGTGCCAATATTGGAACTTCGATGTCCTCGTCACGCGGAAAGAGCTTGGCGGTGCCTTTAACCTTGATCATGCGTAGTTGATCCCAATCCCAGACGTTGCAATGAGTTACGGTTTTAGAGTTCTCGCTCGAGCCAAAATAACCTTGCCCCTCGGACATGAACCTCTCTTCAGGTTTAATCATGGTGAATTCGGCAATTGTGGTTTGGTAGGTAGCGTTCGGCTTGTCGCGAGAGACTGGTCGACTTATCGTGCTTCGTGCGGTGTGCGGTATTCGACTGTGGACTTCTAGACGCTTTAGCAGACAGACGGCTTTTTGTACCTTCGTATTTGGCCATTAAGTGTGAGTATGGTTATCCCTCGACTACTTACGGTAGCCACCTGTAAGACTTAGTGGCACTGAGCACGGTGAAGAATGACTATAGAAGGTGAAACAGGTTAACGTGTTTACTAAGTGAGCGGCCAATCTAAGCGAGCGGCCAACCTCACCAACTTTCTACACACAAAAAGCCACGTAGTTCGACAACGCATCAGAATTCTATTAAAATAGTACTAGTAATAGATCAAGCAGTATCTACAGTAGGCTTCTTACACGTTCGTGAGTTATGCCCATGTTCTCTACAGCGCGTACCGCGCGCTGAAGCCTGTCGGCTCACACCTAATTACGTAGCAACTTGACATCTTTCGTTCTCTAGCTACTACTTAGTATCCTTTTAAATAATAATATCCTCTCCCTCTACCTTAGTTAGGGTACCCTACTTCTAGATTCTCTTCTTTTTATACTTTCTACGTACTATAATAGTCTTATTTACTTTCTTTAGGCTCGCGATTTATTCGCGTATAAGTATAGCTGTAATGGGCCAGCCAACGGCCATAAGGATAGCTACTTCCTAGTCCACTTCACCAAAAAGGTGAGCACGAATTGAATCAACAGTGGATTCGTTCCGCGTAGCTAATAGATATCGTCGTCGGATCGATAGGCAGCCCGCGCGACCAGGTCCTCCTACCGGGTATCTCCAACCCGGGTAGCCCGAGGTCTCCACGACCCGATGACCCTAGGCCTAGCCTATTACATAGTCTATGTCTAACCGCAATCATTGTCGCAATAGAGATATCAAAACGGGTGGTGAGAGTAGAAAGTACTGATGAGGGGAAGAGGAAGTTATCAACACGCTCATTGTACCAAATTAAGTAGCCCAACAGGTACTGGAACTTTGCATTAATTACTACTTTTTTTAATTCACCATTGCGCACAGGACATTGCAGAACCATAGAAGTTGTCTTGAACAAAATCATTAGCCTTCGCTATTGACGTAAACTGGACGCCGGAAAATATTGATACAGGAACGCAACTGCAATGCACTATGCAGCGAAGAATCCCAAGCTACCACATCCACGGCCCGGTATGCATTCCCCATTCACCATCGCCGTCTTTTTCAAAAGCCGGTCATGTTGATTCGATCGATTGTAGAAGCGTCTCTAGATCTGGTTCGCCTTGCCCTTCGCCTCGCCCTTGAGCTCTTGTGCCTTACCCTTTGCTTCCCCCTTAAGCTCTTGCGCCTTGCCCTTGGCTTCGCCAGCCATCTGGTTGGCTTGGCCCTTTGCTTGACCGGTCGACTCGGGCAAGGCCTCCTTGACGGCCTGTGTGGCTTGCTCTAACTAGATATCAGCATGTAATAAACGTGAGAACAATCAGTTGAGTTGTTACGTACCGCCCTTCTCGATGCCCTTCACGGCAATATTTGACACAGTCCTGTCAACAACCTTCGCAGCGTCCTTGACGGTCTCAACAGGGCCCTTCCTTACGATGGGAGAGGTGCTGAAGAGGCGGGCCTGGCGGGCGATCTGGCTTCGGAACATGGCGAATGTGTGGAAGATGCTGTGGAAAGGTGGCGGTGTCGAGTTGAGAAGTCCGGAGATGGATTGGAGTGTCAATTGGGTTATGGAAGATTGAGGCTCGAGGATTTCTGCGGGTAGAGAGCTTTATAAAGAATTGCAGGCAGTGTGTCGCGATTGGGGTGCACGGCAGGCGTTCCGCCTATGACGTATCTATCGCATCACAGTTAGACCAATGGGGCTAGTGCTTGGCCATAGCTTCAACCCGCATCGAGATTCCGACAGCTCCAACCTTCCACATGTGAACAGTCTAACGCTTCATTACTTCATTACTTTACTGTTGTAGTCTCCATGTCTGCGTCGTCGCTATACATCAATCTCCATAATAGTGAACTACGAGTACAATGCCAACTGCCACCACTTGCAGCGATTCGAAGCATTGGAGTCCCGCACCTCCTCGATCCCCGTTACGTTCAGTTCTAGAACTCGCGCATCCGGCCCATACATATTAAACTGCCGTATCCCCTCTGCCTCCGGCATGCCGTCTATCGCAAAACTCGTGATAAAGTCCTGAAGCGCAACCGCGACCGTCCGATTCGTCACCGTAAACGGAAGAAAGCCCGTGGCTCCGCCATCGAAGTAGGTGAAGGCGACATCGAGACCATGGAAGGCGGGCGGGACTGCGAACAGATACGAATACGTCTTGTTGTTGAAGCCGGTGGAGAGGTAGTTAGTGTTGCAGGTGAAGATACCTTCCGAGACCATGAGACTGGCCCGCGTGTAGTTGTCCGTGTAGGGGTAGCTGCCGTCGAATACCGGAGGATACAGCGTTTCGATGAGGTATTTGATAGATGAAGACGGCATGTTTTCGAAGGTGGTCTGCAGTTGCTCCACTATGCGCTCGGTGGTGTTGGTATAAGGAGGTGTGAAGTAGGTTCCCTCCGCAGCGTTGTGGCCGACCATTACACGGACGTCCTTATGGAATCGCCCCTGTGCGAGAAGTTGTCCGGGCTGAAGCGGCACAAAATTGCCGTCGACAACAGGACCATACGTAAAAGTTCCCCAATGAGAATCGTACGTAACCTGCCGGAAGTTGGCGCGCATGACTTCTTCAGACGTCAAATTTCGAACATCTGCCAGCGAGGTGCTATTGGTAAGGTTTAAAAACTTCTGGTAAGTGTCCTCCTGTAAGACATTGGATTGAACGGGCATCCACCCTGGCGATTGAGGAACAGCTTGCTGGAACGGCACCGGTCCTTGCGATCCTCCATAGGCGGTGATCTGATGCATGATGCTTCCTCCTCCTGCGCTTTCACCAAAGATGGTGACTCTGTTTGGATCTCCTCCGAACTGGTGGATGTGTTTCTGCACCCACTCGAGCGCAAAGCGTTGGTCGTGGAGCGCGAGATTACTGACACCGCCTTCGGCCTGGTACGACGGGCCAGAGAGCCACCCAAGAGCGCCCAAGCGGTAGTTCATAGAGACATAGATTACCTCTCCGCTCGAGACATTTCCCGATGCGGCGAGCAAGCCGGCCGGGTTCTGGTACTTGTTTCCACCAACGTAACCTCCGCCGTGGATCCAGACAAGCACGGGGGCGCCGCAACCCGAAGAGTTCGCCCGGTCGTAGATCCGCTCGGGCACAAAGACGTCGAGAAATAAGCAATCCTCGGTCTCCAAGGGGCCGGGGGCCAGGACCGCCGAACTTGCATTCGCACCGGGGGGGACGTAGGGTTCCGTGATGTTGCTTTCTTGGCCGAGAAGTACGGTCGTCAAGAATTGCGTTGACAATGCTGACCAGGCCGGACTAGCTTGAGCACATATCCTATCATGATGTTAGGTTGGTTCAACAATTTTGGGAATGCTTCGCTGACATACCTTCCAACATCGCCATTCTGGATGCTCGACCGATTCTCGGCGGGAGCCTCGGGAGGCGCAAAACGTAGCTGACCCACTGGAGGTGCTGCGAATCGGATGTTGGAGAAGTTGTAGAAGCGTCCGGTGTCCTGCAATACAATTGGCGCTCTTCCTCGATCAACGAGTATTAAAATTGAGACATACGTTGAAACCAGAAGCGCGGTAAATCTCGTACCCCAGGTCGACAGTCGGCAGCGAAGTGTTCTGCGCACACACAGCTGCCAGCAGAGCTGCTACAGCTCCCCAAAGCCTCACCATGATTAATAGAAGGGAAACGAAGCGCTGGTACTGGGAATGCTCAGCCCAGGATTATTGTCTTATGTATAAAGCGACAGATTCCACGAACCCTAGACGGAAACAACCAAAGATCGAGATAGAACACAAGTTCGTCCGTGATCCAGGAAGTGGGACCCGCAGTCCTGATATCAATGTACCGCGTCCTAGAATGCCACGCGCGTCGACGCTATAACAGCCGCATCACATTATGAGTCCACATCAGGTCCGACGGCGTCCCGCTGGCGGCCCACCAGTGCACGCCCACGCAAACCCGTGATTCCAATTCGTACAACACCTGCCTAGTCTGGTCCATCCAATTTTTCTCCTCTTCCAATGCGTCCAGCGTAGGCTCAGATGGGTCGTTGTTCCGTTTCCGAGGGCTGGGGATGTGCATCATGAGGCGGAAGTCTCGGAGCGAAGAACAATCCACCACGTGTTATTCGTTGGTGAGGACTGGTGCGCTGGGAACATGCATGATGGCGGTAAACAAACGCGGCGCAAAGAGCAAATATGGGTAGCTGAGGATCTTGAGATCCTTGTCAATGCGAGAAATGCGATTTGGTGCGTTTGAAGGCCGCCGACGCAGGGTTCCCCAGACTTTGCCGAGGTTCGGATGTTCGGTCTGTGCGGAAGAGAGCGCTGCTGATTCCGACCAGCTGCTCTCATCCATTACGGCGGGCACTTCGTTTCGCTGATGATGGTATTCATTGGTATGTAAAATATCCAATGTAGTTTCTACCCATGTGTTTGATGTCCCAGTCTCTACCATCACATCCTTTACCGCCATCCCATACGTTAGGCCATATACGGCGAAGGGAGAAAAGGTAGAGCATGCATCACAAATCCGGTATCGAATTTACAGCGACAGCCTCGGAACTGCCTGCGGAAGAGTTTCCTTTCACGCTGTCACATCGGAAACTATCATAAAGTTTGTTGCCTCTGGCCACATATACCAAACTTTTTGATTTCGCTCGTCCTAGTCATAGAGACTATGCAAGCTTTCTACATATAGAGTAGCAGTAAAAAAGGCCTACAATACAAGGTTTATGGCAAAGGAGGTATCATCATGAAGATGCGAAGTCGGGAAAACTTGTCGAACATTTCAGTACGATACATTTAGAAGTAGGTCTGACAAACTCTGTCCCGCATTGTTCTGTTAGCTGGATTATCATTGCTCTGCGAGTCTCTAACGAGCAGAGAAGGAGCATAGGTCGTTTGCAAGGGTTCTTTAGTTCGATGATCAGTGCAGATGAGAAGATGTGCTTATCGTTTTACAGTGTTACAGTCTTTAGGGTAAGCGACGGAGAAGATCTCTACAGTCCATATTCATCTTCTTTGCAGTATGTATCGTAGCAATGTATGAGAAGAAAGGCGGCATCGACTGGCCGCGCAAATGATTCGGGTACGTTCCCGCTCGCTAACAAACTGCTACCGACATGCCCTATCAAGCTTACTTCGTATTCCTATAAATATATTTGCGAAATTTCGAATTCCGTCCTAGCGGAAGTAGAGGATGTACTCATCCTTTTCCAGCTTGCGTTTGTTCTTCGTGCATAAGCTTGGTAAAACACATTTAGAGACGGAGAGCAGCATATTTCGTCTCGCTGCGATATTCGGTTGTAGGCCTTCAGACATTCCCAGGAACATCGCCATAGAGGTATATAGTACTGATTCCAGCAACTCTCTAACTTCGTACTTGCAAAGGTGCTTAAGCAAACAGCATAGGTTGCACCGGTGAATGTTTTGGACTCCTGCTCCACACCCTATGCTCTTCACCACTCCATTAGGAACGGAAAGCCCACAGGTGCAGAGCATAGGCTCAGTGTGTTCTATCCTGGCACCCATGTATCCACTTAAACTTGGTTTGTAGACGGAGGCGAAGCTCTCCATGACGCTTTCGTCGTTGGCTTTTAGAAAGGCCGAAGACATCGTTCTCCATCTCCTGGTTTTGAGCTTTTTGGACAACAGGGTGAAGAACAGTGTCAAAGACTACTCAAACTTTCTTCGGCTTTGAATCTTGTAGTCGACAAAGCCTACTCGAGCGGCAGCATCGCCATCCCATCTTGGCTTTTTCATCTCCACCTCCGCACATGCCCGCCTACCACTCAATCTTTTGGAAGACGAAGCCGCAAGAGCGTACCATTTATTCTAAGAGTGATATTTTTCGACCACACACCGCACCAAGTCAATTTAGAGGTAAGGAGAAAAGAAGCGCTCTCCATTCTTCCTAATATATTACACTATTAGAGAGTTGTGGAAAGAGAACAACGATGTATTCGTTGACATCTACCTTCGGGAGAAGATAGCGGAAAAGAGCCGGAGCAGAATGACTCCGCCGCCGACTTCTTGCATACATTGTCGTTCCACAAGTACTCAAACAACATGCTGCGGCACCTTTTAGATTTTTGCTAAGACATCTGGGTACACCCCCCACCCCATGTATATGGGTCTGTTTGAACTTTTTGAAAATTGCAGGAGCGCAGCATGGCATGTCTTTCCAGTGAATCTCGACTAAGCATCCATTCTTGCGTGCCATTTAGAAAAGATCCAGGTCGCAAATCTCAATGACTGGATATATTGAAAGTTTTGGAGGATCGGGGCCTAGGGCTTCATAAGAGGTCTGGTAATGTGGTTTTGGTGAGAACACGAGGAAAACGTGTCCAGTGAAGAAATCGAACTAGGAGCAGGGAAGGGGGTTAAGATGTATCAAGACCGCCTACGTCATAGACGTGCACAAAAAATACCTTTTTGTGTGGAAGAGAAGAGTAGCGGATGTGAACTCGGTACTTTCCGTTAGAAAAAAAAGATTCCGATCACCTGAACGGACCTAGGCCGCTTACTTCACGATCACTTCGGATAGAGATTTATATCAGAAATAAATATATAAGAAGTAGATAAAATCCTGTCCATTGAGACCGGCGGGTGGAATACCGTTAGTTGCGCTGTGGTGATGCGATGATGCTGTGTTTGTGTTTGTATTTGTACATATCCATATATGTCGACTCTATTTCTTGAACCCAACTGCCAATGCATGTACGTGTACAGTATATATCAACACCTGTTCGCGATTCACAAGACGGATCCGGTTGGCTTACCAGTACGGACATCATAGCTACAAAAGACTCACTCCTCGCATGTAATCAGGCATCACTCCCCATGCCAAGTCCCACATCTATCCAAGTACACTACCTCTTAAACCAACCAGCCAGCCCCCTCCTCAACTCCTCCTCCCTCTTCCCCAAAACCGCAATCCCTCTCTCTGTACATGCCCTTTCCACCTCCTTCCCATTCAACCCTTGCCACCCGCCGTCTCTCTCAATGAGCTTATCATCTTTGCGTAGATATTCCATCTTCCTCTTCAAAGCCCACTTCAGCAACGACTTCGGTGGCGTCAGGAATAGCTTATCCCAAGCTCCACTATAGCAATCCAGCTTCGTACTCAACGAGAGGAGGGTGTAGAGATCCATCTTTTCTATTGCCTCCACCCGAACGGCTTGCGGTGCTATCACTCCCGCACTTGTATTTCCCGGCTTCCGATCGCGCGATACGAGGCGTGCAGCGTCGAGGGCGAGCCGTCTTTCCCTCTCTTTCCTCCTCATTGCCGCTTTTTCCAACTTCCGCCTAATCTGAGCCGGAATCCGACATGGCTCTGGAACAAGCGGGGTGATGTACAGCGCCAGAAGCGGCAACCATTCCCCGAATATCAGTACCAATACACCAAAAGCGGGCAACCTCATCATGTCCCTCCGACTCCTCCTCACAATCTGCCATTCGGCCCGGGTCAACACGCCCAGGCCCTCACCAACCCCCTCCTTAGCACCCTTGCTATTTCCCTTCTCCCTTTCCAACTTCTGTCGCAGCGACTTCGCCATTTTCGCAGTCGCGCGAACGTTCGAGACGCCCTGCCTGTAAAATTGTATATACAGTTTTCCACATTGGTAGACGTATTTGAAGTAATTCTGTGTGGGCTTTTTGGCCGGTATGAATAGGTCTGGTGCGTACGTCTCGGGCGGTGGATTGAGTTTCGCTCGGACCTGCGGTACAGGGACATTCGACGTGGGCGATTTCGCCGGGACGCGTGATTTCGTAGTGTGCGAGAAAGACTGCGGATGGGGCTTGATCGCGGCCGCAGCGGAGGAGGCACATCGTATCAAGCTTTGTGAGGCATGCGCTTGTCTTGGGTACGAGACTTGACGGCCACTACGGTATGACGAGGGTGCGACGAGGATGGGTGCGCTGTGAAAGTTGCGGCGACATTGCGAGCTCAATTGCACCCTGTTTGAGTGCGGACCAGATAAAAGCCTGATAATAGGCCGAGGTTTCATCATGAAATACACGGACAAAAGTTTGGATAGGGAGAGGCAAGAAAAGAACGTTAAACGAGGGGGACGAAAGTCGACATGTCACCGAAATCGAAACGCGGCCGTGCGTTGATGATCAGACGCGATGTCATCGCACCGCGCGAGCACGCCATACCGCTTGTCGGCTAGTGGGTTTGCATACCATTGTTATCTTGAATTCCATCATCATTTTAGCAGCGCTTCGATGTTTCTCACTTAATGTATACCTAAGCTGACCGTATCTCCTGGTCTGAATATCCAGGAGTACGATCCCCTGAAAATGCACGATGCCCACCCGCATATTCCATGCAACGCCTGGCTCGATTACAACGCCGTAAAGAAAAGAGAAATGTACCAAAGGGCCTGGTGTATCCCCCATCCGCTGCTTGTACAAGGCCGCTTTCCAAGTTCGGTGACAAGTCGAGAACCCTCGCGCTCATCTAAAGCGCGCGCCACTTTCCAGAATGTCCAGTAGCCCACAGGTGGTCAACGAGTTGGAATCGTCACTAAGGAGTCGGCAAGGCTCGCTGAGTCAATGTAGATGTCGACTGAGACAGTAGTAGGGCCGGTGTTATGTCGTAGAACTTGAAATATTCGGCGTATAAAAGTGACGAACGCCGACTTATTTTGCCGCCGTCCCTACGTGAGACAGCATAGGAGACGTCAAATAGAGTTGAGAATGAATCCAAAATACGATCGCTAGAATGTATACGCAAAGAAAATAGCGCCGAAGATAGGTCGCATTCCGGAAAGGGATGCCAGTATTTTACAGTGATAAAACGCTCAATTGCGCTTCCGGGTTTGTGCTGGATCTTATACACCAGCGATCCTAGCAGGGGATACAAGCGACAGAAAAAGACAATGGCGTCAGCGTTGGTACTTTGCCAATTGAGCCATTATCTCATTCATATCCGGCTGGCCGGGGGTTGTGGCATGCAATGGAGGTTGAGTAGGTTGAGCCGTTGGCTGGACAGGCAGCTGACCCCCGTACTGCTGGGTATACGCCGTATTCTGATAGGGATTGGGATAAGACTGGGGCGGGGGCGGAGGCGCAGGCGTGTTGAACGTAGTTGTGGATGCAGTTGTAGAAACGGCGCTGAGAAGTCGCGCAAGTTCTGGGGTTAATCCTGCAGGTGGCGGTTGTGGGGTTTGCACTGCATTGTTCCTGGGCATGGCCGCTAACAGCTGTGCGAGCTGATCTGGACTGAGCGTAGAGAACAGATTGGAGAGATTCGCAGGATTTCCAGCGCCGGAAGGTGTAGGTAGAGTGTATGGAGCAATGGGAGGTGGAGCGCCGTATCCCTGACCGAATGCAGTAGGTAATGGTGGTTGGACGGGCTGGCTGTTGTTCTGTATCGCCTGGTTCACAAGCGCAATAGCAGTGGGGAGGTCGAGATCAGCGTACTCCTTGAACTGAACATTGTCCAAACCGCTCCTACGATCAAACACCTGCAAGGAGATCTTGCCACTAGCCAAGGCCGATGTGTTCAGTCTGACAATTGCCGATACTCCTTCGACGATCTGTCTCCGTACGACTAATACTTCGTCAAGACGCGGGCTCATGCGTAAGACGTTGACGCGGAGCCCTGCATCTTGGAAAGCAGCTTCGACCCATTGGACAAAGTCTTTAGGCAGGCTTTCTTGGGCAAGCACCTGCACCTCTGGCACTTTGTGAGGAGGCCGAGGTGGAAGCGGAAGGCCATCACTCGGTCGCGGCGATGGACTCCTATATCTCCGCGGTGACCTCGACCGACTTCGTCTTCGTTGATCGTACCGGTCACGACTCCGGTCCCTCCCGCGGTAGCCCCGACCATCACGTGGTGAAGGGGATCGCATCGGGCGGTAGTCGTCCCGGTCTCGGAACCGCCGATTGTCTCGGTCCCGAGGAGACATTGCATTCTGAGTCCTACTATATTGGTCGCCCCTCGGCGCAGGGCCAGCGCCTCCGCGGCCGTAATCGGGAGAGCGAGAGCGTCGACGTGAAACATTGCTCCTCTCAGGGTCCGCCTTTTTTGTATTTCGCTGCGGTTTGGATATCTCGAGGTCTGCTTTGATTAAACACGCAGATCATGGCTTATTGTAAGGATAACTTACGCATCTTCCTCCCACGAACCTGCTGGCCCTGCTCCGCCTGCAGCGCCCTAGCGCAAGATTCAGCGTGTAGAAATTGCACGAAGCCGTAAGCCTGCTTTATGGATATCTGGGCGAGTTGGCCGTGTCGGTAGAATCGGTGGAAAATATCCCGTTTCGTGACTTTCTCGGTGGGCAGGTTTCCTTGACTCGTTAGCATACACTCACCGGATACAGCATTGTGGTCAATCTTACCGATAAAGAGACGCGAGCCCACGGGGAATTGATCCCATTGACCTTCAGTCACGAATCTCCGCTCCTGATCCAGAAATTCCTCGTATAGCTTGTTGACCTCTGGCGGCCAACGTTGATCCTCATCACCATCATCCGGCGTTGCGCTTCGACCTCCTTCGATCGACTGTCGCGACGCGTAGCTCGGGGTGGTTGGGCTAAGATTTGAGCGCTTAGCACCTTCGTCAACTCCAACGCGGAGGTTCAAGGGCTGCAATTGTATAGAGCCACGGTGGGCGCTGTGCGGATGGTACGAGCGAATATCGTCGTTCGGGTTGTAGTTTGGATGCGTTGCGGGTTTCGCTTGCGGCGGCGGTCGAGGAGGCAAATTAGGCGCGGCTGGGAGGGTTGAAGCAGAGGGTGCGCCCTGGGTGGGCTGCGGCGGCATTGAGGGCGCTGCATACTGGGCAGAGACCCCGTTGTTCGCTGGGGTAGACAGTTTGTCTAAAAGGGCTTGGACATCGATGGCGGTGGCATTGCCTGGAGTCTGATACTGATCGCCTGGGACAGACTGGGCTTGAGGCTGCTGCGCGACATATGCACTGGCATCATAGGCAAACGGGTACGCAGAACGAGCTTCTTGGGCTGGCGCGGAAGTCGCGTCACTGAAAGATGAGGCTGGCTGTTGATGTGCAGAGAAGGTGTGATTTGAGGGTGTAATCTGTGTTTGCGCATCCATTGCGCCGTTATACGCACTCATATGCGGAAACCCGGCAGGCGCTGCGCCTGCAGAGCCCGACGCGGCCGCATTCTGGGGGTTCTGGGCGGACTGCGGCTCGGCGTAGTACGACGTGGAGGAGTGGGCGCTCGGAGTCTGCGTCTGTTGCGGGTACTGGAACGAAGCGGGGGTCCCGATGCTGAGGGCAGGCTCATTGAGCAACGGGTCCATCTGCATCTCAAGGATAGGGATATTGGAGGGCGAGGGATAGTGGAGAGGCTTCGGCGACTCGGGCGTCAGGGTCTTGCCGCGAATGTGCTCTGCTTCTTGCGGAGGACTGGATATCATGTATGCGAGGTGAGGCGCAGTGCGCGGTTACAGAAGGCCGCACTGGGAGGGTCAACTCAAGGCATCTACACGTCTGCGCGCAACACGACGACCAAGCGGAGTGGTGGTGGTGGTGGTCTGCGCCGGGGAGGCTGAGGCGGGGTGTCCTGTGGATACGAACAGTGATATCAGTGTAGCAAGGGTCTAGTCAGATGTAGCGCGCGCGTGAGGAGCACGAGCAGAGAGCAATACAGAGCCGCGGGCGAGGCTGTGATGGAGCAGAGTGGCAAGAGTGGCAAGAGTGTAGAGTGCGGAGGGCGGAGTGCGGTGGAAGGGGAGTGGAGGCCGCGCTGGGGAGAAGAAAAGATGTGGGGGAGTGGACGACGATGATGCACAGGCCACGGAAAGAGCTTTCTGGCTGCAAGCTCACAGCTCCAGCATCGCACTGACTAAGCGGAGCGTGTCTTAACCGCCGACACTAGTGTCGTAATTAACGGTATTGTATTGATAATACATAGCTAGCGTGCATGTACCGCCAGGGCAGCTAAAATAACATTCACTCGAAGACAATATAACCGTCATCTTCGCTTGCATCCTCACCACCTGAAAATTGATTCCGGATTTGAAGTAGTTTGCAGAACTCTTCCGTCTGGGAGTTTGGAAACTCGCAAGGCTGTTCGCCGGCCTTGGCCTTGTCGTTCGGATCGTATACCGGCGCGTGTTTCTCGAAGTTCTCGGGAATCTTGAGCAGACCTTTCGCGGTAATATTGGTTTGAATCCAGCCGAGATCTTGCAGGGATGTATTCGTACAAGCAGTATCGGCTTTCCCCAGTGCTACGTCAAAGGATGCGTCCCCGGCGACCAGGACATCACTAGAGGAACGGATGATAGAGAGCCATTCCTCATCGTAGTGAAAGGTGAATTTGCCCTCGGCTGTCTTCTGCGTATAAGGTTTTGTAGAGGCATCCCCAACGTTACAACACGAATTAACTTCAAGGAGTTCAAGAAATTCGCGATTTGAACCAGGCTTATCGAGCGCGAGGAAGCGTGTAACGGTATTCGTAATATCCGGAGGGGGAGACATAGGGGCGCTCTTTTTCTTCTCGGGGGCAGCTCTGAACATGGATTTTGGCAATTGAGCCCGTAGCTCGTCGGAAACTGCTAAATCCTTGAATATATCTTCAACCATATCGCCCTTGTGTTCCACAACTGCGGAGTACCTGATGTGCATGTGACCTGAGAACCAATATTTAGGTCGCAGAAGGTTCATCACCTGTTCGGCAGGTGCACTACCTAGATTGTCCATCTTGGCGCTTTCAAGGAAGCTGGGTCGGTCGGTGAAGAGCTTCTTGTAGTCTCCGAACCACTCCACGCGCCGAGGCCAGTCGTGGCTGATACCGATATCAACCGGAAAGCGAACGTGGAGCAGCTTGGAGATGTCGCATTCCCGGACATGAAAAATAGAGCGGATCTCATTTCTGTCGTACGGAAGACGCTCATAATGCGGCTTACGATAATCCGCACCTTTAAAGATGCCAGAGAGACCAGCAATGCGGAAGGGTCCGTAACGCAGGACGTTCACGGCTCCCAGATAATATATGTTTGGCGCCAACCAACCACCATAGTACAGCTCAGAGAAGTAGTTTGATGCTTCGTGATTGCCTCCGATCACGAGCGTTAGCACAGGGGCCTGCTTCTCCCCGCTATAATACCGGTGGAAGTCGCCGATGTTGCGATATTTCCAGGGGACGGACATGCAATTCAAATCGCCTTCGTTGCGAACAGCCTAAGAACACGTTAATGACGGGTTGGGGATGAACCGGGAGCGGGAAAGTATTTTCCTGAAAGTCTCCACAGATGATGAGGAAATCAAGTTCTGCCACAGCCCAACCTCGGGATTCGCATGCTTTCTCGAGCGAACTGTAGATATCGTCCAAGGAACCATGGCACTTGCGAGAATTAGCACAGGATGTGGTTAGACCTGAGAGATTCATAGGCCACTTACGCAGCCCTCTACAGCAATCTTCAAAGGAGGTATTGAGAGCTCTGATCGTCCTGTCTCAAGTAGAGACATGACCCTGGTCGTAAGAGTGGATGAAACAATGCGGAAATCTAGGACGACCTTGTGCCATGTGTTAATGTTGAAGATGAGGATTCCTATGTCGTAGCATCCTCATTCGTTACACATTAACTCCCGACTATATGTTGATGTCATGTTCAGGCTCCACAGGCGGCAATGGTAGCCATACCTAAAACGGCACTATTACTACGTGTACGGTTTTAAAACAATCCTTGGCGTCAGTCGTTACGACACACCTCAGAGGTCTGAAGCGGTCCGCTACGTGTTCACGGTATCTTTTGCCGTCCAACAGGATTCGAGCTTGCATCGTCACGACTCCTCATGCATCGACTGCGGGCCCTGGCCCTTCGCGTCTCTCTCACGGCCCGAAAACTGCCAACTCCCACTACAGTTCCACATGCAGCACCGTGCCGACGCGCTGCTTCTGGCAGGGGCGACGTCAGCAAGGAACAGCTGCAGCAGGCCCGAAAGTGGCTGGAACAGCTCCATGCGGAGACGATTCCGAGGAGCATTGGCGAATTATCCTTCAGCAGGTCTTCGGGGCCCGGCGGGCAAAATGTTAACAAGTATGCATACGCTAGCTAGGGGAGCTTGTGTTGGCGCTAAGCATCACAAGAGTGAATTCTAAAGCTACGTTGAAGGTGCCCCTCGACGCCCTGCTACAGCACATCCCCAGCGCACTGCACGGCGAGATCCGCGCTTCTCGTTATGTTGCAGAGCGGGCCAGTGCCCTGATCATCCAAGCCGACGACAGCCGCAAGCAGAATGATAACGCGCATAGCTGCTACAGACGCCTCTATGAAGCCATCGTCGACGCGGGGCGTCATGCGATACCGGGCGAGACGTCCGCCGAGCAGGCCGAACGCGTAAAAAATCTGTACGTCGACCGAGCACTATCGGGACCGGTGCTAACAGCCGCCAGACAAAAATCCGATAACGAGCGGCGTCTGAGGGGCAAGAAAACGCATAGCGCCAAGAAGAGCTCGAGGAGGGGCAGGGGTGATGATTGACAGATAGCTTTCAAGCAGGCATATATACCCGCGGCGCAGTCCACCGTTAGTCCACCGCTTCCGCGGCAATTACTGGATCCGATAGCTGTCCAACTGGCCATCTGATCCTCGCAAGAATCGCAGTTGGTGAAGAGCCATGGGAGACTTGGTAACTCAGGTGTTCAACAAAGAATGAAGCTGTTGGACCTCCTCGTTTGCACCCCACTGCTTTAGGCTAGACTCCACCAGAAATTGTGCATGACTCTTCTTCCCTTCTTTTTGTAGCATTTTGGCGAGCTCTGCGATCGCCGTTCCGTCACCGCTCCTAGCTTCTTCCATGATACGCGTAAACTTGCGCAGTCGCGAGCTCAAGACTTTCTGGACTACAGGGTCTATATCTTCGACTCCCTCGATAAGCAAAAGAGAAAGGATTTGTCGAATGGCGACTTCGGAGATATGGGCTCTGTGGTTTGGGTGTTGTCCAATCGCGGTGCCCAACAGCTCCAGCGCGTTCCCAAGAGCAGCGGGAAAATCTTCCGAAACAGGATGGTGGCTGAACAGTTGCAGGCGGAAGCTGCAGGTGAAAGTCTCGACCGCCTTGGGGGAGGTCTGCTGAAGGTGGTCCAAGACGTGCTGCAGGATGCGCTTGGTGCATGGAACCTGGCCGAATTCTGCGAACAGTTCGAAGAACTTCTCTGCGAGCGCGGAGCCATTCTTGAACTGCTTCATGGCCGAATCGAACACGGCGATCGGGATGGCGCCGGTCAAGATTGGTGCAGAGGCGAGATTCTGCAGTGCCACCTCGTCTACGCCGTCGTCTTTCCGCAAGCTGGGGTTGATATCTTCGGCTGTGATCTCGGGAAGAGCGATCATGTCTTCGTCTGCGCCCGCGTCCAGCTTCTCCGTCCGATCAATGTCTAGTCCGAGAATTCTCCGTCGTCCAGCAATCTTGCCGACATATATGGTTTCTAGTTTGGCATACTCCAGCCAAAGCAGCTCCGAGTTCTTGCAAAACCTCAAGCCCCGCTGCATGTAACTCCGCGCATCTGTCATGTCACCCTGCGATTCCATGAAGTAGTTTGCCGCATATATCCACAGTTCGGGTTTGGTGGGGTGCAACCGAACGACGGATGTGAGTATCTCGTTTAGTCTCTTGTAGGCCTTATCTTTACGCGCAAACTCGATGTACTGCATCCATAGCGCTAGATCACCCGAAAACTTCCGTGTCCCCCGATTGTATATGGCGTATATTGACCGCTGCCCGCTGCCCTTGTAGCGCACGCCCATGCGCTTTATGCGCTTCCGTCGCAGAGCATCCACGTTCTTCTCGAACTCGATGTACCGCATATAATCGGAGGGATGCGAGCCCCTAGCATTGATGATGTGCTCGAAATCGGAGCGCTTCTTCGCTATCGAGCTGATTTCTTCCTGAGTAGACGGTCAGTGGATATATTTGCATGTGAAACAGGTTGCGCACTCTGGTGAAGATCTGCTTGCGCTCAAGCTCATTCAGCTCTGTAGCCGACTGCTCAAGGTAAAAGCGCGCCTTGTCACTGGGGCCCGCCATGGTCGCTGTGTCGTGGTTGCAGTGGCAGTCGCAGTGAGGCACGCAGCGAAGTACGACAAGAAAAAAAGTTGGGGCCGCTCGCCTAAACCTGCCTCGGCTCTTGGCTCATGCCCGCTTCCTTGCAGCGTCGACGTAAACACCGCGACACCCCACCGCGCATCCCTCCGTCCGCACGTCTACACTTGCTCTCCAGCTCCAACCACTCCATTCTCATCATGGCCCCGAAATTGAAGGAGGTAGACGTTGTGGCGCGCGTGAGTCAGCCAGAATTAGGGTAGCGTGCGATGCTGACGTTCCAGTTCAATGCCAAATGGATTTCGTGGTCGCATACCGTTGTGGCGTATTGTGAGTCGATCGAATTACGTCCATGGCGTCCGAGCTCACACTACTTCAGGCGCATTCGTCGGAGCCCTAGTCGTTGGCTTGTGAGCATTTTCCCGAACGACGGCGTGAACTCGTCTAATATTACCAGGTCACTCCACCATAAAAAGATTGTAAAGAACGAGTTCTATGTTTGTTGCCCTTCGAAGCGACGGCAAGCTCTGCTGATCCGGCGCAGGGTTACCCGCAAGAATGGTTTCCTTCGGTCTCAGCTACGATTGGCGACCGTTATCCCGAACGTTCCGTCTTCATGCTCTTCATTGCGCTTACATCTGGTACGAAACTTGGAAAAGGCAAAGGGTAGCACTGAGTATTGCAAATAGGTCCGCGATTCGCATTGGTCGGTCTCTGGTATATCCTTACGCGTCGCCCAAACTCGACGCTGCCCAAATTCGTCGCTAGTATAGGTCTCTTTCGATCGTTGACCTGTGGCGGATGGACGTACGTCACGTCGACTGATGACCACGACTGGCACGATATTTTCATGATCTCGTATCTCGTGGCGACCATTCCGTGGACCTACGGATGCATTGTACTCAGTCCAAGAAACCCGCTGGCCGTTAGGTATCGAAAATACTTCGCTGGAGCATTCTTCTCAACCATAGTGCCTTTGGTCTATTACTTTATTCAGCACAAAGTTTACCGCGTACCTGGAGGTATGGCGGTCACTTTCCGCTAGTCCCGTGTCCTGCTAACACGTGATAGCATATACCACCTACGCTTTCTTCGAGTGGGCGCTTGTGCTCTTGGATGTGGCTTTCGATGCCGTGACGGTCGTCGAATTTCAGAATTTCGACATAGTTGTCAGGGACGTCAAAGGCATCTCGCGCGGGTATGTGGATTGATCGCCAAAATAGTTAGTCGACTACAAATGCAATACCTCAGGAAATATATCTGATCAGACGTATTTTGTAGTGGTAGCCATCAGGCTGTGCCCGACGCCGTTCTCGAGAAAAAGTAGGTCTTCCGCGGCTTCACTGGGATTAATAAAGGGTCTAATAGCTCCGATAGAATCAACAAGGAACTCGGTGCGGCCTTCGCAAGCGGCTTCTCCTGGGCTGGACTTCTCGATGCCACGGCCGATGTCTACAATGGAGTATGTTTATTCCAGGCCATCGACAGGAAACAATTGACAAAAAGTAGTTCGTTTTCTGGTCCATGCTGACATCCCTTGGTGTTTCCGTCTGGTGTAAGTGCGCCACCTCACCTTTCGGGACTTCGCTAACGTCGTAGACTTCCCTCTTTGGCACATGGGCATCTCGGGCTACGAAGTCCTGATAATGTGCACCCTCTCACCCGTCTTCCTTGGAATCAAACCTGTCCGCTTCCTCGTCGTGCGCAACATCCAGATCTGCCACTTGCTTTCTCTCTCTGGTTTGATGGCATACATGGTGGACAACCCTGCTAACCGCCTCTTTACCGTCGCCTTCGGTCTCTCAATAGCTTGTATATCGTGGGCTGCTATTCTGTATGCCGAACGATCCCAACTCCACCGCCTCGAGGCACGCATCTCGGCATTCTGTCTTGGTCTGGTCGCTTCTAGCGTTGCCAAATTTGCATTCTGGACGAACAATCCAATTTGGCCTATTATGCATGGCCCGAATGGAGGCTGGAACAATTTAGGTCTCGCTCTTGCCGTTCTGGCTGTGCTCAGGTCTACACGATCGACTGCTAGCACTGGAGCAGACCTACCAGCGCCCGGACCTACCAAAGGCTCATCATTCCTGACAAGTCTTGGTGTCGCTGGTGTCATTTTCGCGATGCATTCTCTCCTATCTGATTCTAGTACGATGATTCTGTGGGTCTGGGAAGGCTATCCAGTACGTGGTCCTCTTGCTGTTCCCCACGGCGCCTGGACCCTCCTCGCCATGGGCTTCGGTCTTGTCCACGGCCTTTTTGCGCCCAGGTTTTCCCGTTCTTGGACTTTCTACGGCATTGGTTCTGTCGGCGCCGCCATCCTTACTACCTCAAAGCACTGGTATGGGTACTATGGCGGGCTCACACTCGCCTTTTACGTCATGTCAGTGGCGCCCGTTCTGTTGAACCACGCTGTACGACACGGCCCTGCTCGCACTTTTGCCTTGACCTTTCTCTTCTACAACATACTGGTCCTCGCACACGTCTGGGTCGTCGCGTACGCATTTGTACCTGGCGGCTCGCTCATGCGCGAACACACAGACTGGGTGATGACGGCTATGATGCTCTGCATTGGTGCCGGTATGTTCAGCGTTTCCGCGGAGTCTGCTGCGCTCAAGTACAAAGACAAGCTCACTGCTCCGAACCCCGTGGTCCCTAAGCAGCGCGCATACTACCTCTATGTCCTATTCGCCCTTGAGATGCTTGCCATCGCCATCGCATACTTGCGCTTTCCATCGTACGACTACACGTCGTATCATCCAGAAACAAAATCCATCACCGCCGGTATATGGACAATCCACTTCAGTCTTGACAACGACATGTGGAGCTCAGAATATCGCATGCGCGACCTCATCAAAGAGCTTGAAATCGATGTCATTGGCCTCTTGGAGAGCGACTTACAGCGCATCATCATGGGTAACCGCGACACCACCCAGTTCCTAGCAGAAGATTTAGGTATGTACGTCGACTACGGACCGAGTCCCAACAAGCACACCTGGGGCTCAGCACTTCTTTCCAAGTTTCCAATCGTGAACTCCACGCATCATCTACTTCCATCACCCGTGGGCGAACTCGCTCCGGCTATCGAAGCTACCATCGATGCGTACGGAACTTTGGTAGATGTGTTCGTCTTTCATTCTGGTCAAGAAGAGGATTCCATGGACAGAACCCTCCAGTCTATCTATCTCGCCGGTCGCCTGAAAGCAACACCCCGGCCGGCAATCCTCCTCTCATACCTCGTCACAAAACCACTTCAAGGGACCTACAATACCTACGTTGGCGAGCGAAGCGGTATGCGCGATATTGACCCTTCAGATTGGGATCGCTGGTGTGAATACATTCTCTACAAGGGGCTTAAGCGTACTGGATACGCGCGGGTGTCGAGATCTACGATTACAGATACCGAGTTACAGGTTGGCAAGTTTGTTGTCGATCAGCCGGAGAGTGGGAATGATCTCATCCCTGAAGACCAGGTCCCTGAGAGTCTGAGGTTTCCGGCGCTGTTCAAAGGACAAGGTGTGAGGGGGCATAGGTACCATGTGTTCGATGCGCCCAGATACTATGCGTAAGATAGTGGCGCGTAAAAGTAACATAAATTTATGATTAAGAACGAGGGTTAATGACTCGCGGTGATGAGGCTCGGAAACATGGTGAAGGCGATCGGAGGGAGTGCACTATAGGGCTATCGTTGTACTAGGCCGGCTTCGCCTTGTACCTCATATTTTATATATAAATTATTTTTAGAGTATAAAAAACCCCTATAATAGTATAGTTACGCAATATAGCTTTTCCTTAGACCAAAAAAAATGCTCTTTAATTTAAATCATTACGATATAGATATACTAGGGCGCCTCCTCTCCCTGGTTCTTAACTCCCTCCGCCCGCCGGCAGCTCTCGGCCGGCAACTAGGCAGCGCTTAATAGTTCAGGCGTGCCAGTTTAAATGCGCATATCACCTCGCCTTTCTAGTCGGAGGAAGAAGAATTGCTGATTTTCTTACACACTGTCAACCTATAGTGGATAGATGTGAGCATTGCAGATAGCCTCCTACATCTCGCCGACAGATTTACCTCTGCTCCTGTAATCTCATTCCGGGGGCTCTAAGATTGCCGGCAAGGTAACTGGCAAGTCTACCTTTGGCGTGTACAGCTGCGTGAACCCGAAAAAGTGCTGGTCAAAGCTAATGTCCGTGTCGCCCATCTCGACCTGCCAGTCGCCTAGCGGGCTGTCCGTCACCTCAGAGAGTAATGTAAGCACTCCGCCGTGGAACTTAACTAGCGCGACTTTTCCCTTATCGTCGTAGCAAGAAGGCATAATAGTCGTATCAGTTAGCTTCAAGTGTTCGTCCTCCGCTAGGTTGTCGTCGATAATAGCCTTTAGGGGTACGTTCAGCTCGTCATCAAACTGCAAGGCTGGCAGGCCTGTGGCGCGGAAGATGGGACCCTTCCTCCTAGCGGCCATTCTGTTGAGGGAGTCAAGGTGCGAATGGTCGAGCGCGACGACAGCCGGCGTCTCAGAGCGGCAGACTGAGAGCGGGCGAGTGGAAGATCAGTTGCATCGTGGAGCTGAAGGCAGCGGAGGGCGGCTATGGTTGGTCTGTAGGCAGGGCTGAGCGCAGGATTGGCCAGACCATGGGCGACGTTGAAGCATGGCCGCTTAGATGCGCTCTCAAGAATTCCTCATAAGCATAAAGTCCATTTTCTCTCTTGGCGCTAACGACTCGCTTTTGAAACGCCTTATTACTGTATAAACCTTCGCTAACTACTTTGCGGTGTCGCATGGTCAAGGACAGGGATTTAACCACGTCTTCCGACGAGCGAGTGGATCTCGGAAAAGAAGTAAATTACATGCTCCTCCTCTTTTCGCCGGAAAGGAGCATAGCAATACTACCACAGACCGTAATACGTTGCCATAACACCTGAAGCCCACTTCAAGATTGTAGTTCCTTGCACTGATCTACCACCGGCGGTTCCACCACTGCTTGTACTGGCTGCGCCAGTAGCTGACGTAGAAGTCGCGTCGACTGCTTTTGTTGTCTCTTCGCCGATTGATGATGTGGAGGTCGCGTTTGGCAAGACCAATGTAGTCGAGGTAAGTGTAACAGTAGCTGGAATAACTACGCCCCTATGTATCATGAGTGACGATAAGAGCCGCTTGAGGCTGAAAGCCAACACTGGGGCTTCGTAAGAGATAATTAGAGAACTTACACTTCCTTACAGATGCTTACAAGCTTGGGGTAAAATCCTGTTGAAGGGTCAGACGCATTAATCGAGTAGTCATAACGTTTGTGCGACTTTCCAGCTTCGCTAACACCGACTTTGACTGGGTATGAATAGTTTAAACTCACCAGCGACGACTTCGGGCGGGCATTCCTCAGTACCACATTGCGCAAGCTGAGACACAACTTCACTATTGGAGCATAAACATCGGATTGCTCCAGAGCTCATTTGAGTGCAGTTAGAAACAGCAGGTAGCGCTAAGAGATTCGTGCAAGAATACTTATTTCAACTTTGTTAGCGTTAGACTTTATGGAATTCAGATGAACTTACGGCGCACGAAGGGACATCATTGAGCTCCTGCACCTGTGCTGCCGCAAAGTATGGTAGGGACGCGAATAGCCAACTGTATACTACGATAGGATACATTGTTGCGTCTGACCGCTCTGGCTGTCCCAATAGAAAAACTGCGAATTGCACACTGGAACCGTACGGAATCCGAAAGACACTGGCCCTTGAATACTTTTACACAAGTGCTCAGCAAATATTGCTTCCGCCATGTGCACAGCGGCAAAAGTCACACGATCCACCTGTCACATGGCGCTAACCGTTATCGTCATCCTCTCCCATACACGCAAAGACGCCATACATAAACAGATATTATTACTGGCTAACGAGCAAGGCCATGCGGTCTAGACCCTTTGCCAGTAGGTGCGGTGAGCCTTCTTGACCTTGTGCAAGCGATCGGGCAGCGCCATCGACGACGCAAGGAGCCAAGCGGGCGCCATGCAGCTGTCGCGGCCAAATGGCTTGCTATGACGGTGAGCCGTGTTCAAGCTAATTGAGATGTTCTATGAATTAGAGCTCAACACGTTTTCATCTAGGTAGGCGACGTTTTATGGAGGCTTGCCAACAAGCGAGTACGAAAGCTGATAGACTTTACACTTCAGCCGCACCGGTGAAGATCCGCGCCGTCTTACCCATACATTAGACCACTCCATTATAGCAAGCTAAGAGGTTCTATACTATAGAAAAGAATATAGATATATGTAAATCTAGTAAGCTATCTACTTATATATAGTATCTATAGTAGAGCGATGTTATATAAGCTAATAATAAACAATTTAAATATTTCTATTTTATTCTTTTCTAAAAGTTTAGTAGTTTTTCTTTATAAAGTAAAATAAGCTTTAATCTACTAGATATTAATAATAATTTAGTTATTTAGTACTAAGTTTACATTAGATAGAAGAGTAAAGAATTTATAATATTAATAATAAAATATTTTAAAGATCTATTAATATACTATTTTAATTAGATAATGTTATACGTTGTACGTACCTTTATATAGGATCCGGGTTAGGACCGATAGAATATTTATCGTACCGTTGGTTTCTAATAGGTTAAGATTAAGTTAATAAATTCTATTACTAGAATAACTACTTAGGAAAAGATCTAATCTTACTCGTAAGTATTAGGTAAAGAACTAAAGATTAACTATAAGGAATTAAAATAGAAAATCTAAGAGATCCTCTACTCTCTTATACCTATTCTTCCTTACCTTACTCTACTTACTCTATTTACTAAGATATAGATTAAATAGATTATTATTAATTATACTCTATTTACTCTATTTACTAAGATATAGATTAAATAGATTATTATTATATAATATTAGATTACTAATTAAGCCCTTATCTTAGCTTCTAATCTTCTTAGAATACCCTATATCTTATAGTTTACGTAGGGTTATAATACTCGCTCCCCCCTTTAAAGCTTCGTTCTTAAAGTCGCGTTTCCTTTCTTATAACCCTATTTAGTAGTACTCTAGCTATTCTAATAATTCCTTCTATACTATACCGTAATTCGCGTATATATACTAGTAATTCTTTTCTTAGCTTAATACTCTAGTTATTCTATTCCCTACTTAGATATAAGAGTAGGTAACGTTCTATTTTATAGGTATCTAAGCCCTATTCTTTATTTTTCTTCTAGGTTCTAATAATATCTAAAGGTCCTAAGACTTCTATAACTCGCCGTCTTCGTCTTACTTATTATATTCTTTATTCTAGTTATATAATACCGTCGGCTCGTTCGTATTTAAACTATTAATTTACTAGCTATAAATATAAGACGCTACTATCTTTCGCTTATTATAGCGAATATCTTTCTTAGAATATTTCTTATAGTCTAGTAGTAACTAATAAGTCTCTTACTTATACTAAGGTAGAGTATTCTTAACTCCTATCTAAACTAGAGTTTACTAAAGATAAAGAATTAGCTATTTAAGCTTATAAGTAATATATCTATACGTAATTAGTTTAATATAATACTTATTAATATAAGCTTCTTAATTATAAGCTAGCTTCGATCTCCGAGTTAGAAAAGTTAGAATAGATAGAAACTACCTAGTCTACTTCGTCTAATCTATCTATATTACTATAGTAACCCTTACTATATAAGTCCGCTAATTTCTTCTTTCTAGATAGTTAGGAGTCTTTACCTCTAGGTACCTCTAGTAATATTATTTAACTAGTCTTTAGTAGCTCTATAGGTTCTTAATTAGTTCCTATATATTCTAATTAGTAGGCTATCTTATCTATTTAACTAAATATTTCTATTAATAATTAAACTTTTATAGTTCTTAAATTTCCTCGACTTTATACTCCTTATCTTCGAGCTTAATATTAGTAGCTACTTTAATATCTTTTAGTACTAGTTCTAGTAATAATACGTAGAATACTAGATATATTCTTATACCTTTAATTAGCTTTAGTCTATAGTTAACTAGTTCTATTTTTTTTTTTAATTTTAAATAGTCTAATTCGTAAATTATCTAGTTTATTATATAGTTATTTAGTTTTTAGATTTCGTTATAAAAGGAAAACTTTATTCTCCCTTTTAAGGGTCGGTCCCTTAAGTCTTCTTTTATTTATTATTTTAGCTATTATAAGGTTCCTACGTACTATTTATATACTAAGTTCTTTATATAGTTCTTATATTAAGTAGATCTTCTCTTCTACCCTAGTAGATATACTTTTAATATTCTTTAGATTTCTATAAGTTATTAGCTTATATCTATAATTTACGTAGTATAGTAAGTATCTAGTTATTATAGACTTCTTACTATTATATACTAGTTATACTATTAGTAGTAGTTTAACCTAGTTATTTTATAACTTATTAATATAGAATCTAAGATACTCTTCTAGAGTTTAGTTTATTTATTCTATCTAACTATCTATCTATAGATAAAAGCTAGTTAATAGCTTTCTTTTAATTTCTAGTTTTATAAGTAGTATACTCTAAAATTTTAAAGTAAATAGTTTATCTTTATTTATAAGAATCTATTTTAGTAATCTATAATTAGTAATAAGTATCCTTTTAATCTTATAAACTATATTTTCTACCGTAATTACTTCGTTTATTAGGATAAAGTACGTAGCTTTAGTTAATTAGTCTATAATTACTATAATTATATTATATAATCTTTCTAATTCTAGTTCTAATAATAATAGTAGCTTTACTATAAAGTCTATTATAATATAAGTCTATAGTTATATAGGTAGTACTAATAATTAGAGTAATTTATAGAACTTATATCTCTTAGATTTATTCTTAAAGTATTCTAAATAGTTACCTATTACTTTTTAAACTTTCTCTCTTATATTAGTAAGTAGGTATTCTCTATCTATATATCTAACTATTTTATTAATTTTTAGATATTCTAGTATCTTACTCTCGTAGATTTCTCGTATTATATCTCCTTTAAGACTTAGTAGTATATAAGGTCTTATTTCTAAGTTATTTATTTAAGTAGAGTATTTCTTCTTATTAAGGAATATATTATCCTCTTTTAGTATTCTATTAGTACCCCTAATAGTTTCTCGAGTCTTATTTCTCTATTTTTTCTTAATATCTACTACTACTATAATTTTAGTTAACCTTATATAGTTATATATAAGAGTTCCGTTAGATTTCTTTTATAGGACTAGTTTATATATAATAGATTTATCGGTTCCTCGAAGATTTAATCTTCTATTAAAAGCGTCTACTACTCTATTTAATATTCCTAGCTAGTAATTTATCTTAAAATTATAATCTACTAGTAATTTCGATTATTAGAATTATTATTAGTTAAGTTTCTTTATAATCGTAAAACTTATAAGGTTCTAGTAGTCTATAATAATCTTAATCTTATACTTAGCTCCTATAAACTATAGTCTCTATTATTTAAATACTAATATAATAATATTAAGTTCCTTATTATAAATATTATAATTTACCTCTTCTTTACTAAACTTATATAAATAATAGAATATTAGTCTTTATTTTCTATCTTCTTCTTACTAAGTAAGTATTACTTCTAGTACGTAATCTAATACGTCCGTTTCTACTCTAAGAGATCTTATTAGGTTATATATCTATAGTATAGATACTAATATAAATAGATTCTTAAGCTTATTAAAGACTCTCTATTATTTCTAGTTTTATTAAAATTCTTTTTTCTTCTTAGTTATCTCTATAAGTAGAGATATAGTCTTTAAGTAATCTCTAATAAACTTCTAATAAAAGTTAGTAAATTCTAAAAAGAATTATACGTTCTTAATTAATATTAGGATTAGCTATTCCCTTATAGTCTATACTTTCTTAGGGTCTATAAATACTTCTTCTCGTAAAATAATAAAATCTAGATATTTAGTTTCCGTCTTATAAAATTTATATTTATCTAAATAAAGTAATAACTTATTTTATTATAACTTTTATAGTACTTTCTTTATATATTCTTTATATTCTTCTAATATTCCTTTACTATATATAAGAATATTATCTAGATATACTATATAAAATACGTTTAAGTATTCGTTTAATATTCTATTAATAACTAACTAAAATATTACTAGTATATTTATTAGTCTAAATAGTATAACTCTATACTCGTAGAGTCTATATTAGGTCTTAAATACTATATACTTCTCGTACCCTTTTATTATTTAAATTCTATAAAATTCTTTTTAAATATCGAATTTTATAATCTACTTAACTCCTTAGAGTCGGTCTATAAGTTCTCTAATTAGTAGTAGTAGGTATCGGTTTTTTTTTATAATATTATTTAAACGTCTATAGTCTATATAAAGTTATAACTTTCTATTCTTCTTTAAAATAAATAGAACTAATAATACTATAGAACTTTAACTTTCTCTAATATATCCTCTTTCTAAGTTCTTCGCTAAGTACTCCTTTAATTCTTCTTATTAATCTACTATTAATAAGTATATAGATCTAGACTTAAGCTTTATACTCTATTCTAGATATATCTTATAATTCTATTTCTAATACTCTAGTAGATCGATTTTTAGATATTCTTTAAATAGCTCTCGGAATTCTTCGTATTCTTAAGGTATTATTAGCTATAGTTCTTTCTACGCGGTCGCGACTCTCTATATTATAATAATATTAATTTTCTATAAGTTCTTCTTATAGATCCTCGTAATCTTATAAAGTAAAATTAAATCTATCCTCCCTTTCTAGAGTATATACTAGATCTCGTAACTAAATCTACCCGATCTTTTAATTCTTATAACTTAAGCTATTTACTTATAGTCTAGTACTTTATATAGCTTCTAATCTATCTATAAATTATATATTATTAGTTAATTATAACTAATAATTATATTAGTATCTTTAATCTCTATAATATTAAATTTATAATAGTCTCTAATATTTCTTACCTTTAAGGTTACTTTTTATATTTCGAGGTAAATTATACCTTCTTTATATTCTATAGATAATCTATCTCTAAGATTTACTTATATAGATTTTTCTTTAATTTAGTAAGGAATCCTATATTCTTTTACTAATTTCGATAATAGAAGTATAAACTCTACTCTACTATTTATAATAGTTTAAACTTTTTATCTATAAATTCGTATATCTACTTCTAATCTAGCTAGTTATTAGATATTTCCTTATATAATTTATAAAGTTATCTTTTAAGTACTTTTATTAGTATAACTCTTACGTAGTTAATAATAACCTAGTTTTTTAGCTTATTATTATAGAGGTTTTAATCTTCGGAGTCCTCCTCTAGTTCTCTAGTCTCGTTTTATTAAGTAGGCGACTTATCTATCTATTCTATTTTTAGATCTAGTATTCTTCCGATTCTATAGAGTATTTCCTAATTTAGCTCTTTTAATAGTTCCCCTTTTAGTAATAGTATATCCTAATTAATAGGTTCTATCTTATTTCTATCGTTCTAGGTATCGTAATATCCCTACTATATACCTAGGGCCCTTAGCTATCTACTAATCTCTAGGTTCTTTAAACTATTTTAGTTCTATACTAGGTATCCGTATAATTTATATCGTTCGATAAGGTATTCCTTTCTTTTAAGATTTTAATAGAAGATATCTTCTTTTCTTCTAGCTATAAGCTCTTATTATACTAGATATAGGATATATAATTAATTATAGTATATCTAATATATAGTCTTATAATTAGATTCTTAGTATATAATCCTATAGTTAATATCTTATTTATATTCTTTAGTATCTACCTAGATTAGTCTATATAGCTATCGTCCTATAATATATTTTATTAGGAAATACTTATTATATTTATTATTATAGTAATTAATTTATTCTAGTTATTCTTACTTCTTATAAGTCTAAGTCTAGTTATTATAGTTATAGATATAGTATCCTACTATTAGATATTCTACGTTTTAAAGATATATATATAGGCTACTTTCTAGAAGTATTATAGTTTCTTTCTTTTATTAGGTATAGTACTCGTAATTTCCTATATAGTTCGTCTATAGTAGTATATTATAGCCTATATTATTATAGTTCTAAATTATCTTATAACCTTTTAGTCCTTAGAGTCTTAAGACCTAGCCTATTACCTACTAATCTCGATCTTCTATAATATATATTAGCTTCCTTATATTAGTATAATATTTAGCGATATACTAGCTAGTTCTATATTTCTAATACTTATTATATACTAGTCGTCTAAAAATATCTTCTATACTAACCTTATCTAGTCTATTAAGTTTTAGTTCTTCTATCTTAAGCTCTAAGTCGTCTTATTATCGAGTAATTTTTTTAATCTCGTTCTACTTACTAGTATCGTACTATATCTCGGACGTTAAGTTAGACTTAATTTCTTTTTCTTTACTATACCTAATTATATTTATATATCTAGTACTATCTTAGCTCTTTATACTTTTCTTTTTATTACTATATTCTCTAGTAAAATATTCCTATATACTATAGCGTAAATATACTTTCTTATCTTAATATTATTTTATCTTATCTATTAAAACTTTCTATAGCTTCTTATCTTACTCGTATTTCTTATTCTTTAGATATTTCTTTTCCTAGACTATACTAACGTCTATTTCGTCGTAACCCTTATAAAATTTATACTTTTAAACTATCTACTCTTTTCTATAAACTCTTATTAGTTCTATAATATCTTACTTCTCGAGTACTTATTTATATAATTAGTTATTAATATAGATAGCTATCTTAATTAGTTCTACTAGGTCGTCTAATTTTTTAAGTTAGACTAATTTATCCTTAATTAGTTCTTTAAGTCTATTATAGTATATAACTATAAGAGGTATATCGTTCTACTCGATCTTATACTATAGCTATTTAAACTTAGTAGTATATATACTTACTAATTTAATCTACCTTAACCTTTAGATCTAGTATTTAGTCTACTAGACCTTATTAATATCTCCGAAGACTATATATATTTATTCCTTAAATAAATTTTAATCTTTAAATACTATCTTTATTTCGTCGCGTCGCTTTAATAAGAAATCTTCGTTAGCTATATAGTCGTTAATTAGGGGCTATATCTATATAGCTACCTTCCCTATTATATATATACCTATAGTAAGAATCTTATCCTAGTTACTAGTAAATATAGTAGAGTTAAATTAATAGTATAGGTTTAATTATATAAGGAACGGCCTTAAGTCTTCCTTTCTACTATTATATTTTTCTAGTATCGGAATCTTTAACTTTATTCTAAGTCCTACTTATACCTATTATAGTAATCCTTATAGTAATATTATAACCTATTATAATTTAACTATCTAAGCTACTTATTACTAGATTAGGGCCGCTAGGTTCGTTACTAGAGCCTTAGTTACGCTCTTTCTAGAGGTATTATATAAGTTAGATAGAGTTACTATATTAATATAACCTTAGTTTAGAGTAGTTAATATATTATATATTATACGTACCTTTATATAGGATCTAGGTTAGGGCCGATAGAATATTTATTATACTATTAGTTTCTAATAGGTTAAAATTAAGTTAATAAATTCTATTACTAAAATAATTACTTAGGAAAAGATCTAATCTTACTCGTAAGTATTAGGTAAAGAACTAAAGATTAACTATAAGAAATTAAAATAGAAAATCTAAGAGATCCTCTACTCTCTTATATCTATTCTTTCTTACCTTACTCTACTTACTCTATTCGCTAAGATATAGATTAAATAGATTATTATTAGTTATACTCTATTTACTCTATTCGCTAAGATATAGATTAAATAGATTATTATTACGTAATATTAGATTACTAACTAAGCCCTTATCTTAGCTTCCGACCTTCTTAGGATACCCTATATCCTATAGTTCGCGTAGGGTTATAATAGATAAATATAATATAAATAATATAAGAACTAAAGATATATAATAAAGATTGAATAAGACTTAAAGATAAATATAAAGTAGCTAAAAGTATATATAAGTAAGTAGCTAGATTTTATAAGTTAAAGTATCAAGCTTAACTAATTAGAAACTATTGTTTAGGGCAACACGTGATCCAAAGGTGAGTTGCGATATAGCTAGCGTCGGGCTGCTCTTTTGGATTTTAGAGTAGTATTTCCCCCCTTCTCCACAGTTGACTCAGTTCTAGCAGTGATCTGTAAATTCAACCCTAAATGTGGTCCATAATCAAGCCATTCCTGCGCTGGAACGCCCCTGCCCTCCATCTGATCGTTTGCCTTCTCGTGGTCTTAGTGGTATTGCTCGCCGTCGATGGATACAAAGCACTAGATGGCCCTGGAACATCCCGAAATAACAACGGAAGCTTCACATTCCGATCCAGCGACATCACAACGCTACTCTCTGCCGCTATGATTGCCCTTGTAATCACAGCCTCGAGATGGACCGGAACTGTGCTATGGAAGTGCGCGACTGTCGCTTGGAAAAAACATGGTACCGATCAGCTGAAATGGATTTTGGAGTACAAGATACACTTTTGGACATTCAAGAAGCTCAGGAATTCTAAAATGATGGACTGGGCCATTGTTGTAACATTGCTCCCCATCTTCCCACAGCTACTATCGGCACCTCTCTTGGAAGGTTCTGTGGACTGGACATCCTCATCTGAATTCGGTGCAAAAGTATTTGTTTCAACCGCCAGTCCGACTGTTAACTATGCGCGCTGGAGCTGGTATTCCACCGGTGCAAAGATGTCCACCGCTGAAATCCAAAGTGCAGTTGGCTTCACTGGAATCGCATGGGAAAATGCAACCACATCAGCGCATACCCCGCGAAGTCAACGATGTCGACATGTAGTCAATGATGACCACATTCGACCTGGCTCTGTCCTACATTACGCCACCATTCCATGCATCATCATCCATAACATCTCCTGGCCAACTTCTCCTATGCCCGACCCGGTTCGGGCAGTCGTCCTCAATGGCACAATGGTCAGCGTATCTGAGGTGAATCCGTTCTCCAACACCGACAACCCAGGCATTGCCGTGCTATTCGACCCAACAAACACAACTTTGAAGATGCCTCCTGAAATTGGCCTACCAAATTCCACCGTAAACCATTTGGTCGCAGAGCCAATCTATCCGAGCTCGTTTCTCTTTTCTGGGAAAATGGTTGTGGTCGTGCAACTCTCCAAGATATACCCCTTCAAGCCGCGAAGGCTCGACCCCTTCGGCTATCTTGATCCGAACAACGTTTTTGGCAACGGATGGATGATTGATGTGGCAAAAGGGAAGGCTGTGCCCGATAAAAACTATACATACCTCGAAGTCGATTTTACTGCCGGAGTTTCAACGCCCGAAAGAAGCTCCTACGTTACGAGCAAGGTTGTAGAAAGCGGACCTCTCGATCCAGTAAAATCCGATGTGAAGCCTGGCCCTTGGGTCAAAGAAGCACTGTATATGTTGCCTGACGTCATGGTCTCAGTCGCCATCGTAAACAGCACCTCGCTAGACACGTGGAACAATATTGCCAATTACACTGGCGATCTAATTCGATCATCATATATGGGTGCCTGGAGTATGCTGCACAACAAATTCGACCCGAACAACCAAAACTTAACCGCTACGTTAGCAGAACCGAGGGTCCAGGCTTCAGTGTCGAAAAGTAGGATTATCGGGTGGCTAGGCATTCAAGTTCTTTTTGTGCTTACGTTCCTCTCAATCAGTTACATAGAGCAAGAGGAGGACGAAGCGAGTCCTATTACTGGGCCCGCAGACTTTGTCAACAAATATTGCTCTAGAAATGGCTATACGTCAGTAAAGCAAGACATACTGTTACAATCGCAGCATTCAGGGCCAGGAGGGGCTTCGGGCCACCCCGCCAAAGAACAGAATGACTCAGTAGGAGTAGTCAGCATGGTGTCATGTGATGAGGACGTTGGGGACGCAGCCGAAGGGCTACGGCTAGTATGACCACGGACGTCGAGGGCGCGGTTAGAGGACGGTGGCCACAACTACCACCTTTGATTACGGTGAATATTTGGTTTGGTTTGGATTTGCATAGTGGGAGTCTCTTTGTAAGGTCCGCGCGAAACACAGTAGGAGTTGTACACAGTAGAGGTGCTATACCCACACCTTATACACGATAATAGAGCTGTAGAGCTGTACACAGTACTGTCGATCGTAAGCCACCGACGAGGTGATGTTTCGAACTTCGAACTGCGTGAGATGTCGAAACATTGAAACACAATGAGGTGATTAGAGTCACGAAAAACATAGCCAGCCCAGGAGCCAACGTGACGTCACGCCGGGTAGTGGCCCAAGCTCCTGGGGGAGGGGCTCTATTATAATATATAAGTTATGAATAGGCTTCTACGACATGAATCTAAACTAAATACTCTATATCTATTTAGTTCTCTTAACATTTATATAGATGTCACAGTGAGGGCTCAGGATGAATCACTGTGAGGAAATAGAAGTGAAGACTGCGTTGATTGTGAAAGCTCTGTATGAGAGCAGCTTATATAGAACAGAATGAGGCGTAGCAGCCAGGAGCAGTCATGTGCCCTGATCTGGTGTGAGCTAGCCTGATATTGAATATCGATGTGGTGAAAGTGGTGTAAGATGTGATATACTACAAGCTCAGCTTTAATAAGGTGGAGCGGGGTAAAATGCACGCTGCTGCCGATGTGATTTGCATCGACATAGCTTAATCCTTCCCTAAGATCGTTGTCCCAGTCCTCAACCGATTTTACACATCTCACAGACCAGCCAAAACCACCTCTCCTACGGAGGCTTTCTCCAATGTTACCGAAACTACAGAGTACGACGATCCACACGTGTATGCGTGGTTTGATTGAATGCCATATCGGATGCGGGTACCGTAGTTGAACATTGCTCACGTCACTCTCAGCCGCAGACCGCAACGGCTGAGTTGAATCCTAATATAACTTGAAGCTCCCATTCGGCAGCACAGCACATGTCAGTGCTCGTCGCCTGCCAATGTTCGAAACATCACCTCGTCGGTATCTCACCATCGAAAGTACTATGTACAGCTCTATAGCTCTATTACCGTGTATAAGTTGTGGATATAGTACCTCTACCGTGTACAAACTTCTACTGTGTTTCGTGCGGACCTTCAAAATGGACTCCCACTATAAATATCCAAACGAATAACGTGAAGCTCCCACATTAACGCGACAACACCAACACGGGTGAAATGTTTAGATTGTGGTACATCGATGTTTAAAAGTGGTTAGGCTGGGTATGGCAACTAGAGCAGTAAGCGGAACAAGGATTGGTTCCAGTGTCGGAGAAGGCAGCATGATGGAGCAGTTTGGATACATTGAGGTACGTGCCGATTACAACGATGTTCTCCTTGCGGTCGCTATCTGAGCGCCGTATGGTTAGAGAAGATGTATGCAGAATATAAACAGGTTGTGAAGACGAATACCGCGAAACAGCCCCGAGTGCACTCGCTCCTGTGCCCTCCATCCTATGCATGTCTATACCCAAAACTACGCCATGGGTGATGCATGCACGCCGTGCTGACGTCGAGAAAAAAGGCGATTTACATGTGTAGTTTCTCGCCTTACACTCCATACCACCGTTCCGAATTTATTGAAAATCGTCCCATACCGTGCCGGCCCACCTCACGCCGAGAAAAGAAAACTCGTAGCTCGTAACATTGTGAAATGCCAAGCACGCCGTGCTCCTGAAAGAACCCGCCGCCATCCTACCCATCCATAATGTCTTAAATGAAAAGAAGCGAATTGAAAAGAAACGGCCCAGTAGCTAATAGATAGAAAAGCACAAGGGAGAAGAGAAGCCCCCTCATCTGCACACTTACCTCAGATAGCCTCCCCAATCCCATCGCCCCTCCCCTCACCGTTCGATGTCGATCGATCGATATCAAACGGACTCGCTAGCGGCGTGGGATGACTGATGCTGTCCTTCCGCGCCTTTCCCTTTCCCTTCATGAAATCCATTCTGGCCGGCAGGTTATTTGTAATCGCCGTCCTGAGAGAGCTCCCACTAACATTGCGTGAATGCGTGGGAGTGGCTATTCTAGAGCGGGACGAGGCGGTTGGAGCGGCGAAGTTGTTTGTGTTAAAGGTCGTCGGATTTTGGGGCTGGTTCTCGACCTTGTTGTTGGAAGAGATGCTGGCGTTGCGAGTTGGTGTCATTGAGATGGGGGATTTGATCGATGCGGCGCTGGCGTGGGATTTGGAAGCTGGCACCGCGGTGCTGAAGTAAGAACCCTTCGAAGTATCTATCGGTGACACAGGGCTCGTAACAGGCGTGGTAGAAGCCATGGTCCCACCCACACCCGTCCTCAACATCGGGCCCACGGTCTTCATAGTAGTATTCCTCGTAATTGAGCAACTCGTCGGCGGTACACTCGCCGTCGGTGTGATAAGCGCGGGATTGTGTGGGGATCCCATAGCAATCACGAAAGGCACATTTGCGCTCGACGACGTACTTGGTCTCCGAGATGGCGAGGAAGGCACCGCTGTGGGATGAAAATTGATGGTGCTGGATACGGTTGAGCCTTCGCGGGAGCGAAATACTACCGGTGGGGGAATTGCTGAGCTAGTTGTTGAGCTACTTGATCGGAGGGTTTCCTTCGCCGTGGGAGGAGCGGGAATATTTGAGGTTGCCGAGTTTGAGAGCTTGCGCTCTGGACCATGTTGTGTGGGTTGTGTCCGGTCAGGAGAGTTCCGCAGAGCTTCTGCCATCACGTCCATCCGAGGGGGTGTGCGTAGACCTGAAGTTGCTGCTTGATCTCCACTTATTGAGGATTCGAAGAGGCCGATGCGCGGGCGCGGTGGCCGCTCTGGTGTCATCTTTCCTTTCACTGGATCTGGGTTTGAGTTTGATCGGCTACGGCTCTTCTCCGCGCGTTTCGGATTGTCATTGTTCGATAGAGCCCTCTCAGATGTCATCTTTCCTTTCACTGGATCTGGGTTTGAGTTCGATCGGCTACGGCTCTTCTCCGCGCGTTTCGGATTGTCATTGTTCGATAGAGCCCTCTCAAATGTCTTTGGCTGCGTGTACAGCGGGAGCATAGTTTCGCTCCTACTCCGCTGAGTGCCGTGTGTCCTTGGGGCCGCCGGCGTGCTAAGAGGGAAGTTTGTGGCTAGCTCGCCGAATTTCTCTTGATCAGGCGATGGCGGCTAGGGCAGTCAGTATCGCTAGAGATCTCTTCGGTGAGATTGCCCTTACCGTAGGCTTTCGACGCTCCGGTGAGAGCCTTGCCACGGACCTAGGAGAGATACCGGGGTCCACATTGTCAGCTTCGTTCGCAGTATTGATGCCTTTCCTGCGAGTTGGAGTTTGAGGCATCTTTGACAGCTTTAGATCAAGATGCTTCGGGACGCGCTTGGTAGAAGTTTTGGCTGCCTCCGTTCGGACTACCTCTGTCTCAAGCGTAGTCGGCGGTGTTATTGGCCGGTCTATGGATATATTGGCAGAGACCGGACCCGTGGAAACAGGAGATGGCGTAGCTGAGATCCCGAGGCCAGGATTTCCCGGAAGGAACTTTGCGCGAATGGGTGTGTCAATAGACCGGCAAACGGATGGATCGGGAGATTCGACGTCGCCCGGTCTACTGCCATAGCTGCCCATTTGTGCTGCTATCTTCTTCAGCTTCTTGATGTCTGATTTATAGCCTCTGCAATCTAGTTTGAAGTAGATGATCTCGCGGACATAGAAATCAATCTCCTTTCGCAAGTCCTGTATTCTTGTCTCAGGGTCGTCGACGAATTGCAACCCTTTTTGTTTGAATTTCTCCTTCTTCAGACGCTTCTGGAGTCTGTCAATCCACCGATCGATGTCATCTTTCGAAGCAAGCGTCGCTAGGTCGGGAAGTGGATCGTCTTGCACGTCAGCATATAGCGTGAACGTCGCATGTCGTTTCACTTCGGCCTCTAGAAGCAGCTTGTGGTGGTCCAGCTGTCTTTCAACCATCGCCAACGCCTTGTTCTTTTCTGCAATAATGGTTTCACGTCGGATAATAGCAGTGCGCAGCTCATCAATGTGAATGTCATCCTGCTTAGTTTTCGTGAGCAACTGTCCCTGGATTTCCAGTTGGAGATTCAATTCTCGGCGTTCACTTTGCAGCTGCTCATAGCTTCGGCGCAATCGGTCCAGTTCCACATCAACTGCTGCGTTCCGCCTATCTTTTTCACGAATCTGCTCTTGCAGCCGCTCGATGTGCGCAATGAAAGCGGCGAGTGTTTTCGGTTCATCAGTCTCATTCTCGTTGATTGGGGACTCGTTTGCGAAAACAGTGCTCATGCTAGTGCGCGTGCTCTGACGATTGTCGACCGGTTGGGAAGGAAGCTGGATACCAGGCAGTGGTTTCGGGTCGAAAATTGATCTCTGCATCCGCAGGTTGAACAGCACCTCCTCTGCATCCACCTTGTCACAATTAGCCATTTCCAGTCGATGCTCGAGGTGGTTGATTGTGTTTTGCAGGGCCAGCGTGCTCTTCTCCAGTTGTTCGACTCTGCTTGCCTTTTTCTGATACTCATCGCACGTCTCTTGAATCTCGTCCAGCATGCGCTTCTGGTTCCTCTCTGCCTCTTTGGACTGGTTGAGTTTCGCCATCAGCGACTCGACCTGCCTCTGCAGCGCCACGTTGTTTTGCTTGTACATGTTGAGCTCACGTATCACGTCGCCATTGCCGACCTCGGGGCGCCTCGCAACGCTCAACTTTCGTTTGAGACTCTCCATCTCGGGGCTGTCGCGCGGCCGCGCCGATGACGTGCGGGTCTGCTGCTCGAGCGCAGAATTGAAGGACCTGATGGAACTGGCAGAGGTGGCGCCCGCCGTCGCCTGCGGCGTCTCCCGACTGGGCGATTGGGGTTGCTCGGTCGTGTCGAGCACGAACAAAAGATGGTTACTCGAAGCTGGGCAGAGTTTCAGTACTCGCTTGGGGTGACGGGTTGGAGGGGCAGGTGTGCGTGGTGGATGGGGCGGGGAAGCGGCGACGATGACGGTGAACTGGCATGGTGGGGCTTACCGTGGTGAAGGGTGCGCTGCGATTGCTGGTCCTCGAGCGCTTTGGTGTAGTTTCTGAGCGAGGCGACTTCTGCCGTATGCGCGTCGGCGAGGCTCGCTATGTGGGCTTCGTGCGAAACCCTCAGACTCGCGAACTGCGCCTGCAGCGTCGAGATGGTCTGGTCCTGCGCGGTGATGGTCGCCTTCAACTCGTCTACCTGTTTACTGCGCGTTGTTGTTGAGGCCGGCGTCTCGGACGGGCTAAGCTGTCGAGTTTTAGCATCTTTGCTGGGAGTGAAGTGAATTACAGAGAGCCCATCGCATCCTTCCCGAGTCGCAAAACAGGCTGGCGACACTAGGTTGCGCCACAGATGGCCAAACACATGTTATCTATCTGGTACGAGGGAAGGAAACAGCCAGCTCTGGTGAGCCCCTATCATATCGCCATGTTCTGTTTCCCAAGGCTCGTGGAGGTAACACTGACAGGATGGTGGAACATGAACACACGGGCTGAAACAGTTTCGTCATGCACGCAACGGCTCCAGCCGCTCGTCCAACAGGCAGAGAAGCGTAGTAGTATAAACAGACGTCACTTACTTCATCTCGGTGAGCAGTTGAGCCACCACCAGTTCTCCTCCAGGGCTTTCCCTCTACAATTAGCGGCGACGGCTGCAGTGGATGATCCGCACCCACGCGCGCCCGAGACGAGTCGGCGCTACTCGTCTGGTCTTCATTTGTGGTTGACACAGAGCATGTGGTGAGTTTACTATCCGTGGAGGGCGAGGTAACAAGGTTGGGTCGCGATGGGGATCGTCTTTGCAGGCTCGCTTCACTCAAGCTTTTCTTATGCTGCGGCACTTTCGATGCAATTGGCTTAGCAGTGGTACTGGAGCTAAGGGCGTTCCCGCTGTGGACCGACCTCATTGTGTTCCTGGTGGAACCCGCAAAGGGCGGTGGGGAAGGGAATCCCTGATTATCAAGAAGAATGGACCCAGGGAGCTCGACTGGTTCTGGAGTAGACGGAAGAGACGTGGAACGTGGCCGACTGGGAAGAGGCTTATGTATCGAGGCAGAGGCAGGCGTCCCGGAGCATAGAGTGGCGCCGGCTGCTGGCGAGCGCAGCATGTCATCCACAACGGCCAGCAGATTGGATGCTGATTTGGACAGAGCGGCATATTGGTGGGCAGACGCGGGACTCAGGAAACTGCGGCTGTTGGTTTTGTAGTCCGGGGGTACGATAGTGAGGTTGAGAGGGCGTCGTCGTCGCGGTCCGGTACTCTGTTCTGGCGGTCAGCGAATGAACGAGCTACACACCGCAGACGCATCTGCAGCCACCCTGGCCGCGAGGTTGACAACGCTCGTCAGAGGGCTTGGTGCTGCACCACCACGTCGACGCGCCTCGCCTCATTTATCCCGTGTGACAGCGCATTGTCTCCCCACGAGATGGTATCGTACCTCGATGTTGTTCGCCAGAAGGACCTCCTTGCCATGGTCGCCCACGCTCGTGTCGAGGATGGGCAAGAGACCCCCCGTGCGATGGTACGGCTCCGACGTGGACTGGCGCCCCTTGGACCAGGAGAAGAACTTGGTCCGAGTCGCCATTTTGACGCGCAGCCGGTGGCGCTCATGGGCAAAGCCTGGGGGTCGAGGCTGACATTGGATGGGATGGAAGCATCGCAGCGAGGGAGCGACAAGAGTGAGGACAGCGCGATCGCAAAGCGTTGACGGGCAAGTATATCAATGGGATGGGGCACTGGTAAGAAAGAATGCTGCGCCCTGCAATGGCCATGTCGGCTGTTCTTCTACTGGCGTCTAGGAGCATTCATCATCTACAAGCATGCCCACTTGGGGTCGGAATCTCACCCGTCCGCTCTGGGCGGCGCATGGTTGACTGGGGGCCGGGCGATCGCCTGCGTAGCAACGCGAGACGAGTGGGCAAAGACGCAGAGATGGACACGCACTGAAACAACTCGGGGAACGATTGCGTGCAACCGTGGCTGCTGTTTCACCGGGTTGCTTGGAGCGCACGAATCGACGTCTGGCGGGCGGGCACGGCGAAAGCTCGGGCCGCGCTCCAGTAAATCTTTCCATCTCCAACGCGATCCATCGTGCTTCGATGCAGTAGCAGTGAACGGCGTGCGTCGTCGCATATCTGCCCTTGCCTGATAATGTCCGAGCCGCGCACAAACCGGCACGAGTTGCGCTCCTCTGGACACGTCACGCCCACCTGCTAGATTTTAGCAACGACACACCGAAGCGCCGTCCCCGCCCCCATCTCGAAGCGCCGGGCGTCGGTCACTTGCAGCAGCTGGTCCCAGCATGGACCCCGCGCCGAACTCGAGAAGAGAGCAGGCCCGCGAGCTGTCACCATGGAGCGCACGACGTGCCCTGACGCAGCAGATAAGTCGCGGGAATGGTCATGTCCCTGCGCCCACGCCAACTCGAGATGGAGGAAGACCGCGCGCCGCAGAAGAAGGGAATGGCACAGGGCAGAGCACCGACGCTCGCTCTCCGCCGCGACGAGGAAGGTGGGATACGTCGCCTCCACGGAAGAAGTCTAGTGAACCCGAGAGAGAGGCTCCTCGAGAGCCCACAAGAGAGCGCAGGCCCAATGCCCGCAGCCGAGACGCCTCTCCGGAGCCGTACCGCAAGCCGCGAAGACAATCGAGAGAGAGGACGCGCGAGCGCTCAAGGGACAGGCACGGGGACAGGCACAGGGACAGGTCGCGAGACAGGTCGCGGGACAGACGGCGTGACCGATCCTTAGACAAGAGGCGAGACACATCAACAGACCGCAAGCGCAATCGCTCCAGTGAGAAGGTCAGGGATAGGCGGCGCGACCGTTCTAGGGACAAGAATAAGGAGGGGGTGAGGGAGAGGAAACGAGACCGTTCCCGAGAAAAGGAGAGGGACAGGCGAAGAGACCGCTCCAGAGACCGCTCCAGAGACCGCCATAGACGCCGCTCCCGCTCCCCTATTCCCTACCGCTCGAAACGTCGTACTCGCTCTCCTTCCCGATCATCCTCCCCACCCCCAAAACGCAGCAAACGGACCCGCTCACCCTCGCGCTCTCCCGTACCGCGTTCCAAAAAGCCGCTTCCATCGCAGGAAATCTCTTTCCGCGGCACCAACAACAGCGAGCTTGCACCTACGAAATACGGCGGCGCGCCTGCCAACCTCGAGAAGCCCAACTTCAAGCCCACCGGCGTACTAGCGAAGGCCGCGAACAAAGTTGAGGGCACGAAGATATCGCTCAAGTACCATGAGCCGGCAGAAGCGCGAAAGCCCTCGCCGACACAGCAATGGCGTATGTTCGTGTTCAAAGGGGAGGATGTGGTGGATACCATCCAACTGCATACACGCAGTTGCTGGTTGCTCGGCCGCTCGCAACAAGTCGTTGACTACGTGCTCGAGCATCCGAGTAGCAGTGGCCAGCATGCCGTTATTCAATTTCGCTACATACAAAAGACAGTGGAGGATGAATATGGTGTCAAGAAGCAGAAGGGCAGGGTGAAACCCTACATCATCGATCTCGAATCAAGCAATGGGACGGAATTGAACGGCGACCGGATTGAGACGTCAAGATATTTTGAGCTCCGGGACAAGGACATATTGAAGTTTGCGGGCAGTGAGCGCGAGTACGTGATTATGCTTCCCCCGCCCGAGGTCAAGTAGCCCTTGTTGGGGATCCGAGTAGGCTACCTGCAAATGTCCGAGCATTTACAGCAAAAGTAGCCGTGATGAGGAATCGCCGTCTTGGAGCTCTGTCGACGCATGTTTGTGACTGTGTGGGACAAGCGGTGCCCTCTGGTGGTAAGGCGCGGCCAAGTCCGAAATGGAACGGGGGCGTTAGTCACGGCAGGCTCCAGCAGCCCCAAGGCAAAGTTTCCAGGCACCCTTTGATGCTACCTCGCAATATTCAAGTATTTTCAAAGTATCCCCACTGCTTAGCCAAACAATCTACATAATTTTAGAGTTGTTCGTGTTCAGAATGACAGCCTCGCTCCTTTCTTCCTTCTTCCCCTGCCTCACCCCACCATGTCATTTCATCCCCCACAAGAATAGCACTTCTGCAGCACCACTCCTCCAGTCTAACCCATCTCTTCGAAAGAGTCTTTTCTTCCATTCCTCAGGCCTACTATATGGGCTCTCGCAATCGTCATTTTCAGATTCGCCCTCTTCGCCCTTCCCCGCGGCATTTCCTGGCTCTACGTAACCACTCACGAGGCTGAACCCAGCTTCCATCATTCGATCTTATACCGCTTGAGGAACGACTGGGGCGATTAAAACGCAGCCTTTGAGCTGTCAGGGGCTCGGCCCTGAATGCCTGGTCGCTGTTGGCCAATGGCAGATAAGTGGCTGTATTGGCGGCTTCGAAAGCTGTGGCGGAGCCCTACGTGCTCGGTTAGGCTTGTCTAGTAGCTCTATGTCCTCTCAAGCTTTTGCTCAGTCTGAGGCCACATTCCGCAAACACGGAAACATTACGGCTGAGCTCTAACCGTTCGGCTGGCGGTCGCAGCTGTGTACAAAACCATCGGGCACCCATCGCAGCCTTCTTGTATTACACTCACCCTCTCTCACATATCCGTAAGATCCATCCGCGATACATTCGTGCGACATTATACAATATGGACGATTGATTACGATTGGCGAGTCACGACTACCGTACCAAATATTCGGTTCCAGTCATGGACATCCCGCCAACTGAGCAGGAAGCCAAGTCACATATTGGACTGATTAGACGCGCAAAAGGCCTCGATGGGCCCGAAACGAATACCTCCGATCTTGAGAATGCGCTGATCATGTAAGTGGGCCTGGACATGGATTAGTGTTCGTATGCGAACTAACTCTGACTCTCATAGCCTCTCAGAACAGCTCTATCAGAAGTCTACGCACTTTCTATCCGAACTGATACAGAATGCCGATGATAACTCTTACGAAACGTCCGCACCTACCCTAAACATCACCTTCACATACAGCAATAAAACACTCCGAATCGACTGCAATGAGATTGGTTTCGGCAAGTCGAACGTTGAGGCCATATGCAAGATCGGACGGAGCACAAAGGCTAGCCTGGGAAATTCGACAAGATATATTGGGGAAAAAGGCATTGGTTTCAAATCGGTCTTCAAAGTTGCTGATGTCGTCTCAATTTCCTCCGGCCACTATTCCTTTAAGTTCGACAAAAAGGAGACGCTGGGCATGATTGCGCCGATCTGGGCCGAGTTTCCCGATCTTCGACTTCTACAGAACACCTCAGTTCTCCTGCAGCTGTCGGCTGATTACGACACCGGAGAACTCGAGGATGAGCTTAAATCCCTTGACCCTAGACTTCTGATGTTCCTGCGCAAACTCAAGCGAGTCAATGTGACAAGCTATGGCAAGTTTGGAAAAGTATGGCGCAGTTCTTTGGGACGCCATGATGCACCCCCATCCCTACAAGGGGCCAGCAGGGTCAACCTTCACCACGATGCTGCATTTTCGTCATTCGAGGTCATCAGATTCCCGGTATACGACATGCCGAAAGACATCAAACGTCTAGGCTGTACTGCTTCCGAGATCTTGCTGGCCTTTCCCGTCGGCCCGAGTGGTGAACCCTGGATTGCGCCACAGAAAGTTTATGCTTTCCTTCCTATAAGAGACCATGGCTTCAAGGTTGGTGTCCTCTTACCGCTGTTACAGATCATCAGCCCTGACATCTTCAGTTTCTCATGCAAGCCGACTTCCTACTCATTGCTAGCCGTGAAGACATCGACGTGTCGTCCGCTTGGAATCGTCGTTTGCTGGTGGCAATTCCAGAAGCATTCCTCCAAGCAGTTCAGATACTCAACAAGGGCGATCTGCGTTACTCTTGGACGAGATATCTCTCCGATAGGCCTCCTCTATCTGACTTTTTTGAGCATCTAGAATCAGGAATCCGTCAGACTCTCTCCAAGGCAGAAATTATGGAGTCGCTCTCTGGAGAAGTCGTTACGCCGATGACTCTCAAATTCGTACCCGCAGAGTTTCGCGATGTGCAAGGCATGCCTCTGGTCCAAACGGAGCGCACTATGTTAAAATACATGTCCCCCAAGTATGTCATTGACGACAAGGCGGCGTTCATTCGTCTCGGCGTTCAAGAGCTTAGTACGAGCGAGTTCATCGATGATTTGCAGTCTTACCTTTCTATCGCTCCGGAGACTTTCCAAGCAATGTCTAGCTCGTGGCACTCCTCTCTAGCCGAAGCTCTGATTCACGCAATACACCGCGACTCTCGAATCAAAGAGAGAGTATCGAATCTCGCTATAATTCCCTTGAAAGATGGACGATGGGTTGCATCTAGTCGCCAGCCGACTTGTTTCGCCAATGCAACTGAGATGCTTAATATTCCAAGAGGCATATCGATAGGCGAAATCGACCCGAAGGCAATTTCTCAGGCATCACGACGGAGTCTGTTTTCTCATTCATCACGAAGGAGTCTGTTCATCCTCTTAGGAGCTAGGACATACAGCAAGGACTTGGTTTGCGATGCTATAGTCAACGCACAGGGCCTGGGGAATTTTGACCCTCATGCACTTGACGCTAGCGATCTCATATCTCATGCCGTCTTTTTGTTCCAAGCGGGCTGGAAGAACCCTGGTGATCACGATCTTTGGGTTGCGACCGAAGATGGTATTGCCAAGCGCGGCTCAGAGACATTTGCGGATTCTCTGCGACCGCATTCTGCTAAAGCTCTTTTCAAGCACATGGGAGTACGTTTCGCGTTTCTTCACAAGGGCTACTCCGAGGCTATCAGCTCGTTACACGGGTCATGGATGGGGTGGATGTGCGAGCATCTCCATGTCGCCGAATATCCTCGCCTGGTGCTAGCTCTTAGCCCAAAGCTCGTTTTGGCGAAAGACTTCCGGGCCTAGACGGAAGATGTCGATCCACTTCAACTTCTCCTCCTCCTCCGCGAACGCTGGGATAGCTATGCTCAGAACTTCGTGCCCCAGGAGAATCCTGAACCCGAAGTAGAGAGTTCAAAAGCTAAGCTTCGTGAGAAGATGGCGGCTCTTGCAGTGCCTTGTCAAGGAGGCGGGACGTATCCTCTCGGCCAAACTGTTCTCCCACTAACAGATATCATGTTCGAAGACGTACATTCGTCAACTTTGGTTCAAGTTCCAACGCCAGAGGACACCCGCTGGAAATTTTTGCGACACTTCGGCGTCATCGTCGATGCTGGTGTAAGTCAATACGTGCAATATCTCCGCCGGATGAAGGACTCTGGGGCGTCTGTAAAGCGCGTGACGGAGATATATAGGCAAATACAGTCACACGCTGCTGAAAAAACGGAGGAAATCAAGTAAGGCCACCCAATATATGCTTAGATTTCCTAGACCATCCACCCACGGCTCGGCCCCTGTCTAGTATAGCTAACTCTCCTACAGGAGCGTCTTCCAAGCCGAGGATCTTATCTACATTCCTTCTGCAAGAAGTCGGGGCAATGGCATTTGGGTGCGTTCGTCTATTTGTGTCTGGCATGGCCCCAAGTGGCTCCGCAAGACGCCCTGCCTTAAGGACACCTATCCCGATCTCTATCCTTTTCTCTGGTTCACATTGGGAATTCATAATACCACGTGGAAGACGATAATCGATGAAGCTGAATACATTGACGCCTCCGATGACGTGGACTACATTTCCGAGGTATTCAAAGCGATCAACGACTGCCTCGAGGAACACAAGGACTCAAGCACAAGAGCAGATATCGTCAAATCGCTCAAAGATGCTCATATATTTCCCATAGATGCTGGGAAATCGGGTTGCGTCTTCGACTACATGAGCACGGCACAGGACCTTGATATGTGGTTCATTGCCGACCGTTGGCATTTGAAAAAAAGCTTTGACGGACTAGTACCTCTTCTTGCTCTGAGTGTGGAAGTCGTCGAGAAGATACAACTTACAATATCCATGCTAGGACTCCGGGATCGACTTTTATCGCAAGCGGCTGGAGCAAACGCAAAAGTGAGTGGCTCGACGCAACCACACCCGGTATTCACAAGTTCACTCCGGGCAAAGGCTAGACATATCGCACGGTAAAGCGCTCAAGAGTCACCTTGAATCCAAAAGCTGACACATGAAGCAGAATACTTCCAAAAGATCACTTGACTCGCACTGAAATTATTGCGCAACTATGCAACCTCATCGTCTACACTTCCGAAGAAGTAGTAGTACAATGGTCCATCAAGGCAAAACATGGGGAAGTACTCGGCCGTGCAGATTCTGGGCGGGTCAAGATCACCAACAAAGGAAAAACTATGAGCATCTACCTTCGCCAAAAGGATGCGGATACTGGACACACCCCACTGGAGCTGCGAGAAAATCTGACGAAGTTGTGCGGGTTCGACGACGCTGTACAAATCAGGCTTCTTGACTTTATCCTATCCGAGCACGAACTTGACGAGATAGATAATGAGCTTTCGCGCAGGGGATTTCCAAAATCCGTTCCCGAGTTTGATGATCTACCAATAGACGCAGGCGGTCTCTCTGAATTTTGGAAGGCCAAACCCTCCCAGCGAACGGTCGACAGCCGGCGGCGATTTTGCGGCCGAAAGCCGAACATGAGACGACACCAAACGCGGGAAGCAGCATCTGATCTACCGGACACCGTACAATCTTTCTTGAGGAAATTCAACATGGCGAATTCGTTTCAAGGTCGGCTTGCTCGACCGTGGGCCGAGGCGGAAGCAGACCAAATGCTTGCTCACCTATGTCGTCTGGAGAATATTGATCCGTGGATGCTTCTGCCACAAAATCGAAGCAACTGAGATAATTTGTTAAAGTCCAGAGATCAAGCTCCAGGCACAGTGACTGGGGTGCATTGGAGTACTGGGCGAGACATACACCACAAGGGTCACCTTCTGAAAACTAACAATAGCTTCCCAGCAACTATCCACCAGGACAGTCGGCGGAATATTCGGATCAGCGTTTCCACGGCTATTCAAAACACGGTCGGGGAGGACATGCTCTTCGCTGCTGAGCTCTACGTAAGCGAATCCCAACTCCTCCTAACATGACGTTCTCTAACACCTACTTAGGTCTCGCGATTGCTTGAGAAACAGTTAGGGTCTGCATTCGTCCCTGAAGCCCACTGGACAAGCCCATTACGGAGTAAAGCAGGGCTGTTGCCATACTCGAAGGATGGCGTGACGATGTCGACGTTCACCATTAAAGATGTACATGGGGCTTTCTCAAACCTCTTGATAAGGAATGGTTACAGAAAGGCTGCGTCCTGGCGGCCTTCACCAACCTTTCATGTTGAAGTGGTCCCCTCTGAAGGGGACCTGACGGAAGCCTTCCGTTTGGACCCTAATCAAGTTTGCAAGGTTAGTGCAACCACTCATTACCTCCGAAAACTTTACCAAACAGCGAGAGTGCAACCCCGAGCATGTCCCATATAGCAAGCGGCGTCTGTAATGAAGAATCTTTCACGACAATCATCGCTCTTGGAACGCAGCGATATTACCCTTGTTAGTTTGATATAATATATCAGGCTCTAGCTTTACACCAAACTAATACACTCCAATAGGCGTGGGCATGCCACATCAATATGACAAGCTTACCTCCATCTGAGGTATACGTACTAGCTCGGATCATTAACGTACGGAGCAAGCCAGAAATTGCGTTCTTCATCGATCCATGGAAACTACATGCTAAAGGTTTGTTGACCCTTGAATCGATAGCTCAGCACGAAGCATCGTTTCAACGAGAAGCGAAGGCCATATACTTGAAGGGCTCCGAAGAGCTCTTTCAAGGCGGAAGAGAGCAGGAAAGGAGCTTCGGCAGGTTGTTCCACAGACGGAAACACAGTCGGGATACCCCTTCGCAACAGCCAGTGGACTTGTTGTACCGATATGAGCGCTTGCAATTCGACGAGACGAGAATTCTGGAACTTTTTCCCGGGGAAGAAGACGCGCCTCTATCAGGAGAGGTATGCCATATGAACCTTGCAAAGCCACAACCCTATTTCGCCCTATCCTATGTATGGGGCCCTGCCATGAAGTCCCACCTGCTTAAGACATCCCAGGGGGACATTCCATTGACCACTTCTTTGGCCGCGGCCCTGAAGCGACTACGCACGGAAAAGGAATCGGTGTACGTTTGGGCAGATGCCATCTGTATCAACCAAAGCGACGACCATGAGAAGGCGATACAGATTCGAATGCTTCCAAAGATCTTTCATTCTGCAGAAGTTGTTCTTGGATGGATCGGCGACGAGAGCGAGGACAGCAGCAAAGCTATCCAGACATTGCTGCAAATCCGTACTTTGGAAATATCGCCTACGGATTGGCCCGACGAGCTTCCAGATATTCCTGATACTTGGCGCAATGGTGTACCTCCTCCTGACGATAACATATGGTGGGCGATCCGAGATCTTTTCAAGCGGGAGTGGTTCTCCCGTGTGTGGGTCATACAAGAGGTGGTCTTGGCTTACGAACTTAAACTGATGTGCGGCAATTACAAGGTTGATTGGGATGATATTGTTAAAGCTGTAGAGATTTGTTTGGACAACGACGCCGACCTTCTCGGTGCTGACTCATACCTGAGGCAAATCCTCCCATCACTCAAACCGGCTTACGCCCTGGGATTGACTAGACGCGCATTCGAGGACAAGCGGATCTCCAACCGCTTCAACCTACTCTCACTCCTCGATGTATTTCAATACGCCGAATCTACTAAAGAGTGCGACAAGCTTTTCTCGATGTTGGGTATTGCTTCCGACTCCAGCGATGCAGTTTTCGACCCCGACTACTCCTCGTCCTTGGAAAATGTGGTGCGCAGATACGCCCAAGAATTCGTCAGACGCGGTAACGCCCTGGATATGCTCTACAGAGCGGGTATAGCCAAGTCGTATAGTTTCAGTTCGTGGACTCCGAAGTGGACGGGCGGGGAGCCATGCAGAACGATATCGACGTGGCGAGGGACAGAAGGCGTCTTCGCTGCCGCCGCGTCAACGCACTCTCAGGCGTCCATCTGCGCCCAAAATCCAACCCTCTTGAAGGTATTAGGCAGCCATGTCGACACCGTTGTCAAAGCCAGCTCTGTGAGCATGCGGGACAGAGAAATCATCACAGTAGTCAATGACGCGCACGTACTCATCGATGGTCTAGGCGTCTACCCAACCGGCGAATCTCTCGCTACGGTAAAGCTCAAAGCACCTATCGGTAGTGCAGTTGCACCCTGCACTGATGACGTAGCATCGATCGAAGACATTACAATTTCGGCTGACGACCAAGAAGAATTCGATGATCCCGCGCTCAACAACGCCTTCGACTGGAACGACAGCTTCACAGCTGTTCATTGCCCTCCCGACATTGTCAATCTTCTCCAACAGCCGAAGCACAGGCGTGAAAAGAGTTGGAAGTACTGGACCACTGCGGCGGCGTTCATGAAGCGGCTCTCCGATGGGCGTTTCTTTATTACGAGAAGGGGCTATGTGGGGGTTGGACCGCCGCAGACAAGAGTTGGTGATCGACTCTTTGTATTGCATGGAGGCGCTGTGCCGTTTCTTGTGAGTGAGAGTGAGGATGGGGCAGGTGTGGAAGCATTGGTCGGGGAGGCGTATGTGCATGGGATTATGTATGGCGAGGGTATGGAGTTTGAGGGTGTGAAGATGGAGGCCGTTGTTCTAGGGTGAGGACAGGGCCTATAGAGATCTTACAGTCACATGAAAAAAATATGGTTCGCCAAGCACCCCACCAAATGCGACACCTATCAACACCTATACTTCAGCCATCTACAACATGCCCCCACAACGCTCGTTCGGCACAGAAATTAGTGCAAATCGTCGCCCTAATGGAGAGCTATCTATCGACGCGCGGAATAGTATTATTTCGAAATCTGAGGCTGGCGCAACAACAGCAGAGCTCGCGGCTGAGTTCTCGGTTACATCCAAATGCGTACGCGACACCCTTCGCAGATACAGCGAAACAGGTAGCAACGCTGATCGCCCTGGCCGTGGGCGTCCTCCTATACTCACGAAGAGGGAGAAGAGAACCCTATTACGCCATGCCCGAAAAACCCCAAAGATTCAGTATAAACAGCTTATCGAGGAAGCCCACCTAGGGAAGGACTACTCCCGCCGCACAGCCTACAAAGCCTTGAAAGATGAGGGCCTTACCAACTTCAGAGCAAAGAGAAGGCCTAAGATCGATAGGACTACTGCTTAGAAACGCCTAGAGTTCTGCCGCGCGTACAGGAATATCGATTGGCGTGATTCTAGAATTCGGTTCTCTGATGAGTGCTCAGTTCAGAAGGACGTAGGGCCAAATACTGAGTGGGTTTTTCGATACCCAGGAGAGAAATGGAATCACTCTATGATTACAGAGCAGACTACTGGCCGAGCGCCCCAGTAGATGGTGTGGGCTTCTATATGGATCGATTCTAGAAGGCGTACTCAGAGATCTCCACTCATCATCATGGAGAGGGACCCCAACGCCCCGCGCGGAGGTTATTCAGCGAATAGCTATTGCAGCGCCCTCGAGGAAGGCCTTCTGCCTAGTTATCAGGCAGGAGATCGATTCATGCAGGATAACGCGCGTATCCATACTGCGCGCAGTACGGCAGAGTTCCTAGAGAATCACGGGATTTGGACTATCGATTTCCCACCCTATTCACCAGACCTCAACCCTATTGAACACCTATGGTGGGCACTCAAAAAGCTACTCCATGAGCACTACCCTGATCTATCGACTCGCGGGCGAGGGCAGGATGAGTGGAATCAGTTCTGTGAGGCGTTGAAGGACTGTTGGCGTAGGATCCCTACTTCGCTGATTCGCAAGCTCATTATGAGCATGAAGCGCAGAATTCAGGCCTGCCAGCGCGCGCGTGGGTATCAGACGAAATATTGAGCTTCAGTTACCCTGGAAAACACGAAAAAGCCATGTATTTACTATATAGTTCACTATAGTGGGGGGGTGTTGATGGGGGCAGATCAGCCGCCGAATTCGGTATAGACCCTTGGCGAACCATATTTTTTTCCTAGTACTGTATAACGGCGTTTTAGGGAGACTGACATTAGCGTTGAAGCGTTCTGTATATACTTCGTTCGGGCATTGTGATCTTTATCGGGTTGTTCATAGATTCTTTTATAGACTACTCCATATATACATCATCTAAGTACCTTCCATTCTCTCATCCATGAAACTCAGTCCACAACGCCCAGCGGAAGGAAAGAAATATAATCGACAGGTGCAGGTTCAATTCCATCCGGCTTCCCTACAATCTTCACCACGCTCCCCTTTACAACCGGGATATTTTTAAACGTAATCCTCGTCGCAGAATGTCCATCCAGATACACACTCGGCGCATGCCCCAACTTATCCTCCAAATCGCCCTTCCAAGCCCCAACGGTGCGGTTGTTGATGGAAAGCTGGTATTGCGCGCGCCCGCCGATGACGTCGTAGTAGTTCACCGCTACATCATATGTTCCAGAGCTAAATGTAACGTTCGCTGTTGCGGTCCCGATGGTGGAGTTGGAGGGCGTTACGATAGCGGAATGCGTAGGTCCGGAGGCAGCATGGAAAGGTTTCACAGCATACGTTTTGTAACCGTCGAGGACCATGTTTTCGGCTTCTATGCGGTAAGAGTAGTTGCCGACGCGTTTTGCTTCATCCGCTATACCAGAGAGATTGTGGTAGAATTGGTTTATCGAGTCACGCCAGACGAGCGCGTGGCCTGCTTGATAGATCTGCTTGAAGAGGACGTGTTCAAACCTCTCCCTGTCGATCTTCCCCTTTAATGAGGACCATTGGGTGACGAACGTCTGCGCTGTAGCGGCACCGGCGTAGTGCGCGTCGTAGAAGTGTTGGATAACCGTTTTGCCAGATTTGAGACGGTGCGTGTACGGTACGTGGTGGAACCACAACAGAAGATTATCAGGTGTTGTCTCGATGTTTTCGAATTGCTGTGCTATAGCTGGTGCGTACTGGCCTGCATTCCTAGTTCCGTTTTTAACAGTGCGATCCATGCCAATGCTAACCCTGTCGGCCCGCGTCCACTGTCCCCAGCCGTTGTTGTCCTGCGACGCGGGGTTGGGTCCGAAGTGTGTATAGAGAATGTCGGTTAATGTCTGAATACCGAGGTTTCCGGTGTAGTTTTCGTAGGCGGGCCAGGAGGCTAGTGACATGGATGTTATGGTGGAGAGGACAAGCGGGTCGAAGCCGAAGGTTAGGCGCGTCCAGTCTTCCAGGATCTCGGCGGAAGAAAGGGAGGGATCCCATGTTAATTTGCCATAGGCGTAGAGGTTCTGTAAGCGTTAGCGGTTGGTGGGCTGAAAGGAAGGAGAAAATAGGGACAAGCACGTACGGACATGGCGAGGTGGCTCCCTAGCCAGGTTGTATTCGTGCCAACGTTTACTACGCCGGCGGAGCCGCCTAGAGGTCTTCGGAAACGTTCGCCTGAAACGATATCTTTGACTCTAGAGACACTGTTGTCAACCTTCATGTCGAAATCGAGAATCTCCTTCCATAAGGGCGCTGAATATACCAAGTGGTCTTGCTGGCCCAGGTACTCTTGCGTGACTTGCAGTTCAATCGCTGTGCTTGTCTTTCGAAGTGTGGAGAAGAGCGGGGAAGCTGGTTCACGGACCTGAAAGTCGATGGGTCCGTATTTGATCTGGACGACGACATTCTCGTCAAACTTGCCATCGAGGTCCTTGAAGAACTCCACAGCAGCGTTTGCGCGATCAGCCGTCCAGTTTGCGGGATTGATATGATTGTCGTAAACAAAAGCACGAAACATGACTACACCGCCGTGAGGCTCTACCGCGCGAGCGAACATGTTGGCGCCATCGGCGAGGGTGCGGTTGTACGTCAACGGACCGGGTTGGCCTTCGCTGTTCGCTTTGACGAGGTAGCCCGCCATCTAGGTACAGAGTCAGTAAAGTGCGGTAGTGCCGGGACTGGTACCTGTATGTCTCAGTGAAACATATATCCTTTGCTAATGATAATTGTTTCAGGCGAGATATACACTTTGTACCCTAGGGTTGCGTACGTCTGGCACCCGAGCATATAGCTTATTCGTGATGTTCGCCCACCATGCATCGACTGCGGGATCTAACGGGTCGAACGTTCGAAGACCACCGAAATCTCGAGGTGATGCGAAGTTCAGCGATATACCCAACTGCACGCCATATGGCCTCATAGCGTCCGCCAGCCTCCCCAAACCCTCAATGTTCCTAGTGCTGAGTAATGTCCAGTTCGCATTGACGTTGTTAACAACAATCCCATTTATGCGGATCGATGCTAGGAGTCGAGCGTACTCAGCAACCCTCGTTACGTTATCGGTAACGAAACCGTTACGGAAAAAGATAGACGGCCCTGCATATCCACGTTCAATGCTCCCGTCCAGATTATCCCACTGATTAACCCATCGAATAGGTGCATGCGGATTCTCGACTACGGTATCTTGTTCGAAATTTCCCTGCGCAACGCGAGAGAGATACTCGAAAGCGCCGTACAGCGCACCCCGCTCGTTTTGCCCTAGAATGAGTACATTATTGCCTTCGGTACTGAGGTAAAATCCGTCTTTTTCAAGGTCCTCGGCTTCGCCGAAGTCACCATAGGTTCTGCTGTACGCGTCGACGGTGCCGACAATAATGGATGGAGTTTGAGTTTTGCGTGTACCGTTCGTGCTGAGGCTAAGTTGTTTTCCCAAAATGCCTTTAATCCCTTCCTGAAGTTCATGGCCTGCAGTGTATACCGGACTGCTATTTGTACTATTCAATGCGACAATAGAAGAGGGAAGGGACCGATAGCGATTGGCATTTGGGACGGGCGCGTACCGCAGCCACGCGCGTTGGCCGTCCTCGGCCACGACGAGACTGAAGAAAACGACAAAAAGAGGCAAGAGCAAGTCCATCATATGATACCTATCGTGGACTTTTCATCACGCCGTTTTATCGGAGCCGATATCCATGCTATATACTATTATAAGGCGCCCTGTCGTATCATCAATTGGAGCAATTTGGACTGCTTGTCGTGATATCATCGCAGGAGATGCCGTCAATTCAGCCTAAACAGCTAGGGACGGTAAATTTTAGTTACATGGAATTAATGTTAGTGTGCGGAGAGACGCGCTGACTTTTAGATCGACTGCGGTGATGATGGCCCGAAGTGTGGAGGCGGAACAGGTGAGTGGTGGATGAAATGTGGGGAAGCTTACATAAGGCCTCGGCTCCATGAGACATTCTCCCCTTTTCTTGGTCTGAGCCAACATGTACGGTCGTTGTGCGCTCAAAGAGCAAACGTTAAGTACTCCTCTTCATGAGTTACAATAGGTCTATCTATGCTTTCATCTTACTTTCCCCATCTACAACACTCCGTCGCATTCCGCTCATCTCACCACGTTAGGATGGCACGGGCTAGCGAATACCGCACTAGATTTGGTTAGTATTCTATAGAAATATGTTAGCGCGACACGTAGACATTTCTACGAGCGAACTATTCGGTGAATTAGGACCATCTGGTGGCTTAGAGCAACATGATGCACGGAAAATCCAGCTCTCAGTCGTACAGCTTCGACCTAAGTAAAATGTTGCTACCAGCCCCAGCGTTGAAGGAGAAGCCATTGATCGTGAAGTAATTGCCACGGTTACAACATGCGCTCACCAGTGTGCTTGGACTGGCATACTTTCATGCTCGATTCGGCCTTTCCTTTGATGTCGTAGAATACTGCTGCGATATGGTTACTAGTTAAACCCTTACCAACTAAGAAGTTGTCAACTGCATTCATCGTCGCACAGTCAACGCCACTGGCCCGGAAGCTTGGTTCGATTATACTCTCAAAGCGTTAAGGTCAAACCTAACGAATCTTGACCATTCGACGGCTATCACGGAATGTGATCCCACAAAGCGAACTCATTCGAACCGTGCTACAATTAAACTGCTTCTTGCTTCACAGGAAGACGTTCCAGTCGAGCAAGACCTACTGTTCCCGACGGGACACTGAAGTGCAGGGGCATCTTCCTTGTTCCGCAATACTGTCTTTAATCAACATACAGTTTCTTGGTTGCAATTAGTGCCTTTCCAGCAACCCTCTGCCTTCTTCTGGCCGGAGTAGCGTTTGGCTACCGTCAACATGGGGAAAGGACAAATCGTTATGCATTTATGGAGAAGGTCCTGACGAATACTTCGGATATCTTGGTAGCATCGGCCGCCAGCCGAAGATGCAGCGTCCGTGCGGAAGGATCTGCCTTTGGAGATTTTTGTTGAGTGGAGATCTAGTGAGTGGCAATGAGTGACTAAACCCGAGTAGAACAAACAGAACACTTGAGTACCATGGTATTAGTGACACTACTCGCTCGTCAACTTTTCCCTCACTCGCATTCCGTCGCACTTCCGAGATCAAACTATTCGACTTTTTGCCATCATCTCATCAACTCGCAATGCTCCGCAGTCCAACTGAGCTCCCTCGAAAGGCCCGTTTCGTCACATGTTGCCTCTTGTCTCTCATATCGGTGGCCGTTTTTTAACCCCTGTTGGCATGGCCAGCACTCGTAAAAGCGTTTTTAATCTTCCTTCCTCCCATTGCAAGCCCAGTTGCCCGCACCACGTTCTCTCCGAAAACCCGCCCACCGCATTTATACTGCATACCTCTATCGGCGGTGCTCGTCGTCCTCGGCAAGGCCGCAATCGCCATTCAGAAGCAGAGCAACGTCGCTACTCATACCGTCAATCCATATAACTGGAAATCATAAGCCTGGACAATACATTTCGCACTGTCTTTCTTCATTCTCTCCGAATGCAGATTCTACCGACTATATTTCGAAGCAAGAGAGTTCGGGCTCAGTCTAGATGCTCTTCTAAAGGCCCTCTACGCGAATATCGACCATGGATTCGAAGAAAGCAAAGATGCTTTCGCCTACTACCACACTCCGCTGCCGAATGGCAAACACTACCACCCTGAAATGGCTGGACCTCCGCGGCTCCAGTCAAATTACTGGCTTTTGAGAATAGGCGATCTGAATGCCTTGATGACACGGAATCCAAACATTGGACGGGATATGGAATTGGGGTCCCGTCCGTCGCGTAGGTCTTGCAGAGCACTCGTAGCTTCAGAAAGAGCCAAGACATCTCTCTTCTCTAGCCAGACCATGCCAATAATGAGTCGGGGTGCGTTGCAGCTTGTCGATGGATTGAGCGCGTGCTAGACTTGAGATGAGGTCGAGGGCGCTGTTTCGCTAGTAACGTGCCCTGCAGTGAGATTTAGCCGATCAGTTGTGTCAACCCTGTGGATGGCTCACTATACTGGACCCCCGCAATGGCCGGGTGACGAATATGTTTGAGAAATGGGTGTTTGGTTAAGAGAGCTATATGTGGATCGTCTGAACGAAGAGCTGCGCTAGCTTCAAAGTTGAGGTTGAAGCTAGAATAAGTGGGAGAGGCTCGTTATAGAAGGGTAAAGTTTACAGCTACAGTGAGCTTTCCGCATTGACCTCCACTAGGCTTCTCTGAGCACGCAATAGATAGCTGTTTGCTCTTCACCGCCATGGGTGCCTCGAGGTCACGAGGACCTTTGTGGTGTTTCTGAACGTCCTCGATAGGGTGTAGATCTGGAGAGTTTGGCGGCCACTGGATGAATTTGACGCCTGCTTGATCGAACTCAGCTTTTAGCAATCGACGAGTTTTTACATGTGCTGGGGCAGAGTCATCCGTAATATAGACTTTCTTGCCAGGGTTCTCAGCGACGATAGGTTTGAAATATGGGATTAGAAGCTTCCTATACACCTCGAAGGCGTACTAAACACAGTCGATACCGCCTGTAGAGTCGCGTTCAAAATACTCAGCTTTGAACACCTGCTTAGGGCTCTTCTGGTGGCGATAGCCCTTGCGTAGGCCCGGGCGCTGGCCCCGGGGAAGGCGGGCATTTGAAGCCTTGATTTCCTTGTTTATTCTCTCCATTTGTTCAAACTCAGTTATACCAGAGGTATTATAGCCCTCTTCTTTGCTCTTCAACCTCATCTTGTAGTCGTGAATTCTCAATATTTAACTTCTCTGGTAGCTGAGTGGTGATACGCTTTTCTTCTGGTTCCCAGATAACCTGCGGCCGGGACCTCTGAGGGAGCCGAGCAGGCGGCTGCCCACCGCATGAGCCCGAAACGCTCAGGAGGAACGTGTTGGGCATCTTTATAACTCTTATCGCCTTCCATGATACTAAAATTCATTGCCAGAGCCTCCAAACCCTAGGGCGTACTCATCAACAGCAATTAGGATGAGGTTTGAGGGCAGAGGCTCATCACGAGCGACATATTCTGCAGCATCTTCACTCGAAACTCCAGCCTTTTCCTCTAGATCAAAGGTATAATTAAGCCGCAGCTTTCGATCGTTATCATCAAGCTTGTCTTTTCTAGGCCGCCGGCAGCGTTTAATTCGTTTGGGATGCTCGGCGTCGAGCTCGGCGTGGATGGGATCGAGTGCGACGTTTCGGATGGTCGTCTCTTTGAGAGGCTCTCGGTGTAGCTTTCTGCGTTCATAGTTAACCGCGTCGGTTCGTTGCCAGTTCTTATACTGCAGAATTTGCGCCCGGATTTCATGAGAGTCGTTAGAACCAGGCTCAATTACCGTAGGAGGCATCCCGGCGTTGGTGTAGTGGAGGTGGTTGAGAAGCTCGAATAGATCATCACTGTGTGCGCGTTCGCGGGTTCTTTTCCAGAATTTCTGTGCGGCATCAGGCCGGCATCCAAGCTTTTTGGGAATCTCGACCCAGCCCAACCCAAACTGTACATAATACCCAACAATTAGGATACGGATCGAAAGAGGGATATCAGAGCTAGCAGTAATTTTCATATCGAACAGTAATTTTGTGTCGTTGCTATTCAATATATCTATACACATTTCCTTTGGATGAGGTGTGGATGTTTTCCAGTAACTGCGCTAGTGGGCGCACTGACCATCTAATTCACGTGACTGAAACTCATGGCGCGGGCCGGTGGTACCGAAGAACTGCACCGCCACCAGGCAATCTCCAGCGGTGGCTGGTCTGGGCGATCCTTAATGCTATGCTTAGATCCTCCAATCATCGTAGAGGAATAGACGGCGGCTTATGGTCGACTCTAATTCGTCCGCCAAAATTGCACAGCAATGCAGGCGCGCCAAGCAAAACGTCCTCCAGCTGAAGTCGCTGGCAACACAAGCTGGCTCTTCATACTTCCTGTTCGCTCCATAATCTCAAGGAGACTTCTTGCGTTGACAAAAGAGGCAGAGAACAGGTGAAAGCGACTTCTACGTAAGTTTGTACCGCTCTAGTGGCACTGCGCAGGCAGCAAGGCTTACAGGATGAAAGGACCAGGCTGACCCATCTTGAAAGGCATTTAGCAGCAACGCCGTCTTGTCCAAAGCTATCAGCTTTTTCACTAAGGCACATGCCGCTCGTGTTTAATGGCGACGGCCGTAGAAGCTGCACCTCCCGTGGCGGACGTCGGGCTCACCATCCTAAGTAACCCTAAGGATGCGGTGCTCGAGTACGTTTCACTGAGCAACCTCGCTTGACAGTAATAGTTTGAACTGATTTAAGCTAGCATCATCTTTGTCCATGGCCTCCAGGGACACCCCCAAGACACTTGGACGTATAAGTCAAAGCCAGCTCAAAGTCCCCAGAGTCGATGTCTATCTCCCTCAAAAGCTGCTAAAAGTACGAAGTCGCGAACCCTCCGTATCTTTCCTAATTTCTCGAAACGCAAACACCTGGAGCTAGGAACATCAGGATTGGGTGTTGACCAGGAAAACAATACAAGAGATAGAAGGAGCCAAGAACAAGATGTCTTCTGGCCGGGAGACCTGCTCAAGGACGACGTCCCCATGGCAAGGATCATGACATTTGGCTATAATATGAAGATCACCCAAGGCTATCAGGCGGCACACCAAGGCAACATCTTCTCTCACGCGAGAGACCTCTTATACGAATTGGAGGAAAAGAGAAGGAAGGTAGCAGACCGGAACCTGGTCTTTATAGCTCATTCACTCGGCGGGATCTTAGTAAAAGAGGTATTGCGGCGCTCTCAAACTGATCCTGATAAGAAGATTCAGAAGATATTTGCGTCAACTACAGGTGTCTTCTTCTTCAGCACTCCACACCGAGGAAGCAAGGACTGGGCGTCGTTCGGGGAAGGTGTTGTAGGCGTGGCGGGTCGTCTACTGGGCATGGACACGAACAATCAAGTCATCCATGCACTGTTGCCTAGCGGTCCTGAACTTGAATTGTGCCGGGAGTCATTTACGACCCAATGGATAGCACGTGGGGATAGTCTTGTAGTAAGGACTTTTCAGGAATCAAAAGGAGTTACTGGTATTAGATTAGGGGGTTTCAATCAACTGGTAATGCAGACATGTAATTACTTTAACAAGACTGACTAGATTGACAGGTTGTACCTCCAGACTCCTCCTCACTAGATCATCCAAATCAGCGGGCCCGAACAATAGATGAGAACCATATAGAGATGGTCAAGTTCAAAGGAAGGAATGATAAAGCATATGAGATGGTGAAGGCAGATATCGAAGAGCTGGTCGAGAAAACTCAGTCCCTAAAAGAGACAAGCAATAGACGGAATAGTTAGTGTAGCAGTATATACACGCAGTGAAGCACTACTGATGCTCCCGCAGATATGACAAAAGAAGACCAGGAGTGTATCCAGCACTTACGCATTACTGATCCCCGTGATGACAAGACGCGTATTGAGGGAACTAAGGGCGGACTGCTAGAAGACTCGTACCACTGGATCCTAGAAAATTCTGACTTCCAACAATGGCGAGACAACCAGCAGAGCCGGCTACTATGGATTAAAGGAGATCCCGGAAAGGGCAAGACCATGCTGCTCTGCGGCATTATTAACGAGCTGAAGAAGTTAACAGCCAAAACTTGTACCCTGTCCTACTTCTTCTGCCAGGCCACGGATTCGCGAATTAATACTGCTACGGCCGTGTTACGAGGTCTGCTATACTTGCTTGTCGACCAGCAACCATCGCTCATCTCACATATACGGAAGAAGCACGACGACGCAGGCAAACGCCTATTTGAGGATACGAATGCCTGGGTCGCTTTGTCTAAGATCTTCGCTAGTATCTTACAGGACCCGAACTTGAACAACACCTACCTAATCGTCGATGCAGTTGACGAATGTGTAGCAGACTTACCAAAACTGCTAGACTTTATCGTTAAGAAATCCCCTATATCATCTCGAGTGAAGTGGATTGTGTCAAGCCGGAACTGGCCCGACATTGAGGAGCGTCTAGACATGGCAGGGCATAAGGTGAGGCTGTGCCTCGAGCTGAACGCAGAGTCTATTTCTACGGCTGTTGGAAAATTCATCCAGTATAAAGTACTTCAGCTGGCACAGCAGAAGAAATACAACAATAGAACGCAGAACGCCGTACTACGCCATCTATCTACGAATGCGAATGGCACCTTTCTCTGGGTAGCTTTGGTCTGCCAAAACCTTGAAGAGACCCCACAATCGAACACTATTGCGAAGTTAAATGCATTCCCGCCTGGACTTAACTCACTCTACGAGCGGATGATGGAGCAGATATCTAGCTCAGACAACTGTGATCTGTACAAACAGATACTCGCCTCAATCGCGGTTGTATACCGACCTATCACACTCCAAGAGCTAACATCTCTCGTCGAGATGCCCGACGACATGGCTAACGATCTAGCATCAATAAAGGAGATTATAAGCCTTTGTGGGTCATTCCTTACAATTCGAGATGGCACTATCTATTTTGTACATCAGTCTGCCAAAGACTTTCTATCTACCACAACATCTGGCAACATCTTTCCATCTGGGAGAAAAGACGTCCACTACGCAATCTTCTCGAGATCTTTCCAGATCATGTCTAGGACGCTCCAACGAGACATGTACAGCCTAGGTGCATTGGGATATCCCAACGAGCGAGTCATACAGCCAGATCCAGACCCATTAGTGGCATTACGCTACTCGAGTGTCTATTGGGTCGATCACCTACATGACTGGAAGCCTGACTACAACGGGATTGACTCTCAGGATAAAGACGCTATCGAGAGTTTCATAAGAAAGAAATACCTTTATTGGCTTGAGGCTTTAAGCCTTTGTAGAAGCATGTCAGAGGGTGTGCTCGCAATATCAAAACTTAACCTTTTAGCTCAGGTAACTACCAAAGCAGCAATATTCTATATAATATACTAATATAACGAAGAGAAGAGCAGATGCACCTAGCTTTGTTCAGCTACTTCAAGATGCGCGCCTGTTTACTCTATATCATATTCAGGCAATACGAAACAGCCCTATTCAAGTATACGTATCTGCACTGCTATTTAGCCCAAAGCGCAGTCGTATAAGAAGTTACTTTCGGGAAGAAGAACCAAAGTGGATCCAAATAAAACCAGCTATAGAGGAATGGAGTGCCTGCCTGCAGACGCTCGAGGGCCATAGTCATTGGGTCAAGTCAGTGGCCTTCTCGCACGACTCGACCCGTCTCGCGTCGGCGTCGTGGGACTACACGGTCAAGATCTGGGACGCGAGCAGTGGTGAGTGCCTGCAGACACTCAAGGGCCATAGCGGTCCGGTCCAGTTAGTGGCCTTCTCGCACGACTCGACCCGGCTCGCGTCGGCGTCGCGGGACGACCCGGTCAAGATCTGGGACGTGAGCAGTGGCGAGTGCCTGCAGACGCTCGAGGGCCATAACGATTGGGTCTGCTTAGTAGCCTTCTCGCACGACTCAACCCGTCTCGCGTCAGCATCGGACGACCACACGGTCAAGATCTGGGACGCGAGTAGTGGCAAGTGCCTACAGACGCTCAGTATTGGCAAGCGACTTTCCAGCATCTCGTTTGACATTATTGACTCGTATCTTCACACCGATATTGGCACTATTGACGTTCGTACTTTGGGTTCAAGAATACTTTCTACCATTTCGGAGCCTCACAGTCTTCAGGACCGAGGCCTAGCTTTGAGCTCAGATGGTGTATGGATAACACATGGTTCAGAGAACCTGGTGTGGCTACCTTCAGAGTATCGGCCATCATGCTCAGCAGTATCAGGGAAGACAATTGGTGTTGGTGTTGGAACTGGAAGAGTATGGATATGCAAAGTTGAGCTTGATACATCCTAAGACCTTGGAGTGTTTACGTAGATATAAGTACGGACTAGTCGAATCAATTCTATACTTTCTCTTCTACTAACTTATCGCTATCGCTATTAGTCTCTTAACTAGGCTCTATAGTTCGATAGTATATATTATTACTCGTTAGCTTAATATTCGAAATATTACCTCGTCGTATTATATATAGCTCTATAGCTCTATTATCGTATATCAGGTATAGATATAGTACATCTATAGTATATAAACTCCTATTATATTTCGTACGGACCTTATAAACAGACTCCTACTATATAAATCCAAACCAAATACCTAATTTAGAAGTTAATCTACTTTAACTATAGGTATATCGTCGAGTAGCTTTTTATATTACTACTTTAGAGTAATCCGCAGGACGCGCCTTTTGCTCGGGCTTTATCGCGCTTCCAATGTTTTATACAGACAATCAATGCCACAAACCTCTCCAGTGGAAGTCTATTCGCTGCGCTGTCGCTATCTTACCTCTAAGGTTAGCAAGACGGTGAGCAACGCACTTATCGCGGTCTTCGTAGAAGAGCCATGCGCTAGGCTTTCCACTCTCATTGTCTCTTACCGATGCGTCATTTCAATTAGTATGTGGTCGGCTTGAAGGCGGGGTAGAGTGGGGAAGCTTGCCGTTGGAACGAGATGGGAGAAGATTCGTATACTCAAATCGCAGGTGAAGCTAAATTTTCTGTTAGACTACACTATGTGCATCTCTCTATGCTTTATTCGTTATCAAGTACTTTTTATGCCTCTGAGTTTGCTTACGGACCTTAGGTTAGTTACAGGAAGTCCAGTAATACCTCCTGAGCCTTCAAGAGTCGTCGATTAGTAGCCCGGTCATCTAGTGACGGCCAATAAAATAGGCCATTTGCATGCGGTTCTCTCTCGCCTGGGTAGCGAGCTGTATTCTCCAGACTTCGCAAACACCTACCTATATCTACCTACCATGCCCACCCTCTCCCTTCGTACCCTCGTTGCATATTCCCTCGCTTTCCGGTCTACCGCCTAGCTCTAGCAAAGCGAATTTGACCTTCTCGTTGCAGACGTCGTATTCTGCGGCTCTGCGAGATACACGCAGTATTCTTCTTCGCCGCGGATCTGAATGTGGCTCAGTGGTCATCTGCTCAAGATCATACCGACCCATGATTCTCAGCATCTCCTTCCCATCGATTGGAGTTTCGGCCGTAGCCTTTCCCAAAAATCGCCTTTGAATCAAGGTACATATTCTCGGCGCATCAGCTACAGTTCCTTAACCGTGAGCATAGACGCATGCTGCCCACAAATCTCCACACGCCAACTTCTAATAGAGCGGGCGCTACGCCGACAGACTCAACGCCAGCACAACCGCCAGCAAAGCCGAAAAAGCGTCGAGCCCACGCCGCCGGTCAGAATCATACACCAATAGAGCCCGGGCAACCGAACCGCCCGGCGTCATTTCTAAGTTATGGAACAAAGAGGGACACCTCACAGCGTACATGCAATACACAGATGTCGCAGACCTCCGTCGCTTGAATGTGAGTCCTTACGTGCTCAAGTTCTATGCCTATGCATTTGCAGACGACACAGATGGGGTGCAAGTGTGAAGATAGGACGTAATGGAGTATACACATGAATGTCCCAAGGAGCTTCTTGTGAGAGAGGATCCGGGTCGCAAATATCCTCCTCGGTCCGCCTCCAGCCATGTATGTCCACGCATAGCGTTGGCATCAGCGCAGATGCTTCATACATTGCCAAATCAATTTCTGGGCCGCCTATGGCTTCGGCCGCGCAAGGTAAGCAACTCCAAGCCAATAATAAAGGAACTATTCTAAATGGGACTTAGTTCGAATTTTGCCGTGGTCGTCTGATCTTTTTGCTTTGCATATTTTCATTCCGCTTCAATATGCTCATTTCCACAGCGTTGGGGTTTTTCTTTTTTTTTAACAAGGCAAAAAGAAAAAGTAGAGTAAAAATAAGATATAACAAAGCAAAAAGATACACGACAGCGGCAAGATTCGAACTAAGTCCCATTTAGAATAGTTCCTTTATTATTGGCTTGGAGTTGCTTACCTTGCGCGGCCGAAGCCATATGATGTCGGATATTATTCGAGTCATACCCATTAACCACTCTGGCACGCTGTCTTTCAGGTTTTTGAAAGATTTACGGCAGTAATTAGTATATATAGAATAACATTGGAATGCAGCAGCGTGTCCCCAACTAATCCTTCGAATTACGGCACTGAACTAAGGATCTACGGAGCAAAAAGCAAACACCCCACACGAAAATGTACGTCACATTGCGAAATTGTGGCACACCGCTTGTACATGGACGGTTCGGTAAGAGTTCGGACGGAACGAGCTGCAGCGTTCCCGAAGAAGAATTGTCACAATCGGGCGACTGGGGCTAGTGGGGCGGGATCTCCGCTAGTGGCGCAACTTTATCCGACCGACCAGGCCATTGGTTTCATGCAGTGTATCCAACACAGCTCCCCAGAACGCACGCTTTAGGGGACTGCTGAAGTGTGTGAGCTGCTGCAAAGGGTTTCCAAAGGGCGTCCCTTCACTGCGAGCGCTGCAAGTTGGCTCGTGGTCACCGCGCCATGTAAACGGCCTCTCCACCCGCACCTCCTCAGCTGCCAGCCAGGACACCATGGACACGATCGCAGTCGCACCAAAGGCGGCGCCGCTGGCCTCGCCCAAGGTCGTGAAGAATGCAAAGGGCGCTCTTGTGCCAAGCAGCCAGATGGCGCACATCGCGTACGGCTGTGGTGAGTGCGCGTGCAGCGTGTGAGAATTTGCCCGGCTAACGGCGCTGCAGAGCACATGGGAAATATGCTAGAGAACGCTCGCAAGCAGACGTTCCACAACTACCGCGCAATATTGCAGGATATACACGAGAAACCGAGTATAATAGCGCAAACGTACAAGAACCCGCCCGACGGCCGGCCCGTTGTCTCTCTCCGCCCGCTATACCTTTGCCTACAATGTCCCAGTATCATGACAGAAGGGGACCGGGACGAGCACATTGATGTCAAGCGGCACATATTCTGTGGGTTTTTCTGTGTTCACAGGGACGACGTGAGCTGACGAGGTGTAGCCGTGGAGTCCCGAGATGGGAACATCTACTGCGGCGACTGCAGGGACTTCATCTACGACACCGATCTAGAAGCTAGGAGGCTACAAAAAGGTTCGCTCGCACTTGCGACAGCCTCACCTACGTACTGACATTGGGACAGGCAAGAAGCGGAAGTTTGACGATGAGACAACCACCGACGAGGTCAAACTCATCATCAACAACTCCACCTTCCTCCCGTGCCGCGCGATAGGCCTTCGCGGCCTCTACAACATGGGCCAGACCTGCTTCATGAGCGTCATACTCCAGACGTTAGTACACAACCCGTTCGTGCGAAATTTCTACCTCTCGGAAGGGCATAAGACAGTCGACTGCGAGAAGGAGGCATGTGTCAGCTGCGCCTTGGACGAGATGTTCGTCGAATTCCATTCGACCGAGAAGACAGAAGGGTTTGGAGCCGTCAACATGCTCATGGGCAGCTGGCTTGCAGGCGAGGTAGGTCTTGCCGTCCTGGAAGATCGTAAAGAGACGTCATATGCTAATTTGCGTACCAAAGGCTCTTGCGGGGTACCAGCAGCAAGACGCGCACGAGTACATGCAGTTCATGCTCAACACGCTCCACCTGCAAAACGGCGGCTCGACCGACTCCGAAGACTGCAAATGCGTAGTCCACCAGACCTTCTACGGGAAGCTGTCGAGTACCGTCACCTGCGACAACTGCCGGAACACAACAACAGCGCTAGATCCGTATATGGACCTTAGTTTGGACGTACGGAATCTACCCAAGAAGCGGAAACTGGAGGGAGGCGGCAAAGACGAGACACAGTTGGACCTCCGGGATTGCTTGGAGAGATTCACTGGTCGGGAGAAACTGGGGGCAGCCGAATATACATGCCAGAACTGCGATAGCGGGCAAAATGCTACGAAGCAGTTAAGCATCAAGCGGTTGCCCCCGGTTCTCCCTATCCATCTAAAGGTACTACATGCCTCCTGAGCTACCAAGCATTGACACTAACACTGCCAGCGCTTCGAACACACAAAATCCACCTCTTCCAAAATCGAAACCAAAATCTCTTTCCCCATGAAACTCGACATCTACCCCTACACCACCACCTATCGCTCTACCCAACCCAAAGCCTCAAAAGCCTCCTCGGGCGCCGCACCCCCAAACTCGAACCACAACGTCAACACTCCCGCAAACTCCCTCTTCTACGAACTCTCTGGCGTTATCGTGCACAAAGGCAAAATCGACTCTGGCCACTATGTCAGCTACTCGAGAGAGGGCAACGATTGGTTTGCGTTTGATGATAGTAAGGTTGTGCTGGTTAATGAGGCGGAGGTGCTTTCTGCGGAGGCGTATTTGCTGTTCTATATGGTTAGTAGCTTGGAGGTCTGAGTGTCTGGAGGAGACTTTTATGTGTATGATGTTTGGAAGGCCGGAAGGGATGGATGTGCAAATGTATACTACTTCAGGCCGGGGACGAGGGACACGTTTGGTTTGCATTCGGTGACGTTCTCTTTCGTCCCACATACCGCATTTGCACGGATTGCAAAGGGCACCGGCATGGCGTACGGGCCGAGTACGAGATCAGGATATGGTATCGATAGTGGCCTCCAAACAATTTTTGAGCATGAGCTTGCGCGAAAGTGCACTCTTATGGCGCTTGCTTCGCATCTTTGAACCTCTAGGGAAATTGGGAAGAAGCATTTACCCCCACGAACCGATCCTAACTCTGGGACACATATTTGGAAGAGATGATCAAAGCCCTAGAGGTAATCAGAGGGTGCGTCGAGCCAAGAAGGGCATGCTGAGCAGAAAATGCCAAAGACATCTGTGCGCATACCCAGCCGTCAGCTTGAAGTTGAGCACCAGGATGTAACTCATCTGAGGGTACTTTTTACCTCGGCAGAGGTTGTGCAGGTACCTCGTCTGAGGGTAACTCGTTCTGGACATGTTTAGAAAATATTTAAATAGAATATATATATTTATAGGATTACCCTTATTATCTAAAGATTTACGCTAGAATATATTCTAAACGTGTTCAGAACGAGTTCAAGCTGGCCTGATATTACTAAAATTTTAGCGTTATAGCACGCTTAGTCATAGTGTGTCTAACCTCTGCCGAGGTAAAAAGTACCCTCAGACGAGGTACCTGCACGTTGAGCACGGTGCAGGTTCCCACCTTCATATTTAAACATAGCGACACAACACGGCACTTCAAACACTTCTAATACGTGTGGTGTATTTTACACCTCTTCTTCCATCGGAGACATCATGCCGGAACATTGGCGGGGCGAGACGCAACGCAGAATTGCGCGGTGAGACGCCGTACAGAACTGCGCTGAGTGAGGCTGGCCTGACAAAGGCGCAGTACGCCCCAGCCGAAAGCTAGGGGAGCAACGCAGTGTTGCACACAATACAGGGTCGCCCTATTCCAACGAACACGGGAATATACTCTCCTTATACTCGGCAGCATCTGAACACGCATGCATACTGCGCCTTCAAAGGCCCTACCCGTAGGGAAGCTCATCTTCCGATAGAAACCAAGACCGGGTCGAAACCAAGACCGGGTCGAAGCACTGGCAATCCTCAATATTCCCACCTATGCGGTTCCCGCTCAAAAGGGATGCACACTTCCACGCAATATGCATGTCATTGCATTGGAAAAGCAGATTCCAGATCCGCTCCATCGTGAATCCGAATATAGGCGCGCTCATTGAATCTGGCCTACCCCGGACAAACTCCTCCTGATGCGCCCAGCTATCCTTATTCACGAAAGCGTCGTGAAGGTCGCGATAGACGCTCTTATCCACGCCGCGTATCCGTTTGGAAGAGACGATAAATTGGCCTTTGTAGCTCAATAGTACATTCCCACACTGCGTAGAATTGTTGATGAGATTATGAATTTTGGGGAAGAGGTGTGCTGTATCCCAGTATCCAAACCTGTCGCCGCAATCCTCGCAGGAACAGACTTGTCCGGACCAGCCAAGACTCAGCATGCCGGTCCGGACGGGGTCGAAGTAGTCGCGGATACGGGGGTAGAACTCTCGTGGGTTGTGGACTTCGGCTTGGAGGAAGACCGTTTGTCGAGCGAGGGTGTCCCAGTTGTCGAGGATGTGGTGCAGGTATGTCTCGCCTTCTCGTCCGATGTTTGGGAGCAATGTTACGTTGTTGGCGCCGGTGCGTATTTTCAGTTGTTTAATGTCAATTTCGTTGTCTTTGGTGTAAATGTGCACCTGGGAGCTTCGCAGGTTGGGCATGGCTTTTAGTGTCGAGATCACGTCAGCGACTTCATCGACTGGCTCTTTGTACATGCTGATGACAATTTCAACAGCAGTTTCTCCCGTGTACCCACGATCTAGAATTGGCTGTACTTTTGCTGGCGCGGGGTATATCCGGCCCGAGAAGTTGAGCACCAAGTACAAGATCCAGATGAAAGGAAGGACGAAGCCAAGAAATGCGCGCTGATACACGCTTTTCAAATGTTCGCTTGTATCCGCCACACGCGTAATGTCGGATGCATCTGAGAATGCAGTATCATCGCTGTACACGGAATCTAGCTCGATGGTATTAGGTACAACATCGTACTTGTGCCGATTCCAAAAACGAGTGACGCATGGTGCGTATCCGATAAACGCCACGGCCAATCCAAAGAAAGCACACTGAATGGAGCTTGTGTAGGGGCGGCGAAGCTTGAGAACTGTTGCTAGGCCTATGGCGCCGGTCATGAGTAGGGTGGTGGTCATATCGCTCCAATTACGATAATTTGGAAAGATGTCGGGACCGCTCTCGACATTGTCCATCGGGAACAAGATCGACTGGCCTAATAGCATAGCGACGGCCGTAGCAAGGGCGTTAATCGAGAGCACCAAACCAGTCTCTAGCCGAAGACCGTTAAGAAATCCATCCCATGTTTCGTCCGTACGGTAAGCCGCGCAAGTACCCGTAACGGCGAACCCGGCGCAGCACAGCAGTATGTTCATTCTCCCAGTATCCATCATTCCAGGCATCCGGTCGGCGACAACTTGCCGGAGAGCTCGTGCGGCACCAGCGAGATGAACAGCGGGAATGGCAGTCAGAAGACCTGCTACGAGCAATCGATACTCGCTCACTAGCATCCCGATGCAACAGAGTACTACAATGGAGATGCGAGCCATTTCTAGTCGAGATCGGCGACTTTTGCTTATGAAGAGGAGTATCGAGGCTTCGTCGCACCATGCAACCGCTGTTAACATGACGAGAGTGGGAAGATTCTGGTAGTGCATGATAGCTTGCCTAGAGCCACAGGTCAGCAAATCGACGGTAGGAAAGAGGCAGAGTTCACAGCAATCCTATGCCATGAAGTAGTGCGCATTGAAGGCGACGAGAGAGCCGACCCATACGTACGTAAAGAACACCATTGATAGCGCTGCCACAACTGCGGATGAACAGAGGAGTAGCCATTGTGAGCATGTCACCCGCCGCGAGGAAGGTGCCAATGACTCCAGTCGCGGTACATGTAGGTGTAAGGCTGCTGTTATTAGAGTCGCAGTCGCTAACTGGACGAGATGTAGGTGCAGCGGAAAGTGCACGTTCAGCTCCACGAGGAGATGTCTCGAGGTTAGGATCGATACGATAGCGGACGCTGTCCATATCTGAACGTTCACGGTTAGCGGCACGGTAGAAATCAAATGGAAAGAGGTCCAGGATGCAGTCAAACGTACCTCTCGGTGGTAGTCCCGTACTATGCTAGACAACTCCTCGATCCAGCTCGCCGAGAGCCTCGACTTGGTGTCGTAGAGGTGCATGATTGCGGCATGAGGTGGTTGTTCGGCAAGCTGCCGTGGGTTAAGGAAGGTGCGAAGATTGCGACGAGAGAAGTGATTTAAGGCAACAACAGACATGTTGATGACAGGGAATATAGTTTGATTTTGTGGAAGGGGAAATGTGGCATAGCTACCGGACAGTGAAGGGTCATTTAGGCTCCGGGCGTCTACAGGGGATGTGCCTTACGCCCCGTTCTAGACATAGCAACGCACCCTAAACTTCGCCCGACAAATGAATTCGATTCCCGGGCTGACTGCAATTCACATTTCCTAATTCACCTTCCTTAAAACCCGCCAAACCGTACCCGTACGAGTATCCTGCGCCACGATCATTACGACACACGTCCATTGGGATCTATTCTGCACGCTGTTTTGCATAACCTTCCTGCTGGATACTACTCGTAAGGATGTACGCGTCAAAGGTATATGGCTTTCGTTTACACGGGACGTAATGGAATAACTTAACGTATGGCAAATTCAACAGAAACAGCTCTCGAGGTATTCTAGAGAAGGCAAAGAAGCGCCGCGAATTTTTCCTTCAGCTTTACGTTTATCTACCTGTTCTTCGAATTGCGATTGTTGAAGGCACTGTTGCTGTATGGCCTTATGTGGTACCCGATCAACTGGTTGTCGCATTGGGCTGTGAGCTGGTACCTCGACTAAGCTATCGTGCGTATTCGATCACGTATTTTGCCGCAGAAAGGAATTCTAACTAAACCATCAGGGGGTACTATCAAGGCGACATGATGGTGGACAAACAGGTACTTGATTCCCTGTGAGGTTATGTGCTGTTGTCTAGCAGCAGGTTTTGGGGTAGACTTGCACAACTTCGCTTTAGTCTGCTCATCTCCAACGGTACAAGCTTGGTCATTTCAAACATTCACAGAACCTTCTCCAGAAGAGTCAACAGATGCCTATGCCTTGCTTTTATTCTCACCGATCGAGAACTCAATATACTCGTCATGCAACATGCTGCTTTGAGCAGTTGGATATTGTTAATCGGACCGAGTGAGGATTTCCAAGCTCTGTTGATTAGCGCCAAGGGTAAGAATGGCAGTGATCTTACACCGCTTCTCGCCCTGCTTGGCACCAGTGGCATGGAGTCTCGCGCGAATGATTTTGCGGACGCTGCTACCGGAAAACGCCCGTTAGGGGTTGAATGCCGCTTGCCCCAACAATGAAACGGTGACAATCAGCAAGGCGTACTTCGATGTCAGACAATAGATGCCTGTCAACGCACGTTCGGCCGCTTTCGAATTGGGGCAATTTTCTTGAATTGCGGGATACTTCAGTGTGCGATTTCTTCCTTAATTTCTTCATGATTGCGATATACGGTGCGCAAAGCCACCAAAACAGAGGGTGCATATAACAGGGATCAAAGGCCCCCAAGGTTTTAGGGCGTCTGCCCTAACTTGGGGCGGGGGCCGGAACCGTTGAGCTGCATAAGTACGCCTTGACATCGCACCTGGGCGCCAAGGATCCCCATACAGCGCCAACCAAAGCCCTTTCACGATACAGATGTATTCTTTCCCGTACATTAGCAACCTTCTTTTACGGCTCCTTATCCGGGCCATGTGCAGTATACCGCTATGAATCGGACATACTCTACTTATTAGGGCGTGCGACAGTGACTAGAGAACTTTTTCCTAGTTACATACGTTATACGGTTTGTCAGCACCTACACGTTAGGGCCTGTTCCTTTACTGTGTTCAAAATGCGTTGCTGTCCTAGCTTTTCAGCTGCGAGACGGAAAACTCCTTGATGTTTCAGAAGGAGCCTTGATAGTCTGGCACATGAAACAGCGACGAGCGATACGCCCCCAACTTAACGGGCGAGATGATGCAGCCTGACATCAGTTCGGCTCGGCGACGCGTTCCATTAAGCTGCGGTCCGTGCGGACGCGTCGCGCGCTGCCACCTCACCTCGACACGACACAGCACAACTTTTACGACCAAGATTGTCAAGTTCATCACATCTCGCGCATTTTACAAGCCACGCAGTCCTATGGTTTACCAACAGTTGCATCGTCGTGCAGTACCTTTACCCTCAAAAGCCATGCCAGCGCATCTCTCCCCTTGCAGTCGGAGCTTGATCTTGTTGAAGCGTTCCCCTTTCTTAGCACAAGGACCTTAAAAATCTGTTCCCAAGCAAATACGTCCAGACCGCCTCATCTCACACTCAATTCTGGAGAGAGGTAAACGTGGCGGCGCTGCCCGTTCTAGCAGAATAGGCTTGTCTCGATTACTTGGATAACTAACAGTGAATGGCTGGGAGCCGTGAACCGGAAGGAGTTTTTGTTCATTCTTCTATCCAGTTCTACTGCTAGGTGCTATCTACACGGACAACAACGCCCATGGCTAGACACTTGGCATACGACCAAGGGTCGGGCCAAGTATACACAGAAGTCGTCGTCTCGGCGAAATCGACTCCTACAAAATGGTGGAGCAACTGTACAGGGAAGCCAGAAGATCCATCCACGTATCGGCGCCTCGGGAAAGGAACCTCCTCTCTCCACGACGCTGCTCTTAGGATATGCGCGTTCAATGCGGATCTATTGACGCCGGAAGTTCTTGAGTGTGCAGAATGGCCCTATGCCGGGAGGATTTACAAGCGGCTGAAAGAGAGGTAACAATGCATGGACCAATCATCAGCATGCGAGCCCTGTAAACTGACATGCTGCGTAGAGATGCATTGACGTTTAAAGTTTGGAAAGTTTTCCAGACAGCCTTCCCTACATCAGTAGAGCTTGATCATTCTTATCGTGTGCACATCAAGAGCAATCCGAGCACTATCCCTGCCCTATACATGCCTGCGGCTATTCCTTGGGAGATGGATTCTATCCAGAGGCAACTCATATCGCTACCGTTCGCAAGCCTTTCAAATCTCAGCCTGCTCAACCTGCAACTTAGACATACTCATCTCATGGATCTTCTAAATCTGCCGAATTTAGCTGTTCTCGCTCTCGAACAAGACGTCTCGCAAGGTCGGAGCGGAGACGATGGTGGCATCGACAACCGCTTCATGAAGCGCTGGGGGCTCGAAGCCGGCAACAAGAAAGCGTTTACAAAGCTCAGAGTGTTGGTGTTCCGACACTTCCAGACCGATTTGAAGGAAACGTTTCTTGGCTTGACTGCGTTCCCTCAATTGTTGCTATGCAACTTGGATTCGTGGTTCGCAAAGCAGGATATGAAGAGCATGAAGAATGGCGGGCTGGTCCAGCCTAGGGGGTGTTGGCGGCATCTGCCTACTGATGGGTATGTAAGAAAGCAGTAATACTTCTATCTATGGAGTTAGCTAATGGGCTTTGTAAGTGACGGCGCGCAAGGCTGCGGAAAGAACCCGCAGAACGCTTGGGTACGCACAGACAAGACGATCCATGAGAGGATGATGATGCTTTACGACCTTGCTGGTGTACTGCTCGAAAGGCCGACGACGGAGTCTTCTTCCAATGCGGTCATATCTATTCAATATGGCGATGGCCCTCATCACAACGCCAGAAAGAGCTACTCTGCATGGTTTGTGCGAGTCCCTCCTTCAGCAGCGGAGTCGGCCCAGTCGACCAAGCGTCCTAATGACCTAGAAGATACCTCTAAAAAGAAGGATGACGAAAACAAGAGAAGGAAGGTTAGAGGAGGGAAGAAACAAGACATTGGATCACTTTTGGGATCTTTTGGTTGATGCTTGGGGCCATAGGTGAGGACGCAGAAACACAATGTGCTACTCGTATCGCCAAGTTGCGAAATACTATGCTAAACAGTAAGAGAGCAAGTAAGGGAAATCGAGGCGGGATCGGATATTACATAGGCACCACAAAGGATATCGCCGACAGGATTTATTGGAAGACCTAGTCAAGATTTCTTGGTCACTGGTGCGAGTGACTTCGGGAAATCCTTCCGGCGTTCGGGGAGTGTATAGTTGCCATTTCAGCACTCAGGCTCATATCAGCCGAACAACTTGACTGGACAATGGTCATTGAGCATGCGTAGACCATAGCATGCGGGGGTTCCACCTTCCCTTTTGCCTTTTAAGGAAATTTTATCGCCGTTAATCGTAACACCACTGCAAATCGAGTATGGCCGAATATCCGTAACGCACGTAACACGCTCTATAGGTATGTATTTCTAATCAGAAACAGGTATGTATTTCTAATCAGGAAATAGGGTCACGCGAAGCAAGGGTGAGGTAAATGAGTCACATTCTACGCCCCTCCATCCTCGGCGCTAAGGGGAGCCGGGGTAGTCGCACACGTGCTTGCGGTGTAGTCAGCTATAAAGGGGCAAACAAGTCACGAGTAAACTATTTTGCTTCCTATCACTGTTCCACCATTTTATCTTGATCGCCACAACCTGTTCGTATTCCGGTACACAATGACCACTACTCCGGCCATGCACATCCTCGACAGAGTCGATTACTCCAAGCATCGCCTCGTCACTGTTCCTTCGGATCCGCTACCGTCTCTTGCTCCGTCATCGCTGCGGCTACAACCAAAAATCCTGGGTCTTACCACCAACAATCTGACCTATGCGCGCCATGGGCATCTCCTTGGCTGGTGGGATATCTACCCGCAGCCCGAGACCACCCCAGCACCCTATAACGACCGATCCACGTATGGACGCATCGCAGCATGGGGCTATGCCGAGATCATCGACAGCACAGTTCCAGATATTCAGGTCGGCAGCACCGTCTACGGATTCCTCCCCATCTCAACGCTTCCCGAGGATATCCGCATCGAGCACACAGGGATGAAGAACCAGATATTTGCTGTATCCGAACATAGGAAGCATGTCTGGAAACTCTACAATCGCTACCAAGTCTGCCCCCCGCTTGACGAACTGGATAAGACACAGACGCTGGACTTCCTTGGCTGGGACTCGCTCATGCAGGGCCTGTATGCTACGTCATATAATATGAATATTTATAGTTTTGCTTGGGAAGATAAGCGTCGTATCCATCCAAGCGGAAACGGAGAATGGTCTGCCGAGGATGCTAATCTCGATAATTCTACGGTTATCCTTCTCAACGCTAGCGGCAAAACCGGCATGTCCTTTGCATACACACTCCGAAATGACCGGCCTAAAGAACATCAGCCCACAACGATCGTTGGCGTCGGCTCCCCAGCTTCCAAAGCAATGCTGGAGAAGAGCGGCTTCTACGACACCGTGATGCTCAACTCGGACGACCAAAACGCCAAACAACTGGTTGAGAAATCCGGAACGCGCCGCGTCGTCCTCTTCGATTTTGGCGCCCGTGAAGGCGCGAGCGCTACATGGCGCACTACTCTCTCCTCGGCCGCCGTCCCTTTCAAATTCATCTCCATCGGCGCGGAAGTCAAGGTGCAACATCCAGATGAAGCGCGCAAGCGAGTTATGCAACTCTACGAGCGCATCCAGGTCAATGCCGGTGCGCTCAAGGAACACGGGATTGAGATTGCAGGTGAGTCATACTTTGATGGGTTTTATGCGGCTTGGGATGAGTTCAAAAAGAGAGGTATCCCGGGGATGGAACTGAAGTGGGATGAAGGCTTGGAGGCTTGGGAGAAGGGGTGGGAAGCCCTTTGCAAAGACGAGGTGAAGGCGAGCACGGGGCTGGTGTATCGTATCTGAACAAGAGGGATTGACACAAGGATAACCAAGTCGTGAGCTCTGATCAGTACGATTTCGCAGCAAAGACACGTTGAGAGTAAATTTGGCGGGACATGGCGCAGTATAGGAGCACATTCGTTTAGTCGATGCAGCACAGCCCTGATATTGAAATGACGAAATACTTTGAGCTATGTTAAGCTCCTGTGCTCTGTAGACTTTAACTTCAAAGCTCCTCCCTATCTGGTTCGAGTAGGTCCTCTCGTGGCTACCTCGTAACGCGACAAAGGCGCTCAATTGGCGCCTACCTCAAACGTCCGCTTGGGCCTCTCAATCTTCCGAGCCGCGCAACTGAGCATCTCTGCGCCCTCATCACGCTTCCTTACTTAGAATCGCATTTCATTTATTCATTCTATTCGTTCACTATGGTCACTACACCAGAAGTCCAGCCCACGATCCAGCTCAAAACCTTTGACCGGATCGAGATCATCACAGTCGTTAACAACGAAGACGACGACCAGATGCATCGACACCCTTCTGGCTCCGACCACATGGGTCGCGTCGGAATGAATTGGCAGATCGTGAGTTCATTTACTCCGACCGCGCCGGCGCTCGAGGCGCTTTATAGCAATTGCTGGAACACTACGCGCATGACGCCTTCAGGAAAAGCTGGCGTTGACGCATCTAGTCTGGCGTCTGTGAACACCCTGAGCGACGACAGAGCAGATATGCCGTTCCTTTCGATGCTTGGACAAGCCGATACACCCCCCGGGGAAGATCTCCTGTCAGTGGAATCAATCCACAAGGAAAACGAATAGATCAAACTACCCCCACAGTGTCCGGGGATAATGGTGACGAGGACGCAATACACAATTATTTCGCAGTTTTTCGCGGCTCAGACTCGGTAGTCGACGAGCACATCGGGGTCTGCAAAGTGAAAAGTAAGTGTTGCTTCCCGCACGCCATACATGATGCACACATGAAGCGACACTGATGCAATGGGTCACAGACAAAGGACTCATTATATTCTGTCCCTGTTCGACCGACACGATCACGAACGCGGTGAAGCGCGCTATGGAGTCGACAGGCGAGAAACAAGTCTACGCCGTTCTCGGCGGCTTCATTTTCGAAAAAATGAATTGTGAATGGTGGCGGCTGAGACTCCTAACTCAGAGATTGAAGCAGTGGGGCGTGAAGATGTTGATATTGGGACGTTCTACAGGCCGGTATGTCATCGATGAGCTGCGAAAAGAATTGCCGGATATCGTCTGGCCAAGCTACGCCGGAGCTTCTTTCGCCATAGGAGACAGCTTGAACGCTATTCTGTCCGAAGACCAGCTTGATGGGGCCTCCGATGGGGGCTCGTCTACTCCCACGCCCTCGAACTACAAGAGACACGACTCTGCAAGTACGCTTCTAGGAGATGATGCCACGCCTCCACGCTCAATGAATGAAGACCTGGGTGTCGCACGGGAGGCGAACTCCAGTACAACTCGTAGCCAGCAATTTGACCATTTACGGATCATGATCTCGCTCGACTGTGCCCTAGAGACGATGCAATTCAACCACGTACCAGTGGAGATACCATTGATGTCGCCATACACTAGGGACGCTCCGCAATGCCACAAACCTACATTGAAAATTTTGAATACGAAGAGCAAGGTTGCAAGTATAGACCAAGCTCCACTGAGCAGATCAACACGCGAGGAGCGTGAGCAAGCTACCAAGCCCCAGACGACCGCCATCCACGAAAATAGCGTCGTCTCTTCGAGGAGCGTTCAAAGCCGAACTGCCAACACTCCGCCGCGTTCATCGACTGAATATGATCTCAACGCCGATTTGCGACACAGAGAGAGAAACGAAATCATGGAGCAGTCTCTCTCCGAACTTATCGAAGAGACCAACCGGGGCATGCTTGATCCTACTCAGCCTGTATGGCCTCTCAGAATCGACTATGATCGGGAATTTGTCGAACAAATACAGGTACGTGTCTCTAGAGTACTAGCTTGTTTTCTTGGACCTTTAAGCGGGCGTGTCATGCTTCGAAGATAGTGTGACATATAGTTCAGAATAACGGGTACTGGTAGCAGTTTGAGTGAGCTTGCTGACTTTGTATCCACGCATGCAGGCACCTGAAAACCTTGCACCTCGTGAGAAAACTTTAGAAGCAGGACCATCGTCTCGGCGCGAGTGCAAGCGGGTTGGAGATGGATTAAAGCCTCCCAGAGCCGAAATCTTCCAGTTGGATTACGACCAACCCAGATTGAGCTACAGTCAAATATCTTTCGATGGTGACGGAACCCTAGTGAAGCCGGCTATATTCGTGCAGCTCGAAACTGATAGTCAAGACTTCCCGCGGGTTAAAGATCAAAGGCGGAGAACCAGCTTTCATGAAACAGAAACACTCAGATAGGGTACGAGTGCTGCGACGTCAACAATAGACCTGATAACAGCAAAACTAAGCCAACTTGAAGCGACTCGCTCGGACAAGAGAGGTATTCGGATAGGGCGATGGAGTCTAGCGGAACGACGTGCCGGGCGACGACGTCGAGCGTTCGAAAAAAATCGAGCGGAACGGTGTCGAACACAAGAACGGCGCCGAGCTGAACATGACCGCCGAGCGGAACATAGTCGAGCAGCAGAAAATGTTCTAGCAGGTAGGTGATGGCGTCGCAGTTCTTGCATTCTGAGACGGCTCGTGTTGAAACCCCCTAGATGAGCTTTGCTGATAGGGTACTAAAAGAAGAGTATTATGCCCAACAGCGACTTCAAGCCAAACCGCAACCCCAAGCCGAAAAGAAGTGTCTAGTAGAAGGTCAACTTCGAGCAGAGCATAACCGTCAAGCGGAGCAAGTTCGAACAGGGGAGCTGCATCGGGACGAACAACATCTTGGAGAAGAGCCCCAAAGCCACTCGGAGCAACGGATTCCACAACTACCGCAACACCGAGTTGATTTAGTTGAGCTCCCTGATATTGCTAGGTGCCTGCGCAAAGTCAGAGCATCCAACGATCTCAGAAACGGAGTCGAGACAGCGGAAGCGGAGCGCCCCGGACCGTCTACAACAGCAGCGCCAAATATCTTGACTGACCAGGGGGGATACGAACGTTTGGACAACGGGCTGCAATGTGCACTCGTCACCAAGCCCGCGCTCGCCCGGCCAAGAATCACGGAGCTTCGTCCTCCTAGGAAGGTGAGTCGCTATCCTTTACAGGAAGAGGGAAGCGAGGAACGTGGTAGCAATGCAGAATCTCTCGAGAGTGATGGGAGGAACGGAGGTGCAGAAACGACATCCAACCCACGGCGTCGGTGTTTGTTTGTAGAGTCAATTAAAAGGGTGTATCGGCGGCTAAGGCATCCTCGAGAGTGGAGGAAGAACCGATTCGATCCCGCAGGAGTATGATCTCAGTTCTCTGTTCTTTCATTCATGAGGCTAGATTTCAATCGTTATAGCTTGTTACCGCAACACTATCCTGTTAGCGGGAGTACAAATGAGATACGCTTGTTTAGAGGAGTGTTAGTACTTGCCGTCCCGGATAGTGTTGCGTCAGTATCCTCCGTAAAATTTGTGTGCTTGCATGTGGTGATGCATTGATAACATTTGAACTCTTACTATAGCAGATCAACAAATGGGCTCTTGTTCTTTACTTAGAAACCTCAGTTGACGGATGGACGGTCACAGGCTTCGAGAGCCGTCGTCTTTGGTAGAAGGCACAGACGGCGCTGGAAACACACTAAGGCTGAAATAGGTTTAGTATAGGAGTCGCGGTCATACGGCATCGAGAATCACCACCAATCTATCAACCTCACTCTATCTCAACAAACATCACACCAAGACTGCATGAGTTGCTCCATTAAAGAACAACCGTTTATCTCATCGCAAGGCACATCCGTACAAAGTAGGAAAGTAGGAACATGCGGCCATTGTAAAGGTGCATTATATCAGCTACTTTGACGTCTCCCGGCCGACTTGGGTAACTGGTAACATGTGCTCGAAGAAGTTTTACCCATAAAACAAAGGAAGATCGCTCGCCGTTTTCATTAACCGCACTCGTAAGTATGCCAGTTACTCCGTAGGACCGCTAAACAATGCCAGACGCGGTAGGTGCGCAAATTGGCTCACAAGCCCGAACCACCATCACAACAGCCTGGCGTGCTCATAACACGTGAGGCAGACATCTTGCTGGCGTCCTACCACCTAGCGTATTAAGCGAAATGGGCGAATGCGAGAGCGACAACGATGGCAGCGATCGAACTCTTGCCAGCACCAATCTTATTGCCGGTATTGAAGGGGCTATCGGCGTAGGTAGGAGTGGGCGAGATGACCGTGTTGTTGCCACCAGAGGGGGCGGGGTATCTGATGAAGAGATTAGCTACGGCGCGGAATCAAGAGTGAATACGTTTTACTCACCCTGACCCAGACGGCCCGGACGGATAACCAGAGACGCTAGTACCAAGGCTCGTGGGCCTGTCATGGATATCCGAGCTTGTGCTACCGTTATGGCCAGTAGGGTGGGTGGTGACAGTCGCCTCAATAGGATGAGTGAGGATCTTCGTAATCGACGTGGTGGTGGTAGCCCCGACATTTGACGTTGGCGTAGGTGGAGCCGAGTGCCCAGATGTAGTGCCAGCGGCAGACGAGCTTGACGCCGAGCCTGTGGGTGCAGCGGAAGAAGAGTCTGGGACCGACAGTGACACGGTGAAGGATGTCAAAACAGAGTCTGTGTTGGTGCCAGTGCTTGCGGTGCTAGATGCGTGAGTCTTGCTAGACGGGAGACCATTGGGTCAAGACACATACCCAGGAGCGGAAGGCGCAGAATGTCTGCTAGACGAACCCGTAGGGGTTGGCACAGCACTTGTGTTGGTGTTGCTATTCGGCACGCTGCTCGAAAGACTGGCGCTCGTAGAGCTGGAAGGAACGGGAAAGCTCAGAGTAGTGCCAACGCTGGAGGTGCCCTGGGCACTAGATGAAGAGGCGCTTGAAGGGTTGGTCACAACAGGCGTGCTCGGGACAGTGACAACACTTGTAACGCTCGCAGCGCCAGAAGAAGGGACGCTCGGAGATCCGGAGTATACAGAAGAGCTCGACGCGCCCACGCTAGAACTGCCTTTGGCATCGGACGAGGAGCCGCTTGAAGGGCCGGACGGAAGGGGGACGCTCGGAAAGAGGGGTGATGTGATCAGAGCGCTCGAAGAGGGTACCCCGGATGGTCCAGAAGAAACAGCAGAGCTCGGCGGGCCTGCGCTCGGAGTGTCCTTGGCACCTGAGGTGGGCGGGACGCTGTTGCCAGACGTTACCGGGCAGACAGTGGTCGTGACGGCGACAACCGACGTGATGACTGTCGTGCCATCTGGAGGGCAACTGGTGACATCTGCGCCGCACTTGGTGACAGTGGTGACCGAGGTTGTGAAGACAGTCGACGTGGTCCAGGCCTCTGCCACGACGTTTGTGGCATTAGGGAGAAGTCCTATTGTCTGTTTGTTAGTTTACCCGAGACTCCAGAAGCCAGAGCTTGGAGGAGAGGAGACGACTACCCTCTGGCGAAGCGAGAACGGAAGCAGAACCACCCAGGACGGCGGCCACCTGAAGGATCTTCATGGCGAGCGGATCTGACAGGGGAGTGATGGGCAAACGAGTGTGGGTGAGAGCGCAAAGAGCTGGAGGCTGATTGCTGGGCTGAGCGTGAGCGTGGAGAACGAGTGTAGGTAGCTGGGTGCAGAAGACAAGGTGCAAAGCTGGCCAATGTTATGCAGAAGGCAGGCGGTGGTGCCAAGCCGCGACGTCGGTGGGCAGTGGGCCACGGCGGGAAAGAGGAGGCAGGCGCGTTGTTGCATCAAAACAAACAGGGGCGGGCACCATTCACCGAGCATACATTGGCATGTTTATGGGCATTACGTCATGGGCAAGATCTCTGGGCCCGCTCCCCAGCTGCGCCCGGGATGTCACATGTGCAGGCGCGTCGCCCCGTCACGTGTGCCTCTACTTCACTCCTTGGCGGGGATGGCAAGCGCTCACCACGCCGCACACAGCACTCGATATCCCCAAGGCCGGTCAATCGGCACAAGACGGTTGATTGCAGCTGTTGCCAGTCCGTCGGCGGCCAATGGCATGGCTATCCGTGCAGCACCAGCGTGACGGTGCGACGCTGTGTCGCGGTGAAGCTCCGGCAGCACGAGCCTGGGCCTTCCTTCTAGTCCATAAACAGGCCTGCAAGCACTCTTTCTCTTTCACTGCAGTGCTCTCTCCTTCCTTGCAACCGCCGCCATAGCGACCGCCCGAGTCTGTACGCGCAGATTAGCAAACGCGTGGTCTCCCGCCAACGCCGCTACCCGCGTCCCCATATAAGCCGTCCGTCGCCTCTCCTCGCCCTCTTTTCTCACGACACCTCCACCCAACTGCATCTTAGCAAAATTGTATTGTCTCACGCTCGCATACTTTCCACCCCGCATCTCTCCCCATTGCCACCAAACAGATTTCTCACCAATCAACATGTTCGGATTCAAGCTGTTCGCCGTCGCTACTGCGCTTGTCGGAGCTGTCGTCGCCTCCGAGGGCCACGGGGACCGTAAGTACACCTTGGAGCACTGCCATTGACCAAGACTGACTCTCTTTCTCGCATCAACAGCTGTCTGTATCTCGCCTGCTCCCGTGACGGTGACGGTGACGGTCACTGACTGCGACACCGGTAAGCCAGGCGAACCGACCGCGCCAGCTTCCTCTGTCGCTCCCCCGTCGCCGCACGAGACGACTGTCATCGTGGTGCCGCCGAAGGAGACGTCTGCCGTTCCGCCAGGCCCCAACCCCAGCGGCCCTGCCCCGAGTGGCCCAGCTTCGTCCGGCCCAGCTCCCTCTGGTCCTCAGTCCACGTCTCCAGCTGCTCCCGCTCCGTCAACTCCGGCCGGCTCTGAGACGCCCAAGCCAAGTTCCAAGGGCCCCGACACCCCGACGCCCACCCACTCTCACTCTGGCAATACCCCGCCGCCCTCCTCAACGACCCCACCGCCTCAGCAGACTTCTATTGCCGCGGCTCCTGCTTTCGCCGGCATGGGTCCGATGGTCGCTGCCGGTGTTGTCCTCAACGCAGCCATTGCTGCTCTTGTCTAAGGATCTCGTTCGTACCTTCGTCAGGTCCATGTCGTTATGATAGGGCATGGATCTCTTCCATCTCTCCAACTACCACTTCTTTCGCTTCTTCTTCGTTGCCGCTCTTACCGTCTGCGGTTGACTCTAATAATTTTCGAGATACCATTTTGATCTGGGCTCGGGATCACCGGCACTTGTGAGAGGAGTATTGCTGGATCATTCATGGATTGGTAGCTTAGCTTAGCTACAGCTTTTCGGTGGATAGTTAGTGGAAAAATCACTTTCTTCAAACACGTCCTGTCTCTTGCTTGATTCCTCCTTCAGATCTACCTTTTGTGCGTTATGCTTCCCTTCTCGTCTATGTCGCCTCGCCTTCGGTAAGTTTGCATGAAATCCGCCTACGCTGCATCATCGAACGGCGACAGCAATTTGTCAAGGAATGATCTTGTGCTTCGATGTTTCGTGTTTATCATGACATGACAGCAAGCACAAAAGAATCACGACCTACGGACTCACTAGAAGGACTCGCCAAAATGGGGCTATTCGCAAATGAGTTAGACATGTGTCTGAAACCTGACTCGGATGTTTACGTATACATGCCTCACCGTCTGGTATTGGATATCTGTTTTGCTCTGTTTTCGCGATACATAGTGTTTCTCATTTGAGACGGCTTGTGGGCAGAGTATTGCATTCAACCTACTTCGAAACAAAGCACACTCGATGATACCTGCATGATAGGAAGACATGAGAAGATACCTGTCTCGAGTCGAGCGCGCATGGAATTCCAGCATGTTGCGGCGAAGGCTCCATCTATCCACCTGCATCGTCCACTTCCAGGCACTAGACAGACTCGAAGGCAACACTATCCATTCGGAGATGCGCCCTTCTTATCTTCTATTGACTCGCCCGCCTCTCTCTCTTTCCTGCGCTGAGCAACATCCCAATTGTACACACGCGCGAATGCGACTTCCAGTGTCTACCTTGTGTCAGCGAGATCGAAACCGGGGACATGAAGAGGGTACATACCGTGATCTGCTCTCTCAAAAACTCCATGTCCTCCTCGCAATTGGCCAGACTCTTCTTTGCTGTGTCAAGCTTGGATTTGAGGAGCTCTTCGGCTTCGGGGATGGGGTATGCGAGCATGACGTTGGCCTGGGCGAGTGTTAGCCTTGCTTGCCAGCCATTGCAATTCTCAGATCACGTACCCCCAACCATAGATATACCTCGTCCGACGGCGGCACCTCCGCCTTTGCATATAGCGTATCGTTCAATTCGAAGGTTGTCTCGATAGGATCCGAGTCTGCCTGCGCCCACGGTTAGCGCCGCACCCCCTGTCACATATGTCCAGTTCATCCATACCTTCCTGCTCTTCAAGAAGCGCACCGTCTCTAGCGTCTTCTGTATGTCCGGAATCTTGTCCTTGAGCCCCGCTGCCCGCCGTTGTGTGTTTGCTTCCATGAACTGGTACTTCCTGGGGTCGTGTGTGAGCCAGAGGACTCTTCTCTAAGCGCTAGTTGAGGAACGCCTACGAGATCATTTCTTTGAAGCTGTTTATGGTGCTTTCCACCTCTGAGCGATTGGTAACATAGTCCTCGACTCGGTCCACGAAGGGTGCAACCGGTATGCCGCGGGGGTTCGTAGGCGCATCGTTGCTTCCGAAGGGCGTCAGTAGGGCTTTTGTGAAGGAGTAGAGATGCTTACCCTATAGCCTTTGTCGCGGTAGCCATGGCAGAACTGACTTGTGCGCAAGCAGCTCTCCTTTGCGGCACGATATTGAAGGTTTGCTGTGTTTGCAAACACGCTCGGAACACTTTGCTTAGTCACCCTTTTCCAGGAGCGGGGTGCTTGGCACTCCATTCTCCTCACCCCGCCCTACTCCCTAGCATTCATATCTCCTCCCTCATTCGGAGCAGTCAACGCCTCCCAGTCCATGATCTCATGACGAAGAGCCAAGACATAGCTTAACACCTATCCCAACCTCACCTTCCCTCACCTGCAGTTAAACATTTTCGTCTGCGCGTCATCCATTACAGCTATATCCCATCATCAGGACAACCACCGCATGAATGATGCCTTGATGCTGTACACCGACACCCCGACGAGCTAATAACGCAGCTCAAGACCGACAGGCCGACCCACGCCAAAGGCGCGCATATACGAAGAGCAAGCATGGCTTTCAGCACCCTCTTCCGTTTTCATTCAGACGCGTCGTGCTGGGCTGTCAAGACCGGCTGGTTGCATCTTGGGCGTCTTACCCGCTTTTGCAGAACCGGCTGAAATCAACGCTATATCACAACGGCTCTAGTAACATGCACCTTCCGACAAAATTCAATACTTACTCAACTCTGACTCATCAGCACAAACGACATCCTTGGAAACAGGCTACTCTAAGCGTTCCTGGCCGTGGCTGAAGTGATCGACGCGGCCGCAGCTGTTCTGAAAAACAGTCTTAGCACTCGCTATTTCGGAGCTCCCCACCCATTCACCGGGCACAACTCGATATACCGCGTACTGCCTCGGCGACTCGAGAGCACTGCCAACGCATCCGCAGTCGCATTACTGGATTACGAATCTCAACAGATGCACACTAAGCTTAGTCGCCACTCTGGTCTCAGGCAACCCCACTCGGCTTACCTACATTAGCTCCATACAGGCCTTTTTACGAGGGGAGTAGGTACTCCACCGGTCAGAGGAGGATGCGTATACAATACTAGATTCATCAAGCGCTCGTACCGGGACCCCACGTTCTGTGCCTTACCCGACTGTGGCTCTTTATGCGTTTCATATACACCAGTCTTCCCTGAGAACATGGGGCTATGTTCCATTTGCCCGCCGCAGCAAGCAAACTCGTATTCTTGAAGGGTATCGTTACATGCGCCGGCTCTTCTTACCGCTGTCGTTTGAAAGTACCTATTCCGGTCAAAAGTCCCAATAGCGATCAACCCTCAGCTTGGTCATGATTGACCCTGTCAGACCCAGTTTTCGGGAGACCCCGAACCTTGCAAACCTTCTGCTCATCCTTCCCGTAACAAGGGATTGGGTGGAAACTGCACGAACCCTGACTAGCATAGTCTCAAAGAACCACAGCGTCTCGGACTCACTTGGTAATTGTTTCGCGCAGCTCTGTGGCTTGCGCGGCCCGGTAGTGACCAATAGCTTCTGACTGGCGCTTCAGAATACGGGGAGCTATGGTCTCTATGACGTCGCCCACCAACTCAATCCTTCCATGATGCGAAATACCAAACCAACAGTAGACATATATCCGCATAAAGGGTGATCAGCAGTGTCGCGGCTACCTGGATGCTGGGTAAATAACGCGCGCGATACGCTTCACGAATCGACAACGCGGCAACCAGAGAATGATGATCAACTTGGCTTCCGCTATCAAGGTTGCAGGGTGAAGATTGGGATTTCGTTCGCTCACCCTTGCTTCTGGAAAACCTGTGGAGGGACCGGGCGCGGAGATCAGATTCGGGAAAGCTCCGACGGGTCGCCGAAGCGTTTGGGCGATCGTCGGTGGTGCGGGGCTAGCCACGATAAGGCTAACTTTCGATGAAGTTTGTTAGAGGTGTGGAGATGGAGATGTGCATGGGAAGATGCGAATGTGATTGAATCCGAGGGATGAGAATAGGGGGACGGCTGTTTTGTGAGAAAAGCGATGAAGTTGTGTTGAAGTTGGAGGCCCAACGTAAACGATGAAAAGGCTCTAAGCTAACTACAATCGCTCCAACACATGTGACTTCCAATGCATGCTAGATGTTGCACCCCATGAACCATGCGAAATTATCCCTTGCAAGGAAAATGTAACAACATCCTCATCCCAGCGATGCTTTGCCCATGATTACCTCACTCCACCGCTCTAGACCACCCTCTCTCTGCGGACCACTCCCCAAAGATAGATGGATAAAAAAGGGCCCCCGAGGGTTTCACCAACCCCCAACGGAACAACCACCCGACAAACCGCCCTCCATATCCAGCCGACGCGGGCCACCCAATCTCATTTTCCCGACAACCACCACCCTCCATCCCCGGGGGTCATAGATTGCCAGACATCGCTTAGCCATTTACCCGGCTCCAGCACACCCACACATTCATTGCATGCGTCGCTGCCGCTCAATTACCCGTGTCTCATATTGTATGCCGGGTACATGGGATAGGATAGGATAGGCTCGATAAGCAAGGAAGCAAGCATCGAGGTCGTGTCTATCCGCTTGACCCGGTTACCCGCTCGGTCTGACCCGTCGGCTGCGCGTGGTTATGGGTGGGTATGCGAGATGTGCTGGGGGGTTGTGAGTTAGTGGGTGGTTGTGTATGCGGCAAGGGTGGGTGTTGGGGACGGATGCGATGCGGTGAGATGGGTGGATGTGGGATGCATGAGTGGTGGAGGGGCGGGTAAAGGGGAAAGGGAGGGTGGGTGACATGTTTGTGGGGCTCCGATGGATGGCGGGTGGGGGTTGTTGAATTGGATGGGATGTAGGGTTGGGAGGACAGCTCATGCGAGATGTATGAAGTTAGCTGGACGATGAAAGTTCACGATAGGCAGAGGGAGGGAGGAGTGGTTTTGAACCTTTTCATCTATGAAATTAGACAGATATACAAAAACATTACATGAGAGAGAGTCGTTATAAGAGAACAATACCGACAGCATGTATGAGAAGTGAATGGCCAAGCATAAATCATAACGTGAAAGGGATAACAAGATCCAACGCCATCTACCCACCGGACCGGGAAACTCCAAAACCCGATCAAACACGATATACCAAAGACCCAGACGCCAGCGTCCCGAGACTCAAACCCTGAACAAAGCAGAGGCATCCAGTCTACCTAAGAAAAATCAAAGGAAACAAGTACAGTCTGAATGAATGTTGGCTTATAGCTTCAAACCCTTCTGGAGGAGCTTGCCAAGAGTGGCACCCTTTGCAAAGTTAGTGATAAGTCTTGCGGGAGGAGTGAGAGGAACTTACATGATCACCCTTCATCATAGTGAAGTGATTTCCTCCCATAACCGCATACTCAAAGTTCTCCTTGGGTAGCAACTGCGCCCAACCGTTATCATCGAAGACGGTGCGGTTGTTCAGCAGCCACTTCATCGGCGCCGGGTCCTCACCCTCACCAGGCGGTGGGCGAGGATCATCCGGGTTCGGGCAGACACCGTCGGTGCACCATATAGCCAGAACCGGCGGCGCGACCTCAGGGTTCATAGGGACCGGGTCGTAGTCCTTGAGATTCTGTATAGCGGCGGCGAAATGAGGGAGAAGCCATGACGGAGTACCGCCGGGCTTGCCCGTACCCAGCAGACCTATCTGGTCGAAGAAGATATGGAGGCGGGCTGGGAGGGGGTCGAGTGCGACGGGGCAAGGCGCGTCGATAAGGACAAGCGACTCAACCTTCTCACCGGCGTTGACGAGCTGCTGAGCGACCTCATAGGCCATGACGCCGCCAGCTGACCAACCACCGATAATGTAAGGACCGACGGGCTGACGGCGCTTGATCTCAGCGAGAAAGAGGGCAGAGACACCTTCAACACCACAGGTCCACTTCTCGGGCGTCTTCATGAAGGGGCAGTTGAGACCGAACACGGCCATATCTGGCGAGATGTTCGGAATAGAGATGTACGAAGTAGCGCTGCCCGACCCATCTGGGACGAGGAAGAACTTCTTCGTAGCCACCTTGGCATTGCCCTGGAGGAGGACGGAAGTAGCGGGAGGGAAACTGGACACGTCGATGGAGACCTTAGCCAGCTTCTTGTTAACCTCGGAAAGCTGCGGTGTCTTGGTCTTTGTAGGCTTGGTAGCGACCTTAGCGACGGCTTCGACCTTCTTCGGCTTGGGGCGCATGCCAAGCTCGTTCTCAATGTCTTCGATGCAGACATTCGAGGTGAGGAAGGTCGAGGGAAGGTCGATGCCAGTCTGCTCTCGGAGAGCACCGAGGATGGTCAAGCTCATCAAAGAATCCATACCCATCTCGGATAGGTCTAGCTGATCAGTGATTTCGGAGACATCAACGCCCATTTCCTCTGCAACAATCTTGCGTGCAAGACTAGCTTCACCAGTAGTGACCTGGTGGGTCTCAGTGACCTTAATATCGGTACTGTCCTTGCCGGACACACTGGGCGCAGAGCTGGCGGGGGTACTGGCTGATCCAGCTTCGTAGGGAGTGGAGAGGTCAGAGGAGTCCTCAGTTGTATCGGACCCGTCATCTTCCTCGGCAAGTGGGGCACCGCCATCGTACTGAGAGAAGAACTTCTTCATCTCACCGACAGTGGGATGGTCGGTGAACAAGGTCGAACTGATTTCTAGGTCAAGGTCCTCTCTAAACTTTGCTGAGATGGTGAGGGACATAAGCGAATCGACACCGAGATTCTCGAAAGCAGCTTCATTGACAAGTTCAGACATGTCGACATCAGTTTCCTCGGCGATGATCTTCATGACACGCGAGGTCATGGAATTGCCAGATGCTTTAGGGGCGCGCGATGCGGCTTTGGCAGGCTTGACAGACTTCGCGGTCGGCTTGGAAGCAGGCTTCGCAGGAGCAGGAGCAGGAGCGGCAGCAGTAGCCTTCACGGGCGCAGCCTTCGCTGTTCCTGAACTAGCTTTCGCAGCACCAGGAGGCGGGAGCATGATGTTCAGGGCGCGACGGGGGATATTCTGGAACTTCAGTCCCATCACCATACCGATGACTTCGCCATCCTCCAGGATGTACACATCACCGACGGAGATGTTGCCCGGGGCGGGCTGCATGCGCACGTAAGAGCGGTACTTCTTCTCGAGCGATAGCGTCTTAGAGATCCTGAGAGAACCCCACCCATGAGAGATGTAGACGGAGTTTTCGGAGTCAAGATGATCCGAAGCGTTGACGATGAAGCCCGAAAGATGAGCCAAGCTGTCGATCCAGTACGGCGAGCAGAAGAACTCGCCATCAGCTAAAGTCGTCTGAAATTGGACGGAAGCAGTGGCCTCAGTTGTCTTTCCATCGAGGATAACCTCCTCCATACCGCGATAGTTGTCGGTATAGTTGACGAGAGCCTTGAACAGTTTGTAAGCCATGCCTCGGAGGACCTTGTGGGCAGAACCAGTTTGAAGCTTCTGCATCAAGATATCGATCTGGGTCTGGACCATGAATTGAGTGCGGGCCCACTCCTCTTTCCAAGCATTCACATCTTCGTACTTGACGAGGCCAGAGGCATGCTCCGCAAGTACCTTGGAGCCATCTGCTGGAACAGTACGGTACTTGATCTCAACTTGGTTGGTTTCAAGATCAGCCGTGGCCTCAATTTGCAAATGCTGACCGGCGGGCGGAGCAGGGTATTGAGGAATCAAGCCCTTTGTGACCTCGACGGCGTAAACGTTCAAGCCAGGCGTAGGCATGTTCGGGCGCAGCTGCTTGTAGAGGTAATCGGCGATCGTCATAGCTTGATCAGCGTACAATGAGGACGGACAGAAAGGATTGCCGTTAACCTGATGGCCGCTAATAGTAGCTTTCAGTTTGGGATCGGAGAGATCAGACTGGACAACCACCGTTCCAGAGTTGGCGTGTAACTCCTCGCGAACGATTCGATGGCAAGAAGTAGTGGAAAGTTTGGACCGGACTTCAATAGGAGCCTCAATGGCCTTGGACTCAGCAACGCGTGGAGCCTCTCCCTTAGTGAGAGTCCAGTTATTATGATAGTCGAGCCAGTATCTCTTGTCATCGAATGAGTAGGTCGGAAGCGTGAGAAGTTCGTGGGCAGCGTTGAACTGCCTGTGGAACTCGTTGAAGTCGAAAGCGACACCAGCCAAGAAGAGAGTAGAGATGCTAGTAGTAAGCGTCTTCCACGGATCCTCGTTGCGACGGAGGGATCCAGCTGTGCAAGTGGAGCTGCCAAGGGACGACTTGACCATGCCGCTGCAGACCGGGTGAGCGCCAATTTCGAGCCAGGCTGTCTTCTCATCAAAAGCTTTGTCTTCTTTTCCGGTGCTAAGTGCGCTCCAGAAGTTGACTGTCTCGCGAGCATGACGCGCAAGATAATCTGGGCCGATGATGCCAGCCTCACGAATGACTTCGCCGGTCAGAGGAGAAAGGACTGGAACTTCGGGCGTATTGAAAACGACTGAGGAAGCCGCAGCCTTGAACTTCTCCAGGATAGGCTCAACCTGCGCAGAGTGGAAGGCGAATGGTACATTGAGTTTGGTGGCCTTGAACCCTTTGGTAGCAAGGAGTTCACTGGTCGACTCAACGACGCTGACGGTTCCGCAAAGAACAGTCTCTTCAGGCCCGTTCATGCAAGCAATCTCAGTCATGTTGTCGCCAAGAGCTTCGCTGATAGCCTCAACACTGCCCTTGACAGCGAGCATACCGTGGGTGTTGGCGGTGCACTCCTGCTCGAGGATCTGAGCACGACGACCGACAAGCATGACCATGTCGCTGGCGGACAGGACACCAGCCACGTGAAGAGCTGCGTACTCGCCCAAGCTATGGCCAATGACAGCAGTGGGCTTGACTCCCCACGACGCCCACATGCGGGCAAGAGCAACCTGGATGCATGCCATACCGAGCTGTACAACAACGGGGGAGAGAGTTGCAACGTCAGTGCCGTCCAGAAGGGGGACAAAGGATGGCAGCGAGTGTAAGCGAGCAATGTTGTCAAGCTGCTCGATATCAGCCTTGAAGGTATCCGACTCCTCGTACAACTTCTTGCCCAGTGCCGTGTATTGCGAGCCTTGTCCAGTGAAAGTGAAGGCGGTTTTGGTGGGAACCATTGCAATGGGGCTGTAGCTGTCCTTAAGCTGTGCTTGCAGGGCGCTCTTGACCTTGGAGATGTCGTCGACGCAAACTGCAACTCGGTAGTTGTGCTGAATGCGACGAGCAGTAGTCGTATACGCCAAGCTGGGTAGAGTGGTTTCCGGGTGCTCATCCAAGTACTCGATGAGCTTGTTGATGTTCCTCTTCAGTGAAGCGATGGACCTAGCGGTCACCGTCACTGTATGCATGCCTCTGGGATCAGCAGCCTTTGGCGCCTCACGCATGGGGCCATCCTCGAGAACAATGGCAGTGTTGCCACCAGCAGCGGAGAAGTTGTTCAAGAAGACCCTGCGCTTCTCAGCGCCTTTACGAGGGAAGGCAACTTGCGTCGTTGAGATGTGGACATTGCGTTGACCAAGATCCTTCGGGAAGGTCTTGTTCATCACACCCTTGATACCGACGTTGGCGGGAATGGCATCCTTCTTCAACATCATGAGAACCTTGATCAGGGAATTGATGCCGGACGCTGCTTCGCCATGACCAATATTGGCCTTGATAGCACCGAGATGTAGGGTTTCCTCGGGACGACGTTGGCGGTGGCGGGGGGCAAATACGTTCGTGACTGAGGTCATTTCGATTCCATCACCAGCCTGGGTACCCGTACCGTGCATCTCAACGTAGCTGATACTATGAGCATCAACGCCAGCGTTGGCAAGAACCTTCTTGTAGAGGTATTCTTGGGCTCCAGCATGAGGATGAGTAATGGAGACGGCTTCAGCACTGTGGTTGGTGGCGGCACCAAGAATGCATCCTAGAATGTTGTCCTTGTCCGCAATAGCGTCTTCGTAACGCTTCAGGATGACAGTTCCACACCCATCACCGCGGCAGTATCCATCAGCATCGTTGTCGTAGGTCTTGCAGCCACCAGTCTTGGACAAGAACTGGCCCTTGCTGAGACCGGCAAAAATGTCGGGATTCGTCAAAACGTTCAAGCCACCGGCGCAAGCAGTATCGCAGTCACCTGCCCACAACGATGTGCAAGCCAGCTGAATAGCCGCGAGCGAAGACGAGCAGGCGGTGTCGACGCTATAGGATGGACCGGAGAATTTGAAGTAGTAGTTGATTCTACCGGGCGCAAAAGCGCGTACACCACCGGTGATGAAGTAAGTGTCAACGTTCTCAGCAGCGTTGATCTCACGCCAATCATCTGACGTCTGTCCGTAGAAGGTTCCAATGCGGTTGAGTTTCGTTGAAGGCGTGCGGTTGGGTACATAACCGGACATTTCCAAGGCTTCGTAAGCAGTGACAAGCGCCAACCGACCCATGGGATCGGTTTGGGCGGCCTCACGCGGGGACATGTTGAAGAAACGGGGATCGAAATTCCCGGGCTCGTCGATGAAGCAGCCATAGGGTGTATGACTCTTGTTCTTGCCCTTGCCAGTGGGATCGCAGTGAGCCTGAGCATCGAAGCGGTCGGAAGGAACCTCGCGATGGACGTCAAGGCCCTTCTCGAGCAACTCCCATAGCTCGTCGTGGCTAGCAGCGCTAGGGAAACGACCAGCCATGCCGACGATGGCGATCTTGTCGTTTTGCGTGCGACCTCGTGATTCTTCCGTTTGCGAGGTCCATGACGTGTGATCACGGACCGACACTGATGACTGACCACCAGCCTTCAAGGCAGAGGCCAAGCTGTTCGCCACATTGGTGACACCAATGGCAGATACAGAGCACTCAGCGTTGCTGACTGCGGTGATCTGTGAGACTGTCTCCTCGAGGAGATTGTCCCATCGCACAGGCTCGAGCAGAATCTCGCTCAAAGCACTCCGGAGAAGTTCCAAGGTGTTGGTGGCGATATGACATTTTCCGCTGGAGGCTGAGTGGATCAATGCCTGGGGGCGGTGCTTCTTAAGAAGCTCGGTCGTTTCGCCATCGAGAATTCGATCAATGTTTGCTTGGCCGAAGAGGTGCGGCGCATGGTACGGCGCATACACCGGGATGGGCACGCGGGTGTTCTTGAAAGCGTCGCTTTCTTCGAACAGGCGTTTCGTAGTAGAAGGGGGACCGCTGACGGTGATGGCCATCACGCTAACAGCACTGATGTAAGCCTGGGCCGATGGCGATATCCGACACTCATCGTGGAACTCTGCAATGGCGTTCTTTGCAGCATCCTCCGAAACGCCTGTAACAATGGTGGACCAGCTTTCTTTTGCGTTTGCAGCGTGCTCAAGAGCATCTTTAGCCGCGCCAACGCATGTTCCAGCTCGGAAGGCGATGCGAACAGCCTCCGTAGCGAGAGGTAACAGCTCCTCCAAGGTCTTCGCTGAAGCGACAACCGAACCAGCAATCAACCCAGTGCATAGACCAACGATCCGGGTGTTGGCTGGGTTTGGCACTTGCGACGGGTTCTCACCGTAATATCTAGGTAATCAGCTAGGTTCGCTGCTTATATTCTCTCGGAACGTACCCAATATAGTGTGCCAACTGTGCTATTGTGACCAAGCAACTCTCTAGCTGCGCAACTTTGGTGCCCTTCTGGCTGTAATTCTCCACCAGGTCGTTGACGGTGAGAAAGTCTGGGATCTGGTCGCGTTGCTGCCGTGGTAGCTTCTGTACCTCTTCACGAAGAACAACACTGGTGCGTTCCAAGAACGTCCAGAGTAGAGCGTTGTTCTTCCACACACATGCTTTCCGTAGCAGGGGGAACTGATCCGCGGTCTGATCTCCGAAGATGAGGGCGTTCATTGTGGCGGTCTTAGGTATGGGGTATATTAAAATAAACGTTCGGAAAGGTTGAATGGAGTGAAAAGAAAGACCGATGCCAACATCAGTTGACCTGCACGAGGATAAAGCTGATCAGTAGGCCGAGCTACTATGGGAGGACGGAAGCTAGGATGCCAGTGTCTTGGGGGAGAAGAAGTCCTCGTAATAGACGACGAAGCGAGAGGGAGGTGCTGAGGTGACAAGGAAGCGAGAAGGGGGGGACGCTTGATATGTGTGAAAGTAACCCAAGAGACTAAATCAGGCTGGGCTGGATGATCATCGAGGGATTGGCGACACCCCGTATTTGTAGGCGATCAACAAGCTGCCACGATGGGTATGAGAGATCAGAATGTGGCCTGGGCGGTGATCGCGCGATGACAAGCGTACTGGTACCGGATCAGTGAGTGCACAGATACGGAGCTCATGCATTGCCGAACGATGTACAGCAGCATATTGACGTGAAGGCGAAAGTGGAGCTGTGTTAACCCTCTTCCTGATTAGCGTCGCCATGATTCCGAGGATTGATGGCGCGCAAAGGCCGGACGGCCTCCGTCTGAGCGTCTGTGGCTATTGTTAGATAGTGCGAGCTAGATAGCCCACCCAGCCGCTGAGGTATTGGAGTCCATGCGTCAAGGATGATAACAGAGATGAGACGTGGGAAACTAATGGTAGTCAGGGCCCTGTCTCGAAATCGGAATCAGTATTCGGATCCCCATGAGCCGGGGTAGACAAGGAGCCCGTGTCAAGCTGTCAATGATGTTAGCTAACAGCACATCCCCAACGCGAATTGGTATAGACTCTCGCAAATCGGGCATGAATTCAGAACGGTGGAGTGGTCGAGCCGTGTGGCAAAGGAGGTGGTTTGCTGGAAAATATCCGGCTTCAAACAGATATCGTGCACCAACCGATGCACTAGAAGCTTGCGCAGCCACCCAATGCTCGGGTTGAGCTTAATGTTGCACGTGCCCATTCCACAATATTTCGACAAATCCATAATGCCTCTGTAGCAAAGGATGCCATTACCGGGTTGTCGGCGTTGGTACTCGACTCCGAGCGTGGTGCTGCTCCGGGGTCGCCGACAGACGCTGGGTTTTCCAAGGTAGGTCCAACCAGACGGTTTGATATCATATGGATGCAGAGAACATGGTGAAGGTGGCACAGCATGGTGAGGAACCTCCTTGGAGACCCGCTCCGTGGTCGTGGCTGTCAGACGGTGCTCGCTTGGAGCTTGGATGGAGTGCTAGAGCCGATCAGCCAGTGTGGTAGCCTACCGGCACGTTTCAACCCGCGAGGGAGGTCGTATCCGGCTAGCAGGGGCTTGCGGAAGCTCAGGAACGGTGGCAGTACCTGCCTCTTTTCGGAGGGGTCAAATACGACGGCGGTTACGACGAAAGCGCGCGGCCCTGACTGAGGCAGTGTTCGTTTGCGTTTGACATTGCGAGAAGCTAGGGACGTTCATGACGAACTGCTCCAAAACCATGAAGCGCGACACGCCGCCAAAATTCCATGGCAGTGCCGAGCTGAGGCGTTCGCGAGAGTTCGGCGAGGCAAGACATGGCTCAGAAGCGCGGTACTAGTTTGTCGACACAGTGCCGATCGTGATTAGTACCGTCACATTGTTCGCACTTCCCCACGGGTACATCAGCAAAGTCCGAGCGCGTTCAGCGCCGTGGGAGGCGTATAACAGAGGCTGGGGGCCGTTGGAGCTTGGAGCTGCATGTCTCTGATCCGCCTGGGCTGTCTTCGAAGAGGCAGGGGCCCCGACACCATGGAGAGCCGTGGTAGCAATGGAGAGTGATGAGGGCGGTGGCTGCTCGACGTCGCAGGCCCGGCCTTGGCCCCTGACTGGGCCAGCGGAGCGGAAAGACGGCGGGCCCAGAGCGGCGCGGGCCACACACACACGCACACCGCATGCTCCATGTGTGCTGCTCAGCCCTCGTACACAGAGCCATGGTGATGTATTCGTTGTGGCGGGCATGGTGGTGATGCTCGCACCGGTATGAGAACACTGCGGTGTGAGATATCGCCCTTGGGCCCTCAGGCTCCGTGCGCGCCAAGCTCACGGGACCCCGCTCCGGAGAAATGTTCTGAGTAAAACACCGCGGCAGACCCCAAGTCACGCTCACTCATTGTGTTCACAGAGCTCTCGTCAGATTAACTGTCGCATAGACACACTATCGGAGACGCAGTCAGAGAGCAGGCCGCGCAACGAGCCACTCCCCACACCCGTGGGGGCGGCTGACGCACCAATTCCCTCGCACCAAACACTCTGCACCTCCGAGTCGTCCCCGTCGGATGGCCTACACGTGTCGCCGCCGGTCGGACCCTGCTTCCGTTCGCGCCGTATCACACATATCCCCTACTTCATGTGTCCTTAGACGATGTCGTGAAGTCCAGACCATACCAGGAATCGGGAAAAACATTTGTCATGAACGTTCCATCCATGGCAGTTTCTTCCCCGCAAGGATTTTGTCCCGTTGCTGGCATCAGCCTCTGCCTCAACGTCGATCCCGAGGCCGAGACCTCCATCACGCCATCATATCGCGGTGTGCAAAGGCGTGAGCGTCCGCCATACTGCTGCATGCTGCCTGCTGCCTGCACTGCAAGACACGCTTGCGAGCTTCGATGCATGGCCCACAGTTCTGCCAGTTCGGATGTACCGCTTCAGGTCCGAGCAAGCAGACCTCAGCCGCTCCTTCAGGCAGTCCGGAAGTTGTTCGCCTTCCGTCCAACACCACTCGTACGATCTTATGCAAAGGCGCAAAGGCATGCATTAGCCTTGACTGCTCGACTAAGCAGTGCTGCTCCCACTGTACGGGTAAACTCCTTATCATGGTTCCAGACGCAGATAGGTGTCATCCAGCTACACGTACTTGTTTGTGCAAGCCGATGTGCTTGCCACTCATCGGAGAATCAACCAAATACCTGTACCTGTGCCGGCATTGATCTGCCCTTGATCCACGCTAGAGATCGTTGATTCGATGCGCACGAACTTGTAAACTTCAAAATCAAGGCACCACCATGTTCATCACTCAATGCACCACTTCGGGAGTGCCACGTACATTTGCAACTGCGGACTTCCCCATGGTGGAGCCATCATACGCTTCAGCCGTAAATAGAGTCCCGCTCATTCTTCGGGCCGTATGGCGAAGCCGTGCTCCCGGGTCCCGCTGAGGTCGGCACTGCCGCGTCCATGACTCAAAACTGCAAACTAGCTGAGGAGCTGTCTTCACATGCTATTTATTTAGTAAGCGTAACGAACGCAAATTCTCTCCTGCAAAAAGCAACACGGTTACGAATATGAGCCGTCTTGACCGCAGCGTGTGGACCTACCATTCTCGGGAGACTTTGCTACTTAGACTACCTGAAGAGCACGTGAAATATTATAATCTGAGCCATTGATATGGTCCTTGTGCATACTTCATCATCACACCGAGCAAACTACCGTGGTTGCAGGACTAAATAATGTCACTTCGCCACCCTGAGCAGCTGGCCCCACAAAGTGGAAAGGGCCTACTATGCTAGGTGCATCTCTTGCAAAGTAACTCTCTCTTGCTATGTCCGGTCATCTATTAGACCTAAGTAGATACATGCGAGCTGCTCGGTGTGGGCAGCCGACATTATTTCTCCCGGCAACACAGTATTGCTTCTATATCTGACTACCCGTCCATTCTTCGTGTGAAGTCATCTATGCTATGCGCTCGCTGAGCCTTTGCCTCACCATGGGCAGGACTGTGTAGAGCTCTACTGCTCTATTACCGTGTAAAAGGTGTGAGTATAGGACCTCTACTGTGTACAAACTCCCACTGTGTTCGTGCGGACCCCGCAAAAGAGATTCGCACTATGAAAATCCAAAGAGACAAATCGAAAGAAATACTATGCGCTCGCAGTGATGGCATAGTTCCCTCCAAAACGCCACGAACCCACATTCGACGCGTCAAATCCGCACTCGTTGCATTGGGGATGCGAGCGTCTCCTCAAACACAACCAGAGTCGCACCCCAACAAGGTCAGCGCTCTTGGTCCCGACGAGCAAATCTCCAGCCCTCTTCAACGGCAGCCAAGCTAAGCCCACGACCTTGCTGTGTGCGAAAATAATCTAAATCCGCGAAACAATCCTGTCTTTGTCGACCAAGGAGCTTAACCCAGCGCCAGTCCTCTCTAGGCAGCTCTACGGACTCTTGGCCAAACACCAACTCCACCCCTAGTATAGTTCAAACATTTAGGCGACACTGCGTGCCGAGCCGCCTTATTTTGAGACTGATGGCGTGACTAAGCATAATGTTTCGTTCACCGAACCATGATTCGAGGGGCTGCGGCTTGAGTCGGTTTCGACGTCAGGGATATCTTGTGCTTCAGATTCCGCGAGAGAAAAGGGGCTCTATTTCTTGCCACCGGGGTGAAACAGCATCAACTATCGATTTTTCGTGTATACGAGTGGGTGAGCAGAAGCAGGAGCAGGAGCAGTGCGGCTGCGCCTGAGACCGACTGGCGACGTTTGTAGTTGGGGACGTGCAGTATTTTGAGCCATGAAAGCAATAGCGACAGACCTAACCGTAACGACGGCGCGAGCAGGTACCGGTAGCCTACTTCGATTGGCGTTTCGAAAGGCACTGGAGAGCAGTTATTATTTAATCGTCCGATCAAGTTCGCAAATACATCTTCATGTGAAGACAAGCCTTGATTCAAGTGATGTTGTGCAGGAGACTTTCACCGATTCAGTAAGAGACGATAGTGTACACGCGCACACGTTGCGAAGAACAGATTAGCTGGCGGATTTAGGTATGGTTCGACAACCGACAGAATGCCATTCGATGGTAGTCGGCACCGATGGGTAGTAGGTAACCACGTTGCATCGAAGGAACTGCGGTCGAGGCGAAGGAAATCCAGGTGGGGCTTCCCGGATGAACGCTGCGGTTGGAGGGGTAAATCATGACGACATAGACCACGACTTTTCGTCGTGTCAGCATTATTGATGAAGTTTGACTTTTTCTTTTTCGAACATGGGATTGTGGGTTTTGCGGTTCGTGGCGGGATCGTAGGTAGGTGCACGATATCTTTCCGACGACGGCACACTTGTGTTGCACAGGTAGCTAAGATGCACCATGGTGCTGGGTAGACCGGGCGCTGTGAGTACCGCTCAAGCCTTTGGGCTGGAATTCCGGACCCATGGACTTGCGTGGGTACCTTTCGTGTGGTTCCGTATGCATCCACTGCTTTGTGGAATTATCGGCCACAAATTCCGATGTCTTCACCTATTACCGTACTTCATGCGGCGGTTGCGAGACCGCCGGCCGCGCGGATACCGCTTCTCTAATGTCGAGCTTTCGGTATTCCGGCTATGCGGATAGACTTGTCGATGCTGCATGCAAGTCAGTGTTCCGTTCCTCGATCAGATATTGCTGCGGGAAGATACTACCTCGCATTCAACACACGACCGGCGTACATCGAGCTATACGTCTTCCGGTGTGGTACACACTGAGTGGGTCGTTATCCTTGAAAGACGTGCTTGAGGGTGCAGAAGCCCTTGGCAGCACCGAGCCTTGCCCAAGGCCCGCTGCTGGTGCCCTCTCTCTGTTCTGTGAGAGAGACAGGGAAAGTTAATGTGTTCGAATTCTTGCTAATGGGGCCTATTTCTTTACTATGTCCAATACGGTGTTGCTACCCTAGCTTTCCAGCTGCGAAATGAAACGCCCTTGACTGTGCAGAAGCATAGGTCATGAGACTGAAGTAAGGTCAGATGAAGGGATGCAATGCTGGGGGCATCAGCACTCACCGCCGCTTTCCAGGTAGAATCTGCACGCTTGTACGACTCCTATTTCCTGTTCTAGAGATGCCTTAGCAGCGCGCGTCCCAAAACCATTATCGTGACGAAACGACCTTGTACATGAGAGCCCGCAGCCGCGCAAAACCCTTGCTCACCCCTTTGAGTCGAATCGTCCCACATTGCACTCCGCCACGGGAACACACGTCGTGCCCAGAGGGTCTGAGACATGTGAGCAGTCAGTCCTACCAGAGACCATTGCTTGGGGACACGGCCACGTTGGTGTGGCATCGCATACATCTCGTGGTGCATCGTCTAGTCGGTTACACGACAGCATCGGCTGCACACCCCTTAAACAAGAGCCTGAACTAGAGATGCTGACGGCGGTGAGGAACTCCGGGCGGATCCCCCTATCACACCATCCGGGGTGGGTATTGATAGAGAGTCTTTGTTTGCTATTCGGCCTGCAGGACCCTGCTTAGAAATCCAGAGAACGAGTGTTCTGTGCTTTCCATGTGCGACTTCGCCACAACGTTGTCGTGGCCTTCAACACCATCTGGGTTGGGTCCTATGCGCTCGGTAGCATATCCCCGATGTGGACATTAGTTGCTGGGCCACAGCAAATCAGCGATGCGGCAAAGTAGCTGAGATTAGTAGTCAGCGATGCGACAAGTAGCTGAGATGCTTAAGACCTCCTTAGCTGTGACACTGCCCATGTCTCTGTTCGGGAAGTTACCTTTTACGGTGAAATTCTCAGGTCGCTTGTACCGAATCCAAGTTGGAGAATTTGTACGACAACGTCGTAATGCGTGGATCCATTTACATGACGCCGTACAAGAAGCATGCATAGTTCGCATGTCGCAGGGTACAGGTCGCGCTCACCGCCCCCATATCGTGACAAGCTACATGGCACCACATATTCAGCTTGTCAGATTCGCATGTAAAGTGTGGTGTGGGTGCTGCAGCATGCTTGTACCTTGTGCCTCGTACCTTGCACGATGAACCGAGTATCGCAAAGTATTTTTTTCCCTCGCGGAAAGTCGTATACGTCATGACCCATTCATCCGCCCTTGGCTGCCACACCACGCCGGATCCGAACAGATTCGCGCAATAATCGAAGAGGTGGGTCGGGCACGCCGAGCCCTGGTCGGTTTGCCACGCGTTATTCCACAAATGCCGCGGAAGTCTCAGTACGGCGACGTTCGATGTCGTTCGGATAACCGGTGATTGAAGGCCCGCGGATAATGCAATGATCTATGTCTGTGGATATTGTTGTGCAGATGGAAGTTGGTTTGTAGTTGTCCGGCGATTTAAAAATGGGAGTGAGACGGCCCGGCTCGTATGTATTGGCTATCTGCCTTAGAGGCTAAGATACAACATAGGGTAGCTATACGAGTCATGTAGGCGGATGACAGTATGGCAGAGTATAGTAGTGTGCAGGACCCGAAGCCACAGTTGTGCTACAGAAGCGAATCCCATCTTTTACGAAGGCTTATATTAGGCTGTAGCAATGCGATTTTGTCGCTAAATCTCCGACAACTACGTCGGAGTAGATACGAAGGCGTTGCGATCCTGGATCCAGATAGCTTCGCCTATTTGGTGTCATTTTGTCGCTCGTCTGTTACTCTGGGAGAGTTTTCGCTCGAGTTCGGTGCGCGGATCGCTCGAATTCGCGGATCGCTCGAATTATGTAATGCACGCGTCGTAAGACTAGGGATCCCCGGCGATATTTCAGCTCCCGTAAAGCGGCACAGTTCTAGAAACTCCACTGTCAGACCCCTAGCGAATAACCAAGACGGGTAAATATGTTTGTGAGCCTGGCCTTCCATTACCATAGAGAAGAGTTTCAGAATTGCTGACCACGCAAGAAGCGCGACCGAGTAAGCTTATCACGGGCTTATCGGGGACCTAGACATGCCGACCGCCGCATTGTGTCCTATCGCGGAGGAAGAATGTTCCGCATTTGCAGGGAGACTGAGGGGAACGATAACGGAAATAGTGCAGCCGTAAAATATGGATGAAACTCGGCTGCAGTGTGTAAGTAAGATTCCAATTCTCTGGATTGCTGCGCCGACAGGGTATAAGATCTTAAGACTGTCCATGGTATGTTCGCGAAGCTGTTTAGTCAAAGCTGCACATTCGCTCTTACTAGGGTCGATGACATGGATGTCTCGACGCGCACGCAACAGTATGACACTGTTGGCCGCAGGTAAACCATGTTGGTGGGATCCCATGACCAAAATTTAGATAAAGGTGCAGGCAATAGGAGGTCCAACCATGGTCCCAGAACATGGCATGATATCTCCTCAGCCTAGTCTAGAGACTGGTGCGTAAGTTGACGTCGTCGATTCCTGCGCGGGAAGCAAATCCGGCTCGTCTATTTTCACGAGTTCATAGCTGCGCGAAGCCGGCATGGGGGGGCTACCATGATTTCCTGAGATGTCTAATGATCAAGTGCCGGGGCCTCTGATATGGTGTCGAGAACTGTGCTGGCTGTCACCGTATGTCAGCAGAATGGGAGGTTCCAACGGTAGCCCCGCGCGTCCGTATCCGGTAAGAAGAGCGCAGAGATCCCCAACGCTACCCTCATCTCAGCCCTTGAAAGACCTTGTCTTCTGCAGCCACCAATACTTTTCGTACAGTAGTCTGCAGGATCTCCAGACAGATCCGACTCCAAGTAGTGACTCCAGTCGGATGTTGGCCCTCTCGTATCGGAGAGCTGCGTTTGCTTGGGCTCTTAGCTGCCGCCTGTCTCCAAGCTAATCGTCCTATGGCTTCCAAACGTTCAAGCCTGAGGACAACTCAGAGATCGAATCAGTACCGTTTCGGGGAGGAGATCCGAGATACGCGTTATGAGCGACAGTTGCGTGGTCTTCTCTGCAGGTTGGCGTCCCCGCTGTCAGGCTCGGGGGACTGGAGCTGAGTACCCCGCCCACGGTGCTGCGGATGATTCCGCTGAGCGCTCCGCTATACGCGCCCCTAGCCAATCATTTGCGATTGTATATTTTTGAGTTCTCCCCCGCTGCAAGCGTGACGTCGGAATACGCCTCAAGGGCGACGGCGCTGGAGATCACCGTAGGCAAAATACTTGAATATCGACTGCTCAGTCGTATTTACATCCAATTGAGGCCCTCAAATACGCATTTCATACGGCAAGCGTGCGTGGAAACGTACAGCCACGATGCACGACGATCTTTTCCAACACCAACTTGACCTTTAACATGCGCTGTTCTTACTAGGACGGTATGTTCTCTGCATACGAGCCACTCAGCCGTTCGTGATAGCTATCAGCCATGTGGCGGCAGTGCTTCTGCGGCATGCGACCTCACCAATGAACATGGTAGAGACGAAAGATTCGAGGATGATCTATTCGACTGGCCTCCCTACTCGAAACACGGTCTGTTCAATAAATAGCCCAACGATTTTCGGTTCATGCCAAGGTCTTGTAAATACGTAGATCCAGCGAGTTCATCTTGCTGCCGGCCTGAGCCGAAAGCGATCCGCCATGGCTGGTTGCAATAAGCGAATCCTCCTCCACGAGCGACAATCACAATTCAACGTTGAGGTTGAAAGAGGGCAGACTGGACTAGCGTCTCGCTTGTCGCGGCGCGTTTCGGGGGGGAGGAGATGAACCGTGAAAAAGGAGTCGGTCGGAAACGTCCGGGCAAGACGTCCATTGAATCTCGACTACGACGGATAGCAGGTGGCGAGGACGAAGAAGGATGTCTTGCTTCCATGTATGGGCGCCGTGTCGTCGGCGAAACGCTTAGACGAAGCGGGATACATGCGACGCACTCCATGGTGTTGACGGAGGCGAACAATTTTCTCCACAGTATGGGAATAGGAGCAGCAGTATGTTTCGAAAAAGTTGAAGCAGCGGTCTGTTCAGTTCGCGGGCGACTCAGGAACATGAAACGATAGTTTCAGGGCGCGCTGTGCGCTATGGCTCGTCACCAACAGCGGGGTATCCATCCCACGTGTGGTCTGGATTGAGCGAAACAATGAACTTCTAATAAGGTTTCTTCAGACCCATTTTCGCTCACTGAGCAACAACGTCCCTAGTTTCAACGACCCTGAAGCGCCCTGACACTGCTACGTTGGGTACTTTGCTGGGGTGTCGTGGTTACACTCACCGCACACTCATTTCCGCTTTCGGGTGATCGGCGACTAGGTTTTCCACAAGCGAAAAAGGATTGTCGCATGCATCTCGCAGATTTGGCGACAATGCTCAATTGGGTTTGCTTCGACAGTTGCTGGGCGTGCGTGTACTTCGGCGAGGACGGCGCACTGATGCAAGACGCGTGCTGTTCGACCATTGGCGAGAAGTACTGCTCGCTTCCATCTTGGCCTTGATCGGAACGTGTAGGCCGGTCTCGCTGACGGTGATCGGCAATTCTCAGGCAGCCCCATTACTGTGAATGCCTTTGACAACGTGCAGAGATGAAAGCATCTTAGACAACTGATTGACTTGAAGAAGGTTGATGCGGAACCGTGATGAGTATGACAGGGCCATGGTGCGCCACGACATTCGCTATTGACGCAGCTGTATCTGTCGTACGGTACATGCTGACTTCTAGCGCGTCCGTATATCGAATGAGCCTGCTGAGACAGGTCTAGCGTGATGGAGTACTCGACTCGTCTTGGTGCTCAACCGCATGCTTATGGAGCCCTTGTTGAGGTGGGTTGATGTGAGCTGCAGACGACAATAGTCGGTCGTGGTACGTACCCCTTATTCCTCATCTGTGGGTTCCAAGCATCATCACTGTCAGCAACGTCGGCCCACTTCCGGTAGCGAGAAACATGTCAAGATCTGTGAGTTCAGCATTATCCGCACATGGTAATTGTCATCCGAGCCGCCCGAGAGCCCGTCACGATAAGACCTATTTGCATCTGGTCATGACCTAGAGAAAGCGGAATAGCGCGTCGACGAGCTGCAAGGCTGGTGCGCAAAAAATTCCGAAGCCACTAACGCGAAGGCAAAAAAGCTTGAGCAGGCTGATCGCACTCAGTCCTCGCTAGTGGCACGGTGCCAACCCTGCCAGCTCATCCTAGCAGGGATAATAATAGACGATGCGCTAGTGACGCAAGTCCATGCGAGCTAGCTGATGAAAGGCTCGCAAGTGGGTGCGGCTTTCCGAGGAGCGAAGCCAGACGGGGCCACAGTTCGTGGTTGGGGTGGTCCAGTGATGGGGGCAATGGAATAGGGAAAGGAACAGAGGGCTCGATGGACGTCTGAATCGCGGTATAGACTGTTTTGCTGTAGATGGAGGATGCATCTGCTCTGCCATGCAATTCATCAAGGGGGGCTGGGACGCACCGGCGGCAAGTCAATGACACGACGACGCGATCTGACACGGGTTTCCGCCTGGCACTGCTAACGGCCTGGGGCGAAGTCGAAGGCGATCCAAGACAGCGACTAGATGTGTTTGAAACCGCGCGAAACAGAAGTCAACGCGTGGAGCCGGTGAGCTCGTCGGCGTCGATAGGGTCGGAGAGCAGTGTCGGGGTCGGAGTCAGAGTCAGCGTTCTGGTGCAGGGCGATAATGCTGTGCGAGAGACGGCTACAGTCAGGTGGCCAGGAAAGCTCGGAAGCGCGCGAGCACCGCTGCTACACGCGGCGACGAAGACTACCGTGTACACAGTGAAAGCGAGGGGGGAGAAGACGGATCGTGGCTGCACGCTCCCGTGGCGTCGCTCGGCGCTGCTGGCTCCGACGGCTGCTGCTCGACGGCCGGCTGCGTCCAGCTGCTGCGTAGAGGAGCGCGCGAGCTTGTTTGCCACGCTGCGTGCCCATGGAAGAGCTCATGGGGAGTTGTTGTGGTGGAGGGTGGGAGAGACGGGACGCTGCTGCGGGTCGCCGTCCCGCCCGCGTTCATAGGGCGAGTCAAGGGCCTGCGTCCTCGATAAGATCATCGTCCCCGAAGAGGCAAGGCGTCTACCACGGCCGGAACCCACGGGCTTAACCGCATGCAGATTACATACTGAATACAGAATACATTACCGTCAGATACTTCCCCCCCCCCCGGGCGCAGACAAGGCGGCCCGTGCTCCGGTGTGCCTAAACGTACCTCGTAGTCGGCGGTGCGATCGTCGAGGGCTTCTGCATCCTGGCTCCGTGGCTGCTATCGATGCTCGTGCTGGGGCCAGCCCTCGTACCGGAGTCCCCAAGCCCCTGGCGCAGCATGTAACAGAGTGCCAGGGTCAAGCGCGCGCCGTGTGTCCGCAAAAGCGCCTTGGCTCTGCTCATCGAGCTCGGAGCTCGCAGCCACAAATGATGGCCATCATCGCTGTTCTCTGGCTCATGATTATGCATCGACAGTCCCCGTTGGGAAAAGGCAGAGCCAGCAAAACCGACTCCCGCTGCTGAACCGCCAGCCCTCTGATCCACTGTCTGCAGCACCCATTTCCCAGTGCGGCCCGGTCTGGTCTATCATCCCGCGCCCTCTTGCACTTCTTCTTCTCTGTACCAAGGCTGCCCTTCTCGTCAATCCGTATTAGACGTCGTCCGCCCCAGTCGGCTTGCCAGCTCGGACCACAGCCTACCTGACTTTGTCTGGCCTGACGCTGTCGACACTTTCCCATCATCTGAGACTCGACTTGGGCTGCTGGCTCTTACGTAGGCCATTCCTGGAATAACCACCATCTAGTCGTTGGCTGCTCACTGCCACAGCCGCAGCGCGAGCATAGCGCCACGACGAAAGTACGAACCCGTATACATCACTCTTCCGAGTCAGCCTCTTTTTGCCTGGCCTAGTGTGGCCCATTTCTTCTCCAGGTGGTTCACCGTACCACATCTCAATCGGACCCGGCAATTGCGCTCGCCGCATTATCATTCCCCACTCTCATGTGTTTGGTACGACTTGGACGCTAATACCCAGCACGACCAGACAATCTTCTGGACAACTCCAATTCCTGCCTGGTCCTGCCATTCTTCAATTTGTTGAAGACAACTTGATCCTCGCTCTTGACGGCAGTCCTCGCTGAGTCGGCTCTCCAACATGGTTTTCTGTACCTATTGCGGTCAGTCTTTTACCAGAGACGAACATCTGGAAAGACATATCCTCACACGTAAGCGTACCCCACCCCTGCCGGCCAAAATCCCCAGAGGGCGAACCCCCGAACATAGACTAATTGTCCGGCTGCGTATAGATACTAATGTCAAACCGTTCAAATGCTTTACCTGCCACATGAGCTTTGCTCGCCGGTGAGTGCTTCTTCCTGTGCTGCTTCTACAGCGCCCAGACAGAGGAGGCTGACGAGACGGCCAGAGACTTGCTCCAGCGGCATTACACGGTCCACGGTCGAGATGCGAACAACCAGGAAGGCCTTCCTCCCAACGCGGGCATAATACCGAAGTCGGCCGGTCGGACGCCCATTGCATGCAGCAACTGCGCGAAGACCAAGACCAAGTGCGACAAGAAGTTTCCTTGCAGTCGATGTGCACAGCGGAACCTGAAGTGCACATTGCGTCCGACGCGTCGAGCGTCCAAGAACGTGAACAGGGTCGTGCCGCCTGGGGGGGAGGGGCCTGGCAGCGGAAACTCGAGCGAGGGTGGAAACAACAATGAATCTCACGACACTTCGGGCGGCAACTCCCCGGCGAGGGAAAACGGGCAGGTGCAGTCCACCGAGCAGCCCCAAGACGGGCAATCACGACCACCGTCACAGCCACAACCACAACCACAACCACAACCACAACCACAGCTGCCTTCGCAGCCACCCTCGGCGCCGCATTCACGTCATCCGTCCATCTCGATGCCCGTCCAGCAGATCCAGAACCCCACGCCAACCGAGGACAAGTCGCTCGCAGTGACCATAGCTACCACGACACCCCCTTTCTTCGAACAGTCACCCCCCAATGGCATGCCGCCGGCCCTCCCCGCCGTGCTGTCGCCTCTTCCAACTCCCGCCACCGGTTTCGTCTCGCAAACGCCCATGTCGGGATACGAGGATTTTGTCCGGTCGGTGCGTGACAATTCGGACGGCTCCAGCCCACGTTTCATGATGGATCCCTGGAATACCATGCCCATGGGCCAGGATTTCGATCCCATGCGAATTGACCCCTCCCTGATGATGTCGATGAATATGGACATCACTATGGGCCCTCCAGCCGACGACATCCTGGGCATGATTCCGGAGATGTCGCCTGCTCAAACATTCGGCCCTGTCCAGACACCGATGCAGACACCGAGAATGGACGAGTCCTTCTCAGACCTTCAAATCGGAAGTTCGGCGTCCATGTTCTATCCTTCGCATCGGCAGAACTCTATTGTTGATGCAGGTATCCCCGATCTTGGCGCAATCATCGCGGCCCAGGACGGCTGGACCGTCTTCCGCTGCACGCCCTCCATCCCCTCAAGCTCTTGCCCTCGTACCGCAAGACTCAATCTTGAGCGCCTAGAGCAGAGTCTGAAGAACCATGAAGGCTGGAGCAACTGGCGCCCGTCCTGGGATGATTCCGACTTCCATCAAGGTGGTCGCGTGGAGGTGGCCAAAATCTACGAGTCTACTCGCGATAAGCTCCTCGCCATCACGCAAAGCTTCCTGCACAAGGCTCTTGATATTCATAAAGAAGCATCAGGCAGCTCCCCAAGTAGCGGCGAGTCGCCAGGCTCGACCGCTTCCAACTTCGTCCTTCTCCCTCCCGCCCACGTTCTTGATCTCTTCCTTCGCTCTTACGTCAATTCTTTCGAGTGCTTCTACCCAACAACGGCGCGCGGAGTTCTCGATGCAAACGAATTGATGCAAAACTACAATGACAAAGCGTCCAGTTTGCTCATTTTGATGATGATTGCGCAGGGCGCGATGACAATCCCGTCCATTGAGGCTCGGTGGCTGACTGGCGGACTTACCGAAGCGTGCCGCATCTCGCTATTTGACCTGATCGAAAAGAACATCATCATGGCTGGCGACCCCATCGTCTTGCGTGCTGCCCTTCTCTTCACTGTACAGGCGGCGTGGAGCGGTGACAAGTGGCAGATGGATATCGCCATGGGACAGCGTGGTATGTACTTCGCAATGCTGCGACACTCCGGTATCCTTGAACCCCGGCATGTTGTTACAACACCCCATATGAACGGGAGTACAACAACAGATATGTTGTGGAGGGAGTGGATTCAGCAGGAAGGTCGAAGCCGGTAAGTGTCCATACCATGACTTCACATTGAGAAGATGTGTGCGTGCTTTATCTGACTAACATTCCTCAGGCTCATATACTCGTGGGTCATGGTCGATCAGGATCTCTCCCTGTTCCACGACGCAGCTCCTCTGTTCTCCGTAACCGAGTTCGGAGCGCCCATGCCAGACTCGGATCGCCTTTGGGGGGCCAAGACTCCTTCAGAGTGGTCTGAGATATTCAGTCAGGTACATGAGTTCTCTAATGGGTATCCATCGGTAGGATCTGGTGCTCGGCCCTTGAGCTTGAGAGATCTTTTTCGCCATTTTCTCGACGACGAAATCCTCGCTCATGGCATCCAACTCACTCCTATGCACCTCCGCCTCCTTCTACACCCCCTTCAAACATTGGTGTGCCAGTACTGTCAACTCCTCAGCTGCTTCTCCGATAGCATGGCTTCTAGGCAGCGGTCGAGGGCTGTCACTGCAGCATCGACCCGAGTGCGTCTTGAAGAAGTGCAATCGTTGCTGCAGCGATGGTTCGAATTGGCCGAAAGGTACATGAAGGCGAACCCTATGTGTGCCATGATGCAAGCCAATCTCGCCATGTTCCACCTCATTAGCTTGAATGCCGTGACAAATTTCCCGGAAATCGAGCGGCTTGCGCGACGGGAAGGTGTTGACGGCACGTATCAGCAGATGCTTTGGATCCACAAGAAGTGCATATCGGATGTCCACGAGGCCGTCTTCCACTCTGGCCAAATCCTCCGCATTATCAGGGAGATGCCGAAGGGCATTCGTCCTCCCTGGTGGCCCGGTGCGATTTACCGCGCCGCTCTTGTGCTCTGGACCGACTCCTTGACTCACAACGAATCAGTGAGCCCAAATCAGCAGGGTCACTACCATTCTCCAGGGGCAACCTTCCCAGTGGATTGTCTTCAAGCAAATGACCCAACGCTTATTCGGTATGTGACGCGGCGAGAGGGTATCCCGACGCTGAGCAAGCTGGACGGAACACCAGTTGCGATCGACAACGCATTCACCGTGCTCTCCCACTGCATTGACGTGATCGATGAGGGGATTTCGACGAGGTTCTCCGACGGCATTCGGGGAAAGCTCGAAAAGCTAGCAAGAGGCTAATTCCCTTTTCTTCGTCCTCGGACATCCTTTCACCCATGCCGGCTAGGCTTGGCCGGCAGCGACGGTAGTCGTATCTTCCATCGACTCTTGCATCGTTTCCTTCTCTTGTGATAGATTCCTATCACTACCAGATCCAGAAGTGCTCTTGGATCATTATCTATGGGTGGCCGTTGTCATATTTCTCGGCGACGAGGAATAACAGGAAGTTTACGGCTTTGGCGGGCGTATTTGGGTAATAGATTGTCTTTTGGTATGGGAGCTAGGCTAGCTGTCAATGATCTGATGAACGTAGGCTCAGTAATGTATAGTACGATGTCGTCTGATATGAAACGGATATCGATGACGGAAGAGGGATATACCACTCACCCACTTGACTAACACCACCTGTGGGTGCTGAGGTCAGGTAGTCGCAAGCGTCGATCAGCGTCCCCGTTGTCAATCTACCAATAAGGACCGACTCTTATATAGCGCACCGAACTTGCGGCCTTTCGCTATCCTTCGACATCGTTCCACATCGCCCGATCTTGACATGCGCTGCATGGTGCTCACTGTAGCGACGAATTTCCTTATCACGGCCGTTCGATTTCATTTACACAGGCCGATGTTGTAAGGCCTAGATCATTGGGGCGTTGTGCCTTCTTGCTCTTGCTTTTCATGAGTGTGCGCTTGTGTTTCAGGTGGGGTAGTGCGTGCCCAGGGCTAAGAGGGGTATTGGACGGTCATGGCGGCGGGGTCAGTGTATGGTCGGTGGTCGATGACAGTCTGAAGGTCGATGAGAGGACACATTGGATGGCGGTGGTCCTATATGCTGCACGCGTATGTTAGACAAGCCTTGGTATAAAGCAAAGCGTCGTTGCCGAAGGTGCACGGGAAACGGTCGAGTGTCCGAACGGATAGTCGGACTGGCGAGTCTGTTTACCAGTAACGGGGACTCAGTAACGGGGACTCGGTACCGGGGGCGTTTTTGTATTGGGGTTCGGGGAATATGGCATGACCATCGGAAATTGGGCAAGGAGGGTACAAGTACCAATTGAAGCAATACAAAGGTTTACTGGGGCACGTACCTCGTTTTACAGCGCGTGTACCCATCCCGCTGCATTCCCCCTCGCTATTTCCCGTACGGGTACCATGACTCCCCGCCATGTGTACGCTGCGGGAGGCTTGGGGTGTCAAACAATATTCGGTACAGAACGGCGCCCGCGTCATGTCCGGCTCACTTTCTGGAATGACAGAGCAGTAACGGTGAGTACCGTCCATGACTCTTGTTCCCAAGGCAATGGTAACTGATTCGCAGTTCACGACGGCAAACCATGTCATTGGCCACTCGAGGCACCCAGGGAGCAACCTCCTTCCCTTTTCTGGGACGATCGGGCTACTATGATTAGATTCCGACATGATCGACCGTTTTTCGAGTAGATTTGAGTAAGGATGAACGCACGACGGGCGTGCGAACTCGTACTCCGACTGTGCATATTCAAGCCACTACCACGCTTCCAAGATGTCCTGCTGCAGGTTCCTGCTTCCACAGCTTACGCGGCCGAAACGGTGCGACAGCAATCCACTAGAATGTTTTTCCCAGTCACGCCCCAAAAGCATGCGAGACATGGCTGTCAAAGCGGTAATTCACCGTTCAGCCATAGCGAAAAAGCAGTTAGCCCGCCTTCCTTATCGAGATCTGACATAGTACCACGATGATATTAGCCGGCACACCACCTTCCAAGTAGAAGCTGTATGTGCGCCGAATACGGTGATCTACAACGACTACGGGCCGGTCGTGTCACGGCTGCCCGCACTACACCTGCCAAAAGGGACCGTGCCATCGGGCTGCTTCTTGGGATGTCTAGAGAACTTGGCGGGCGTTGAGGTTTGCTACTTTGCTTTGTATGCGGCCGGTGTGTCGGCGGATGTTGTTCCCGGTGATACTGCCTTGCTAGGTTGGCACGATCTTTTGCGGCGGGTATGGGGTGTCTGACTAGTCAAGCTAGGGCGACTACGGCAGGATTATGCAGCGCCGGTGTGGACATACACGTTCGTGAAACTTGGGTGACAGGGTTAAACTTGACGTAGATGCACCTCTGGAGACCGCTCTTTGGCGTCTCCCTATGAGGCATGTTCAACCTTAGCCAATACCAGTTGCATTCGGAGCTTATTGTGATAAGAGACGGAGAGATAAGATCTGAAATGCTGTGTGACAACGTTTTCATCAATGGCAATGCAGCCTGGTAGCTGACGCGCCATGTCACTTCCGAGAAGATCTTCGCCGGACTTACTACCGTTAAATGAGTGGAGATTTTGCTAAGCATAGTCATACTTTCTCTGCCGAATTAGTTGCATGCCGGACTATAAGCTGATTAGTGTTACGGGAAATGAGGGGGAGGTTCCGGTATCAGCGCAACTGCCATAGCATCACGGTCGACTCACGATGCAGGTTGAGAAATCATGTCATCCATGCATGGGAATCTGACTGTTGGGTAGGATCTATATCAGGGCGATTGTCGCGCCGTTGCTGCGCACAAATATTGAAGATTCCCCATCTGGGTCGGCCTCATTGACTTACTCCGCGAGAGGATACAATTGAGGGGCCGTCCCGTCTTACAGTCCACACCTTGGAGTCACTGAGAATGGAGTGAGGTGAGTGTTCGTTTGACTTCCTCTCAATTTTCCTGCTCGTCTGACCGCTTGTGGAGAGCTTGTATAATACTGCAGGATATTGCATTCCCACGACCGCTTCCGCCAGTACCGTTTCGCTGCGTATGCATCTGGCGCGTCTCAGCAGCATATACATGGACGCGCGGAGCTGCAGATAGTTCAGGCGCCGTCTGAAAAAGCACATTCGTTGGAGTTTGTGCGCCATATGACCAGCGATCGAGAGTCAGTAAAAACACCGATGGTGTGGCTTTGGGGTGGAAGGTTCCTGTAAGCTCTACTGATACATTTCGTCGCCCAATGGAGAGTGCCGATGGCTAACGTTGAAGTCAATAGGTTATGAACGAAGGAGGTCGTCTCAAGGCTACAGGCCGCGGACCAGAACAACACGCTGGCGTAAGCCTATCCAAACTTAATGCAAAAATCTGCTGGAGGGTTACACAAGGTGTCCAACATCCCACATACCGCATCCGATCTCGGTGCTGCAACATCTAGAAGCAAGTCTTCCCCATCAGAAGAGGTCCGGCTCTTCTGTGCAGTTACCGAAGTGAGCAAAGATCCTTTCGTTCCCTAGTCCCGTCAGTCGTTCGGCTTCTATCTCCCAGAGATCCTCCATTCGAAGGAATTATGGCAGTGTGCCTTCGCCTTACTTCTACACTGGCCATGACGATGCTGGTGTGAGGTTGAAGGTCCGATTATGCACAGACCAGCCCCCGAGCGGCGGGCATGGAAGTGCGGAGCCGAAGCGGCTACGGGAAAGGGTCTTGGCAACAAACAGAGCTCCTGTTGCCGGAATGCGAAACAAAAGATTGTCTTTCGGACATTGGAGGCAATTCGAGCTGGAGATGGGGAGCCATCGTGGGTTGAGATGCGGCTTGGTGTTGAGGGGTAGACGACGAAGGAGTGTGGACCTGCAGCCAATCGTTGAGGTGTGACTCCCCGAAGTCTGGACGACATGACACGACAGTACCTCCTCCGCAGCTTCGACGGCCCTTCGTTGGCTTGCACCATGGCCTACGCCATACATACATGCCCGTCTCCATCGAGCTTTCATACTGGCGAGCAGGGTCTTTGTCTTTGGAATCCTGGAAGCCTTAGGTGGGTGGTTTCTCTTCTCGCTAGATCCAGCTCCCGAAAACTCGGCCAGTACGCCCCTTGTACTCACCACCCGCATTCGACAGCACTCAGTTTTGTAATTGCAAAATCCTATCCAACAGCCAATTAATCGCGCATGTGTGACTTCACGATTGTCATTCTCATCCAGTTTGCGTGCGGAACGATCCACCTTCGGCCCCGCACATCCGCGATATCATGGCCAAGCCTACTCTGGAGTAGGCGAGTGTCGCAGATGGCTCTGGCTCTCCTACGGGCACTAAGTCTCGGAACGGAATCGGCGCAGGCGCAGGCGCAGTGTCCAGCCCTAGCACACGCCGAAGAGCACCATGTTCCGGCCAGTTGCCGCGACGGGGAATGTCAACGAGACATTGTGCGAAGAACTGTATGGCCGTGGGGAGCAGAGGAAGGAAGGCACTGTACCGCAAGTCATTGACCGTCTCCAATTCTCCGCTTCAGTACCGAAGGACGAAGGAGTATATAGTTGGACTCTTTCACGAGCTTTTTTGATCATCATCCCATCAGCTCTTCAAACAGCATCCAACCATCAACTACTACCACCAGCAAATCACCACCCATCACTTCAATTCACCGCCTCAAAATCACAATGGCTACCACCGGAATTCCCTCATGGAGCTTAGAGGGCAAAGTTGCCGTTGTCACCGGCTCAGGTAAGCTTACGACCTGCACAAGATATTGGAGTGCTCTTGCATGTTCAGCCGACTAACAAAGAGACAGGCCGCGGTATCGGCAAGGAGATGGCTCTTGAGCTTGCTCGCCGTGGCGCTAAGGTTGTCGTCAACTACGCCAACAGCTCAGAGGCTGCCGAGGATGTCGTCAAGCAGATCAAGGAGATGAAGACTGGCGCTGATGCGGTCGCCGTCAAGGCGAACGTTTCCGACACCAAGCAGACCGCGAAGCTCATGGACGAAGTTATTTCACACTTCGGCAAGCTCGACATCTGCTGCTCCAACTCCGGCGTCGTGTCCTTCGGCCACTTCAAGGACGTGACGGAAGAGGAGTATGACCGCGTCATGCAGATCAACACCCGAGGCCAGTTCTTCGTCGCCAAGGAAGCATACAAGAGGATGGAAGTTGGTGGCAGGATCATCCTCATGGGCTCCATCACCGGCCAGGCGAAGGGAGTTCCCAAGCACGCCGTCTACTCTGGCTCCAAGGGTGCCATTGAGACCTTCGTCCGATGCATGGCTGTTGGTATGTGATACTCCTGCAGCTACTCCCTAACAAATACTAATATGCGCACAGATGCTGGCGAGAAGAAGGTCACGGTCAACTGTGTTGCCCCCGGTGGCATTAAGACCGATATGTACCACGCCGTCTGCCGCGAGTACATCCCTGGAGGTGACAAGCTCAACGACGACCAGGTCGATGAGTACGCCATGACATGGTCACCGCACAACCGTGTCGGTCAGCCCATCGATATTGCTCGCGTGGTCTGCTTCCTTGCTTCCGTCGACGGTGACTGGGTGAACGGCAAGGTTATTGGTATTGACGGTGCTGCTTGCATGTAAAGAGCTGATGGCTGTATATAGTGGTTCATTTTTTGCCTACGAATGCAGTAATGAGGATTGAAGCATGACTGGCGTTCTCGATATGATAGAATGAACTCGAAAAATCCTCTCTCAATTCATGGTCGTACCTTTTGACGTGAAGCTAGATCTTGTGTTGAACCCCCGCTCGCAACCATGGATTTTCTTCCGTGTCAGCAGCCGCATCCAGAATTTGTTCCACCCTTCTGACCCCCGACTCGTAGCATCCCCCCATAGACCGGGAACGAAGCGAGTACTATTGGCTACATTCTACTAAATCTTATAGAAGTCATAGCATTCCATGTTTATCCAGGCTAATCGGAGTGCACTGCCCCCGCTCACTGCTCTAGACATTAAAGAGGTTTTAAATGCTGGTAGTCTCGACCGAGACCCACAGGCAGACATCACACAGTCTGATCACATGGCAATTGGAGAACTTTCTAGTTCTAACACGAACCTCTGCCAACGCCTCCCGGTTCCGCTACTGCCCTTCTCCTACCCCGCCCCTCTTCCCTCTGAGTCGCGTGTTGAGGTTCGTGTCGGATAAAGCCAGATTAGCCGTCCGCTCTTCCACGGTTGGCCGACGTTAAGCGTTCTACTCTTTTTATGTGTAGGTTGAAATTTTAGTACCAGTCTTCAGATGTATATGGTTTATTATTAGAGTACAAAATCCCCCCTACAATAGCACAGTTGCATAATGCACTTTTCCTCAGGGAAAAGAAACCACTGGCTACTTGGATGACTAGCTACCTGGGCTGCGGTACAGCATTCGTGCAGGGACATAAGTGTCCGTTCCTACGAGGAAGACGAGCCCAGACATCCGACACCCTCCTTCACAAACTTGTCTCCAATGTTCATCTTGCTTCCCGTAGCACCGACACCGGTGCGTTCAGAGCGCTCCAGGGTCCGACGAACAGCATCCAGAAGTTTCATGTCCGAGCCCGGTGGAAGACATTAGTATGGTACTCTGGCTACACTGCAGAAAACGAGCCATCTCCAGCGCATGACTGGATTTACGTAGGATTCTTTCGAGTACTCCGCTCGACAGTCTTCTCGGAGTTGATGCAATTCCTGGTAAACCCCGTAACGCAAGGATGTCACGTCAACCTTTATCATATCAGTATGTTCAACATAAGTGGATGTCTTGCCACTTACGTTTTTCAAGTATTTGTTCAGGTCAGAGCAGTCAGCATTCGCGGGTGTTTTCTCTTTCCACAAGTCTTTGGTCGAGACTTTCGTCTTCTCCACATCGTGTGTAGCCTCCAAATCAGCAACAAACCCGTCAAAGAGTTCTTGTTGGGCTTTGTTGTCAACGGGCCAGAATTTGTATGTCCCTCTTTGAGCAGAGATTCATGCGCCTATCCATTTTTCGAGCTTGTTGATATCCCTGGCGTACATTGCCGGCGCAGCAAATGGACTGAAGAGCCTTAGTTAAGCACATTTAGTTTTTCGGCCGGCTTACAATCATGACAGTACGATGCCATCGACCGGGAGTGATGCCTTGGTGACTCTGAGCTGGAAGAGACCGTTCGCCAAAGCCGGCCGGCGGCTGCTGTCAGTCGCTATTGGTTTTATATTAGCGCATTCCCTCACGCCGGTGGAACGGCGAAGACTGACTATCTGCGCCCAAGGTGAAGTCAAGCCAGTCGTAGGAAGCCATGGAAGCACCGCTGCCTCCGCTACTGTTCCAGGCTGATTGATAGCCATCCCCTCTTGGATTGAATGACGCGAAGTAATCAGCAAACCCCACAGGCTCTTCCCTCGTAATTAATGATCCAAGCTTGAGTGTTCCAAGTAGACTGGCGCCACCATCCACGAGTTCTGCACAACTGGTGCTGTTTTCAGTGCTGGGCCGGACAGGTCGTACCATGCCCGGCATCCAACAGTGAGTCGAACACCTTCGACGTCAGAGAGGTCTTCGACAGCGAATCGAGCCCCTGCCAAGGGGCGGTTGTTGTTGTTGTCACTCATGGAGTCGATGCGCGAAGAAACAGCTACGCTCAAGAATGAGTAGAAATCCCCGCCGATTTGCAGGTTCTCAAACGGTCTAGCTCAAGTGAGCTTTCAGAGGATCTGGAAAGGCACACTACTTACCCTTTCTCCACTTGAGGCTTTGCCGCAGCTATAAAAGCTTGTTGTGCATCGTCGTATAGCCAGAACGCTTTGCACAATTCACCCCTCCACAAAACAAACGGCCCCGAAGTGATGCCACCGTTGTCTGTGCCTGACGAAATAGCTGAAAACCATTCGGTACCCCGGGGTAATCGCAGACCGCTTTGAATACCGCTTAGGTCTAAAGTTTGGTCCGCAGGAGTAACAGAGACAATGTTTCGAAGGAACTCGGGACGGAAAACATCGTCCGCGCGCAGCCAGCTGTCAACTAGTCCCTGCACCCAACTCCCGCTCAACTGTTCGTGAAAGGTATCTGTTATGACGGTCACAGGCACGATCTTGTCTGCGGGATAGTCAAATTTGAGCGCCTTTCTTCCCATTGGCGCTATGTAACTTGGTGGTCGACGAGGCTGAACTGACGGATGGTATCGGCACGGCAACATATTGGGCGTCGCGGATCCGAAACAAGCGGTGTTCATCTGTGTGAAAGCCCGAGCGAATACCAATTTGGGGTAAAGGCAAATTGGAGTCGACCATCGTTGCTAGGCATTAAATGGTCAGACTGCGGGACATGGAGCCATGACGAGGGTGCTTCTTGCACTGAATGGAGATATGCGAAAGCGGGCTGTGCAGAACGCGGGGCAGCAACATGGCGAGGCTGCAAGGGAAGGAAACAGTGCGACTGGAATACGTATGTCCGCGTGAGCGCTTTAAGTGAGCAGATGGGACCCTGCAACCGCCTCTGTAGATGGCCAATGCAAAACCGAACGCAAAGGTACGCCGAAGCTAGATAACGAACTGCATTGGAATTTGTCTCGTCGCTGTTTGTCTTGTCGATTGCCCTGCGAATGACGCGTTCACTTGCAAACGTGTGAGCTGACACATTCCAGATACTACACCACACGAGGTCTTCCAAGAAGTACTTCGACACCACAGTGATGATTTTGAGCAGCTCACCAAGTCTCGCATTTAACGGATTAAGTAGGTCTTCCACCGTGACGTCAAAATCGAATTAGCCTCTGACCGCAAAGTGAAGCTTTTGGAAACCCTCGAAAGGCCTTCTCAATGACTGGCTATTACTCGTGTGCGACAATTGTACCGTAGATCGAGAGAACCACTTGAAGCCGGCCGAACTCATTTATCCGGATCGGGTTGCGGAGAACTGTCTCGTGTACTATAGTTATAGGTTCAAGTGGTACTATTTGAGTTCCCACAAGACGAACGAGATCATAGCATTCGTTCAAGATGACACACTTCGAAATGCTGCGGCAGATAAGACAAATAAAACCGACCTCGCAATTACGAAAGCTCATTGGACAGTCACAGGTGTACCACATTGCTCGGTGCCTGACCCACTTGCGCCGGCCGATGAAGCCCCGAGGGAAAGTATCGAAGCTCGATGTCTGGTATTCCATGACCCATGAGCGCTCAGAGATAAATTAGTGCCTTCGAGCCATTTGTGTACACCGCGAGTACCTGGATTTCCAATCAATGGAAAGAAGTGCGCGCTAGGAAGATTCAGTAGTCGAGGAAATGGACATATTATCTCAACGGTCAAGCTAAACTCGGCCATAACGTTGTTAAACCAGATTTAAAATGCACCGGATGAGGCACATCCAGAAAGATGAACTATGTTTTCGGTGCGATCTTCCAAAGATCGAGGAGTTGCTATGGTTCGCGCTCGGCGCAAGACAAGACGCTTTCAGATTCATACAATGGCGGCACAAGAGTCGAGGAAGTATTGACACAATAGTAAAGACCAAAGCTGGCGAGGTAAGTCTCAAGCACGTTGGGGCAGGAATAGAGTAGAGGAAGGAAGGACGATGTGCAGTACGTTGTGGCCGCTCTATCCTCGCGATGCCAAGCGATGCTTGAATGCTTCTGATCAATATGCCTTCTCGGTCGCAGCTATTGGCGGGCGAGTAGATTCAAACATAAAGAATATGCTAATCTAGTATCCTACAAGCCGGGCCTTACAGCTTGCTGCAAGTTCGTGCAGTATTGTTAGGTGACAGCCAAGCGAGATGGGAACCCGCGCTAATGCCGATGGGGCCTAGAATCCCAACAGGTGCCGAGGTGGATCTTCCGACATCATGCTTCGAAACATTACCCAAACACATCGGTTTCGACCTCTTCACGCCCTCTGCGTCCACAGATCCCGGCTCCGATATAGGCAGAACAAGCCGTTGAGTAGACTGTTACTTCAAAATTCGCTACCAGTTCACGATGGATCTATGCTTCACGGACTGATATCTCTTCGAATACCTTCTATCGTCTCTCCCATCGGCAATGTCTTCTACTTGAAAGCTCAACCGTGGCATGAAGGATTTCAAGGGTTTCAAAACTGCGCTTGATATGCAGTTGCCTAACTGCTTCACAATGCTTCTCCATGGACACGTAGTTCGTCCCTTTTTCCCTGCACTAAGACCGGTCGGACCATTCACTTCGCAGACCTGATGTTTCACCAATCACCAAACTCGTCTCGAAGCGAGTCTCCAACTAAGCTTTAGTATCAGATGCATCAAACCAAACGATTCAGCGAACCATGAAACTGATACCATGCACAATAGATACCTCGCCAAGTCGGATCTGGGACTCACCGACCCCAACATCGCAAAAACCCTAGGTTTCTCTGCTGATTTCCACAAATAGCTATTGCTGCGACCAGGCAACGCTGGGAATCTTCAGATACTAGGCGTCGAAGTGCCTAGTCAGACCGGATCCAGGAGCTCACTCCCGCACATGAAGCAACATGACACCGGAATGCTACTGACGGGAATCAGCCGCGCCGAGACACGGGCGCTGTCCAAGATCTTTGATATTTAGCCCTTCCTCCATGGTGATTCAGTGGGACACCTCATCAGCAAGTCTGATCAGAAGTTCGCCGTTCCTTTCTGATTGTTTTATTAGATTTTAGCTCCTTCTGTCGTTGTTAATTCTTTTCTTCATAGCCCAGGTGGCTAATTCTTCATCTAAAATGACGTCTGGAACTGTCTCTTCCCTTCTCATCCTGCTGTTGAGCTGCACGCCAGCTTTGGCGCAGACGCAGCAGGCCCAGTTTAATCAAGTACTTAATATCAATGGCGATGTAAGTAACCAAATCATTGACAAACTAAGGACTCTACTAAACCTCATAGATGAACCTCAATTCCTTCCAGTTCCCAGATCGGTCAAAGATCGAAACCTTTTCGCAGAAACAACAGCAAATAATCGTTAATCAACAAACTCCTGCCGTCCCCCCCAACCAAGTTACTGGCTCTACTGGACAGCCGTTCGTGGCTATGATGGCACAGTCTATGTCCATTAGCACAAACGGTGCGAAGGACCTAGTCGGTGGGCAGATTGAGCTCGCCATAGACCCGCAAATGCTGGCAACCAATGCTGTCAACCCTGACAACACCTTCGTGGCCATGCTCTCCCCGGATAGGCAAACTTGGATGATTCAAGAGACAATGAGGAGCATCAACGTGTAGGTCATACCAACCCTACAACCATACAACACCCAACTAACCGAGAACAGCTCGGACATGACCGTTCGCATGATCAAACGCACTACCATGGACGGTGAATACATGGCCCTTGGACGCCAGACTGTTGAGACCAATTCTGTCTTGACGCCATTCGGCAGCGATGGTGCTAGCCAGGTCGCCATTCAGGGCACCGGACTCCAGGAGAACGAGTTCCAGGATGGATTCCGAATGTCAGTGCGAGCGACACAGCCCATGACCATCAACGTCGATGTCAAAGAGGGCATTGATACAGGCATGTTGGCGGCTCTGCAAGGCCAGGAGCCCGTCAGTAAGTTTGATCAGTACGAACGTATAGCGTGAAACAATTGTTAACAATGCGCTATAGATGACTTCCGCTACTCTGTCACTACCAACCTTGCCGGCGTTCAGCCCAATCTAAACCAAATGGTCACTGTTGTTCAGATGCCTCGTGAGTCGAACTTTATAGATACACTGTGACTATGCTAATCGTCCATAGTCAATCCCCAGCGTCTTCAGAGCATGATGCAGGCGGCAGGCATTCAGCCGGGTGGTCAAGTCGCTCTGTCGGTCGCCCAGCGCGGTATACTCCAGAATCCTGGAGGTGCCACTGCAAACCTTGGTGGCGCTGCAGCACCCGTTCAACGCCGAGGACGTGACCTCTTCAGGCGCCAGGTTCAAGGTGGAACGCCCACCACCGGGAACAACCCTGTTGCGGCTCAACTTCTGCTTGCTCCCACGTTCACACCTGTCCAAGCGGATATTGTCCTTGATAGCGTCAACATGCGCGTTGCCTTCCCCGTCTCGGCCGTCGATGGTGAGTATCTTATCACCATGCAATCCGGAGCTTCTCAGGCACAAGCTCCGCAAGAAGCTCCTCAGGCACAAGCTCCGCAAGAGGCTCCTCAGGCACAAGCTCCGCAAGAGGCTCCTCAGGGCCAACAAACGCCTACCCCAGAGGGGCAGCAAGCGGCAACTCCTGAGGGTCAGACCCCACCTGCTGGAGAGGCTCGTCCTGCTGAAGGTCAAACTCTCGAGCCCCCACGCGCTGGCGGCAACGAAACCGCACCTGCCACCGAGGGTGAGAAGAAGCCTGAGCGTCGCCAGGAGAAGCAGGAGCCCGCTATCGGTGACAAAGCCCCTCAGGGCCAAGTCTTCATCACCATGAAGGAGGTTAACCAGATGGCCGACCTCATGGAGTGGGGCGGCCAGGCTCCGATCAGCCAGATGATGACCGACTTTGTCAAAGCGAATAATGGTACCAGCACGAACTAGAGAAAAAAAAAAGGCCTTCTCTTGACAACCCCGGCGCGGAGGTTGTTGTTAGACGATAGATTGCAATTCGAGGCCGTCGCAATTCAGATTTTTCTTTATTTTGTACGTAGTTCCTCACCGCTGTCGGATTGAATGTCGCGAGATACCATCTCCATGCTCTCTGTGTAATTTATTTCCCCACCGTACATATATATATACATAGGGACCTTGGAACTTGATGTCTGGTTTTCTACCTCTTGTCATCTGATTCTACTCCATGTATCTTCCATCGCAAGCCTTTCTGCAGTGGTTGGTCCAAACCCTGACCCGGGTTAGGGCGGTATCAGCTTCATACGCTCTCAACCCTGTGTCGCGGAGAACTAGCCTGACGTTCGATGCTTGCATTCCAAATCGCAATGGTATCACCGCGGCTGTCGCAGCAAAGCACATGCCGTTTCTGCGGCGGGCCAGACTTGCCCACTTCATCTAGCTACGTTATGCAGGTCAAGTCGACATGTCTTGATTCTTTTACTCGGGACAAGAGGTGGCACGCAGAACAGCAAGACGCATATCACTGATATAGCGTTGCAGAATCTCAAAACTATTTATCAGCCTTCTGAGTGTTGCCTTCAATGGCTTCGCTTTGGTCATTTAACTCGCGCCTATACCACGTTCTCCAGCTCTGTCCGTAGCAGAAACATTGCTCTCAATCGAAGTCGCAATAATTAATGCTAGAAGCTGCAAACGCCATAGCGCCAAACCAAACAACTTTCTATACGCCCAATAGTCTCTGACACCTAATCCTATTGGACAGAGCGAGGCAATGACGAGCTAGAAAGTTGAATCATTCTGGTTCTGAAGCGCTGGTCGTTTGCGTAAATAGGTGCTCTACGGCTAGGAATAGCCAACAAAACATAGCACACTAGACGAAAAGTGGAAGAGAGCATTTCAGAGACATGAATTTGTATCAGAGGCTATAGGGTGTTCGATTAATCTTAAAATCTTCATATCTTAGGTTGCCAGCGCCCCTCAGTGCGGTGTCTATAGAATACAACCAGCCCGTGAAACTGTCGTTCTTGCTCTAGAAGAACTTCACATGCTGCAACCCCGAGGACGCCTAAACCATGCATTTTGCGAGCTCCTCATATAGATCAAGCCTGAACCTCTACTACGCCCTACGCGCAAGACCAAACGCCGTCGGCAGTGTCCATAGCGATCTGCATCCCCACAAGCAGACCCTCTTCTCTCTGAGCAAATAGAGCGAAAGGCGAGAACAGATGCACGCTCACTTCGCCACCGCCGCACTGAGAACTTGTGTCCTGAAGAAACCGCCCTTCGTCCTCTCGATGACCTGCTGGTAGACGGACTGAGGCGGGTGATTCATAACCACGGTTCCGGCCTGGTAGTCGATCTTCGCATCGACGCGCGTGTCCCGGATGAGATTGACGATCCACTTCTCACCCTCGTCTTGGGAGAGGCCGAGGCGGGTTGAGAGATCCCTGCAGGGTATTAGCGCTTCACTTATGGGATGCTTAGGAAAGCTCACTTGATGTCGATCCGCTGGTGAATCTTGCAGTAGCTCTCGGATATGAGATGGCGTGCTGCATCCACAAAGGCATCGGCGTGGCCCAACAGGAAGAAATCGTTCTTCAAGATCTCCTCACTCTCGCTTAGCTTCTTCTGCGCCTCCTCAAAGTCAAAGTCGATGTACAGTGCCTTGATGAAGTCGGTCACAGGATCGCTGTACTCATAGCCCTCTTGTCGTACGATGCGAATCAGGTCCTTAAACTGCTTCTGATACGGGTTCGAGTTGCGGCCGCGGTTCCGGGCGGTGATGACAGCGGCAGCGAGGTATCGCAGGATCCAGGGGCAGTTGGTCTGGATGGTGTTGATGTAGGCGGGGCTAAAAAAGGTGTCGGTGATCTTCTCACGGGCGGGCTCGTGGTTGAAGAGCGGGAAGAGCGACCAGTGGATCAGCCATGTGCGGTGTTGCAGCTGTGCAAGCGGGTTGTTGATCAGGCGGCCGTCGATGTGCTCTTGGATCTTACTGATTTCCTCAAACGCAGAGTCCCAGTTTACAGAGAGAATCTCGCATGCCATCTTGCCCCAGGTTGCTTCGCGCTCCTTGTCATTGTCCGTGGTCTGTCCCCACATTAGTTTCTTAGCGCCCAGGAAAGATTGCAAAGCGCCATACCAACATGCGAAACCGAAGTAGCAGTTCAGCAGCGTGCGGGTAGACACCACAGCTGTACTGGAACTGTCCGAATTCGTACAGCTGGCTCACCATCTCTGGTGTAATGCCATGTTGCTCCTTCAGAAATGCCAAGTTCTGAACCTTGTCGCTGCGCAGATTCGAGAGCACATTCTCGTCATCCAGCACGTCCAGAATCTTGCTTGTCTGTTCCTCCAACTGGACTCTTCGCTGCACAACCTGCTCCTTCTTCTGCCTGTATTCATCGGGTATCTCGTCTAGATCGTGCACCTCTTGGTATAGCTGGCCCACGTAGTCTGTCATATTGGTCGGCTTGAGAAGCTCGAGCGCGACCTTTTTCTGTTCGAGAGAAGGCTCTTCTTCATCGGGAGTGAAGCTGATGAGCGGGTAGATGAGGTGACGGTCGAGGTGGGCCATGAGCTTAGGAAGGAGGTTGTACTTTTCGGCGATGCCGTCGCCAGCCGTCGTGGAGGCCGCCATGTTGGGCAGTCTTCGCGTGTCGCTGTCGCGGAGGGTGTGCGAAGAAGAGAGCGTCTGCGGAGGGAGCAGGAGCGTGGGTAGTGGTCGCGATCGGAAAGTTCGTTGATGGTGGGGTTTTTGTGTGCGAAGCGAAGGCCCCTGCCACGCTAAAACTTTCTGGCTGCAAGTCGCAATCGACCTTTGACGCACAGCATCCGACATTGAACTCGATTGAACTCGCCTCCCTTCCATTCCAGTTCTGTATTATATTCGGTACCACTTCCATAATGCCACCAATACAGCCTCTCCTCCCTCTTATGAGGCCATCGACGGTTCCACGACGTGCGGCGTGCCGGCAGCTCTTGCGCTTCTCGACCGCGACGACACTGCGTGTTGAGCGTATGTCGAAGCCTCATTGAGGACAACTAGGGTCACTAATATATCATAGAGCCAGCCGCGCCCGTATCGAGCACACCGCCGCCCCTTGCCTCGGCCGCAATCCCATCAGAAGCCTCCAAACCCTCCCCTGAAGCTCCCTCACCCGCGCGCGCCGCCGATCTCGCAGCAGCAGAAGCCGTGACCGACGCCGACAGTGCGCAATCTCCAGTGTCGAAGCCCGTACTCCCGTCCAAGCGTCCACAATCCGATAGACCTAAGAAGCCTATACCTGCTAAAGACACTGCGTCTTCCACATCCTCATCCAATGCGCCAACAGACACGACCGCTGCCACAAAGCCACCGAAAGTCTTCCAAGCGCCCTCGAAGGCTAAGAAGCTCGCGAAGCCTCTTACTCCCACATTACCCCAGATACAACTCCTGCCCCCGAAATACCACGTTGCGCGCTCTACGAACAAGAACCTGCCTATATACACCGACTTCAAGCGGGGTGGAAACCTACATTTAACGACTATACGGAAGATCACCGGGGATTTGTCTGCGTTGAGGGATGAGCTGAGGGTGTTCTTGAACAAGAAGAATGAGGAAGTTAAGATTAATAGCTTGACGCAGCATGTTGTTGTGAAGGTGAGTTAGACATGCGGTGGCGGTAGATGAAAGATATGCTAACGGGTCGTAGGGTCACCATGTGCCGGAGGTAACCGAGTTCTTGAGAGCCAGAGGTATGTAACAGTAGGTGTTACCAAGCCTAGGGAATTGCACATGAGCGAAGTCTGTGGTGTACATATCCTGTATCATATGTAAGAGTTAGAGAAGGAATGTGAAATGTGTATAGACCAACGAAGAGAGGCCTGTCGCATAGTTGTGCGTCTTGTTGTATTGTCATTGTGTGCAGACATTCCAAACGAGGTGCCATTGAGCGAAGATTTCGATGCATTGTTTGCATGAAGATTATAGCTCCTTCTGATCATGTCTTGCGCGTCGTAAACTCAGTTGTTTCTCGATACTGTGCAATTTTGGGACTGTCCGCGAGCGACCATTCACATCCCCCCGCGCGTTGCTCACGTTAAGAATCTCAAAGATGCTAGGATTTGAGGGCGTTCTGATTCTCCATAGGCCCTCGAAATGGGCAAGGCCGATGCTGGTCTCTTAGACGATATTGTGTGGGGACGAAACTCTCCTCTGGAAGATCCGTTGTATCTCTAGCCGCCTTGCGAGGAGTAGTTGCAGAAGTGGCAAGGGCTACACTGTACAAGGTTAATACAATCTTGAATAACATTACGGATCGTGTAGGCGCTTACCTGCGGCGTCATGCAGTATCTAGTCAGACAACTCCGGTTGCCGTTGCATGAAATGCGTCCCCTCAAACAGTCGTTCGGGCACTTCGCGTTCACGTCAGTGCCATCTCCAACTTCGGCTTCGGCCTGGACACCAAAGTCCTCCGTGACACGAATAGTGGCTTCCTTGCGAGCGTTCACAAGCGGAACGCAGAACTTGCAGCCCTCGCACTGCCCTTCGTCAGCCCACGCCGCCCAGTTCCCATCTCACTTCAGGGGGACGCTATGACTTACGTCGGCTTTGAAAACACCGCAGGCTATCTTACGGCACTCCTCCGGATACGCCTTGCCCTCAGCTAAGCACTGCTCAACAGTAGGGCGACATTCTTTCTTGCAGAGGCTGCCGCTCCACTCGGCAGAATCGAGGTCGGTGGGAATAGCGGCTGCGAGCACGACGAAGAGGAAAGTGATAGGAAATCTCATGGTAGTGGTAATGGCGTGATTAGACTTATGAGTGAAATGGGATCGGAATGTTGTTGAAGTGTTGAGGCGTGAACAGTTTAGAGGTCGACGTGAAGGTGGGGCCCGTCGCCGTTGCTCTTTCCCTATCAACTGTTGGCTCTTGCCTTTAGCTGCTTGTTTACCTTCGGGTTGCGTTGCCCGGACAAAGCCTTGCCAGAATATTTCGCCTCACTGTAACCTCAATCACGACCTGGACATCGACCACCACCCCATTCATCCGAGTATCATGGCATCCCACGCTGCACCCGCAGAGCCCAATGACGAAATCGAGCTGCAACCATTCCGCTTCCTAGACCTTCCTCGGGAGCTGCGGGATTGTGTTTACGAACACGTACTTCATTTCGGAGACATTCACATACCCGATCCATGGGAAGGACTGTGGCTTGACCCGGAACGGAGAGAATACAATCTCGAAATCCTCCTCGTGAATCGACAAGTCCATGAGGAAGCGAGTGCGGCATTTTACACCCTCAACACATTCAACATCGTCGATTATGATGTCGCGCTTTGGTTCTTTGAAGGTAGGTCCACGGATGCTCTTGCGAACATTCGATCTCTGACTCTAAATGTGCGGGAGGAGTATGACGAAGAACTTCCATATTGCGATTCACTTCGAAAATGCGATCAAGCTAATTTTCGGGAGCTCTGCGAGATCTTCAGCAGTCAGTGCCAAATTCGAAATTTAACTCTGTTGATCAAGAATTGGGAAACTTGGAGAATCAGCACTTTTCGTGAACCTAATATTGCGGCTTGGGTACACCACCTTGTGTCCATCAAGAACTTGCATAAATTGCACGTGTGCTGGATGTTCGAGGGGACACCCTTCCTTGATATAGCTCTTTCGTCAATCAGGTTGATGCGCACGAGCATGCTGCAGAATGGAGGTTCAATGTCGAGACAACAGGGCATTCGGCTTGCTATACTTCACGAAATGCTCGCAATGCCCGGCGGGGATAATACAAGAGTCTTTCAGCTTCAGATGGACATTGACCGGAACGGGAACTCCAACTTCAAGCGTCAAAAGAGGGTGAAGGTCATACCCTACTCATGGTGCAAAGAGTGTGGTCCGGTACCCGTCTGTATATGCGGTGAGCGTCCGCCATGGCCGCCAGAGGGTTGCGTAGGACGCTGCGGAGCTGCTTTCACACCGAACTGCCAGTGTGGCCAACCAGGAGCTATTCAACGCTGGGACAGAGCTAAGGCGCATACAATCGTCCAGCTCCACCACGGCGACAACGAAGCCGTCCCGAGCGAAGAAGTCGTACGGGACAGCAGGAAGTGGGGCGGTGGACCGCTACAAACCTACGTCCCGGAAGATGCCACTGAAGACGACTTCTACAAAGCAATGGAGTTTGCGGAGGCCGGGTACGAGCTTGTAGTGCAAGGACCTAATCAACGCAACCATGTGGACAGGGACTTCGGCGACTATGTGGACAGTGACTTCGACGACAATGACATCGATCTAGATGCTCGCGGCTTGAGCGACGTCGATGACGACGAGATGGCGAAGAAGAGGAGGAGAATAGCATAGACTGCGTGTTGAGACAACAACCCCAAGGATGACATTGATCCCATATCGTCGCATGAGCAAGCGTGTTGAAGCTCACTTTATCTTGCGCAAAAAGTCATTTTCACCGAATTTCGGATCTATCAAAGGCCGAAGGACTGAATAGCTACAAGGCATTCGTAGTCATACTAGATACTTTGTGCGGCTTCGTTTTGCTTATGTAGGGTCCGCGGTTGTCTTCAACCTTGATTCGCGGGAATCTGCCTCCCGTAGATGTGAAGGACTAATGGGCCATCAAAAGTGTATACATACATAATACATCAATTCAAAACTACGAAAACTCCTCTAGAAATGCTACACTATGCTCTTCCACCAACGTGTTTATGCCCAATGCAAGTAACATCTCACCTCGTGTCATAATCCATACAGAAACAGCACAACAAAAAGGGCACCATAAAACCAGCTTCAATCGACCATTCCACGCCAGGCCATAAAAAAAAACGCCATTCCCTTTACACCTCTACATCTTTACATCTACGTCGGCCTCCTCAACGGATGCGCCTCGGTATTAAGCACCCACTCATCCAAACTCACAACGCTCTCGTCCGCAAATAGTAGATAAAAATACTTCAGCGTCTCCGCCATCCAAAAGCTCTCCATCTCATCCTGCAATGCGGGAGAAGTCAATGTAACGTCGTCGATAGCGGAGTTGCCGAATTCGGCTGCGGTATGCGTATTGATGGCTTGAAACATGTTCCAACCGGCTTCCCGATAGTAGGGGTCGCCGGTTATACGGTAGAGATACCACACGGATTCTATTGCTTCGGGTCTGTTACAAGGTTAGACGTGGGAAAGAAGGGGGCTGGAGCTTGGGGGAGGCTTACCGAAGTATGTAGTTGCGGGATGATATCTTCGAGACGCCAATAGGCAGACGTTCTTCTTCGATACGATTTTTGACATACTCCTTATGTGAAAGTGGTGTCTTGGGCGAGTATACAGCTGGGAAAGACGGCATAATCTTGCTGGGTAGAGGGCTCTCTTCTTCCAATGGATGCTGGACTCTGGTCGGGGGCTGACCCTCTGTTACTTCTGATTCGCCATCTAGAGAGTCCTTCGACGGAGAAATGTTGTAGCTGGGTATTTTCTTCGGACCGGCGTCCTTCTCTTCCGCATGTTGAGCTACATGGGCAGGTGCTTTTTTTGGCGCCGGTCTCTCGCTCGGATCCGGAACGACAGGCTCTGGCGCGTCTTCTTCCTCGGCATCGGTCAATTGTCGTTTGTCCAGGACTTCGAAGGTTGGTGTCGGTCGGGCTAGAGTCTTCGACAGAGCATCCATTGCGCCTACGCCTTCACCTGCGATGGGGGCGAGGGTGGGAGTAGGAGTCTCAAAAGCTCTAAGTTCTGCCTCGTATCGCGAGCTTGCACTTGCCATCTGCTCCTTGTATACTTCCATCGCCTCTTCATAGTAGTCTAGCCTTTGCTTCTCACGCGGATCCAGCACCTCCCAATACGTGGTTTCATTCCAGGCGCAATGCTCTCGGTTGTCACAGGCCACTGCGTGGAAAGCTTCCGGCATGATGCCGGTAGCCGTCATGCTGTATGACCATATGCATCCTTCCGTAAGCTTCTTCGCAACCTTGAGATCATCGGGTCGATTAAAAAGCTTGGCGCCCATGGCGAACATACCGCCAGCAAAGCAAGTCAAATGAGTGTTCTCGGGTTGGAGATCGCCAACTGAAGAGTTGTCGGAAGAAGGAACAAAAAATTTGCCGGACATGAGGATGTCTTCTCCGTTTGGAAGCATGGGGCGGAAAATAAGATGTTTCTTAACGACCTCGATGGACTTCTCGTACATGATTTTGTACTTGTCGACTAGACCACCTAGAAGCATGTACTGTTTGGGTAGATATTCGTAGGTGGAGTCCGACATCCCACCGAGCGTATACTCTTCGGAACCATAGTCAGAGGACCACGCGAAGCCTTGCTCCTCGCATACGGGAGGCATCTCGACGGGATCAAAGTCGTCGAGAGTGGATGTAGGCAAAATATCATTTACTGGAGTAGAAGTGGCCTCAACTGGGGACGCTTCTTTATCATCAATGTCAAGCTGACGCTTCTCAAGACCAGAACCTCCAGGCCAGACAAGGGGCTCTTCTACCGGAGGCGTCCATGTCGGATTTAGTCCATTCGGCGTGAGCACAACTGGGGCAGGCACATCCAAGGGTATATATTTGTGGCCTCCGGGCGAGAGCTTCTCATCTTCAGTAGGAGTGGAGGTCTTCTGTGGCTTTTTGATTGGAGGTGTCTCTTGGCTCTTTGCCGTGGGGTTCTCCAAATCTTCCACCACAGGATCTTCTGGATTGTATATTGGAAGCGGTTTTTGAAGAGGCTTGTTGGCCTCCGTCATCCAGTCGATCCTTTTGCAACCCGATGCATCCAAGTACGTAGGCCACATACCCGGCAACCTGGTCTTGTCCTGGAACTCGGCGAGATTGTCCGTAATTCGTGCAACAGCGTCGTACCACTTTGGTTCCCCGGTGAGCTGGGCAAGGCGAGTGAATTCTACAGATAGCGAACCGATCTCAGCCAATACCACGCGATTACTGGCTCGGTGGTTATTTGAGGAGAAACTTCTACTATGCGTTAGCTAGAGTAGTAAGTGTAGGAGTAGGTGACTCACGGCTGCCAATAATAGTACGTCTCGGGCATCCGATTCGGCGTGTCGAATGCGCTGATGAGTACCTCCGCAAGCTCAATTGCTTTGTCCAGCAAACTCTTGTGCTTCTTCCCGCTAATGTCGTATGCCGCAAGTAGTCCACCAAGATATCTGATCGTTGTTTCGAACAGCGGGATATCGGGACGTGTAGTTGTCGTGAAATCGATTTTATCGACCGCTTTGACGGCCTCTACAAACTCCTCTTTGAGCCCCATAATCCATAAGGTATCCAGCGAATCTACTAGTGTAGCGCCCCAGCCCGCGAACGGATCCCTCGAGTTACCGGACACGGGGGATAGTTCGTCCTTCAACCATGCATGCTCCTTGTAACCATTCCATGAACGTTTGGCGACATTCCGAATAATGCCTAGCTTCGACTCACGATCTACCTTCTGGGAGGGCGACTCTTTCTTGAAGTCGAATTGTATCCTCGGCAGCGGCTTCGGTTTCGCAGAAGGTAGTTTAATGAGGGATTCGGTCGGTACAGGGTATTTTTCGCTGTGCTTCTCCCAATGTACGGCGAGGAGCGACGACAACGCCGCAGCATCTGCAGTACCATTCGACATGCCACCGGGAACTCCATGATAGATTGGCGGAATCGCGTTTGGTGTCGGCTTCGCAGCAGGTGTATCCGCCTCTAGCGACGTCTCGGGAAGCTTGTCAACTGGACGACTGACAGGCGCAATCGGCGGGGGCGTCTGCTTCGGCCGGGGTGTCTTCGCAGCTGGAACCTCAATTTCTAATTTCTTCGATTCTCGCGCAACCTGCGGCGTGGGCTCCCACTTTGCCTGTGGCGAATCCGCATTCTCGCTCTTCCCTTGCTCTAGATGATGTACCGCTTTTTCTGTCCACGACGAATTAGAACTGCTAAACTTGTATAGCGCGATAACGGTAATGACGGCGAAAGCGAGGAATACGCGATATCTGCGTAACCGGAACATGTTGGCTGCCGGCGCAATTCGGTGAGTCGCGTGCGCTGCGCGTGGAATAGGCGGACGAAAGAGGTAAGGGGCGGGGCGGTTGCTACGAGACGGGCGCCATTTGAGGTGAATAGAGGAGTGAAAGGACAAGTAAAAACAGCGCGACGCAAGCGACGCTGTGGAGTACTAATAGGACGCTTGATGGTGCAGGTTTGGACACCGTCCACGGGCTTGGCTTTCCGAGTAGCCCATGCTCCAGACACATCTAGGGCGGGAGTGCCCCTCGCCGGACGCTTGGGGCCCCTTCCCCTAAAAGACGAATGAGTTTGCACTTGGGGTTTCGCCGCAGATTCCACAATATTGAGAGCATATATGGCACACATAACCCTACGCACTCCTCTTCTAATCGAGGGTTTTCATCAAATTCCCGATCCCCACTTCAAAGGTCACGATTTGGATACTGCCCCAAGATAGTTTAGCTGATCCACACTGAATTAAGCTTAAATGCGACCCTGGCTCATTAGGGGTTGGGCGGATCTAGGGGTAATTCGGTATATTAAGTCACAAGCCGCTTCGTACTATACATTGCCTGCAACCAGACTTGCCGAGGCGTTGCCCCGCGCAGCTAGAATTTCCGTATCATTTGTACAGCGTTCGCTTTGGTATAGTTACTTGCCACGCTACAAGAGACCCCCCCTCATCACTGCCCTTCGCCCGGCTCCGGTTGCCGTCCCTGGTCGACAAGTTAGCGTATATAGCCTCGTACGTAGTAATCAATCCTTACCATCTGTCGCGCCTTCAACATCTCGTCGCACAAGAGTAGATTGGACGCGATTCCAGTACTGGATGCAATGGCATTGCGAAGTACCCGGAACGAGTCGTAGACACCCATTTGCAGAGGGTCCATGGCTTCACCAGTGGCCAGGTCCAGCCCCACCACGTTGCCCTCCGCATATTCGTCTTGCAGCGCAGCCACTACGCATCTGTTAATTCCGGCGAGTTCTCTGTGGGGGAGAATGACGCTTACACGAATCTTGAATGTCGTGTCCGGAGTTTGCTGCCAACGTCTTTGGGATGACGAGCAACGCGTCCGCAAACGCGGTGACGCCCCATTTCGCCTTTCCTTTCACAGTCTTGCGGAAGCTTCCGCCTGAAAGGTGAGCGGCGCAAGCGATCTGGAAAGCACCTCCACCCGGAACCACACTCTTATCCACAATCATGTTGTAGACGCTTCGCAGACCATCTCGAACTGCGTCCTTGATCTGCGTGATTGTGTGTGAATTTGGCCCCTTGATAAGCAGTGTCACAGACTTGGGCTCTTTCACATCCTCCTACATGGTATTAGACATGTACGAGTGTGGGAATTCATGCGACTTACAATGAACGTGTATTTCTCCTCACCCAGCTGGTGCTCGTAGACGAGACCTGCCCATCCGAGAACAGCTGGCGTCAGATCATCCACGCTGTTCTGAGCAGTTCCGCCGCAAACGAGTTGTAGACGTTCCATGTTCCTCCTCTTCGCTCTCCTCAGTGCAAAGATGCCATTCTTGACCAGGACATCGAGACTAAGTGGATCGATACCCTTCTGGTTTATTATTACGAAGCCCTTCTTGGGGTCATCGCCGCACACTTCTTTCTTCAGTTCAACTATCTTCCTCAGCTTCTCGTCTACGAATCGCCGCTCACTCTCGACAAGCTTTTCCCTTTGTTCTGCACTCGAGTAATAGAAACCCGAGTTGATCTCGGATTTTTCGTACTCCAAACTGACATTGAGTGTGAGGACGTAGGCGTTTTCGACACGTTTCGGCATGTCTGGGTGCCTAGCACCATGATCTAGGGCAAGGCCTCGGATGAGCTGCGTGTCGGCGGCGGTCCGGTGTTGCATTGTCATGATTTCTACCATGTGGAGATCGGGCTTCACATTCGGCTGGTAGATTGCGAGGACGGCATCGACGATATCGGGAGTAAGCTGCTCAGCGAGACTACTGTTCAGCTTTGTCGATAATGACGTCCGCGCCACGGAGAGCAGGAGTTCCCGATCTACTTCCTTGTTCAGCTTGAACTCGTCAAGGAACTTGAGTGCTTCTGTCTTCGCAATCTCGTAACCGTCTGTTATTATCCGCGGATGGAGCCCTTCAGAAATGTATCGGTCCGCTTGCTTTAGCAGCTCGCCCACTAGCAACACGACTGATGTTGTTCCGTCGCCGCAAATCTCATCCTGTGCGGTAGCTGCCCGGGCGATCATGACCTGCAATGTCTAAGTATCTGTAGGCGCTAGCGCTTCGATCGAATACGTACAGCGGTGGGATTTTGGATTTGCTGCGGACATGTTAGCCTGCTCGACTTGGTCGCGGTTGGGTACAACGAACCATCTCCTTCAACAAGACACTTCCGTCTTTGGTGAGCTTGATCTGCGCCACCTCGTTAGATTAGTGATTCTCTACTTTGGAGATCACGACATACTCCGCCAGCACCATCGACAAGCCTGTCTAAAATCAGCGAAATTTGGTAGGGTAGGAGGGGCAAGCTCACATCTTCAAAGTACCGCGGGGTCCTAGGTTCGAGGCTAACACCTAAGTCGAGATGAGTACAGTTGCGATTTGAAGCTGTGCTATCGTGTCTTACCTTCTGCAGCCCCTCGCCCGCTGATATGTTCACCTGGAGAGCTTCCCCGCGCCGCTATTTATCTGTTAACTAAGTTCAAGAGCTTGGATTAGGTGTAACTGACCCTCGACTCAGCCTTAGGGTTGAGAAGCTGTGCGGCTGACATGACGAACAACTATCTAGTTTGGGTATATTGAGTGCAAAGGGCAAGCAAAGCGGGGATGCGAAAGTAGAGGACTGCTTGTTTTCGTGTATGCCTGTCGCGTCCCAAATTTCTAGCGGGCAAACGATGATCCGTTGGCTTGGCACCGAACTTTTCTTCGAGCTCCCACAGCGCCCATCGTGAACACCCACGCCAATTCCCCGCACCACCATCGCGTAGAAAGCTCGGCCTGAAGTTAACATACATTCAGGCTCCGCGACATCCATCATGTCGGTCGACTATCTCCTCCACGAAAACCCGGTTGGGTATGCGGTATGTACTTGAGCTGCCCATATAGCTTCTCCGCAGCTAATAGTTTTGTTCTAGGTCTTTAAGGTCATTCACCAGCCTGATACGATTGGAAACCGCTTGAAGGAAGTGCAGGCCGCCACACAGGATTTGGACAAATTTGGCAAGACAGTCGAGCTTGTGGGCTTATCTCCGTTCCAGGGCACGAGCGATGCGCTCCAAGAGATCAATGATGTCAGCGAAGGCATCATGAGCGACTTCCTCCGGGCGACTCTGGAGACCAACCTCCCAAAATCCAGCAAGAAGAAGGCCATAACCCTGGGTGTGTGGGAGAAGAACCTTGCGGGCAGCATCAAGGCCGCATTCCCCAACTTGGCTTGCGAGACGGGAGACACTAACCCAGTTGTGGGCGATCTTCTGCGTGGCCTTCGCCAGCATGGCCAGAAGTTGATCAAGAAGCTACAACCCGGCGATCTTGAGCGATCTATTGTGCGTTGCGATCACTCCTGTATCTTTCAACTGAACTAATACGTAATAGCTGGGCCTAGGTCACGCTTACTCCCGTGCTAAAGTCAAGTTTTCCGTTCAGAAGCACGACAATCACATCATTCGTATGTTTTCTGCTGCGCGAGTTCAAACCGTGGCTAACTATCTGCAGAGAGCATTGCCACACTAGATCAGATTGACAAGGATGTCAATACCTTTGCTATGCGCCTGCGCGAGCAGTACGGCTGGCATTTCCCTGAGTTGAGCAAGATTGTTTCCAACAACGACCAATATGCCAAGGTTGCTCTCCACATCGGAGACAAGACCCGCCTAACTGACGATGACCTCCACGATCTTGCGGCAATCGTGGACGATGATGAAGGTGTAGCTCAGGCGATCATCAAAGCTGCGCGCACTTCCATGGGACGAGATTTGTCCGAGGCTGACATGGAGATTGTCATGGCTTTCGCAAAACGCACTTCTTCGTTGGCCGCTTATCGCAAGCAACTCAGCGGTTACCTCTCCCACCGCATGAGCACCGTTGCTCCCAATCTGGCCGCGCTCATCGGTGACAGCGTGGGAGCACGACTTATCTCCAAGGCTGGGTCGCTGACCAATCTTTCGAAGTACCCTGCCTCGACTGTGCAGATCCTTGGTGCGGAGAAGGCTCTCTTCCGTGCGCTGAAGACCAAAGGAAATACGCCCAAGTACGGTCTCATCTACCACTCGTCGTTCATTGGCAAGACTGGAACCAAGTCCAAGGGCAGAATATCCCGTTTCTTGGCCAACAAATGCTCCATTGCGTCCCGAATCGACAACTTCTCAGATACGCCAACGTCAAAGTTTGGCGAGGCGCTGAAGCGTCAGGTCGACGAGAGAATAGAATTTTATGCGTCGGGTGCAACGCCAACGAAGAATTCGACAGTCATGCAGGCGGCGGTGGACGAAGTCTTTGCCGAAACCAAGGACGAGGATCCCACTGCACATGCGGCTGAAGACGCGGTAATGGCTGATGGCGTCACAGCGGGGGCTACCGAGCAGACGATGCGCAAGGAGAAGAAGAAGAAGGAAAAGAAGTCGAAACACGCCGAAGCTGAGGCAGAAGCAACGAGCGAGAAGAAGTCTAAGAAGGACAAGAAGAGAAAGCATGGCGATGAGGATGGCGAGGGCAAGAAGAAAAAGAAGAAGAGCAAGGCCTAGACGGGCTTTGCAGCTTATGACCACGCATTCTCTTTGATGGGTAAAGCGGTATCTCTATTCACAGGCGACTTGGCGTTCTTCGGCGGGCGGTGCTACCCAGCGTTCGTAGCGCGGTGGGGCGACGTTTCTTCGGGTCGGGCGTTTCGAATGTGGGGGTGCACGTTGTGAGATCAGGCTGACAAGGCCTAAAGAGGACGTGGAGGCTTCTCACACGATAGTGAATTGCATGTCTCCCGATATTAGACCGTTGACCTGGGCTTGTGATGTGGACGTGTTGCAGCGGTGGGTGTTCGTTATGACCGGATCCGTGGTATCCGCGATTTTGTGTTTCAGCTAGTGCAAGGTACGCGTTCCAGAAGATGTTGCTCTGACGTGAGTGGACACCTCGCTGCAGCAGCCGACTTATACCCGTACACTGTCGGTTTGCAGCTGGTGGCTAGGCATAAGTTTGGGTAGAATGATGGTTACTGTCGCTCTAGCTAGCGTGTAGACGTCAAATGATCATGGTCCCATGGATAATTACGATACTTGCTAAGCGTTGTCTCAGTCGTACGCGAGAGCAATTCTTGGCAAAGATGCGTCGCTCGCCTCTGCTACGTGGTGCACTGCTCAAAGCCGGCGCTACGAAAGCACATCGCAAGGTCGATAGGGATGCCGGGGTAAGGGACTCGTTCTGCTCGGAGATATTTTCGAAGCTCGACTGTGGTGCAGGCTGCTTCTGGCGCATGCAGCTGTTTCGGTGGGCTTGCAGCGATGGCACTGGCCAGCCGGGCGCCACATGCTTCCACGAATGGATGGAATCGAAGCGGGCGGGGATCAACACTACGTACAGTACACCTCCTGGCTAAAGACGAGATGCATATCGCTACTCTACATATTGCAGCGCCCTACAAGACGGCGGCGGTGTCGTCGTCATCGCCGTCGTCGCCGTCAGGCCTTGGACGGGCCAGACTGCGTAGCGAATGAGACGGTCTGACTTGATATCAGGCGGCTATGCGGTTCGCGGTTGTGTGGCAATTCCGATGTGGCTGGAGCCCGTGAAATGACAGTCGACATCTCGGAACGGGCAAGACACCATCTCTGCTGCTTCATCAACTCGGGACCTGTGGCCTGAGCAGACCGGACATGGTGTCGACAGCGTCGAGAACGAGCGAACGAAGGCATCCTCGGGCGCCGTGGGCGACGTCAAGGACGTGAAGGTCTCAGAGGTGCCGTCTGATATGCCAGACTCGCTCGCACAGTTAGTTAGCTCGGGCAGTCCTAGGGCTCGCTCCAAGGAGGGCAGTCTCCTTGTCGGCAGCCAGCGTGAATAGGCCCAGCTTGTCGCTCGTCTCTGGCGTATGCTCCATTTTCTCGTCGTAACCGTACCGTTGCCCGTGCTTTTGACTGGCCGCGCCCATGTCCCAAGTCAGTCGTCGCCCTTTATACCAGCAATCCCCCTCAGCACCCACGCCCCGAGCCTCTCCTTCTCTTTTCCACTTTCTTTCCTGTACAGATCTCTCCTGTTGCGCCCATACGTCCATCGATACCGTGCCCTCTGCGCCCGCAGCCATCGAAATCGCGCCCGAGAAGCAACTGCGTGTTCGGGCTCCGTGCATACGGCCTGCTTTGGGCCATCTCCCGCCGAGCGCCCGGCGTGCACGTCGATTTTCGTGTTCTCGACAGCGTCCGTGGTGGGAGCGCGGTACCACGAGCTTTGGTGTTGAGTCTGCCCACCCGCCCTGCCGGCCACATCCCCCCCACGCATTCGATTGGGCAAACCTGTGCCCGTAGGAAAAAAAAGTGTTCGATAGCTGGATTCCCCTTTGTGGACGTGCATCCGCAGTTTTTGTTGTAGACGTCTCCCGCGTGCTTCTGGGGCTTTGGGGCGCTGCATGGTTTTTCGTGTTCTGCAGCCATGGACTCGATTGAAGTTGGCTCCTCGCCTGGCAGCCTGAGTTCGCCGCCCCATTCGCCGGAGCAGGGCACTCCCAATAATTCCACGATCCGAGTCGCGACGGCTAGTGTTGGTGTTGCAGCGAGCACGCCCACGCCAACGTCGACACCGCGGTTGACCCAGTCCGGCGCGGTTCGCAAGAAGCCCGGCCCAAAACCCAAGCCCAAGGACCCCAATGAAGAGAAAAAACCCAGGAAGCCGCGCAAGACGGCCGAGCCCAAGGACGCGGCGGCTGCTGCACCGGCGCCGCGCAAGAGGAGAACGAAGGCGTCCATGGAAGCACAGGCGGTGCTGCCGGCGCCCGTGGAGGAGACGCCCGCTCTGCAGCAGCAGCAGCAGCAGCAGCAGCAGCAGCCGCAGCCCGCACAGCAAACAAGGCCCGCAGAGCTGGTTCCGGTGCCCCAACCAGAGCAGCCGCCTCCTGTTACGCAGGCTCCACGCCTCAGCAATCCGGAACCTCTTCACGGCAACCCCAACCTTTCACACATCAGCGCCGCCCCCTCGACGCCCCGGCCCGCCAGCTCAGGACAGCGTTATGATCCCATCCGCGGCGGTGTCTTTGAATCCAAACCCCCCAGTGCAGCCACCGTGCCGCCGCCCATCTCGCCGCCCCTCAACCGCGCCAGCGCGTCGCCATCCATCACAAGTCTGATCGACCCGCCATCCGCCGCCAATTCCACCTATCCGCAGGCTGTTAGGCTGCAGCAACAGGCTTCCGTCACCTCTGCCCCAGTCTCGCCCGCGACAATGGCCACACGCCCCGGACAGCTCCTGCCGCTTCACGACAACCAACAGCAGCACCAGCAGCAGTACCAGCAGCAGCACCACCAACAGCAACAGCACCACCAGAACCAGCAGCAACAGCAGCAGCAACAGCAACAGCAGCAGCAACAGCAGCAGCAACAGCAGCAGCAACAGCAGCAGCACCAACAGCAACAACCGCCTCGCCCAACTGCCCCACTTGCCCCTGTGCCGATGGACATCGATTCTGACGTCAACACTAAAGCCTCTGTCCCCATGAAGAAGACGGATTCTGCGAGCGCGGGCACACCCTCCAACTCGAACGCGCCAACCCCCCTCGTCAAAGCTGTCCGCCAAAAAGAAGCGCCGCCGCCGTTGCCAACCGGAAGCGGTCTTCTGTCAGGGACCCCCTTTGGGCCCGTGGCCAACTCGAACGGTGCTACCGAACCACAAGGCGTCAACATCTGGCTCACCTTCCCGCTCAAGGGCCGCGAGAACGTCACCATCAACTTCGCCCAGGAGGTGGAGAAGAAGTATGGCTTCGCTGCCCTTCATCCGCGCATTGCAGCCCGTCGTGAGCGTCAGCGACAGATCACGGCTGCAGGTGCTGCTTTGGAGAAGGCCGCCGGTATCAATTCGCCCGACGACATGTCTGTAGATCTCTCCGAGAACGAGAGCAACCAGGGGGGCACGGGTCTAGATGACGATGGATCCGCTACCAATGGCGCAAAGAAGCGACGGAAGAGGAAACAAGAGGACTACGACAAGGAAGACGACTTCATCGACGACACAGAGCTCGCTTGGGAGCAACAGGCCCTCATGGCCAAAGACGGCTTCTTCGTATACAGTGGTCCTCTTGTCACCGAGGAGAAGCCTGCTGTCGAGAGGTATGTACACCCACGCTCGTGCTGCATCACACTTACTAACGCCGAGCAGGGCCGATGGCACCGTAAGACGTGGACGCGGACGTGGACGCGGTGGCTCTACCCGCGGGGAAACGACAGGCCGAGGCCGGGGACGCGGCGGAGGTCCGGGTTCGCGTGGAGGTCAAACCGTCCGCAAACCGCGTGTGACCAAGGCTGACCGTGCTATGATGGAGCAAGAAAAGCACGAGCGTGAAAAGATGGCTCTCAACATGAACATCGCCGCGAAGCAACCCGTCCCTGGCCCTAACTATGTCGGCGTCGGAACCTTGTAAAGCTGACGGTGAGAGTGTTCTGTTCTTCTGATGCCTCTTCTCTTCCACCACTATTTCCTTCTGTATTAGATGCATGCATTTGTACGATATCTGCAGCGGGCTTTGGTGGGCGGCTGTTAACTATTATTGTGGCGTTTGAGGGTTCATTTGAAGATATGGGGCGTTTCTGGCCTAGGGTTGGATTAATACTGTTTATATCATGTGTCGAGCATGTTGTAGTCGAGTAGCTGCTCGGCTCTGCGAAATTAGAGACTCTTCTTCATCATCTTCGAGTTCCCGCCGTCTTATGTGTCTAATTCTGTGTTCTGTTTCCGGGGTACTGGATACTGTTTATGGCTTGCTGCAATCCGTTTATGGTGTGCTGTCTCCAGCACGGAGGACAGTACACGACCGCCAGTTTGCTTGATAAAGTATATAAACTCATGTCAAAACACTTCACCGTGAAGGTGACTTGAATCACTGACGTAGACCGGTGTGGGTTACTCTCACCCGCGTCACTCCTTCCCTCTAAAGGTAGCCGTTGCCCGTAACAAGGCTATGTGACAACAACAACAACATCACCATCACCACTTGGGAACGCATACCGCGTTGTTGTCCCCTCACTCTTTCCAACGCCACCCTCCGCCTTCTACCTTCCGCGAGCAGTAGCCTTGGGAGGGCGGTCGTGCAAAGTGCATAGAGGTAAGTTCACTACACTGCAACCGCAGACGGCCTTTAGGTATCTTTATACATTGACTGACCCAGGATCCCAGATATCCCAGCACAGTTCCTTTATAGCAATATGGATAGCACTGGCAAGAGGGGTGGCGGTTCGAACGTACATTGGAATGAGCTACTCACAGAGAGGTCGCGCAAGTTCTACGATGGGACGTATCAGTGGGTCGGGGCGGAGGGCTTTCGGGATGAGCAAGGCGGTGAGACGTGCACTTGTGTGATTCTAACCTATCGACTGATTCACTGCATAGTTTACCACAGATTCAACGATGAAAACGATCCCGAAGGACGGCCTCCCACACCCGGACCCGTCTCGCCACCGAGTGACTTCGGGGACGACGCCGTCGACTCGCCAAAGACAGTTTCCGGCATCAAAACTCCAGACTCGATCGAAGAGCCCAAAATCGTAACCAACCGACCAGTGAGCATCCGACCACTACTCTCCAATGCCATCCTCCAGAATACAGCAGACAATATCATCATGCATTTCAAGGGCGGTGCTTACAAGCCAACGATTCCACATGAGGATCTGTACGCCGGTCACCCAGATCGCGAGCGGCTTCTTGGACGGGTGGAGGGGATTCTTGTTGGGCAGTGGGCGGAACAAACAGGATTGGGATTGAAGGAGTGTTATAGGCTCTGCGGGATATCGGCTGCTGATGCAGTGCTTGCTGGTCTTGCAGTGAAAGACTGGGATGAGAACAAGGCGCCAAATATGCGAGGAGGCAAGAAAGACTGTAAACATGCAGTAAATGGTGTTGCTAACTAGAGCGCTAGGTGCCGGACAGGGAGAGGGCAAGGTGGGCTCGAGCAATGCTTCCCTTTCAGACTGCCCATCAGATCTGACTGAGCTGTCTGATCGGGAGATCAATGATATGGTATGAAGTCTAGGTTCGTGAGTGCAATATCCACCTAACCATTTCGTAGTCTCGTGTTCTAGCACAGCAGGAGTCCAATTTAAAGCGCAAGGGCGACGGCTTGAGCGACAAACATCAACAGAGCAAGAAGGGCAAAAAAGGAATCGCACGTGTGCTTGTCAGGGCTCGGGGTAATAGTATTGATTCTGGAATTGGCGGCATCTCGACGAGGAGGCGATCTGCTCGACATCTGAAGACTGGGGCAATGGCGAAGTGATATTCGGATGCATGCTATCTGGACGTCGACGGGAGTGATAGCGTATAGTGCAGTGGTGAAAACGTGTGGATCGGCCTGATCGGTGGCGTTGCCCGCTTAGCCGTTGGCAGACTTGCGGGGTGACTTTGGACGCGGGTTGATACCGGGTTGGAAGGGTAGCAGTCTGCTCGAGATCGAAATATCGACCTAAATCAAAGGAACACAAAGGAAAAAAAATGGCCGGCCGGACTACAACATTTGGCTCATATATCCTTTCTCATTCGCAGCATTGGTTCTTGCAGGTAAATGGAGCTGTGAATAGCGCTCCTCCTATAACTTTACACAGTATACATGCCCAAGATTCGATCCCCTACACAACGCCATTTCCAATATGCTTATACATCCCAATGCCAATCGTCTGTTGTACACACTATCATACACCCGTAACTGAACATTCACGTCCACCGAATCTTCATCTTCCACTCATCAATCTTAGCACTCCACCAGCTCTTCCCCGGCGCCTTTTCAATTTCCTCCATCAGTCTATCATAATGCACCGGATTCGACGTCGGCTTCAGCACACCCGGCGAAATAGGATATTTCTTCGCATACCGGTTTTCGAGGAGCGAGTATAGAGCGTTGATCTGGACGGATTCTTCTTGTGGTGTTGCTTTGGGTGGTGCGGAGGTTTCGGAGGGCCTGGCATTTGACTTTGTGGTTTCAGGCGGGGGAGATTTGGGCTGGACGCCGTAGGGGAGGGCACGTCGCTCGATTGCGCGGGCAAAGGGGAGGTTTGGCCGCAGGGCGTCGTGGGGCCATAGGGAGAGGATGCGCGTGTAGTGTTTTGCTATTGTCTGACAGAAGGGGTCAGGATTATTTGAAAATGGGTACGCGGCGCAGGTAAACCGGGGACGTACTGAATTTGCCATATTGTGAGGATGCGGAGGCGGCGCGTAATGTTCGTCCGCGCATCAGATGTTCCAAATAAATCGATGATGCGGCGAATGATAGCGCCGGTTGGCATGCGGCACGTCACGTGTTGGGGCTGAGCGCTCTGGACCGCAGGGACGGACTTGCTTGCGAAACCGACAGTGAGAACAACCGCCCATCTGCACCTGACTGGCCTAACTCCGAGACAAGATACCCCGTTGCCTTTCTTTCCTTCGCTACCTCTCCTATTTCCCCTCTACCTTTCGCCCAACTTTCGATCGTTGCCCTTTTGCTCGGGTGAAGCGTGACAATGCCAGCGCAACGTTATGAGCGGGTACGTATGCCTCAGCCCCCGGCGTGTCGGAACACTGCACGCATCGCCGTCCCAGGGGCGACTTCTACATACACTTTGAGGAGAGACGGAGACTGATCATGCGCTATATACAGGTAGCGGAACACGACGATGAGGACGTTCAGTCTTCGACTCCATACCCGGTCCCCGCGTCGCCACCACCGTCCTTCCATAGTCGGGCCTCCTCACCTTCGGGCGGCGCATCCCGACGCCTGCTTTCCGACGACCCTCTCACCGACGATGCAGACCGCACGCTCGCAGACACTTTTGACACGGACTCGGAAAATGAGGAGGAGAGTGATGGTCGCGATGACCGGCAGCGGCTAATGCGGGGGCAACCGGAACCCGAGCGGAAGAGTGAAGACGGTGACGATGTTAGACAGGGGATGCAAAGACGGGTGACACAGCTACCGGTTTTCAATACGCAGGCGCCGAGTGGGAGGGTTGTTGGCGGTGGGCAGAATGACGGCGTGTTCGCGAATCTAAGTGCGAAGCCAACGCGGGGAGAGGATCTAGAGGAGAAACCCCCGGTATGTACAATGGCCACTCACATTTCACATGGAGATACAGTGTTAATGAGTCTTGTATAGACATACGAACAAGCCGCCGCCGATGCTACACCGCCCTACTGGGAAACCACCATCCTCGCCCCCGGCACCTTCGGTGACGAAGTCTTCGTCGAAGGCCTCCCTGTCGGCTCCGTCTTCTCTTTCATCTGGAATGCCATGATATCCATGTCCTTCCAGCTTGTCGGCTTCCTTCTCACATACCTCCTGCACACCACCCACGCCGCCAAAAACGGTTCCCGCGCCGGTCTCGGTATCACACTTGTCCAATATGGTTTCTCAATGAAAGGTGCTGCCTCTTTCGCTCCAAGCAATGATCCCTCGCCCGGCTTCGATGGCACTGTACCTAGCGACCCGAACTCACACGATTTCGACCCCAACGCTGTAAGCTCAGGAGGCGGTGCGTCGTCAGGTGGGGAGAGCACGCCGGCTAGTTCGGGAATTCCAAGCAGCGACTGGCTTGCATACGGGCTTATGATTGTGGGGTGGTTTGTGCTTATCAAGAGCATATCGGATTTCATTCGCGCAAGAAGGCATGAACAGCTCGTCCTGCAGTCGCCTGACCGGGGACTGGGTGTCGCGGTTGTGGCGGAGGGAGAGAGCCCAGAGAGGAGTGTATAACCCCCACCCTCTCTTCATTTCACCTTTCTCTCTTGTCACGATATACCTTACCCGACTCTCGATCTAGTATTCCTTCGAGGTTGGTATCTGGATTGGGGTGCTTGGATTGGCTGCACTGTGTAGCGTGGTGTTGGGTTGTACCAGAGTCGTTAGTTTAACATGGCTTTCTCATTGTTATCTATAGGAACGTGGGGGGTTTGTGTACTGGAAAGAGATGGATGGAGGGACCACCATTTTTTTTTAACTCGGTCTGAAACCTGCATACTACGTACGAATTTTCTTTGAGTTTTACTTTACATAGCGCCTCTCTTCTTGGGTAGGTTTTGGGAAGGGGATTGTGAATATGATATCCTCTGCAAGTCAATCACGCTGGGGGTTGTGCTGTTTTGTTTTGTAGAACTGATTGATTGTGCTATGTTTGTCGCAAAGCGTGTCTCCCGAAGAGCCTTTTAACTTCCACCATGCCCAGTGTTGTTGGCCCTTTCTCCTGGCCGCTTTACTCTGGTCTCTGAACGGAATTATTTCTCAGCTAGTTATTTTCGGGTGTGGTCGGTGCCACTCCTCGATTGCTTTCGCGGTATTCGTACAAGTCCGGCAAGCGGTGATCGGAGACGTACTGGAGTTGAGCGCGCAGGGCATAGGCATAGGCTCAGACGAACATACTGGAGCAATGGGAATGCGATCAGGGCGGCCTGCATATATCGCTCTCCATGTCGGCGTAGATTGCCCATGCCCTCCGCCAACAAGTCGTACAATAAAGCCTATTAGTTGTTCAGAAGCCGGGTTTATCGTCCTTGTTTCATGTGAGCATTCATTCACGCATCCACCATCGCCACATCCTCACCCTCAGTCTCTGCAACCAACTCCTCAAGCAGTTTCTTCACTCTCTCCAACACCTCCTCCCCACCCTTCTGCCTAACACCTGCCCTCGCATTCAAGACGCCCACATCAAACCCACCCAACCCGCCATTCCTAACCGTCGCCTCGCTGTCCTTAGGCGGCGGCTTTTGCTCCTGCTCTGGCCCTTGCTGTCCCGGCGGCCCTGCCGGTGGAGGCTGCGGCGGCGGTGGTGCGGTGTATTTCACTTCGTCTGCGGGTATAACTTTCTGCTTCTCCAGATCATCGATTTGGGCATGCAGCGCGGAGCGAAGCTCGAGGACGGTCGTGAAGAAGGTGTTGGCGGTGCTCTGGAGGGCTAAGCGTCGTTGGGCGGGGGTGTCGGGGGTGATGGGGGAGACGTCCAGGGACGGCGGGTGGATGGGCGCGTTGGTTAGTTGGGAGACGGTTGTTGCGGATGCCGTGAGGAGAGAGGGGATGCGTGTGTTTAGTGCGGAGAGGGAGCGGATGTGGGTTGCGGCGATGTCACGGTAGGGCTGGGTGTCCTCTGTTGCCATGCTGTGGGGTGTTGGAGTAAGGTGTTGTTGAACAGTCGCGTGCTTGTTGAAGCTGGAGGTTCAAGCTTGAAACCGATCGCACGCTCAATGCGGAGGAGGTAAAGACAGATGGTGGTGAAGAAGCACCTGCAATGCTCATGCAGAGTCAAGGATGTTGCTCGCGATGGAGCTTGAGCTCGAGATCGGCAGCCCCGCCGCTACGGCCTTGGCAGGCACCAGCCACAGCAGGCACAGCAGGCAGAGCAGTCACGGCCGTCTTCACTTGCTTTCAGTATCGTCACGTCCTCGACAACTTGATCGCTCCCACGACGCTCTTATACTATATCAGTCCCTCCGTTCGCGCGCCGCTTCGCGATAGCCGAGGTATTACACAAACAACCATACGAAGCACGACGCGCTCTCCATGGGCTACGCGACCGGTTCCCATCCCGCCTCGAGGTGAAAGTGCCAGCCGAAGACCTATAGAAGAGTAGGAGAACAGTCACCATGTCCGGGCCCCCGCCAGGGCCTGGATCTGGCCGGGCGATGAGCGTGGGAAATGGGCCTTCCAGCGCGGGACTACCGCCGCATAATTCGATGCCACAGCAGCAGAACCCTATCCCTCCACCCGCAGGAAGCTCGTCAGGACCGCAGTCGCAGCAGAACTTGAACCAAATTGTAGGAAAGATCTCTTTTTCCCCTTAGCCTAGCCTTTCACTTTCCTCTCTGTCCAATCGATCGTTGCCTGGTGCATGTTGGGGAAGTCGGGGACGTTTGGGTCGCTCTTTGTGAAAGGCAGCTTGCCGGTTCCGCTCCTCCGTTCTAATACCACTGCCGTTTCTTTGATTTGCCAAATTCTCTCTCCACCCACCCTTGACCGACTACATTATGTCACACTCTGGCTATGTTCCGAACTTTCCAAATGTCCCCATATACGCCTCATACCGCTCCTCTCAAGCAAATGACTCCCATATGAGGCCGCAGTCCTACCCAGAACTGCAGAGTTCTACGGATAGAGTGGCGGTTAGTTTTAGCAGCCAGCGCGACTCCTTCGGTGCAACTTGCTACCATTACACGCTATCGCATCCTCTGCTTGCAGTGTTTACTAACGTATGTACAGGTCTTAGAATATCTCAGCAAGAAAGGATATGTCCGCACAGAGGCTATGCTCCGCAAGGAGTCGGAGCCAGTCCTCGCAAATGGAACTGTTTTGACGCAGAGCGCCGATCAAGGCGGACCGAAGTACACCAAAGCGTACGACTTGCTACGGAAATACCTGGACGACACCCTAGATCTCTACAAACCCGAGCTTCGCAAACTCCTATGGCCGATATTTGTATACTCATATTTGGACCTCGTCCGCGAGTACTTCACAAAGGATGCTGAGAATTTCTTTAGTACCTACCGCAGCCAATTCGAGCGCGACCACGAAGATGACGTCAAAACACTCAGTTCAGTAAAGCTACCCGTACACCTGAGTGATAGCCGCGTGGCGAAGTTATATATGGAGAACAAGTACCGACTTACGCTTACGATGATGCCATTTTACAACCTCATTCAGTTCTTAGAATCTAAGATGTTTGATGGCGGCCAAGTTCTGATGGACATTATCCGAGATCATCTGAATATTGTTACAGTCGACCGCACAGCCACTGCGGAGAAGAGCATAGCAGCCATTCTCGCCAGTGGTCAGGGCGACGATGAACTTCCGGCAGAAGACGAGGGCATTCCGGGCCACAACCCTGGGCATCCGCTGACACAACGGCATGACCCTGAAGCAGACGCCGCGCGCATTCGATTAACTCTAGGTCCGTACCCTCAAGACCAGGATCTGCAGGATGATGTGCGCGCGGCGCTGCAGGACGAAGACGCCAAGAACGCGCCAAGACCTGGACAATTGTCCCTCGTCGAGGAGTACGAACAACGGATCAAACGCGAGCCCACAGACGACGTCCCTTCACGGGACATGGTACCGCTACCGCCATCATTAGCTCGAGACGTATCAATGGAGGTGCAGAAGGTGGTCGAGCACCGCGACCGCTACAGGCTGGAGGGTAGCAGAACTGGCGGCGTAGGCCCTGGAGTGAGCGTGACCATGTACACGTTCCATAACACGTTCGACAGGTAAGCCAAGTGGTAAGATAGTGAGGGTGTCATAGCTAATTCTCCCAAGCGTTAACTGCATCGATTTCTCCGGCGATAACAAACTTGTCGCCGCCGGCATGGCCGAATCATATATTCGTGTCTGGTCTATGGACGGCAGTGCACTCACCTCTTCCGTCCCCGAAAACACGCAACCATCTTCATCACGCAGATTAGTTGGACACTCTGGCGCAGTTTATGCGATCGCTTTCTCTCCTTCCACTGTAAACCCAGACCCCAACGGCCCACCTACGAACTCTCAATTCCTCCTGTCGGCATCGGAAGACAAGACCGTTCGACTTTGGTCACTGGACATGTGGACATGTTTGGTCGCCTATCGCGGCCACGACAACCCTATCTGGGACCTGCAGTGGGGTCCGTACGGGCACTACTTCCTCACTGGTTCGAGTGACCGCACCGCCCGGTTATGGTCAACTGACCACATCGAGCCGCTGAGGATATATGTCGGACACGACAACGACGTCGACTGCGTTGCCTTTCACCCCAACAACCTTTACGTTTTCACTGGCTCCTGCGACCGGACGGTGAGAGTATGGCACACATCCGGCGGCAACTGCCTGCGGTTGTTCACCGGGCATACCGGGAATGTCACGGCTATCGCTTGCTCTCCTGATGGTAAGACTCTTGCGAGCGCAGATGATGTGGGCAACATCATCCTTTGGACACTCGAGACCGGGCGACGGAAGAAACGCATGCGTGGTCACGGAAAAGGTGGCATCTGGTCGCTGTCCTGGAGCGTCGAATCGACCATCCTGGTCTCTGCCGGCGCTGACCAGACTGTACGTGTGTGGGACGCCATCATGGAGACCAACGAGTCAACTAGCAAAGGCGCCGACGGTGCCGCAGCAGCAAAGGCAGACGGAGCGCTCACGACGAAAGGCGCCTCGGGCGCACCTGTCAGCAGTGTGAAGAAAGCTGCGAAAGAGACGGGCGTTTCGGCTGACCAGATCAGCGCGTTCCAAACGAAGGATAGCCCCATTTACAAGGTTGTATTCACTCGGATGAACTTGGTGCTTGCGGGGGGTGTTTATCTACCTCGTGCTTCGAGGTAAGTAGGATCTCGGAGACTGGAGTTGGTCTGATACCTCTATTACGGCTCGGCTACCGCTTGCCGGATTCGGAGGCACAGCAGGAATTGTGTTGAGCGGGTTCTGAAATGGTTCTTCTTTTCCGTAGGGCCCGCACCAAATACCAAGACATGGGTTTTTCAGTGGCTTTGGGTAGCTTCACTTTGCTGAATTCCGATACATTATCCTCTTCAGGACGTCTCTTCTTTAATAGATCGCTATGGCTTCTGAATATCCCTCAAAGTCTCAGCGATCACTTTAATATCGTCAGGCGTGGTCTTACAACACCCTCCAATCAACTTCGCCCCCGCATCCCAATACTGCCTCGTCCTCTCCGCCCACCCCATCCCCGCCGTTCTTGAACCCTCCCAGTCCCGCTTTGCGTGATTCCAGACTTCACCGCTATTCGGATAAACAACAAGAGGTTTGCTCGTCAATGACTTCAACTCATACAATGCCGCCAACGCAACATCTTGCTGCACACAATTCACACCCACAGCAACCACATTCCCACACTGCTCCAGCACCCTGACTACTTCAACCAGAGGCGTACCGTCGCTAATGCATCTCTCGTCGCGCAGCGTAAGCGTGAACCACGCCTCCGTCTGCGGAAACTCTTCCTGCAGTAGCTCGGCGAGGGCGCGGAGCTCGGGGTAAGATGGCATCGTCTCGCAAGCTAGAATATCGACGCCAGCAGAGACTAAAGCGGAGACGCGGCCGCGATGGAAGGCTTTCATGTCCGCGTGTGGGATGCTGTAGTCGCCGCGGTATTCGCTGCCGTCTGCTAGGAAGGTCGCGTAGGGTCCTATGCTGCCTGCTATGTATAACCCTCCTCCTCCTCCTGCTGTATCTCCTGCTGCATCTCCTCTTTGCTGTCCCGCCGGCGAGGAAAGAAACTCCCTCCGTGCTTCTTTCGCTAGTTGTACACTCTTCATTACAAGATCTCTAGCTTCCACCTCTGAAATGCGTAACTGCTTGACTAGCCCTGGAATGGAAGCTTGATACGATGCTGTTATTGCGACAGTGGCTCCTGCTTTGAAGTAGTCATTGTGCGCTTTGGTGATGAGGGTGGGTTGGGTGGTGAGGACGTGGGCGGACCAGAGGGCGCCGGAGATATCTGTGAGATGGTTAGTGGTTCGTATAGGCTGAGATGGGGTGAGGCTGGGTGGGGTGGGGCGAGGATGGGGATGGTGTACCTGCACCGAGTGTTTCTAGATATGTGGCTAGGGCGCCGTCGAGGGGTATGGGGGTGTTTGAGGCGAGGAGGGTGGATAGCATTGGGGGAGGGGTGGGTGAGGGAGACATCTTGTGTGAGACTTTTTTTTCCATCAAAGTAGCTAGAGAGAGAATGATCTTGAAAACGGATAGGTACGACGAACTACCCTAAGTAACCACCGTTAGGCGTGTTTTACAGTATTGAAGTCAGAGTTGGACGTGATGCACGCGCAATTGAACAGTTTCTCGCGCTAAGATTTTTGACTGCTAAAGCCCAACAGACGCACCTAGTCCGCATGGATTCCCATACTTACAAAATCTCTCTCCTCGTACATACAATTCCTGTATTCTGGTACGAACGAACTTGAGTAGAATCTGGCTCGTGTGCAAAGACGCAACTACGAAGGTTGGAGTTGGAGTACAAAGGTGGAGAAGGTTTGACGGTCCGTGCGCGTCCCCACACAATTCCTCTGCAGGTCTCACATGAGCTGAATGGAAAGCATACATGGACATGCGATGAATCACATGAAAGGGTTCATATAGGTCGGTACTGCGGGGCCTTTTGTATGCTATATGGGAACGTGGAATTGGTATGTTGAGCAGGTATCTAGGGTGTGTGCCGTTGATTTGCAATGAACAAACGGCGTGCATTCCGTCTATGATATCCGTATATTTTGGATATGCTACGGTATCATTGAGGTGGGTTAATGGACAGTGCCGTGCCTGATTGTGGAGACAATGTATCGAAGATTGAAGGGCCTGGTCGAATGCAGTCTAGACGCACGGAGGGTGGTCGAGGATGGTGGAGCGAAGAAAACATCAGTCCGGTCCAGTCGAGGAGGTACATTTCAATGGAGAAGAGAGCGGTAATGAGTAGGTTGACCACTTTATGGCTGTGGAGCTGTGGGGTTGCCGAATCTGCCCATAAAGGTTGAGGATGCCATACATCGCATTGCATTGTTAAGCTAAGCCGCTATACGTAGAGATGGGGATTCCCTGCTCAAATCTTGAGGGATCAAGTCAGGTTGCGTCACCGTTGGTAACAATGCATTTCTAGTAGAAAAGAACCACCATCTGAAACCCACTGCTAGAGCGGTGGGAGTCTGTCGGGGGGGCAAGAACAGTCAAGATGTCGGCTGACGTGCACAACAGTTCTTTTTCCTTTTATCAGGGGCTACCCGAAGGTCAGACACCCAACGGCGCAAAAATCGTTCCTGATCAGGTTAAGGCGCAGCAACATTCGGGCGCACGAGCATGTGATGGTGCACAGAGGCTCGACAAGAGTGTTAGTTAGCCTCTTACTCAATCTCCTCTCTCAGGACATTATTCAAAGTTTTAGACGGTCAACCTTAACGTACGCGTGGCTTCATTGAGTGGCTTCAGCATTGACGTCAGTTCAGTAATCAACAGCCACCTTTTCCCTGCTAACTATATTTAGGCCTTGCTCAAGCGTATAGAGTCAGAGGCGTGATGTGGATGCAGCTAGTCGATAGCATAGATTCGGAGATGCTCGAACCTTACTCTGGAGTCATGGTCGAGCATCGGATGCGGAGCTGCGAGTAGCGCTCTTGCATCCGAACTGCTCGGATGTTGCCGCGCACTTTCGGTGATGGTGTGCGTGGCGATCGGGTTGACGACGCGTGTTGGAGGTCGGTGGCTGCGACGCCTGGTGGGTGTAAGGTCTACGCCATGGCTTCACTGTTGAGCCTAGAACCAGCCAGAGTCGGGTGTTAAATATTTGGTACCTTCCTCCGTGGACGTTGCTCGTAAAACTTTATTCTCAGCGCGGTCAGCGAGAAAAATATTGCTTCTCGACACTGTGAAACTCTTAGCTAGGTGTTGCATGAGCTTGAATTGCTAAAGGTGGAGTGGCGAAGAGCTAAAGGAGACATCGGAGGGAAGGGTAAGCAACATCAAGGTGGCGGCGTGATCCAGCTGTACCGCTTCGCTCCGCCGATAACAGAGAAGTCGCATTGCTAAGTGGTTGGAATCACTTGTTGAACAGGAGCGCGGTGCTAGACATGTCCTGTGCTGCTGTGCGAACACATGCGAGAATGTGACCAGGCTACCAGAACCCCCACCCCATGCACGGTATCTCGATTCGCTCCCGCCTTACATGCATTGAGCACCCGAAGTAGGGCTTTGTGGGGAAACTGGCCGTGTGCATCCATATCAAATCGGTGGGAGGGATATGCGCATGGCTATGCATGAGATGGGATGTACAGCATAGCCTGATTGCCGAGAGGCTGTTCTGAGAGGACGTTGGTTGAGCAGCTTCTGTTTGAAGTGACTGCAGTGTAATTGCTGTTGCATACGGAAAGACCGGACTGTAGAAGGGTGGGCCTCGGGCTCGTTATCGTTCGTTTGTATGTTCTTCTGCTGTTTCGCATTCACTTGTATGCTGTTGGCGAGCCAAACAGCATTGGAAATTGGGCGGGCTGAGTGATGCGCAACTCGACTTAGGTTAGCTTACATGCTTCTTGTTTCTATTGTGACGGCTCAGTGGTGAAAAGGAGGAAGAGACGAATGAAGCACTGGGAGGCGAGTGAAACTGTGACAGTCCTTATTGACTCTCAAAATGTAAAGTGGGACGCGTGGCCAAGGTGGTTGCACGAAAGCATATGCGCAACGTCCTGCATTATGTGGTGTGACACAAGACGGAGAAGTTAGCTGGCAACTCGAGGGACAAAGGCGAAGACAATAGAGAGTCACGTTCCTTAGAACTGATAAGAGATGACGCCCTCCAATTAGCAAGCCATGTGGAGAGTAGGACTGCGGCAGAAGTAGGCTCACATGGGTGCTTTAAAAACGAGTCTCCTTCGGGTCTCGTTACTATGCAAGTTAGCAAGCTGATAAGAACACTAGTGATCTATGATACCCAAAGGACGGCCGACAAGGTAATCTTTTGCACCGGACGGGACTTCCCTTGACATGTAAGCAAGGTCAGCCACACTCGAAAAGGTCCGTTTTGATGGTTGTTGCGAGGTCTTGCAATGTAGACCGCTAGATGTGCTACGTTCCTCTTAAGTTTGCGCGGCATAACGAAAGCCCAGCGACATCGTGGTAATAGCAACGAGCACCGGCCGCCGCATGCCAACGCTCGGGACATGCAGCAGCTTTCTCTGGATACGGGTCCGGGAAGCAAAGCGGGTCTCCAATTCTCCTGAAGAGACTAAGTGTGCAGGGATTGGTGGTCCGTTCGGGTGCGTTCGCAGCCACGCGGTAGACTGCCGCTTTGCTCATGCACACCGGCAGCGAGAGGCAGACCTCCACTTCGAGGCTGACGTGTCTACGGCGGTCAATTCTAGGTGCGCAGACGCGCTCATCGATCTGGGCCTTTGAGGGCTGGCGAACTAGTACCCACCAGCAGGGAGTAGTCGCAGACAGAGCGGGCAAACCACGCGGGGCTCCCACGGGCAACAGCCGACTTGCGCAGGGAGCAGTTCGTGTGGCGTAGCAGTGCGCTGCGAGCAGCGTTGTTCCAACCCACAGCGGCCAGTGGTTCGCATCGATTCCAAATCTTTACGTGCCCGGCGTCAGACATCGTAGGTGGCGTGCACAGCCTTGGTGCCGATTCACGGGACACGATGGAGAGCTTACCGAGGGGTAGCGATCGATCGCTATACGCGACCCGCCTGTCAGGCTGCGAAATCAGAGGCCAGCAGAGGCCGGCTAAATCGTGCAGAACGGAACAAAGAGCCTGATCAACACACAGGCTGTTCGGGCAGGCGCTGTGCAGGCATCCCGCCTGGAGATGTGACTAAACGCGTGGGAGCATCGCTTGGGAGCTGAGATACGACGATCGGGTCTAAGCCCAATCCGGTCTGGCCAAGTCAGATTTGCCATGTTAGCGACATGGGATTTCCGATACGCGAAGCGTCCGCGCTTCGAGAATTAGAGGCTTCGGACGGCAAGTCACATGCTGTCATCATCGAGACCGCGCCGATCTCACACTCTGCATAAAGGAGGCCCGTCGAGCGGCAGGGAGAAAGCTCGCATTCGCATTATACCTTGTAGCCAGGCTTCTCCGCCCACGGGATGAAAAGCCCCCTGACGCCTTATAGGCGGACGTCACAAGCTGCCGGATGGGCTGTGCCCTCGAGCTCGGGTGGATGCCCAGCCTCGCGGGCGGAGACAATCCAGGCCGAACCGTGGATGGTGCTCGCTCTGGAGGCGCTGCGGGTGCGGTCCCGCCTACATGGCCAACAAGCAGACGGAGTGCTTCCGCCAACCACCAAAGTATCTGGAAGCCCGCACTGTGATGCTCTCGTCTCAGCATCTCTGCTCAGCGTTAGCAGATGTGGGCTTCCTTTCAGGAGGTCTCGTCTCGTCTATCGGAAGGGGGGTGCCACCAGATCCTAGCGCACTGCGATCGGCAGAGCAAACCCACCCTCGAGGTGGTGTTTCTTTTGCGGTCGCCAGGGTAGAGATGCCGCGGCGTGATGGCGGCCGTGGGACTAGCCCTTTTGGCGTGCACCAGCTCTCTCCACAGTGCTCGCCGACCCGCGCGACCAAGGGAGACGCGAAGCAGAAAGTGAGGCCGCTGAGTGGATATTCGCCGCTCCGCAGTGGTGCCCTTTTATCAACCCCCCGCTCTGGCTGCAGAAGCCATCGCCCTCTGCCTCTGCTCAATCCTTTTTTCTTGTTACTAGACAAGCCGGCTGTGGATAGCCATACGCCAACAACACGGCAAGCCAGCACACGTCTCCAGCCGTCCTGGAAGCAGTGTAGCCAATTGTGCATTCTTCATCCTCGCCCCTCACATTCGAATCCATTGGCCGTCTCCTCGCACGCGTCGCTCGATCGCAAGACCCTGGACGCTCGCCTTTGGATCGCGGGCTCTATTCAGCCGACGTCAACGTGAGCACCTGACTCAATAGGGCCTGCTGTGTGTGTGAGCCCTGGCATCGGAAGTAGTAGACGTCTCTTAGCTCCGTTCCTTGCGATTTCTCTTCGGCCCATCAATACATAGTTGGCCCTGTCCCCGGCCTGTGGACACTCGCCACCTCCAACCCCTCCGTGGTACACTTCCTCGTCCCTCGTCCACATCTTCTGGTCATTGATAGTCGTGCCTTTTGACACGGTTGTGTGTCTGTCGTCGTTGGTTTTCTGCCATCCCGTCGTCTGTTGTCACTCCGAGAGGTGCCAATTGACTCGCCGCACCGCCACACGTGCCTTCGCCACAGCTTGGTCCCATCCACCTCTCACCATGCCGCCCGGCCGTCGAGGCACCACCGCGGCAGCGCTGCACTTCAACAAGGCGGAGCGCACCCACGAAGAGAATCAGGAGCGGTACGTGCATGCCTTGTTCCATCCTCATCCGATATGTCGTCGTTCAATGCTGATGCTGTTGCAGTGCTTACATCGCTGCGTCGCGACGTAGCGACCGTAGTCTGGACGCGCGGATAGAGTCCGCGCGTCGAGCATCTGAGCTCCATAAGAAGCGAACGGGCCGTGCTCTGCGCATCACCAAACAGGATGTCGCCAATGAAGAGATGTATGAAGAGGAGGACGACAACCTGCCTGCTCAGTACCAGCGCCTCAGTGCCCACTTGCAGACGTCGTCTTGGGCTTTCAACCGCAAGCTGCAGGACTACATTGCGACTCAGCATGGTGTCCGGAACATGTTCCTCCAACAACAGTTTCCTGGCCACACAATACAGCCCTCTGATCTTCCCATGCAGCCAGGCAACCAGATGCCCTTCATGAACTCGTCAATGCTCCCGCCCCAGACATCCAACCCTACCACCCAGGGCTTCACGCAACCTTCGCAGCTCCACATGCCGCAGGGCCATCAACAACAACAACAACAACAACCCAGGCAGGGTTACCGCCACGCTCCGTACAATATCCCTCAGCGCCACCAGTCTTATCAGCGTTCAGCTTCAATCTCGACGCCGCAAGCGGTGCAGAATTCTGGCCAACCCGTATCACAAGCCGACTCTACCGCAACCACTCACGGAGGGGAGACCGACCGAAGAACGTCGTTGCCCCCACACGCTTTTGAAAAAGTTTCGCAACAAGGCAATGACGTTTCGTCACGGCCGCCGCTGTCAAGATCGTCGACATCACAGAGCGTCAAGCAGCAACCTGTTTCTCCCCAACACGTGTCAGCGCCTACTTCGGGATCCGGCACTCCCTTGCTGAAGTCAGAGGATACCGGTCCGACATTATACGAGATTCCGACGCTTCCATCCAGCACGAGCTCGCAAGTTCTCAGCATGAACCCCCTGACATTGTCTCTGCCACCTGAGTCGCAACAATTTATTGGCTCTGCCCTCGATCCAAACGATCCGCGCACGGCAACCCTGATGGCAGGCAGCGAGAACCTGCCTCAGCCTTTCATGAGTACTTACACTTACAACCCCAATCTTTCGCCCAAATGTGCACAGGCTGGAAGTGCGGGCAATCGCTCTGTCACACACACTGGGTTTTCTGCCTCTGGGATGACGCAAACGTTGGCACCGGCAGTCTCGGTCAAGTTGGAGAGCGCTGTTAATAGTGCAACGTCGAATACTCCGCCATCAGCAACGTTGGATAACGCCCGTACGTCTCGTCGTCTTCTTACACCCACTGGCTTTGAATACACTGGCTATTTTGAGCACCACCAAAGCACTGATCGGAATCGAACAGCCAACGATGGCGTCTCTAAGGAACTCTTTGAAGAGAACTTGTTCATCAATTGGGATCAATAACTCTTCGCGAGTCTATTTGAAATTCATTTCTGACTTGAGCGAGCTCGAGCGGGCATCTCCGCATCTCTACTCCTCTAGCTCTTCTTCATTTCTTCTATATCTTCTTGGACCACGAACGTAGTATGTCAATTGAGAGGACACATATAGCGCCCCTTTTTAGGATAAACGGGCGGGTTGGTTATTTCTGCACGAGTTTTTCGAGTCCTGCACGCACAAAACATGTGTCCTCAATTTTAGTCACGATGTAACGACAGATGGGAGTTATGGTCGTCTTGGTTGTACGGGCATTTCGGGAAAAGATACACAAGCTATTTATCAGCGGGTTCGGCCTTGGCTATATTCCTCTTTTGGCAGCGAGCAGCGTACATCAGATGTTACACAAGGATAATATATAATCGCCGAGTTACTGTCCACGGGCCATGTTGTGAAGACGATTCGTATACACTCTTCACTAGCCATCCATCAACCGCGAATACGTGAAGCAGCTCGAAACGAAAAAATCTATTGAAATCTAGCTCGGTGCGCCGTCCTTTGAAGACTCGCTTCTCAGTAGCCTCGTCGCAGCACTATATTGAAGACAGATGTGATGATTATCACCGGGATTGTGCCTGGAACGGCCTGTCAAGGTCTAAGCCTGTGCGACTTCATCTAAAGGGCAGTGCCAATCACACAGACTTTGTTGGGGTCCAGTCCTCCCGCCTCAAGCTGTGCCTACACACTTGCATAGACTTGTACTCCCAAGTACCTTGGACACGGAGAAATCACTCGTTGCACCCGTGAAATGATGAATCCCTTCTCGGTTTCGCACCCGTCTCGCTTTGCCTACTTCGAGTGCTATGCCCTTCATTATCCCGCCTCACCATGACACGAGCGAAACTAGCAATCAACCTGGTGAGCCGTCCACCATTGATCCACGCTCACGGCTCGCACGTTCATCCGGATCCTCGCTAGGGATTTTGCCCCCGGCAAAATATCAAGTTTTCTAGGACTTGTGCCATTTCCAGCTCCTGTTGAGCTACAGGGCTATTTGAATGTCTCCTTAGTCGTCTTTATCGGTATAAACCTCTCCCACATACAGAGCCGTCAGTAGCACCCACATGAGCTGGTAAACGGCGAAATGTGTTCCTCACTTATTTAGAACCTTCTACGAAATCGCACTTTGAACACGCACTACCAGGCAGCGCTATAGACGACACTCGCTCGGGGGCAAAGTAGCATCACAGAATCAGTCTGTACAACTATCGGACTTTCGGCGAAACTCGGAAATCCGTCGATCACGACATGGGCTCTCTTATCGCCTTAGGTTCTAACTGCCCGTTCAAACGGCTAAACCCTAGCATGACAAGTAACACTTTCACGCCGACACAGGTCATCAGGTTCTTCCCGGCCTCGGGATCGTGCATACGGAAAAAGACCAGTGCACAATGGCTTGCTGCTTGCTAACCCATCTCAAGTGGCGTCTGTCATCCTGCCGGTTGTCAGTCGATTTTTGATGATCTGTATCACCACGACCACATACCCGGAGACAAGTACCTGAGTGAGCAAGGCGCGGTGGAGCACGCTGCCTTGGACATGAACAACCCCAACTGACGACCTCGCAACAGTACCCTCCGCAGGCTATCGACTCCATGTCCTGTGCCAGGCCTGAAAACAAACAAATCTAGCCTTGCCAATAGTTGGTATCTTCATCACATCTTTGATGAAACCTCGTCATATTTTGCATCACAGAGGGCTGAAGGTGGCGTTGCTGTACTACGCTTCGAGATAAACGCCATTGGTGTTCTGCAGCTGTCCTTCCTCATTCGATACTGACACGAGCACTCTATCGCGCCGTCCAATTGTTGAGGCTTGTCACTGAAGGACCTTGTTGATGGTTCTGCTGGTGACTCCGCCAAGGTCTCCTCTAACTGCTTTCTGGGAACTACCTACTGAATTTCAAGTGTTCCCAAAGGCGGATAAATCGCCCGAAGACTTCTGATTTGAGCTAGATGAAACGTCAGGGATTGAGTGCTGATGACGAGGGGAACGGGCGATAACAGCAAGCACCCGTCTTGCATATCTTGTGTATTGTTCCAACGGACAAATGCCAGCATCAGGGTACCATCACTATCGATCCTTGAAGGATACAATGCAGTACGACACCGAGAAGCACTTATAAACATGACGGAGCACATCATGCAGAGGACAGCCTGCTCGGTCCTTGACACGTCTCTTCTGAGACTTCCTCTCGTTTTTGCGCGCTTTTGTTCTTCGTTTCTAGCATTGAAAGGTGCATTGCTCTTGATCACTCATCATGAAGGTTAACAGAATCATCTCGCTGGCTGTTGCGTTGGCTGTTGCTAATGCCGAGCCACTTCCTTGTAAAGACGTACCCGTTTCCTCCTAGTCATACCGTCATTGTATCGGGGTTTCATTTATGTATCTTTGGTTGTTAGGTAATTGGATGAGGAAATGTTTATGCGCTGCTAACGCGTTCCCAACCAGACCATCTTCCCAAGAATCTCGGACCGAGAGCAACTAGGATTACATCCTCATCCATCCCGAGCAACAACAGTGGATCCACCTCCCCCTGCCACTCTGGAACCGACACTATCCTCTCTACTGGTGGATCGGTTCCGGTTACATCGTCGAGCCCTACATCACCGCTTAGTACAACTTCGAGCAGTGAGGGCACGATCGTAACCATCACTTCCGTCGTAACAGAACCTTCAACGTTGCCGAACAAAACCTCGACTCCTGCATTCACTAGCTCGGAGTCTTCTGTCTCCATCTCTACTTCTCCATCTTTTTCATCCTCCAGTAGCAGCAGTGTGGGAGGCAACAGCACGCATTCTGGTCCCTCGAGCTCCCGAGCCAGCAACTTCACGACTTCTATCATTTCGAGCACGGGCGTTTCTTCCTCAGGCACAAGACCGCTGACGACCACTGGACCAAGTTCTTCCAGCTCCCCGATGTCGACACTGACGCCGCCTTATACCAACAGCACTTCTTGCACAAGCACAACAGGCACAATCCCAGGCACAGGAACAGCACCATCCGGTTCTCACAGTTCTAGTACTGGCACAGCACCGATCAGTTCCCCCATGTCCAGCACTGAAACGGCACCCACCACTTCTCGCAGCACAGGCACAGCACCGATCTCATTCTCTACTGGTCCTCTCCCATCATCTAGTGTAGTGCTAAACTCCACGTCTACCCCCCCGTTTACCAACAGCACAACATCATCGCCTACTAGCAACATAGTCGTGCCTAGTGTTCCGCTGTCAACTGGGGCTTCTACCACTGGGGCTTCCACTACTGGTCCTTTCTCCAATTCAACTTCGGTCTCCTCGAGCCCAAGTTCGACCGAAGGAAGCAGCACCAATGGTACAACTAGTACTCCCTGCACCACATCCAGTGTACTCTTCCCCAACTCGACCATCTCTATTACTCAAACACCGACTAGTTCACGAACCCCTGGCAACTTCTCCACTATCTCCTGGACCACCCTGAACTCCACACGGGGAGGGCGCTCGACAAGATCAACGGCTCGGGTAACCAGTTCACAGGTCCTCCCTACAACTATCTGGAATGTGTCATCTACTGCTTCCACGACATCATCGGCCTATGTGATCCCTTCTAGTTCTGCGGAGTCAACCACCTCGGCCTTTCCTTCGACCTCTGTCAACACGAGCCAATCACCTACATCAGAGTCTCCATCCATGACGGCTTCATCTAGTGGCTCTGTCCCCGTTTCTAGCACTACGAAGGAAGTGTCCAGCTCAACCCCGTCGTCCGTGCCTGCTCCCACGCAGAGCTCGACTAGCTCAGGCTCTTCGTCAACCCCTTCTGAGACGAGTCAATCATCTACAGTAGGTTCCTCGTCGTCAGTGTCTCCATCCAGTGGATCTGCATCCGTTTCTACCACCACACAAGGGTCGTCCAGCCTCATCGCAAGCTCAACTTCGGAGTCATCTCCTGTCATAACCGGCACCTCTGGGTCCCTTTCCAGCACAACAGATGCCGCATCAAGCACGACCGAAGGGCCTTCCACTGGCTCCAGCAGCACTTCTACTCGTACATCTTCCAGTTCCACATACTCCTGGCCCAGCAGCTTCCCAAGCCGAAGCTCCCGCTCGTCCGTCGATAAGTCTACTTCGGTCACACCTTCCACCACTCCGAACCCCTCATCCCCCACTACTACCAAACCTAGCTCCATTAGCACTTTGACGTCGGGGTCATCAATTTTGGAGACCGAGACTGTCGCGACAAGCATCCGCTTATCAAGCCCCGCGCGCGGTCCCTCTGCCACAGTAACGGAACCCGAGTCTTCAACGTCGTCTGAACTGTATCCAACCTCTTCCCCAGATGCGACCTCTACCAACACCCTCACTGACGGAGCAGCAACATTCTCCACCCACTCTTCCAACATTCCATCTCCTTCTTCCTCCTCCGATGCGGTCTATCCCTCGAGCCTGACAAGCAGCACCCTCACGGACAGTACGAATTCGTCTGGGCCCGTTCCCGCCCCTACGTCCCCAACCACTAACAGTGGTTACGCCCCCGGCCCAACATTCAGCACCCTTACCGCGGATACGACTACATTCAACCTCCCTTCTACTCTGTCTACACTGACGAGTTCGTCGTCATCGGCGACGAGTGGATATGCCCCGGAACCAAGTTATGAGGACGAGGAGGAAGCTGTGGCGAAACGCGGGATGGTGAGTCAGTCCCTTGACGATGAATATGCTACGTGGATCATTTGACTAATATCGTTTAGATGGGTCGATGGTTCTTCTGAGCCCGTGAACAGCCTTCCCCCCGAGCCGTCGAAAGGATCCAGGTACAGGTATTAGTGGAAGGGGATGATTGAGATACGAGGAAGATGAGCAGGTAATGAGGGGTGCATAATGAGTTAGCGTCTTCAGAACAAAAAAAGATGGATGGTGTTTGTTGGTGTTGCATTGTATCTTCTATTTCTCTTCTCGTCGGTCCTTGCTAATAGACACCTTTGCTGTCTTTTTTTTTGGTTTTTCATTTGCTTCTTCGATGGATCTTTTTCCCCTTGGGTGCTAGGTACGTCTTCGTAGATGGAAAAAGAAATCTTGATTTTCCGATATGTTCACCCCGTGCGACCCGGTCTCGCCTCTTTTCTCCACGACCACAGCACCAATTCCCATTCCAAGGTAAAAGTAAACCAGCCTACTTCAACCCCTCAACGGCCCTCTCCAAAATCGCCCACGCCTCAGGCCTCATAATACTCTCCATCCACCAATTCCCCTCCGCATCCCTCCCAAGACACACGCCAGTGTTCCTTACACTAACTCCATGAGCCCTCCCATCCGTCTGAACATAGATCGGCCTGGCCACAACGCTTTTACCAGCCCCAACCCCTCCATCTTTACCGCTTATCACCGCAGCTCCAAAATCCGTATTAAACACATCGCCCTTGGTCCAATTGGAAAAAGTACAGTGGAACATGTCCCCTTCACCATACAAAGGCTGATACCCCGTTTTACGAAGCGCTGCTCTGACAAGGCGTAAATTGGCATTGACCTGTGGCCGCGTAGTTTGCCTAACGAGATCTGAGCGTATACGTGCTGCAATGGCGCCTAGTGGTAACGACACAAATTCGCTCAGAGTGAAGAAAGAGTTTATGGTAGTGTTGCAGTTCCCTATAAATTCTGTCTTGGGGCGGATAAGGGAGGGCGTCGTATTAGTGAGGATGTCGCGCATGTCCAAGACGTTCATGATTTGGAGTGTCTTTTGGGGGGAGAAGCGGGAGAAGGCCGGTTGGGCGGTTACGAGGTGGCGGATCCACCAGGCGCAGAGGACGTCGCCGTCGCTGAGGAAGGGTTTGCTGGGGTCCGAGGTGTGTGTGACGAGAGTGGATGGGGGGATGGAGGAGAGATCCTGTAGGGCTTGTGCTTTGAGGACTTGGAAGCAGGCTGCTGGGAGGATTGTGGAGCGCGCTTGTTCGGTGGGGTGGAGGAGGGTGTCCCAGAGGAGATTTACGGCGAAGCGGAATGTTTTCCAGGCCGTCATTTTCTTGTCCGCGAGTACGTATTCCTCCTCTTTAACGTTTCTGGCGTCTTGGATTTTGCTAGATGCATTTGAGGGTTCGCCTAGGCTCTCTAGCGGATCGAAGTCTTCGCCGTAGAAATCCGGTACGTCATGATCTCTCCCCTCCAATATAGCCGTCCACGCCCTGAGGATCTTGTGCTGGGACATGGCGTCGAGGAGGGTGTGCATCCATGTCAAAGTCACGAGCGTTGCGTCCGTAAAGGAAACAATATGCACGCCGAGCTGGGCGCGGTCGCTATACAGCCAATCTTCAATTACCGAGGGACCGTCTTCTGGGACCAAGAGGGAGCGAAATGGACGCAGATCCGGAGAGACTTTGACAGAGTCTGTCACAGTAGGTAGCTTCGACCCGATCGGATGCTGATAGATGGGAATATCGTGCTTTGCATGTGTAAAGTGTACCGCGCGACGCTCCTTTGTATATTGCGCAGGAATATGGTACTCGAGTTTGCCGTCGCTCTATGTCGTATCAGTCCTCGCATCCACGTCAAGCTAAACATGCTCTGGACTTACGTTCAACCTCAGTCTCGCACCCAACTTCCTCCACCCCGGCCTCTCCAGAAGCCTCTCCAACGCACATATGAGCTTCTCTACATCCATAACATGCTCAAACTTCATCGAACAGTCCAAACATAGCGAACGATTGACCTTGCAATCGTCAAAGTATCCCAGCGGAACCACTTTATCGGACGCAACGCGCGGCGGCGCAACGGGGCCCTTTTTCATCCAATTGAATAAAAAAGCCATTTTCTCAACTCAAACTGCTCGGGATGAGAAGAATGGAAAGCAAACTCTAGAGAAAGAGCGACAAGGTGCAAAACAAACGAAAAGGCAAAGAACGCGGCACCAACACAAGGTTTATACCGTCATGATAATGAATGTCACTACCCCAACGCACGTAACTTTCAACCAACCGACACATAGCCAATAAAAGCGGGTCGACGTTCTCAAAGGAACTCTTGCCCCTGAGGCACAGTCGGTTCAGAGAAAGCAAGTGCTCACGCGAGACGATGGCCGCAATAACCGAGATAAGCGTCCCACAGGATAATTTCCTTCCTCCTCGTGCCGCACAATGTTTATACTGTTGGGAGATGTGACGGCTGAGTCCCAACGGCTGGATCCCTAGCATGCTTCCGGGGACGGCGGAACAGTCTTGGTCGCGTTGTGTACCTGCCGGGGGGAACCTTGCCGCATGCGGCTACGAGGCGTCGAAGCGCGCGTATAGGTTGTTCCGTTAGGGATTGTGGTGAAAGGGTGTATGCATTGAGATGTGAATGTTGCAAAATTTCGTGCTGGTCATTAGAAGTGCGTCGACTTTAAATGACCACTCATATCAACCGTAACAATTCGCCGGGTTTACTAGTCTGACTGAGGAAAGGCGTCATTCATTGCAACTGCTATGTTCAAATTCCTCTAATTCTGGCTTCAACATGGCAAGCGCTCCAAGATCATAACGATACTATTCTGTACTCAAAACCTCGTCAGAGCATTATGTAGAACTGAAAATGTAGCGTAATGGGTATCCTTCCCAAAGAGCCGTCTCAAATCCCCCAAGCAGATCAACTTTCTCTCCTTCGCATCACTCCGACATCCTGGGGCTCTTGGTATTAGCCTTCGGCCTCGAGCTGACGGCTCCTCTTGGCTGAACCTTCTTATCTCCCGTAGCTTTGCTCGTAAAGGTGCTCTTCGCGCTAACAGCGGACGCTCCTCTAGAGGCCAGCGTCGACTTGGCCTTAGAAGGGCTCGCAGACTTAGATGCGCTCTTGGGCTTGCTGGAGCTCCCCTTCGAGCTCGCAGACGCAGACTTGGAGCTGGCCGAAGTGGTGGCGCTCTTCGTCGGAGAGGAAGACTTCTTTGCGGCAGTGTTCTTCGTAGCAGCCTTCTTAGTAGCCACCTTCTTGGTAACACGGCCAGTCTTGACTTTCTTGGCGGCGACTTTTTGGGAACCAGGCTTCCTCGTAGCGGTTTTCTTGGTAACAACGCGCTTCGATGGCGCGGTCTTTACTGCTTTTGCTGCCTCCTCGGCCTCTTGCTTTTGCTTGTGCCCAAGAAGGCCAGCTTCGCTATACGACTTAGGTCCCTGCCGCGTGCGAAGCGTTGCGGCGGAGCCACGCTAGGAGTGGGTTAGCTATTTAATGGAGGTAGGGATAGGGAAGGCTTACACTCTTGTATTTATCGGCGACCTTGCCGGGAGGTTTGACCGTCTTTACGCCAGCGCTCGTCTTGGGACCCATTGTGGATGTGGCAAGTTATTGGTGGCTTAGTGTAAGGATGTCTGCGTGGAGAGGTAATGTTTTTGTAACGAAGAATGCAACAGCGACAAAAGACGATTGTAGACAGAAATCGCTCCAACTCGGGTCAAAGACGTGAATCGAATCGACGGTTGGACAAAAGAGAGCTCCATTTATCCCAGGCGCACCGGATTAAATACTTCGCACATCATATGTCTGTGTCCGGATGCGGAGAGCGTGACTGGCACTTCGACTGCAAACAAAGAAGCCCGAAGTGAAAACGACTACGCATTGCAATAGACAACTAGAGACGTCTAGAAGAGCAGTCTTTGTCCAGGAGGATTGCTAATAGACTGAGCAGGTAAGCAGTATCATGCTTTGCGCCTTAGGGTACTTCTTAGAAATGTGTGTATATGGGTGAGCCACATGGTGGCTTATGGTGCTGCCATGTCAGGGTTTTCGCGGGGCCCGAGTGTGCGTTGCAGAATGGTCGAGGTCGACGAGGAATGAGGCGTTGGAATGAGCATGCCGTGCAAGGCTCCATGTCTGAGCGTGGTTGGTATGCATTCGTCACCCTGAGCAAATGCATGGAAACGGCCCGGGGAAGATAACAGACGGGTATTGAGCGTGCTAAACGCCATAGCGCAGACGTTGCAGAGCATACGCAAACCAGAAGACCGACCTTTGCAAACCCTCAATAATGCCTTTGAGTAAAATGACAACCATGCTAAAATAAACCATAAAATACCTTGCCTTTCCCCTCCCTAGCGTGAAGCCCGATATGAAATTCCGACTCGGCCGTATATAAAATGCTCTTGAATATACAAAATTAGAGCTAAGCACTGAACGCAAATCTTCCGAGATCTCCGAGACTCATCAACGGCTTGCGTGGAGAGCAGATGCTTTCTGCATCGCTATCAGGCACAAGCAACTCCTCGCTACCTTTCACCTCACGTCGCTTCGTCATTGGAGACTTGCGCGGTGTCGTAGGCTCGATATCACTACTAGCAGCAATCACTACTTCTTCTTCCGCGACCTTCCAAGCAGAGTCCTCGAGTAAATCGTCATCCTCACGCTGTCGCGGCTCATGCACACCCGTTGCCTCAGATGCTTGTTTTAGGTTATGTGTGGCGGACTCAAATGAAGCGACGGGTGGGGCGCGCATTGAGGACATTGAAGGGGGTGAGTGTGAGAGTCTTGAACTCCTCGATACTGTGGTAGCCGAAGACGTGCTCGAGACGTAGGAAAATTTTGAGCGAAGGCCTCGAACCTGCCTAGTAGCGCCGAGATGCGTCTCTGGCTCAGGACTGCCATGTGATGAGGCAGGCGTTAGTGTTCCAGACCCTAGTGACTCTTGCGAAGTTTGCGTAGTGGTCTTTGAGGAAGCCGAAGACTGCGAATCGTTGTCAAAGCTGAAGGCGAAATCTTTGAATACCTTTATCTTCTTCTTTGGTTGAGAAGCAGCTTCGTCTAGGTCAGCCAGTTCAGCCATGGCCTCTTCCACTGAATCGTCTGAAAATAGATGGAAGTCCTGGCTGGACTTGTTCCTGCGATGCTTGGTTGTGCGAAGCGAGGGGCTCGGCTCTGCTACAGAGGAAACGAAGAACCTACTCCGCGTGGCTTGATCATCGCTAGAACCCGGAGTATCGAGGATGGAATCGGAGCACAACCGCTGTCTCTTCGAAGGGTTCGGAGCTGATCGTCTCGCGGTAACAGAGTCCGAAATGGCTCGCCTGGCCGGTTGGGGTGCAGTTCGAGCAGCCGGAAGTCGCTGCTGCTGGGGAGCTGAAACTGCTTCCCAGCTACTGCTATTCCGCTGTTGCTCCAGCAGTACTTGCTGGCTTGGTGAAGGCGTGAAGAGATTGATGTCCAGTTCCGCCAGAGGTGTGCGCTTCGGTTTGAAGAAAGAGTCAATAGGCTTCGAGTGCTTGCCCACAGGCGTGTGAGCAGTAGCCGACACCACGCGGTTCGGTCTCAGAGGCTTCCCGCTTCTGTTGTTCTCGGTCCGGACTACAAGAGGCTGCTTCGTGTGAGGATGCAATTCTCCTCGAGCGACACCAAACGCGATGTGTGGTGGGACCTCCTCTCCGATAAAGGGCATTTCAGCAATGTCAACTCCGGATTCCAGGGCTGTCAAGTTGACTACCCGATTCGAGATCGGGCAAAAGACCCATTGGTACAGGAATGTCTTCTCCGCTTGATAAAAGGCGTCGAGATAGCCGGCGGGGACTTTGAACTTTCCATCGAATTGTGCAGCTTTGACGAGGCGCTCGACGTTCTTATGCTTGCGCAACATCCGATACGCCGTCTTGAGCCCCATGCTGCCGATACTAGAAAGGTAGTCGCAGCCGCTCAGAATGGCCATCCGTCGAAAGTCAGCATCTGTCCATCCAACTAAGCTGATCTCTCGACAAGCTGTGAAGCGGTTTCGGTTGATCTCGACACATTCGCCGTACTTGTCCAGCTTCGTGATCAGACATTTGGCGCCGAAGACTAGCAGATCAGAGTCCTCAGAGAGGATGCCGTTGATGATGCCCTTGCGCTCCAGATAGGCCAGTTGCGAGTCGGCCTCGAAGGGAGCGACAACATACTGGATGTTGTGGTACTTGAGCTCCTCGATGAGCATGCGCGCCATCTCGGGAGTAACATCGACAGCTTTTTGGAGCTCCAGGTGCGCCTGAGATGTCTTGCCTACTTTCAACAACTCCAGACCCAGTCTCTTCCCTTCCCTGCGCCGCTCTGCCCTCTCTTTCTCTGTGGCGGCTTTGCTGGGGAGGTAGTCGCCGTCGAAAACGATGTAGGGAGTGATCCCGAAGTGAACGAGCATGCGCACGCGGTTCATGGCGAAGTCGACAAATTTGGTGGTCGGCTTGTCTTGGGCGAGCTCAATGGCGCAGGCGGCCGTGCCTCGATGGAGCCATCCATAGGCATCCACGCCGATGGTTTGACCTGCAAACTTCTTGAGGCTGCATGGTTGCTGGATCGACTTCAATAGCGGTAGCAGGCCTGTCTATGTCAGCGTGGGACACGCGCTTGGTTGCTGCAGCGGGATACACACCGGAGATGCCCATGGTGCCCGCCTCGCCGCCCGCGCTTCAATTCGAGCAATTGCTAGTCGGATGTGCTATTGTGTCATCCCGAGGAGAGTGCCGTCGTCGCTGGAAAGGAGTCTTGGGCTGTGAGGGAGGGGTCGTGGAGTCGAGTCTGGGGTTCCGCAGCGACGCGTGAAGCAAGCCAGGAACGCTCGTACGCGCCCGCGCTAGCGACTAAGTTCGGCTAGGCCTCCGGCTCAAATTTCAGACCAGTTGACATCCATTTGATCGAGCACACACCATCCATCGCCCGTTCGAGAAATCAAAATGCCGAGCAACCGCCTCGGCAAAGTGCAGAAGCACATCACGAAGAAGAAGGGCAAGAATGCCGCCCTGCACGAGAATAGCCGCGACACCCACCGCCTTCAAAATGCTGCTGCACGCGATGACAAGCTCAACCGTCTCACCGCCGTGAGAGAGAAGCAAAATCGCCCCTATTGTATGTGACTGGCGTGCCTATGATATCTTTTTTTGCGGCTAACTCGCGACCAGTGCTTAGAATCAAATCTTTTCAGTCTTACACCATGGAGCACGAAGCCCCACTTACCGTGGCGGACATTCAAGCCATGATTGAGGACTTCCTAGGCCGGGACGATGAAGAGCTAGCAACCCTTAAGGCTGCTCGTCGAGCGGGCAGACCGCCGACTACCCGTGAAACACTCCTAAAGCAGAATCAGACCATGGAGCAAGGCGAGTACGCGTCAGGCTTCTGGGTACCAGATCTCGAAGACCTAGAGATCCTACAAAAGCTGAAAATTTGGGATGGGAAATGGGCCAGCCTCGCCACTCTCAGGTTTGCCAGAATTGGAAAAGACGGGAGCAAGAAAACCTCAAGTTTCCCACCAAAGGGCCTTTCGTGAGGAACAGTTTCGAAGAGATCGCGATCCTGCTCTTGGAAATACATGGCCTTTATGGGCCAACCGACTACCACACAGTCAGGCGTTGCTTGTCGAACACACTCATAAGATTTGCACGTATTTTGCGTCGTATAACGCATTATGACCGAAGCTACGCAGCAGACGATGAAGGGCTACTCCACAACTCACGCTGCAGACTGGTTCTCACGCTTTTCTTCGACCTCTGCAGTGTCCCCGAGTCTCGCAATCATCTCAACGATCTTAGATTGTTATGAAAGATACCGCTTGCAATCAATACATACATTAGCCCGCGAGTACTGTTCTCCATGCCCAGTCTCGCATGGGGCTTCGTACTGGAGTAGCGTTAATCAATCACCTTTCGAATACATGCGACATCAAGTCCGCCAGCTTACCAGAATCGCAGAGCACGTGCGGTAGATCGCGCAATCGTGACGAGATCCATGCTCAGATCCTTCGAGTGTTCGTTGCAGCGTTTCAAAAGCGGCTGAGTGGCCAGGACCTTTCACAAACAGCGAAAACTTTCGGTGAAATGCATTGGGTACTGGGCAGTGGTCAAACGAGCTATCACATCCCATGATACCGCCAGGAATATAACTCATTTTCCTGCACTCGAATACCGCCGAGAGGTTCCGCTCTGTACCCGGGATCGTTCATTGGATGTGATAAACGGCGGTAGAAGCTCGGCAATGACCCCTGGAGAGTGATACGACAGATATCTGCTTCAAATATACCAAACAAGCGTAGTCTCCGAATGCCTAGCATAGCCCAGAGTTATACTAACTGTATGCGTCACAGAACCCCTTCTCCCAAGATGTCTACTTCCATAGTTGATATATCTCCCCGGCTGACTCTGTACTGTCTTGCTCGTTCCCTCTTTCTATCTTTCTTTCTAGACTGTGGTTGCCGTTGTTCCCTCCTTTGGACAGTATACGCTGTCGTTCGTTCATTTTGGCGGCTGCCACACACACTCACTTGATCAAAGAATACCTACACCTTAATCTTTAGTTATGTTTACCAAGTCTACCCTTGCAGCTGTATTCGCAGTCGCCACACTCACATCTGCTACTGCGGTCCTGAAACCCATCGCAGATCCTATACATCTCTTCCCACATCTGCTCAAACCGCGAGACACAGCAGGCTGCAAAGCATTCGACCCCAACAGCATACACTCATTTTTCTGGGCCGATAAATCCAACCCCGCCTCTACGTTTATCGCCAACTTCACGTTGCTCACTCCCGGCGAACACGAAGACATTATCGCACTCAAAGATATCGCGGACCACTTGAAAAATATTACCTGCGACCATGCAACAAATACGATCACTATCAACCTCCTCTCGGAAGACTGTTTCGAGGCGGTTGAAGATGTGTGGGAATGGGTGAATAAGAGCTCTGACAATACTTTCATCGTAGTCACGGAGGCTGGACAATGCGATCCTGATGAGGTCCGCGACCCATATTTTGTCACGGGTGCAAGGTTTGAGAAGAATGGATGGAAGGTTATATTCGATGCGAGGAAACAGACGTGGCCGGAGGTGGCGCATTCGTTTCGTTTGAGGACGAGTCGAGTCTCGCATGACCACCTTCAGGAACAGAGTGGTACGAGTGAGAAACACAACTTCTATGATGCGGAAATGAACGAGCTTTTTGCAAGGGCTGAGGAACTGCAAGAGGAGCTGACTCGGACGAATCGATCTGGGACTCTAGATGCGGACAAGATGACAGACACCAGGATGGCTTTCTCTAGAGCAATCAACGCAACAGCAAAAAAAGGCTTTACCGCACTAGAGAAACTTTCAGAGCGCTACGGACATTCCATTACCACAATTGTGGGCAGCGCGAAGGCAGAGTACCAAGATCTCAAAAGAATCGCTGGGCAAAGAGAATATGAAGTCTTGCAAAACTCTAACACAGACACTCAAGCGGAGTGGTCTCTTCATGAAGAGGTCCTAGAACTCGATCAACAAGCCGCCGAAGTAATCGAAAGCGCCTTCGCCGCCATCTACACGGCTCTCGGCCAGTCACCGCCCAATAGTATCTCGGCACGCTCGACAGCACTTATAGAGAAACGCTTCGACTTCTTCGGACGGCTGTGGGATGGTATCAAACATATTGGAGAAACAGTTATCAATGGTGTGGCTAACCTGCTTGGCGCTAACAAGCCCTTGGCTATCGATCTAGAAAGCGCATGGACGCCCGAAATCTTCGCTGCCGATCACGAAACGGCAGGCTACGGTATGGAGCTTGTGCTTGGAGCAGAGTTAAAGACAGGTGGCAAGGTCATTGCAGAGTTCGAAGTCGATGTTGATTTCGACAAGGCGTCTAAAATACAAGCTTACGTCAATCCCGAGGGTGTCTTTGGCTCACTCCGTCTTAGTGTGTCCGCCGGGGGAGCACTGAAGAGGCCGCTGCGGTGGGAGCCTGTACATTTCGATATCCCAATCCCACACGCTTCTTTCGAAATCCCGCTCCTTATCAAGATTGGACCTTTCGCTTCCTTGGGTCTTCACACTTCGTTGGAGGAGTTGGAAGGTAATGCTACGCTAGGCATTGGCGCCAAAGCCACCATCTCTGACGATGCCGTTGTTCTGATTGATATGCTGGATGCCAACAATAATCAAGTCTCTGGCTGGACACCACAATTCGAAAGTATCGGTCCAGACTTCAGTGGTACGATGTCAGGCCATGTTGCTGCATGGTTTAGCATAGCCCTAAAGTTCGAAGCGTCAATTTTAAATGGAAGCAGTAAGCCTTCCCCCTTTTCAACTTTTCCTTACTCATGAGTACTAACAGTGTGATCTAGTCGGCGCCAAAGCCGCACTCGAAGCCCAAGCTCCCCGTATCGATGCCCGCTTCAACGCGTCCACCTCTCACGGTGCTCTTGCTCAAAACATGTGCAATACTACCGCTCAACACGGTATCAAGTTTGAAGCCGACGTTGGATTGAACCTCAATCTCAATGCTGGTCTCATCGGACTACCGAACAAAATCGTTGGCGGCGGCGCTCCAGTCGTCAAAGTCGATATACTGGATTTGAGTTGGCCACTATTCTCAACCTGTGTGGGAATTGGAGGACCGTCTGAGGCGTCTAGGACGTTGATTCCGACTATTACAGCGGGTACGGGTATGAATGGGACAAAGACAAGAGAGTCTCTAACTTGGTCGACAAACAATGCTACGTCAACGCAGGAACCATATGGAAATGGCACTACCGCATCATTTGCAGGAGCAATAACGGCTGGACACGGGACTAGTCTTGCGACAGCTGTGACTAGCGCATTTGCTTTACATACTAAACACGGTAACGACACTGCGCCGATACCTACTTCTGCACCTGCTCAACCTAGCTATGAGCAGCTTGCCAAACCCCACCCTATCGCATCTTCGCCCTCCGGAGAGCCTTCTCTATTTGAGCCAACACATGACGGCGGTGGTAATTCCTCTGCAAATAGCACATGCTCTCAATCCTCAGCTGACTAGACGATGGAGTCAGTCTGCAGGACGAAGACACCGACGGTGGTGGAGTGCGCGTCTACTATATCGATTGTTGAGAAGGGGGCCACGGTCACAGTTGTGCATACGATCCTCCAGCCAGCTTCTACCGTGACGATCACGCAAGTAATGTATGGGTGATGTAAGTCCATATTATGGGCGGCTGTAGTCTGGTTGGATGAATGCTGAGCAAGGTTTCAGCTTCTGCATAGTATCCTCGCCCTATCTGCCTCGCCAAAAGCGTACCATCATTTCCTTTGGTCTTGCTTCCCTTGCGGCTTACACTTAGTCACAGCCCTAAACGATCTTGACACCTTCCGCAGGGACTACCGAACCTATCCCGACTCGCTTCCCCAGCCATCTATATCGCAAACCCCACTTTAGCGCGATCTACCGTCTTTCTCGATCGGGGTGTCGTAGCGGAAACTTACTTTGCCACACATTGCCACGTGATTGGGGCTGGACACAAAACAACGGTTACAGCTGTACCGGGAATGCCGGCACAAAGTTACACTAGTGCACCAATGACGGCCTCCGGTCTGGATTAGATAGAAAATACAAGTTTCTCTCAAACTTTCGTATCGCAATGCCAGGATATCAGGATGCGGTTTGCGGTACCTCCTCCGATGACCAACCCGTCAAGCTTCACCACTGCAGATTGTTCCTTTTTATACTTTCCTTTTCGCATCTCGTCCTTTGAGTGTTTGAATGTTTGGATTGAAATTTCTGTAACAGTAAAAAGGAAGTTACGATGGGCGAAGCAGCATCAGCAAAGGTAACTTGACTGCGAAGCTTTGAGGATGTGATAGCTGATACACCAAAATAGGTTCCGCTTGCCGGCAATATCATCGCCGTCACCCTCCAGATGGCCACATTCGGCATCCTCTCTGTCTGCCTGGGTATACACACCTTCAACCATTGTATTCGCTTGGCTGGCTGATGCGATTCCAGTCCGACGCATACCGACAACACGCAGTTGGAAAAGCCTACCTCTAGCGGCGTGGCTCATCCTCATCATTTATACCGACTCCTACCTCTTCGTTTTCGCCACCGCGATCCTCACGAGAGGCATTGGGGTCAATGAGTCCTACGGACTCTGCGAAGGCGGTATCTTACTATGTAGGTGTTATGCATCCTAGCTATCAATACTTCATACCTATGCTTACGAATTGGAAGGCCTTGTTTTTTACATGACGGGTAAGATCTTGATTTACTACTTCCTTGTAGAGAAGGCAGTAAGTGAAGTGATGTCACAGTCGAAGCCGCGCTCATACGATCAGTACATCGTTCGCGGAAGCCACTTCCCACGCTTGAAAACGAAACTGTGGCTCTTCAACTGCTTCGGCATGATATGTTTGTGTAACCAAATCCAAGGGGTCGTTGCGTTCGCTGACAGCCGCAGTACCCTTTATCATCGTTGTAGTCATGAACTTCATCTTGTAGATAGCTTTGTTCCTCGTCGATACGCATAGCTGACATGTACACAGCCGCATCGCCTACATCAATGATAACGGTGTATGTATCGTCGGCATGAAGAAGATTTCCATAATCCCTCTAATCTCCTTCGACGTGGTGGTAAACGTAAGTCCTAGCCTTCAAGCTCCCACAACCGAAAACTCACAGCCAAAACGCAGGTCTACCTCACGCTTCTTTTCATCCTTCCCCTCCGTCGCACGTATAATCCTTGCAGAGCCCCTTCTTAGCCAGTGTAACTAACAATCCACAGAACTCTACTCATACCAAAACAACATGAATACCTCACTCCGCACCGTCGCTTATCGCAGCTTCATCGGCAGCTGTGCAACCTTAACCTCCAGCGTGGTTAACTTAACCGTACTCATGGTACTTAAGGGAGAACCAAGCTGGATCTGCCTCATGTGCTGCAACGCCGACATTCTCTTCTCCGTGCTCGTGCTGCACTGGGTAACACATGTCGACCACACCCCGGGCAACACCTCTGCGCACTTGCATACCCGTTCCAATCCCGCACTCGCCACTGCCAACGGCGATGCCCAAATCAATGAGATCGCGACGCCTCGCTCAGTGCGCCACTCGCTGCAGATCAAGGGCGGTGGGAAGGGTGTAGGACCGTCAATGGCAACCGAGATGAGCGCTATGCCGCAGGGAAGGAGGGGGAGCGATGAGGATATTATGGAGTTGAGAGGGATAAGGGTGCGGGCAGAAAGGACACAAGAGGTGGAAGCTGATGCGAGGAGTGAGGGGAGTGCTTCTGGGTATGTTGCTGAGAGGGAGGTTAGTGCTGAGAAGATAGTTTGAAGCGGTCTTTGAAGTTGGAGTAATCGTCATTTACTGTACTTGGGCCTTGTGTTGATGAGGCCGAGAAGGCGCGTCGAAGTTACAATGGTTTACAAACAACAATTATTTTTGTATCCAAGGAGCACTCGTTGCGTTTGATTTTTTTTCCTGTTTCTACTCTCTTTGACGTAATATCTAAATAACGCACATGTCATCCCACACCGCAACCGTAAGTGTATGCGGTAGCAAAGCTCATAAGTAGAGATACATAGAGAGACAATGGGCCATGAAGCGTAGCCTGAAGGCGCTATACGCATGGTAACGGTTAAGTGCAATGGGGGGATATGTGGATGATTGCAATATGCACCATTTCCCTCACAACCACCAACAACCGTTCTTTCCACGACAACTAGCATCGCCATTCACATCCGCCTCTCCTTCAATCTTGACCTTCATACCCACATCACAACACATAACTTTCCTACCTACCACTCACACATCCCTATTCGACCCTCCACCACACAAACATCCTCGACCCCCCCTTTAACACCTACATTCTTACGCTCTCATGATGCCTTATCCACATCTACTCCCAAATTCCACCACCACCTCAACGACACCTACAGACCTGCAAACCTTCGCACTGCTTAAAGCGCAAATAATCAGTTCGTCATTCTTACAAACCCCTCGGTCCAACTTACACATGCTCACAAAACCCAGGCATAGCAACAGCCCTCTACGGCACATGCTCCTCCAACCCTTTAACAGCATTCGATGTAATAACATACACCACACCTCCATATCCCACTTCCCGACTCACCCCAACAACATCTCCAACACTAGCGTCCCCAACAACACAGCCTTCAACACGTACATTCACCGTAACAGCCACCGCCCACGCCACGCCCACCTACGGCACAGCCCTAATAGCCTACACCGGCCCGTCCACCTCCCCCTCCACGTCCTGGGAACTCTGCAGCCATATCGGGCACCAAGTCAATCCCACCGTCGCCGCTGAAAAATTGCTCGCTGATTTGCAGACGGGTATGGGCGCTGTTATATGTATGTACCCTCCTTACGCCTTTTGCCTTGTGTATTACGCGTTTGTCTTGGTCTTGTATACTTTGCCCTTGCTAAGCACCCATTTTGCGTAAAGCCAATATAAAAGCCAGAGGCGTGTATGCGATCGCACATACCACGATTCCTGACCTCGTCGCTACAGGAAGCGGAGATGGCGATGTAGAGAGAAAAGCCGAAGACATCGATGCTATGGCTATGGATGGCTGTTCCGAAGAAGAGGAGTGGCAGGATTTCAACTTCGACATTGGAAGCCAAACAGCCCTACCCAGTATCAAAGAGGAATAATACTCTTATACTTACGTGTTGATCTTCATCATAGTCATACATTGGAACTTCACAAAGTAAACATCACAGAAGAAAACAAGACCAAAGTGTAATCCACACCAAAACACAATATCACATTGGAAGACGACTACTTAGAGAATCCGTTTAACGACCACCAATTGGACTCGCCAACCCTCCCGTTGAACTCCTCGCCATAATCGGCTTAACGTTCGGCACTGGACTCAGCGGATCACGTTGACTGGAGCTCTGACTGGACGTCCCCGAACTCAAGCTACCACTTCCATGGCTACCTTTCCTCCCATTGAGCAGACTAGAAGCATGGAACGGATTGCCAAGGCCATGATGCATAGAAGGAGACGTGAGATCGTCTGTGAAGCCGTCCGTAAAGCCAGAGATATTGGAGAGCATAGACGAGGAGCGGCCTCGTCCACCACGAAGGGAGCCTGGAGTGCTGTTGTTGTTGAAGGTGGGGAACGTGAAGCTTGTGAAAGGGTTCGCGTGAGGAGACATGTTGGTGATTATGCCAGGGTGTCCATCGGGAGTTGCGGGAACAGAAGATGTGTGCTGAGGATGCTGAAAGAGGGCTTCAAAGTGCTGAATCGTCTGCATCATCTGAGCTGTGGACAAGTGGTGTTCGTTCGCACGGCGCTCGTAGCTGTTGATGTTGCTGCGATACTGGCCCTCAACCATCATCCGTTCGTTCAGAAGAGCTTGACGTTCTTGCTCCTTGCGTTGCTTAGCTGTGTAGCCCTCCCTGTTAGCAATGATGAGACGATCGTGCTGTTCGTTCAGCCTGGTTTGTCGTTGCTGAAGACGCTCCCTCTTTTGAACGACGGTTGCAATATCCGACTCAATGCAGCGAACTTGGCGTTCAGTCTCGGCCTTTGCATTCTCCAGCTCGGTCGAAACGGCCTCCTTATTAGCACGCTCCTTCTGCCACTCCTGTTTTTTGACAGCAGCCTCCTTAGTCTCGTCGTCCGGAACTTCTCCCAAGGCGTCCACCTTGATAGCGAGATCAGCAGCCGCGTCGTCAGCCTGGCGAATGTTTTGCGTGAACTGAAGGACCCGTTGGCGTTGGCGTTCGTCATTACCTCCGGCATTTCCCAGCCGGCTACCTAAGGTGTCGACCTCTTTCTTGATAGCCGTGATAGCTGCCTTATGATCCTTTTTGTTCCGCTTCAGGCGATTGCGTTGCTCCTGGAGCTGCTGATCGGCGGCGGCGATCGAGTTTTTCAAGGTTGTAGCGGGTGAAGAGGGCCGCAAGGTTTGGTGGGCTGGAGGAGAGGCAACTGAGGCTAGATAGCTTGTGAGTTATGCGAATCGTGGACTTTCGTTGCTGTGCTCACCTAGTTCGGCAACTGGGCTGGGGGAGGTAATTAGGCTTGCCGAATAGATGACTTCGTGGTCCCTGGTCCGGACAAACTCGCAAAAGTAGTTTGACAAGCCCGTCAGACCAAAGATTTCACCCACCCAGTAACCCGTTACCTCCTCACCCATGTATCCCTCGGGATATGTCTGTCGAATCCGGGTCGAACTCCAATCGGCACCGTTGACACGGATGTAGAATGGCTTCGACTTGTCAATCCCAGACACGGCACACCCACCCTGCTCCTCCCGCGCACCATCGTACTCGCCGTCACCAAACAAATTCGCACGAAAAGAAATGTCGGAATGCCCGACTTCTGAAATCCAAACACGGTCGTCTTCCGATCTCCAAATAGCGTTTCCAATGTGATTAGCGTCTTTTGCATTAGCCTCTCCGGCGTCGTTCGCCGCTCGGCTACTCTCCATCTCTTTAAGAACTGTAACTTTTGTACTAGCAAGCGCAGCCCAAAACGGCTGCTGACTCCGAACGTGTGTAGCCTGCTTCCTCTTCCTGCGGCTACTACTCGCCTTGTCCTTGTGTGCGTGGACTGCGGGCGACGGTCCTGGTGGACGGCCATCGGTGCTCGAAGAGTTGGGTACTTCGGCGTTGGAGTCGATGGTGGCAGTAGAAGCGCGCTGGAGGTGAACGCCGGCTTCGGGGTCAGACTTCTTGCCAGTAGGCAGCGAAGGAGCTGCGTGTGGTCGTGAAAGAGATCGCCGAATGATGCGAACAACGCCTTGAGCTAAAATGTGGATTCCCAGGAGGCTGCGAGACCATCCATGGGGTGTCGAGAAGTTTTCCTGAAAGGTCGGCATACTCGGTGGGCTCGACAGAAATTCCAGGCCTCCCCGGGCGAGCCCAGTATAGACAAAGTGGAGGATGTGTTGCCGAAGAGGCCTGAATCTGAAGAGATGGTTGGAAAGAATGATGATGAAACAGATGAAGATGCTGTTCGTGGTGCCATTCTTGCCGGCCGCGGCGCCCCCCAGGGCTATTGCAATGACGGCCTGGGCCAGATCCAAAAAGAAGTTCTGCACAGGGACCCAGAGCACGAGCCAGAGCAGCAGTATGAGGGCATCGGCGAAGACGATTGTGAAGAGTGAAGGAGTGCCGCCGGAGCCCTGGAAGATGTCGGTAAAGGAGGGGAAGGCGGAGAGGGCTGAGAGGGGGGTTCCGGCTTGGGGAGGGACAAAGGTGAGGGTCGCGAAGAGGAACTGCACGATGGTGAGAACGGTGGGGGGTAGCTGGAGGAGGATAATGAGGATGGCGAGGACATCGCGCAGAGGACAGGACGAGAGAATGGTGGCAGTGACGGTGAGCATGTTGACGGGCGGGGTTTTGCTCCCACTGGTGCCAGCCCGCGTGAGCGAGCTGGGAGGCGCCGATTCGAGGTTGTCGTAGGCCCGGCACGCCTCGAGGCCGTCGAGCGAGACGTCTGAGCCCGTCCGCGCCCGCGCCCGCGCTTCGGCAGCAGACGACGCAGTCCCGGCCATGGTGGAGCTGGCAATCGCTTCGGAGGGTTCGTCAGAAGCGCTGGCGGACTGCGGCATGCCGTCGTCTAGGTGGCCCGCAAGAGGCGGCGTCGGCGGCTGGGGCCTCCCATTGGCGTGGCCGTTGAGTGCCGGGTTGCTCTTCTGCTTGGAGATGCGCTTGCCAATGGGCGGAGCCAGCCCACCACCATTCTCATGTTGTCGTGCGTTCCGCTTTGACTTCGCTACCATGTACGCGACAGACGGGGGACGGCGAGCGCGGACGCCCCGGGTCGACTCGACGGCTGCACAGGACGAGCCAGACTGGAGAGCGAGGGGGGGGAGCCGCTGGTGGGTGGAAAGGAGTGTCGTGGTGGGGGGTGTCGAGGGTGGTTTGGAGGAGCAGCAGCTGTGTTCGAAAAGGCTGGCACATGTGGAGTCGGCCGCCAAGGCCGAAGACAGCTCCCAGGTGCCCCGTTTGTAGTCTGGCTTCCGAGTCACGTCTGATGGATGGCAGATGCGCTACCACGGATGCATTTGCAGCCTAGTCGCCCAAGTGCATACGCCGTTTTGCCATCGCGTTTCATGTGCCCATCCGCCCTCCGCCGCTCTCCTCCTGCGCCGCCGGGCCAGCACGCTTTCGCACACACACGACAGCACACGACGTCGCTGACAGGCCACCACGCCCGGCTTCTTACGGGGCATGCACCACGCACCACGTCCTCCAACTCCCAGGCCCCATGTCCCCGTCGATCACAACGCCGGAAAGGGCTCCAGCTTCAGCGATCGCCTCCCTCAGCGCTGAATGAAGACTGTCCTCTAGCCAGAAGCGAACATGCTTCCCTCCTCTCTTGCGATCATGCCTCGCCCCATTACCGTCATACAAACATGCGGACATGCAGCTGCAAACACACTGCGCCGCCGGGAACCAATACTGTGCAGCGGGTTCCATTTTAGCCCATCTTATTCATTTCTGCCCGCCGGGCCCCCCTGAGTAAGATGCTCGTTTTGTCTGCACGTCTAGGATCAGGAGCGAATCGTCGCCTAGCACACTCATGCCGGAGCAGCACCGCACACCGCACCGCTCGCTCGCCTGCATTGACGCTGCAAAGAGCAATCCGCTGCCCCGCCGCTGCCTTTACTCAGTCGTGCCTCGCAACTCGGACCTGTCAGACGTTGCAATCTGGTTCAATATCTGCATCTCGGTTCAAACGGGGATCATTCGGCTCTTGTCTGCTCGGAGCTTTTTCACACTGCGTAGCCTGGATTTCCTCCGTCGACTGCTTCCCGCCCCTCCATTGCGCCATCAAAGCTTGACGTGCTAGGCCAATAGCATCCGCTGCGAAATGCCAATTAGGAAATTCAGACAGGTCACGCGTCAACGGGCATGCAGATCGCTTAGATGTGGGTTGCCGCTGCTGCCTGCCGCTGGAGTCGATCACAGATACGGATATGTGAGTGTTGAGAGAAGCTCTAAGGATTTGCTGCGCTTCCAAAATCTTCCTTCGCATCAGCCCGGTCCCAACTGCCCTGCTCCAGCCGCTGCACCCGTTTGATGAGGTCCATCGCCTTATTTCCGTACATTTGCTTCGCCTGCTCTTGCAGGTCGTATGTCTCCTGCAGTTTCTTGACCATGAATGGCTTCATTGGCGACTTGCGTGCTACCTTATAGTCGTACACTGCTATATCCTCAACGCAGCGCGCTGCCGGCCGTTGGTGCAACTCGGACAATATCAAGACGTCGAGAATAAAGTGGTCGGCATCCGACTTGGGCTTGTCCTTGAGCTTGTGCAACACCGTGACCCGGTCGGGATATTTCATAGGCTTATACAGTCAGCAATTTTGCCCCATGGTCGTACCTTGCTATTCCTCTGCAGGGGGGCATATCTTCGGCAAACGTGTAACAAGCCGGAATAGCGCCTTCGCACGGGTGAATAGCTGCGGTGTTCGACACTCGTAGAACATACAAATTTGTAGTCTGTTCGGATACTTCGGAGTATCAACCCTGTCCCGGTAGGTGCGACAAGCTCTTTCCATTCAGCTTTGTGCCTCGGATCGGAAGCAGCAAAATTCAGTACCCAGTTCACCCGCGCACTCTCGGCGTAGCGATTGTAGACTACATTGTTGACATGACCTGGCATACGATCAGTGCTTGCTCTCCAGTTTGCGGTCTGGATCCATTGAGTTACCCTTGGAGGGCGTTAGCTTTCCGTATTCACACTGTAAAAAGACGTTTGCATCGTGTTGGTCTCACCATGCTATCCTGTACAACCCGAGAGAATGCATTAGCCATTACACAACAGTATTGGACAAGGAGAAGCTGACCATCTCGCCCCACACGACTTCCTGTCGATAGAGGCCCATTCGCCCATTTCCTGTTAGAAAGCCTTCGCTCCCGGCCAACAAGTCTCTCCAATCTGTGGTGATTGATTGAAGCACCAAACCAGCTTCTCTCGTTTGCTCAGTGCTAAGCCCGAACTGTATACACCGACCAATACGTGACTTAACATCTGAGAGCCATCGGGGGCTCAGCGACGTAGTAGTTGGCACATTGCTACCCGGAGCTGTCGAGTGGAACCGCGCGAGTCGCGATATGCACTGAGCGGCCGGGAGTGAGGAGAATGGCGGTGTCAACACCGCAGAGCGCACAAGAAGCCGCATGATGCTTGAGCAACTGTTATGAGATTTGTGGGCGAGGAAAGTAGAAGTATCTATGTATTTAGGTACGGCAGAATTTGGAATTGAGGCCGAGGTTCCAACACTACGTCAAGATTGGCCCAAGCTCCTTCCCCACCACCGAGCCAAGTACTCGGCAACCCTTACATCTTCAACTACACCGTCAAGCCCAGCTTTTCCCTCGTAATCACGATCCCTGCGTAGGTTAGATCTTTCATTTCGTCCACAATGACTTCCACGAACCCAGCGCTTCGTCACCAGGTTATCAACATATACAAACGTCTGGCCTCACCCTCCATACTAGTTCGAGATGGAATAGACTAAGACTACTTAGAACTGCTGTTTATGGGCCGCGAGTATCCTCTAGGATACGATTACTACAGGACGCGTCTGCACAAGGCGTTTGCCAGTCAGCGGCACCTGACGGATGAAGAGCAAATCAAGAAAGGGATCGCAAGGGCAGAGTTCGTGAAGAAAGGTGAGTTCACATATGCGTCCCTTTGACATTTTGTGCTGACAGTCACTGTTTAGAAATCGAAGCATTGTATGAACAGCATCTGAATTTCTGTCATCCAGACTCTCGCCTAACGCCACTGACAGGTATTTCCTCAAGCGATATCGCACCCTTCGCCAGCGCTACGAACAGCCATAAATATGTGCAGCCTTTAAAAGCCAAGTTCTCAACCATCGGTTGCAATTGTGGGATATCTCAAACGAAAATGGTACGCAAATACTCAGACCTTGTGACACCACCATACCCCGATCTCAAGACATTCTCCACTAGAAGCACCCTTCTCGTCTAGTAGGTTCGACATCATCCACCCCCACCATCGTTTCCACTCTTCTTGGTTCTTGCCGCTAACTTCCTTCAGCAATGGTTCCAAGCTCTCGATCATCTGGATCACCACTAGCAACGCTGTATATCTGAGCGCCGCCTGTTCCTCCGTGAGAGTTGCACTCTCCAGCGTATGGATACCCCTCTTACCTCGGGCTGCTTCGCTGCCACGGCGCTTTGGAGGTTGTTTGGCTGCCGCAACTTCGCGCTCCCACCGCAATTCGCCTAGGGGTATTGCGACTCTCCGATTTTCTACATCGCGTAAGGTCTCGGTCTCTTGCAGCAACATCTGGGATATACGCGCGCAGGGTGTGGGCGACAGCTTTCTCTTATCCAAGGCCTCTTGTATCCATGTGTTGGAGTCTTTCAGATACTTATTGTGGACTTCTGTGAACGGCGTGATCGGCGAGATCAAGAAAGTCCCGGTCGACACAGCGCACTCATACTCGTGCTTGTTCATCCCCGGTGGTGGCGGCGGACGCGGCAAGATGGATCGGATGATGTGGTCTGTCTCCCATATCTCCAATGTGCCTCCAGATTTCAGTACCCGCGCGGCTTCGTCAAGGATTCTCTGCGTAGGCGAGCCGATCGGAACCACCATGCTCAGATCCTTCATCACTACAATATCGAATTCTCGATCGTCGAATGGCAACGGTACCTTGCGCAAGTCGTGCTGCATGAACCTCCAGTCTATGCCCTGCTTCCGCAAATCTCCCGCTATGGGGACAATGTCTAGCCCTGTGAACTGAACATCGTCGTACCCCAGCTCGCTCAGATAGTCATGGCACAGCGATGACCAGTATCCAGTGCCACAGGCAATCTCCAAGACCTTCTGCGGTGGGCGCTGCTTCTTGGGGCTCGACCCTAAGGCGCGGCCAAATGCGGACGTTGCGAGAAGCGTGTGCAGGTTTTGTCGTTGGAGCTCGGGGAGGTCGCAGGGTAGCGGATAAGGTAAATCTCGAAGATATCGACGACCATGACGCAGGATGAAGGGGTTGGAGAGATGGCCGCCATCCTCCGCTTTCGTGCTTTGGGTCGAGACGCTCGATATCGAGCCCCGCACTGGATCCATTGGAGCCGCGTGCGGCGGTGCACCTGAAGTTGCGCTTGAAGCTGATATTGTTCTTCCGAGAGCGTCAGTGGTGGTCAGGTCCAATTGTTTCGCCTCTGCGGTCTTGGGACGGATGAGCGTGGGGTTCGCACTGCCAGTGTAGCGATTCTGCGATTCCAGTCAGAAAGAAGCACGTCTTCAGACAGCTTGATTGTCTAAGGGGAGCGGCCCACCATCATCCATTCGGCCATTTGGAACCCTTGCCGAATGCTTCCTAGCGTCGAGCTCGATATTAGACCTTGCCTAAGTGGTTCCGCTAAGCACGTGGATGTAGATTCGGAATGTCGGGACGAAGGCAGCGTGGCGGGTCAGCGGGCAGAAAGGCAGATGGGCATGGCAATATCAAGTCTGTTTGTATCGCGATCCGGCTGCGCGGTGGCTGTTGGGGCGCGCCGTAGAGGAGCGGAGCAGGTGAACAGCTTTTAAGGCCTGCGTCTGGAACTACAACCGAGGATTTGACGCGGCCATCTCCAATCACGAGGGAGGGGCTCATCCTCCCCCAGATTTTCAATAATATACAGGGCAAAATAAGCCCGCCTTGGGCACCGTGACAGCTCTGCTGAGAAGTGGCGCTTCGTGTCTGCAAACACGGGCACATCCGCAGCGTTTGGCGAGGACACCTGGGAGGGGAGACGGACGGCTGGCGTCTGACTGGGACAGCGGTTGGAAAGAAAGAGCATCTTCCATCACGCAAGATGGTGCAAGTTGCACTTAGAATGAGCGAGGCCTCAAGGTGGCCACACAAAGTCTCTCTGAGAAGACAGGCCTCGCTAACTCCACCGCAGACGACAAGAGTAGCGTAGTATCTAGCTTGCAATAACATATGCTGAATCTCCTGTGCAAAGGCCCTGCCGACTTTGCGCTGTCGTCTTAGGAGCCCATTTCCAACAAACCGAGACTTGGTTGCGCGCGCGACGTTTCAACGTCGATGAAATGCAGGATGTGTGGATGACTAAGCCGTGCACCTCGTTCGTACAGCGGCGCGAGAGCTTGCTTCATGAGCAGCTCTATCATTGCTACTTTCTCTATTGTTCCCCCGCGCTCCACTTAGGACGGCATCAGTCCAGTCAGACACAATTGAGACTGCTTGAATAGCCGCACTCTTTCGGCCTCTCGCGTGGTTGTACGTGCGCGCCGTAGACCCGCTTCCGCTGTCGTCCATAGCGGTTTCAACTAGCTGTCCCCCACCTCCAGCGACTGACACAGTGAATGCAGGCACCAGACTATCCATACGCGTCCACAGCGCCCCGACTCTCCCTCGATCGCGCCCACGCGGTACTCCCCATCCACATTCGCTAGCCCGCCTAACACGACCGCAAACCGCTTGCAGCCCCCGACCGGCACCGCAATACATGCCCTCCGACGAAAGGGCTTGCCAGCGCAGCATATGACGGCGTGTTGTACACTTGCCCATGTTAAGACGAAGAAAAGCGCGTACCCGAACCCTCCCACCGACCTGACACAAACCCTTCGCGCTCCACCCCCGGGCTCCCTCCACCACCCACCGCAGCCCCGGGGCCTCTATCTCACCTTTGCCGCGACACCCTTAGATGGCCGATTATACGGCCTACCAGCGGGGAGCCGGCCAAACCTTTTACCCGCAGCACGCGCAAAACAACCTCCATCAACGCAACCACACAGGCCGTGTGCGGTCGCCAGTGACTAGCGCCCGGATACCTTTCAACAATCCCGACACGCCGTCTCCTTCGCGCTCGCCCGGGCCGCAGTCGCCCCAGCAGTTCGGCATGTTCAACCAGGGCCACGGCCACCAAGGCCATAATGTCATGATGAATGGTGGGGGAAACCACCAGCGATATGCGATGCAGATGAATCTGGGCAAGCCTTTTCAGCACAATCAGAATCACCAGCAGCATGGACACGGCCACCAACAACACCAAGAGCATTCCGGGGCGGGACACGGTGGGCAGTACAGTCACCAGCACAACGTTTCGAGCGGCGGAATTTCTAGCGTCCAACCTCACTTTGCGTCGGGCCACTTGCAGAATGGAACACCGGGAAGCGTGCACAGTGGACTTAGCAAGCCACCGAACGAGCACTGGGCAGAACAGCTGCAACTAGCGCAGCGAGCGCGGGAGATGACGCAATCCCATTCGCATGCGAGGACACACCCCAGCGTGAACAAGAGCGTGGTCGCTGGCACAACGAACGGCGTCCAGAAAGAGTCGGACAAGGAGGAGAGAAACCGGCCAGCCGGGCAGTCAATTCAAGATGCCAAGGAAAATCATATCTGGACAATCCTCGACTTCGGCGGCCAAAACCTCAAGACTCTTACACCGGCTTTGTTTCAGTACACGTTTCTCACCAAGCTCTATCTTAACTGCAACAAACTCACGGCGCTTCCTGAGGGTATCGGAAGGCTTCGAAATCTTACGCATCTCGATGTCTCGCTCAATGAATTGCGGTCTCTTCCACAAGAGATCGGAATGTTAGTCGGTTTGAAGCAACTTCTCCTCTTCGACAACCATCTTGACTATCTGCCATCCGAATTAGGCTCACTGTACCAACTAGAAATGCTGGGTATCGAAGGCAATCCAATTCCGGACGAAATAAAGTCTATCATCGTTGAGCATGGCACTTCGGAGCTCATCAAGCACTTCCGTGAAAATGCTCCAGGTAAGGAATATCGGCGAGTTGAGCTTAGTGTGTAGATATTAACATGGCCAGGCCCTGATGCGCCCCGTGAGCGCGACTGGATCGTTCTAGACGAAGTGACAGACTCCAACCAAGAAACCGTCACCGCCCTTAGCTACAATATCCTGTGCGACAAATACTGCACGCAGTCACAGTACGGCTATACTCCGAGCGGAGCGCTAGCTTGGGAGCACCGGAGAGAAACGATTCTTACAGAATTGCGAGAACGGAACGCCGATATCGTCTGCTTGCAAGAGATTGACCAGGACAGTTTCAACGATTATTTCCGGCCAGAGCTAGCTATCAATGACTACAAGGGCTTCTTCTGGTCAAAGACTAGGGCAAGGACTATGACTGAGAAGGATGCGAAGCTTGTTGATGGGTGTGCAGTCTTCTACAAGAACAGCAAGTCAGTATTTCCCCTATTCTAATGCTCGGAGTGACCCTAATGGTTACAGGTATATCCTGCTCGACAAGCAACTCATTGATTTCGCAAATACTGCTATCAATAGGCCGGATATGAAAGGCGAGCACGACATTTTCAACCGAGTCATGCCCCGAGATGACATTGCAGTCGTTGCCTTCTTGGAGAACCGCGCAACAGGCTCGAGACTTATTGTCGGCAACGTGCATGTCTTCTGGAACCCCGCGTTCACTGATGTCAAGCTTGTGCAGGTAGCAATCCTTATGGAGGGAATTACCAAATTCGCCAACAAGTGGGCGAAATTCCCTGCTTGTACCGACAAGGAAATGTTCCGGTTCGCGAACGGCGATAGCGAAGACGGGAAAGCAACTCCAGATACGACACAAGTACCAGGTACTTCGATGGAGTACTCCGACGGTGCTCAAATTCCTCTACTGTTGTGTGGTGATTTCAACTCACTTCCAGACTCCGGTATCTACGATCTTATTGTGCAGGGCAGCATCTCGAATGCACACGCAGACCTCGGCAGCCGAAAGTACGGCAACTTCACGAGAGATGGTATCTCTCATCCATTCAGTCTCAAGTCGAGCTACTCATCAATTGGCGAACTGGCTTTTACCAACTATACGCCCAGCTTCCAAGGGGTGCTGGATTACATCTGGTACTCGACAAATACCTTGCAAGTAGTTGGCTTGCTCGGCGATATCGACAAGGAATACCTCAAGCGTGTGCCCGGCTTCCCCAACTACCACTTTCCCAGCGATCATGTGGCCCTCTATGCACAATACGTTGTCAAGAGTAGGAAAGAAAAGAAGGTGGTTGATCCCGATTTTGGACAAGGGCGGGATCGGGATAGGAATCGGTCGTGAGCACGATGACCGCACCTCCTCCATAATGCTCACGACGTCCTCATCCCAGTTGTCTTCTGTCGATCTCTGCTTGGAAACCTGTCAATAGGCGCGTTTGTGGGAGTTATTTCGTCGTATTTGGGCGTCATTAGTCGGTGTTTGGTTGTTATATATTGCGCTCCACGGTCCTGGTTTATGGGTCTATGCCGGACTAAGGATTGCGTCTTGGAGGTGGAAGCGCAGGGAAGGTGGTGGGAGAAGGGTGGCGGACTTTGGGTCAGTACACACTTGCACAAGAAATCTCACATCATGTTTGTTGTTCGTGTGTGATCTTGGTCTTGGTTTTTGAGGCGGCTTCTGGATGGATGGCTTGATCTCGACTCTCGTTTATCTTGGCCCACGAAGCGCTTCTGGTGGAGGTGGTGTTTGGCGGCTGGCATCTGTTTCTAGGGATCTTTTTTTCTTCGGTTGTATGAGTTAGGTAGTTCTTATAACGGACCGTGTCCCCTTTTTCGGTCTGAGATTGGATTGACTATGCTTCTTGATTTTAAAGTGTGTCGATGCTTCATATTTCCTTCGAGGGAAAATGTATCCAGAGCTGTGTCAGCGTACTGTACATGGTAATTATCGGTGAATTAAAATGGTCATACTGTCGTAGTTGAATGTTGCTTATGCGCCCTCGCTTGAAGAGCCGCTCCACGTGCTCTACGCCTAGACCCAACTGGGTCATCAACTTCCCGCACCTACGAACCCCTCGCCAACCCACCCCGCCAATACATTCCTACAAGTTCCCCGAGTTCCTACAAAGTCCTCAGACAATATGGCAGCCGCCGGAGCAAAAGAGCTCCCGCTTGATCCCAAATACGATGACTACGATTATCCTACAACGGCCCCGACAGCCCAGAGCGGACACCCTGGGCACACAACGCCAGAGCAGGATGCTCAGGTCTTTCAGCTGAGGAGTCTGTTGGAGCAGGCTGGGTATACGAAGAACTTGGATACTTTGACGCTGGTATGCACCTCCGTGGATGCCAGGGGCTATTTGGCTTCGATCTAAAGACTAATTTCTTCTTGTGTAGCTGCGGTTCTTGCGCGCGCGGAAGTTCAATGTTGAGCTGTCGAAGCAGATGTGAGTTATATATGGATATGGGAGGGGTTTGAAGGCAGGGAGCATGGGCTGACCGTCACAGGTTCATCGACTGCGAGAAATGGCGGGCTTCGTACGCAGATGTTGGTGTTGAAGAGCTCGTTCGCACCTTTGACTACAAAGAGAAGCCCGAGATCTTCAAGTATTACCCGCAGTACTACCACAAGACGGACAAGGTGCGTCTTTTGTCTACACCCCTCTGTCCATCATTCTCCGCCTGTATTTTCTTTGTTTTCTTTTTAACAAGATGCTAACAACCCTAGGACGGTCGCCCCGTCTACATCGAGCAGCTCGGTAACGTGGACCTGACCGCCATGGCTAAAATCACGTCTCAAGAACGCATGCTCCAAAACCTCGTCTGCGAATACGAAAAAATGGCCGATCCACGCCTCCCCGCCTGCTCTCGCAAGTCTGGCTACCTCCTCGAAACATCTTGCACGATCACGGACCTCAAGGGCGTCGGTATCGCCAAAGCCACCTCCGTCTACGGCTACCTACAAGCTGTCTCGGCCGTCTCACAGAACTACTACCCCGAGCGTCTCGGCAAACTCTACATCATCAATGCGCCCTGGGGCTTCTCAGGCGTGTTCAGCGTGGTGAAGCGGTTTTTGGATCCAGTCACAGTGAACAAGATCCATATTTTGGGTAGCGGGTATCAGAAGGAGCTGCTAGAGCAGGTCCCCGCGGAGAACCTGCCCAAGGTGTTTGGTGGAACATGTGAATGTGAGGGTGGGTGTGAACTGAGCGATGCGGGGCCATGGAACGATCCGCAATGGGTCAGGCCGCCGAAGTGGGCGAAGAAGGAAGAGAATAGTGCGATTGATAATACACAACAGCCTGCGCCGACCGAGGGTGGTGCTGTGCCTGTTGCACCAGCTGGAAGTGAGCCTGCGGCCGCTCCGGCTGCTGCTCCGCATACGCAGACGGCCACTTAACAGGCTAGCGCATTGGTGCTCCTTAATCGACACACATTGCTATTAATGGCGGTGCGACAAAATCTTGAAATCGTGGAGGACCTTCCTATTCATCTCTTTTCCCTTGAGGACATAGACATCCGTGGTCAGTGACCGGCCCACGGTGGGTGGTAGATCGATCGCATTGGCAATATATTCGGCGACTTAGTCTTAGATACAAACCGACCCTTGTCTCGTACATTGGCACGTCTTTGTTCGTAACGAGGTCCTCTTACTACGGTGGTAGCTTTGTGGTCTCAGATGCTATATGGCTCATGGTTTTCTTTGTCTTCCCTACATCTTGCACTTGCGCTTGCAGCACCAGCTTCCCGAGCCCCTCGACTTGTCATTTTCATCGAATCGAAGTATTCACACACGTTAGATGAACTAGATGGCAGGATCTCCACCCCACACTCCTTTCCCTCCTGTCACCAGCTCGGATCCGAAAACCGCATCGCCAACGCTCAACGTTCAGATACCCTTAATCCTGCTAGGCAGGAGAGATGTCAAAAACGACTGGGATTTTGGTCCTGGGCGACAATCTAATCGCCTCAAGATTATACATCAAGCGCTGCAAGAATTTTGTCCTGATATTGACGTTGCGTTGTGGGTGCCGGGTGTCTCTAAAGAAGATGGAAAGGCTAGCTCTAGACCGGTGAGGCATGAGGAGGACAGGATGCAACTGAGGAAAATTGTTGACAAGAGAAGGGCGGAGTGGATGGAGGGGGAGAGGAAGAGGTGGGTTGGATTTGAAGAGCGTGGTGGGTGGGTTCTAAGACAGACGGACCGGGGGGGTGAGGCTGGGAGTGGGGTGCTCAGCGGATGGAAAGAGGGTGACGGTTTACTTACCGACGTAGAACGCGGACTTATGGGGGATGGCATTTGGGCGTGCTCATTCACACTGCAACGCTTCAATATCAACATGGATGAAAAGGAACTGTTGGAGCTAGAAATGGAGAAGGTGACGGCTGTGTTGGAGAAAATAAATGGAGTGGAACTCCCTCAGATTGGGACAATGTTCAGAATCATATCCAGTGAGCGGTGCTGGCCTCGTATCACTTTCCAGCCCGGTCGACGAGCCTCACAAACCGGCACCACCGCATGGGACGAACGCACGGTGTGTAACCTCTTACTGCTCCAAACAGCCTTCGAGCGCGAACTCCTCACCTTCCCCACGCCGACCTTTTCGTTTCGTTACTGGCCTCTAAGCCATTTCTTGACACATCGCGCTGTGAGGGATATGCAGAGGCTGAGGAAGGAGAAGTGGAAGAAACTCGGTCAGGGAAGTAGGGAAGGTGTTGGGGAGAAAAGGAAGAAGAAGCATTGGGAGAGGGAGGTTAGTAAGTGGATTGAAGATCTGGAGTGGGAGGATGAGAAGGTTGAGGAGAGGGAGAGGATCCTTGGGGAGGGCAGGGAGGCATGGTGGGAGGCTCTTGAGACTAGGGATATGGGGACGTTGGTAGAGCAGATGGACAGTAGGTTCAAAGGGGGACTAGCTGTCAATTTCCAGCAGGAAGGAAAGACCGAGAACGGAGGGCTTGCAGCGGCGACTTTCGATGAGAGTAGTGGAGAGGATACTGAAGACAAGCCGATGCACGACTCTAACGTAGATAACGCAGACCTCTACGCTCCGTCAATACCCAACCTAGACGAAACTTCGCTCCCACCTTCGCCTCATCCAACGCCTTCTTTCCCACGTATCAAAGCTATCAGCTTTCCCGTCCCACGCTTCAGTGCATCAATACCCTTCGCGCTCCTCCTCGCATACATCGAGCTGATATCCAAACTCATCCTTTTCGCGCACCAAACTACCGAAGAGACCGTCCGGCTCCATATCCACAAACTCCGCGAGATAAACGAGCAAGACGACGCACAACCACTAGAGCAATTAAACAATCTAGCCAAACTCCTCAACATCTCAGCCCCCAACCTCGAAACCATAAACCAAGCACTATCACCCTACTATACCCGCCGTCCACCTCCGTCCTCCGACCATGACAGAAACACCGAGCTGGAACGGCTCCTCGCCGACTCACCCGTCGACGATTACAACATCGAATCCAGCTCTCCCTTTCCTCCTTGCCAGTCGAACTTAGAGGGCAAGGACGAGGTTTTTACATCGTTTGTTCGGCATGTTGAGGGTTTTTATAGGAGGGAGAGGGAGTATGTGGGGAGGTTTGTTGAGCGATATGGACGGGCTGGGGGGTTTTTGGTTCCGAGGAGGAGGGAGGTGTTTGGGTTGATGGTGGGGGTGGAGGGGCGGAGGGGCGACTGGAGGGAGGGAAGGGAGAAGGGGGTTGTGGAGGGTATAGGGGATGAATTGGATGGATGAGGGGTGGAGATAACGGGTGCGATGGAGATGCAGAATAAAGGGCGGCCGAAGAGGTGGGCTGAGTACTGAGTTGCTTATGTAGTTGAGTGGGTCGTGGAGTCAGGATGTACCATGGGTTGAAGCGTGTCAAGCTAACTTGTTGGAAAATGGGGTAGAAAATGGAGTTGTTTTGTAGATACTAGTAGCCTGTAGAGCGCAACCCAAGTGTGTTTAACGTATCTATACGAAACGAAAAGTTCCAGCTCAAAGAAAATTTGCTCTATTTTGCAATTCAAATTCCCTTCCACTGTCTGTATAATACTTCGAGTATGTAGGTATTCAAAATGGAGGTAAAAGCTGGAGCAAGATAGCAGTAAGCATCATGATTAGCTGGCAGCAGAAGCAAGATAGACACAAGGAAAAAGCGGCAGGGAAAGCGCGTTCTAGACTTGCAGCGGCGAAAATGTAGTATAGTATGGGATATGCTGCGGCTTTCAAAACTTCTCACACCACAATCGACTGCAGTTAAGCATGAGTAAAGTGCAGAAGGGAATCGACAGTGTGCATCTCATTGCGGCTCCTTCACGTTGCAGAGGTTTTTGTAATGGCCACACTTGATAGGGCAAGGCTAGAGTGCGGTGCTGTGACTAAATCCATTTTCGAGCAAATGACCAAGTCAGACTGCTAGAGGAAGTTGCATACGAAAGAACAAGATAGACCGCAAGTAATTTGAAAGGGTACTAGGATCAGACAGCCAACGGTGACAAGAGAAGATGTTGATCGCGTCATTCGATGACGCTGATTATTGATTCATATTTGCCTGTCCCTTCTCTCGAGGTACCAAATTGGTGTCTATATCTGAGACCCAGAATGCCCGTAGGCAGAAATTATTGCGCCGTTGCCCGATTCGAAATGGAATGGTTGTGTCGATGTGAATTGTGCATAGATTGGTCGGTCCAAGTACACATCCCCGTGTCCCAGATACCGTCCTCCACCTCTACTCAACCCCCCCGCTGTGCTGTCCCATAGAACGCCTCTAACAGTCGGGAATCTGCTCGAGGTTACCGGCAGTGGACTTGACACACATGCCGTGGTTTCCGGACGCCGCAACCTGACGCGCCTCCACATCTGGCAGAATGTTAGCAACAATGTCTTGTCAAGGTATCTTCAAGGCAAGTCTTACCGACAGGAGCAGCGATGGCAAAGACAGCCATGGAAAGGACAGCGGCGATGACAGCGGTGAACTTCATGTTGAATAGGATTATTCGTTGGAATAAGTATCGAATAGTGAAGATAGATTGTAAGTCGCCCGGCGACAAAAGGAGTGTGTCAAGGAGAGAAAGTTGAAGAAAAGAAGCTTGGCTTGAAGGTAGAGAGAGCGGTTGAATACGGGCAAGAAAGAGCCTCAGCACTCCAGGGCTTCCACGCCTTTAATACAATGCCCAGCCCGAGCATTGATTTGCGGATTTTTCCGCCATGCAGCCTACGTAGCGTTGCGCGGGTTGATGCTACCACGTCTGTATCGTGGGGCCTAGGCCTGAAACCGGACGGGTGTCGTTCCTGAGGATGAGGTAGCCGCATGAGGAACTGCGGAATGGTGTTCTGGGTTGTGGGTCTTCGGTTCGCCCTAGGCATTGCATTGGTATTGGTGGGAAGGAAGGATGTGTCGGGGGGAGGTGTATCAGTATGGGGCTTGCGGTGCCTCAGGTTAGCCCGAAATGTCGGCGAGACGCGCGACATGAACGTGCTCATATTCAGCTACTCCCTCGCTTCGCGGAATTTTCAGGCCTTTTGGAAATATTTGAAATGTTCTGGAGTGGACGTGTAATGTCGTCGTCCCAACATGTTCATGTTACCGGCGGCAATATATCGAGACCAGCGCTTCGGATCGCACCTCTCCCTCTTTTCACAACCTGTTCATGATCTGAACTAATCGCCATCTAATGCAATAGTGCGAATACGCGATGTTTGTTGTGCTGGAAATTAAGAGGGTTCGAGCAGTGTGATGAAACGGCACTCAAACCGAGCCGAAACGCGAGACGAAAGATGGACATCGTATCTTGGCACAGCAAGTACTCGAGCCCCGTCTCCATCACGTGGAACCTGACCCCTCCAATTCTGTACGGCTTATGATCGAACGAAGCCATGCGAAGGAACGGACAGTTGCGGTTTGATGATGACATCTGGAAAGAGGTTGACTGAATTCACGCTAGCCCATCTTCGGAATAGTAACATTTTCGCCTCTTCAGCGTTCAGACGTCGTGTATCGATCGCACAACATTTGCATCAACGCGATCTTGGGTAAGATTGCTAGAGGCTGCGCATGTGGACACTACGCTCGAATCTTCTCCTTCAACCCAAGAAGTATTAGCAGCAGACACGTCGTTCGGAAGGGTTGCGTCATGGGCCGTCCACCCTGCATGCTTTCTAGATATCTTTAGTTGACGGGAGTCGTCACCGACAGGTTTAACGCTGAAGAGCCGTCGATGCGCTTTCAACAAGGTATTTTTCAATCCAAAATCTGTTGCGCAATCTTTTCCCGCTTGTGTAATGTCGTCGCAAACCCTATGCACTCTACACTGCTACGGACTTCTGCTTGCCTGCTGCTTTGTCGAGGATCAGGGATAAGCTTCAACGTATAAGAAGGATTTGGAAGAAAAGAGATAGACCTGGAAAGGATGGAGAAGCAATATTGTAACGCCAATGCTGGTTGCAATAATCAAGATGCAGGTTCGGATTGATATGGGAGATTTCAAGATCTTGGGTGCACATTCGGTCTTGAGAGGTTCTATTTCTAATAACAGAATACCAGCAGGACTTGGAAAAGTCACACTCTTTTCATAGGGGCCATTGTTCACGAATACTGTCTCTGTTAACCTGAATTAATAGCTCTCCACGGCGCCTCCGAAGGTACAGCTACTTCCGGTAATTTGCATAGTGCAACGTGTCTGGCGCCTTACAGTTCGACCCAGTGATGCACTACGCTGGGTCAGTTCTTCTGCACGCTCTATCTGCAATCATCGCGACGATGAGTGCATACACAGCGTCCTTCCGCAGCTAATATAACAACTATATCTGGAAGGGGGGCTGCTGTTCATATCTAACCTGTAGGTTACGTACAGACGGTACAGTCTGGTGGGCTCAGTGCAGCTGCCATAGCAGATATTAATGAGTATGAACATGGGAGTGTGTGAATAGGTAAAAGAAAAGAGCAGGCTAGGCCTTTCGGCATGTGACAGAAGCTGTAGCTGGACTCCATTATCAAGAAGATCCCATATCGCTATTATGACGCAAACCGCAACTACTTGTGGCGGGCGTTTAGCGGGATTGGAAAGGAGAGCAGGTTACGATCCAGCAGGTCTATTTCGTTAGGGACACCTGAATCGCTTCTGCAGGTGTTTGTCCGTGAGTGACTTTCACACAAACGGCAGGCGCATCCCACCGCTTAACAAGGAAATACACCTCACCTCACCTCACCCCACCACCCCACCACCCATCTCCCTCTCGCTCGTGCGCTTCAAATCCGCCATGCCAGACAAGAGTATTGGTTGGCGCAGGAAGATACACTCGAAACCCAAAGACATCAAAATTAGCAGTGCAACAGCTAGTCGGCCAGAAACTCCCGTCAGGATAGGCACGCCTGCTGTTACCATCGACACGGAAGACACGAGAAGCGAGGTCTCGGAACCTTCTACGCCCCGCCGGCCGGCTACACTTGCGCGCCTAGTTTCTGGATATCGCAATCTCAAGGACACCTCCAAGGAGCCGACCTTTGCAGAGCCATGGAACGAGGACACACCGCTGATGCAAAGGCCATCCGTCGATCCGCTCGTGTCACTGCAGTCCATCTATTCCCATATGAACACTCTGCCCACGCGGCCTATCCCAGTCGATTGCAACAGCGGGCTTTTCCACATCTTTGAGGACTATCGTAAGGTCAGGCAAGAGAAGGAGCGCTTGGAGAGCTTGCTGCAGGAATCGCTTGAGGGATACAGACATGCCGAGGAGGCATTGGTAGGAATAGAGATTCGGTATCAAACGGAGATACGCCGGCTCGAGCTACTCATTGCGCGTGATGGCGTTTCAGGCATGGCTGGGTAGGATCGAACATGTCACTGATGGACTTTTGACTGACTAGTTGCCCTAGGCTCATGAGAGCGAGGCAAGATAGCGTTCTGAAGCACAAACGAACGCATCGAAAGACCGTTTCAACAGACCGGCTGCAGACGACATTCGAGGATATATCAATGAGCCAACTGGACGACCAAATTAGACTGAAGAGTCAGAAAGGCAGGCTCTGTCCATCCACCCACTACGGTCCTTTAACAAGCTAACGTTAACACAGTGTTTCTTCACCGACCGTCTTCCCCGTCTGGTAAAATGACTGCCTTGTCTCGACAATTTTCCACCTCCAGCTTCGCGGATGACCTTCCGGTCGGCACCCCCCCTAGTCAGGACGCCAGAGTATTCCTCTCCCGGAAAGTGAAGAGCGAGCTTGATCTTTCCAAATTGGGCCCGATGGGCATATCAAACTCGACCCCGCATTCAATTGACTCCGGTTTCTCGCGAACTGGCGATCCTTTACCAGACGAGATCGAGCCTCCATCCGCCATGATGAACCCTGGAATTGACTGTGATGCCTTTGTAGCTCTTCAGGAATTAGGCACTTTAGTCGCCCGAAAGAAAGGCATCAATACTGACCAGTTCGTCAACGGACTCATGCAACTCCTAGACATGGTTGAACACACTACTGAAGACAGCAAAGTGGCCGAGGTGGGAGAGGACAACGGCAGTGATTGCAACATCAAGCCGACTGAGGACGATATAGGAGCAGACCAAACCCTGACTCCGAAACATCGTTTACGGCATTTCGGCTCCCAACCGCAGCTAGGATCTGAATCGAGGCGACGGCGACATTTTTCTTTTGAGCCTGGTGACGATGAAATCGAGAAACTCGATGGTGCTCGGCGCGCCCCATCCACGAATTCCACGGATTCAGACTCCACAAATCAATGGTCAGAGCCCTCCACCCTTCAAATGCAACTTAGCACCGATCTTGCGAAGCCTTCTAAAATCCCTAGTCCTGTACAGCGCTTCGGATTCGGCAGTATTCGTAGTCAGAATGCATCGTCCGGTCTGCAGCATGACGATCGCCGCATGAGTACTTCAAGCGTCCTCACGGCCTTTCGACAAAACTCCAGTGGGAGTCTTCGCCCGGCATTACAGAGCAGAAGCAGCAGCATCGCAGCTATAGCAGCAGCTAGGGCGGCTCGATCATCCGGGGTGGTCAGATCAGAGAACGATTTCCCGGACGAGCGTTAGAACGGTCATGTATGGACAATAGCAGAGTACCACGGAGACTAGGATTTCGTCAGTCTATAAACCTTGGCATTAGCGTTCTGTGATTGAGAATTACACCAGCCACTCCGGTCGGACAAAATTCCTTTACGGAGTATTTGATCTTGCTAGGCTGCGTACTCCACTCGGAGAGGAGTTCAATCCGCGCGAGTGATGACGGGTTAGTCTTCGCAGCCAACACAGCCTAATCTAACTGCTATAGCAGGGATTTCAGCATATGGTTGGGGAATAGCGAAGGCGAACAGAACCTAATCCGGGCTACAAAGTCCAATTCCGATGCACTGCGGGAGCAGGATGCCCCTGGAATCGTAATATGTAGAGGGTTTAGCTTTTCTCAAACACCACAATCAAACGGCTGTCCTCCCAGATGTCATCTCACATCAGCGTCCTCGTCCACCATATTGCTACCAGACTCTTTGCTAACAGAAAACTAGGTCAATGGACGGGCCTCTCTGTAATTTGTAGCACTAACGGTCACATTCAACCCTTCTTTCAGCTTACGCTATGAAATGCAGCAATTACGAACAACTGAGCTGAAGAACGCTAGCGAACAGTCTTACACCCCACGGCACCTGGGCCATGACTGTGCTACCGGGCATACGCGTCTTTTTCATCCAGCGACGAATCACGCTTAAGAAAAGGTAACGCGACACTCCCTGAACATTTTGCGCCAGTGGTTTCTCGCCGATCGACGCCACAGCTGTGGCGGATTCTGTCGGCAAAAAGCTTCGGTCTGGGCCAATCGGTGACAGCTGTGCCACAGACGTGGACGCTGCTTTATTGCGGACCTGCAGCGTGTCATCGCGTGATGATGTGCGACAGATCCCGCTCATCAGTTCCTCAATCGTACTGTGACAACATGCCGTCGCCACACTTATTTTTATATGATCGGCTTTTGCTCTAGCCAATATTCCGTTTCGACTGTGAGCAACGGAAAATGCCGAACCACCCAGCGCCCGCGAGTTTGTGTTTGGCAGTTTCTGGGCCGGTGATTTTTCACCACGAGAATTCTAAAATCACCGAAACACGAATGCGCATACGTGACGACCGGAATGTAGCACGACGGCCATTGCTTCTGCATAGAATCGGAGAAGGCCCCGTTTCGAAGCTCCTTAATTTCGGCTCCATCGATGGGAGATTTACGGTCTGACTAGGCGTGCAGCAGATGAATCTCCCAAGCGATACGGCTGATTTAGTTTCAACTCGAGCAAGCCATTGGATTGGCCGTCGAGCTCTCGTTCTGTCGGCCCACGTCGACGCCATGCCCAGGGGAAATTGGGCGGGAGGCGTAATCGAAGGCTGCGAATTGGGTTGCTGCTGGTGGAAACGACGGTAGAGCTTGCGGCGTGGAGGCCGCAAAAGTCATGGGAAGCCCTGGGTAGTTGCCCGGCGTCGGATGGCAGATGTCAACCATTGCCAGCGCACACGTCGCGCCTTGGTACGTACCGCTCTTCTCGAAGACGGGCTAGTGGGTGCCCTCTTTTAGGACAAAAATTACCGGAACCACGACTGGGCCGGCACCCTCACGAGCCACACACAAGCCTCGCACAAGCAGTTGAGATGGATTCGAGAAAACGACGGCCTGGGCCCGTGTGGTACAAGCGCTTGGGGGAGTGATGGGCGAGGTGCAGACGGGCAGCGACAATCCCACCCTCTTTGGGTGTACGGGCTTTTAGAGAAGAGACGTAAGGTAGTGGCTGTGCTCGCCGCCCGCACTACCGGTGACGCGGTGGACTGTCTCGCGCAGAGTAGTCGGCAGTAGCCTTGACAGAGCGCGCGAAGTGCAGCGGCAGAGCACGCAGGGAAGCCCGGCCAGGCCTCTTCTGACCGCTTGGGCGCCGCTTTTGCACTAACTGCTCTCATCCCATGTCCCTCTTCCCAGCAGACGCGGACCCCCAAGCGCTGCCGTTGCAACCCAGTCAAAGCTCGGTCGACTAGCCCGATAAAAGCGCCTGACTTCGCAGTGCATGGCCGGCCCTGCACCTGTGGCTTGACCTGTGGCATCACTTCCGTTCATCAAGTCACTGCAGCCTCCCCATCTTCCGACCTCACGCTCTCTCGATGCTCTTGGATAGCCAGCCCCTCTGCTCCGAGCTTCCCAGCGATGTTTCGAAATCGGTATGCCTCACCCGTCGTCGTGTCCATCCTTGTTATCACGACAGCGTGCTGTGATGTGCGCGTCGCGCGCATGTCGCCGCAGAGCTCCGGTACGGTACCTAAGCTGACCGCTGTTGCAGGACCAATTCGCAGAAGCCGAATGAAGAGCTGATCGAGAACTTCAGGGCCAGCTTCCCCCACCTCGCCCAAACCACGCGCTCCAACTCGATTAACAATCCGACGGGCTCGTCCATTACCGATGCGCTCGATGTAGCCCATACCGTCCGGTATGTTCTCTTGTTCTCTAGCGCGCCCGCACCTATCGCGATGCGCTGGCCGAAGCGCACCGTTTTTCGCATATGCGCCCATCCGAAAGCCCGAAGCAAGTCGCAACTACAGCATAGCGTTACTGACATTCTATGCCTCCAGAAACTTCGGCGATCATGAAGATATCAAGGACGCGGACCCGACACCGCGCGGGAGCAACGAACCATGGCGGTTCACACCCTCCCTCCTTGACCCTAACAGCTTCGCCTTTTCGAACTTCGCTAATCAACCGCCTGGCTACTATACTCCCACGCCCGGCGGGACCAACACCCTTTACCACAACCAGGCCGGTGACTTGCACACACCCGGCTTCAGCTTCGGCCTAGGAACACCTCTGTCGCTACCCACCTCCGAAGGCGCTCTGCATGCTGGTCAAGCCGCGCCCGCCCATCTCCATGGCTTCAACCCTCATGTTCTTGGCCATCATTTTACGAACCAGAACCCGTTCGCGATACAGCAGCAACCCCAACATGCACCATCTTTCGCACCGCATCATTTTACACATCAGCCATCTGCGTTTGAACAGCAGGCACCAATGACACAGGCACACGAGAACCCCACAATGGACAATATTGTCCCAGAGGTTGAGATGCAGGAACAGTCACCGTTGGTTGCGTTTTCCCATCCGTCATATGGCGAGAGCGTTCCTCAGCCTGTCGCGGAACCACCTGGCGAGACGTGAGTACATTACGTTCTTTTCGTATTCACAAGTAAAGTATACTGATTTCGTGCAGCTTCCGATATCATGTCACTCTCAATGCGCCTACAGCTATGATCAAGCATTCCGATGAGATACCGGTAACATATCTTAACAAGGGTCAAGCGTACACGATTTCGCTCGTCGACACAGCGCCGATCCCATCTTCACCCGTCCCCGTCAAATATCGGACTTTCATTCGTATCTCTTTCGAGGATGAGGAGCAACGCAAACGCCCAGCAGCTTGCTGGCAACTGTGGAAAGAAGGTCGCGGCACGAACGAAGCGCATCAAAGAGGCGGTCGCCTACAAGCTGTCGAATATGTCGATCCAAGTCAGGTTGGAGGCGGTGAGGTGCAAGGCCGCCCTAAAGTGGAACTTGAACACGCTTCATTCGATGGTTTCGCTGTGACCTGGACACCAGTCCACAATGCTGCGCCTGAATGCTCCGTTGCAGTACGGTTCAACTTTCTTTCGACGGACTTCAGTCATTCAAAAGGAGTCAAAGGCATACCCGTCCGGCTCTGCGCCAAAACCGAACTGCTCACAGGCAGTCCACAACCTCCGGAGGCACCCTCCAACGCTGAGCTTTGCTATTGTAAAGTAAAGTTGTTCCGCGATCATGGCGCCGAGCGGAAGCTGTCGAATGATGTCGCACACGTTAAGAAAACCATCGACAAGTTGAAACAGCAAATCGCACAGGTGGAATCAGGTATGAAGGATTTCGGCAAACGAAAGCGCAGTGGATCAATCTCGAAAGCTACAGCCAGCTCGAGACCAGGGAAAGTTCCTAAACACAAGAGGACTTGGTCAATGTCTTCTGCAAGCTCGAACTCAGGAACTCGCGCGCCGGCCGAAGAAGACCTGCATTCGAAGCTGGCCAGCCTCCAGGACATGTTCAGTTCGACAAGACCTGTGAGCGTACTCTATCTGAAGGGAGGTGAGGCGGACGACCCAGATCTTAATCCCGTGCAACTAGCAGGTACCCCGCAAGACCTAGCCAAAATCGATACCAACGCCGACGCGACCATATGGGAGAGGCAGAGCACGCAAACAGGAGCTACATCGTCCGTTGTGTCGCCAACGCCGAGTTCCCAATCGCTACAATCCGAGCGCCGCCGGGGCTCAACTTTCCAACAGCCAGCACCCTTCCCTCCCTCTCGCATGTCGTCAAATGACTGGCGCAACCAGCCTCAAACCGCGACAAGCGACCTCAAATTGCATGGTGGCATGACTGGCGGATCGGATGTCCCAACCAAAGTGCATAGACCTTACGGCGACGATCATGCCCTTTCCGGCTGGATCGAAGCTCTAGGTGTCGATCAGACGTATCAACCACCAGCGGAACCAATGCTCAAGCCAGGTACGTTGAACTTTGTGTCTCGTTCCCCAACACACCATCTGCTAATCACGTCACCACAGTCGCGTGTTTTTTCGTGCAGCCTAGAATTGCGGGTAAACAGCCCGATGACAATTACTTCCGCGCCGTATACCTCTTGGAGCGCACCGTCAAGGCGCTCGTCGGCGGCATTGCCATGAAGCTCCACATCGAACCCACAAAAGTTACGCGCACGATCCGAATCAATCAGAAGGGGCTGCAAATCTTACTGGACGATGATGCTGTGCAGTGTATTCCTGAACAACAAGATATGACGGCCGAATTCCACGAGATCGTTCCACCACAGCAACCACTAAAGCGCGAGTGGGACGCCGGGCCAACGGATATACAGGTCGACGGCGACATTGGCGTAATCGAGAACGTCAACTCTACTGGGTATGAGCTTCGGCTTCTCTATTAAACGCCAAACTATTTGCTACTGTTGACCTGGAACTCCTTGGGCTCGGATCTTTACACACCTAATGACCCATACGTAATGATATTGTACTACTGGCCCGATCGCTTCCCAAGGAAAGAGGAAGAGCGGGATATCTTGATACTCGGTCTAGGTTTCATCACCTATTTGGCGTTACATCTTCCAAAGATACCACTGCTCTTGGCGAGCTTTCTTCGAGTCACTTCGAAACCTTTCTTCATTTCGTTTGTTGAATTATTGCTTATTTTCTACGATACCCATTACCCTTTACAATTTTTGGGAGACACGTTCAGGTGGATTATTCGCTGGTACACGCATGCCGAAGAGTTCGAAATTATCTATTGACATTTTCTTTTACACATACACACGAGAAAGACTAGTAGGAAAAGAGTACTATAATGGATGGCTCAACGTACATGCTGGGATGAAAGAATGGGGAGGCAACGGGAAATGGTCGCGGGAGTGGTGTTACTTGGCGGCAACAGAATGAAGCTACACTTTTGTGCTCTTTGTAAGAGAAGAAATCAAAGTCGTAACATTCACATATCTTTATCTCTTTCTTCTATCATCTTTTATCTCGTTGTTCCTTTCTTCGTCAAGCCTCGATGCGCAACTTGCAAGAGGACTTCAGCTGGACACTAACCCGGGAATGGGTACCCGCCTCAACCTTTGTGCTAGGAACCAAATCCTCATCAGCTTCCATGTCCAGATCTCAATAACCGTTGACGCCCTACCACCTCCCGCTAACCAAGACAACCCCACGAGGCAAACGAGTCACCAAGCGCTGCCGACCCCAGCACCGCAATCTCCCCAACCGCCCCACCTCCCCTCAGAACCCACACTTGGTCCGTCCCAAAACCATCGTATACAAACACGCTCAATACGACCGTCCTTCCAAAGGAGAAAGCTCCCCGCCCGGAAGCCTTCCATGCATGTCGTCAGGCGAGGCGGTCAGCGACCCGTGGATTCGGGCCGATTCTTCAGCTCCGCGAAAAATGCCCAAACCTCGCGAACGTGGCATGTCCGAATGGGGGAATGCAAGTGGCTTGGGGAAGGCCCGAGACAGTGAGGGGTATCGCTTAGCATTGGTGTTGGTGGCTTTGTGAGTTGGCGTGTCGACTTTGCGTTAGAGTCTTAGGCGGTTAGACTTTACGCGTTAAAGCGGCTGCCGCTAGATTAGAGCGGCGATTCGCCCGCCCGGGTAGAGTTTTGGGAACGGAGCTTAACGTCATTGTACATGTTTAAGTGAACCAATGGGGTATGATATACACTATGTCTCCTTTGTTTCGGGAAGCTGGGAAGGAGAATCTAGGGAGATGCGTTGGCTAGCTGTTGTGAGGCGGAGGAATCTCCGCCATTTGGTGGGTTGAAGCCTTACAGCCTTGTCAGAATTGTTGTTTCATGAGAGGTGGCGGTGGGGGTGTCGATTGGGTGTTAGTGTCGCAATGGCTTCCGCAACGATGAACGCTCCACATCGATTCAAAACTTCCCCTTCTCCACTCATTTGACGTTAATTGATGCCATTTCCCCATCTCCCCTATCTACAGCTGCCAGATGCCATTCCCATGTAAACACATTTCCCGTGATGTAGCCGAGCATTTCAGCCCCAGCTGTTCTGGCAAGGTGATCCGATCGTGGCAATAAGGTATGTATGACAAGACGCTTTGTTTCTCGACGGGAAGAATAGCGGCGTGCTGTATCCAATCACGAGAGACTGGGCCGTTTGTGTATTGCGTCCAGTGCGGGTAGTCCAGTCCTCGGAAAGCAAATCCAGCCAATCAACCCTCATGGATTGAAACTTTCGTCGTGACCCCCGAAAGCCTGGGAGGCGCCAATATCTCCGCCGCTCAGGAGCAACGTGTTGCCCCCAAATCCTAAGTTTAGAGACCGAGAATCCCTTGCTTGAGATAGACATGTACGCGAGAACCAATGGGCCGGGCGAAGATCTGTCTGATCAGCAAGATCGACACTCATGATATCCATATGGAGAAGAACCAATTAGCCACATACCGATGAATTCGCCACCCGCGCGTTACTGTGGCGAGTGCATAACGTACTCGCCACAGCGGCTCGGGAAAGTAAGGTTCGGGTGTGTTTGGTGAGGAGATCGGGCTAATGTCTCGACTGGAACGGCCCCTGCCTGCATGTTTGTGACTCGGAGACCTGAGGCTTGCGTGTACAATTTGCCACACCTTGCAATGAAGCGATGTTTCGCTACGCAACGGGTGTAACTCTATTGACGAACCAACGGGGTAATCTTGGATAAGCGGTGTGGCCGAAGTAGATTATCTCCCCTAATCATAAGTATCCATCCAATAGGGACATGATGGCGAAACCCGCGCTCTGGCTCCCACCCACTCGTCGAAGACATTTTGACGACGCGAAAGGACGTGGAATGAGCCAATCGCTGCAGGCCGGGTATCGTGCTCGCTTGCACAATTTGCGCCATGCTTTCGGAGCGCTGTGCCGAACCCTTCTCGATATCCGTACCTTGGGAGGATCACGGACACACCCCTGTGGGTGCTGTTTAACCGCCCGATCGATCCCGCAAGCGATCTCGTGACTCATCCTTCATTCCTCATCACGCAGAGCTCCGTTAGCTAGTTACAAGGCCGTGATGACATGTATGCCCCCTTTTCTGTTAATCCGAGATGCGGAGGCTGGTTCTTGGTGCATGATGTTGCGAGACTCCCATCAGTAAGTGTGGGGTCTGACTGCATGAAGGGTAGTGAGCAATGCTCGGTTACAATCCGCTTCACCGGCCAAAGTGTTTCAGACCTTTAGCCTGCAGACATCAGACAACATGACGTCAAAGAAAGTAGTGCTCGAAACGTACCATGACGATTGGAAAGTCGGGCAGGGCACTGTGCATCTGCCTGAATGTTTGAATATTGGAATACCGGTCGAATAGGAAGTTGGGCCTAGTAGCTAAGCTGCATGGTATGCTGTCATTTTATCGACATGCAGATTGATGTGCAGGGGTGAGCTGGAATACTGCCGGTTGGTGGACAGAACGTCGGTGAATGAGGCACAGAAGCAGGCGACGCTCAGGATTATTTGCTTACGTTGTGGCTTGGATGGCTGCTTTTACTGTGACCAAAGGATTTGATTGCGGCACCCTTGCTCGTAGTTTGTGAACGCAGTGGTTGTCAACGCGGAGGAAGTACGGTGTTGAGAGGTTTCCAATATTGAAGATCGACGCGCTTTGTAGTACGCCGTGTAGGCGCGTCCGGCGGAGGAGCTAGGGTTGCCGTGCCCTTTTCGGCGACGAGGGAAGTCGGGATATGTATTGAACATCGTCGTGGAGGTAAGAAGTATCGACGATCATCAATCCGCTCACTACATGAGGAGGAGGAATTATTGAGGATCGCCGTGGTCGGCCTTCCAAGTGGAGAACCGGTGAGGTCAACATCGGCCCGAAGAAACATTGCGGGGCAGAATTAGGAACTGGAAGTCACGACCGTGATCTTCTCCCAGGGCTTGTTATTGAATGCAACTCTACCGCCAACCTGTTCGAGGAGTGCTCATAGCTTTGGAGCGCATAGAGGATGCCGTGCGAGCATGTTCGTGAACTGCAACCCCAACGGTCTCCTAGCCTCATACGGACCCACCTACATGGTATTCCAATAACTCTACCGGCGTCATCACCCGAAGAAAGATATAGTGCGGAGTATCATGGACTTGGAGCAAGCCTTCCCCCGGACTCGTCCCGGTCCATGGGTTTCTTCAAAGAAATGCCGGTCCGATTTAGAAGCGTGCCTCGGCAGCCATGCGTGCTTATTCACGTGTAGAGAAGTGTGGCTGATGGTGGAAGACAGGAATAGTGTTGAAACGTGAATGATACGTATTATACAACATCTCGGGAGAGCACGCACGATAGAGAGCTTTCGAGATGCACCGCCACGAAATGGGTATCAGTGTTGTCTACCGAAATTGGAAGAGTTGCAGTGGATGACCAAGACGATGGTTGTTGGGAAGGGACCGCGATAGAACGATGCATCTTTTGTCATGTCTTCAGTCGTCCAATTCCCTCCCAAAATCGATCAACCGCAGCTTTTTCGCGTCTTTCGGGTGGAACTGCGCAATATTCGCCCGGACCAAGAATCTCGAAGCCGCGGAATCCCTCTCCAACACAAAGTACTCCTTTCCACCACGAGTCATCAGTGTCGCAAATAGATTCTCAATCAGCTGGCGCATCTCATAATCGGCAGCCTCGGCTTCCGTCAAAGGCTCCTCCTCGTCATCTTCAAGAGCAGCTTTGTTGCCCCAGATTTGATCGATTCTGCGCTGTCGCGTCTTATCTGATACGGGCTGCTTTGCGGACTTGGCTTTGCCCTTCTTCGTGAAGCCTGCTGCGAGAGTGTCGTTTTCTACGTCGAGCAGGTCGCCTACAACTGGACCGCCGAGTTCTTCTGCAGCGAGCATCGCGGAGAGGTGGTCGTTGATGAAGTCGTTCAATTCTTCACCAAGGTGCGTCATTCTTTCGTCGTATTCCCCCTGCTGAGCGTGTTTGGCGGCAATGAGCTCTTTCGCAAGTTGTGCAGACGTCTTTTCTGACTTCTCCTCATGTTGCGCACGTAGACTTGCGATTCGAATTTCCATGGCTTCAGCAATGAGTTTCGCATCATGGAGATTCCCCTTTTCGCGCCGGAGTGCAGCTTCCTGTTTGGTGATCTGCTCCCGAGTGCTCTTGATCGCTTCTTTGCTGCCTGAAATGTTCTGCTGGAGGGTGCGACCAGCTAGAAGCGCTGGCAGAGCCGAGCCCTTGGACGGGAGATATGATGCAGTCGGCGTGAGTCGGGTGTACGCTTCCTTGACGGCCAATACCTGCATGAGCTTCTCTCGTGGATCTTCTGACGCATATGCGACTTGGCCAAGATTGGTGTTTGAGGAGCGACGCAGCTATTCATATTTAGTACACTATTATTCACAGACGGTTTGCAACTCGTGTACCTTCTCCAAAGCAGCCTGCTGTTCTTGGACGCGTCCTTGCAGTTCTCTTACAGTCTGTGCCAGACGCTCCTCAGTGCTGGACGCGTCGAGATCCATGGGGTCGTCTGAAAACTTGCCAGCCTCTTCAACGTAATGCCGCAAGAGCGCAAGCCTGTCACGATGCGCCTCCGCCATTGTGTTAGGCAGTGATTAGGGGAGCGGAGCGTGTCGATTTGCTGTTCAGGGAAAGCGGGAGCGAGACACCACAATGTTCAATGTTTCCGCAACGGGGTGTCAAAGCCTGCGCAGTGTCCAATAGTGGCTATCGACGATGGGTGGAATGCAAGTAACGGGCAATTCGTGCAGTGGTGAAGGCGCTCAACTGGGAGTGTCACGTGACCCGAACCCCAGGCGCCAAGCTGCACTTGCACTAAAAGACGTCCACCACGACCTCACAGCTTCTTTCCACGCACCCTCCACTCACTCTCCCTCATAGCCCCTCCCTCGACCCAGCTGTTGCTGCTGCTTCATAAGCTGTTTACTCACGCTACGAGCAAGCTCGCGCGACCCGAGCCTGCCTTCGAATCTGAGGCGCCGGCTTGCTTCGCTCAAAAGGTTTGAGAAGCGAAGCTTTCTTTACTTGGGGCCAATTTCGTCTTCCTCTAACACCTCGTCCTCCCAGAAGCCCTCAGCACTACGCACTCACACTCTCTCTGGCATCTTCGCTCCACCTGTACAAGCACCAGCGGCATCTCGCTCCTCGAGACGTCGCTTCTCCGATTCTTCATTCACCACTTAACGCTTCAACCCGCTCCACCCACCCCAGCTCGACGACCGTGCCTTTCGCCCTCCCCGCACAGTCGCAATCCCACTCCAACCGCCAGCACCAGCCCGTTTTCCTTCACAGCCCCCGCTGTACGTAACGTGGTCGAGAAACGAATAAAATCATTCAATCCTCAGCATTTCGCTAAAGCGTTTGTCTGAACCGTAAAGAACTACATACAATCGTGTCAAGACCCAACTGGACAGAAAACATGTCTGCCTCTCCGACCATCGCGGCTTCGTCGGCCAAGCGGCCCCTTGAGGAGCCCTCTTCACCCGCTGGTCCGAACGACCAGCCAGATGCCAAGCGCCCAGCTCTGGACAAGATGGTGAAGGAGGAACCAGAGGACATCAACACCGCGCTGCCGGTCAAGGGTGAGGGCATCGCGTCAGACGATATCAAAGCGGTAGATGCCAAGCCCGATATGACGGCCAATGACACTCTTGTCTCGCAGAATGGTACTGAGGAGCCCCAAGCCGACACGGTTGTCCCAGATGCACCACCAGCCTTCGTCCTGCCCCTTGATACGCAGCCCATTCAGTCAACATCCGGTGCAAACGGTCGCCCTGCTACTCAATCCCAGCACCAAGACGAGACCAATTGGCTACACCTGCGTGCATGCATCGGTACCAGCGAGGCTGCCACCATCATTGGCAAGGGCGGCGAGAATGTGACCCAGATTCGCCGTCTCTCTGGCGCAAAGTGTACCGTCAGCGACTATTCGCGCGGTGCTGTCGAGCGTATCCTGACTGTTAGTGGTCAAGTGGATGCGGTCTCCAAGGTAAGCTACGACAAGCTACATCTGACACGGGATACTACTAACTCTAATAGGCGTTTGGCCTCATTGTGCGTACTCTTAATCAGGAGGACCTCGAGACCCCTTCTACGTCCACTTCCAAGTCCTACCCTATGCGCTTGCTAATCCCTCACATTCTCATTGGCTCCATCATCGGAAAGGCTGGCGTCCGCATTCGTGAGATCCAAGAGGCGTCGAATGCAAAGTTGAACGCTTCTGATACTATGCTACCTAACTCGGGTGAGCGCTCGCTCGTGGTGCTAGGTGTAGCGGATGCGGTCCACATTGCCGTGTATTACGTCGCCCAAACCCTGTGTGAGCAGCTGACGGAGCGCTTCGGTGGCCCCGCTGCGTCTCAGTATGCCACACGGAGTGGTACGGCCGCCAATGTTATTCCCGGCGGTATGTCTGTCCAACCATACGTCCCCCAACCCGCTGGAGGCCAGTATGCCTACCCCGACAACTATCGTCGACACGTCAACAACCCGGCACAGCGCACTCCAGTACATGGACAACCGGTTCAGCCGTACATGCAGCATGGACAACAACCCCAGCAACCATATGGACAGCCGAATATGCCATACGGAGCCGGCTCGCCAGGTCGTGCCCATTACGGTGGTCCTGGACCGCAGCAGACTCCTTATGGGGGACACCATGCCGCTGCACCAGTCGCACATGGCGCGGCTCCTAACCAGCCCCCGGTGCAGATGCCCGGTCAGGTGAGTCTTTTCTCGATGTCAGGACCCGGTCTAGTGCTATTGGGTAGCCGACGCGGTAGCAACATGCACGAGACAGGAGATGACGTCTTGTCTTCAAGCACAGATGCTGACCTATTGTAAAGCCACTCACGCAACAGATCTACATTCCGAATGACATGGTTGGGGCGATCATAGGCAAGGGTGGTCAGAAGATCAACGAGATACGGCAATTGAGCGGCAGCGTCATCAAGATTAATGAACCCACCGACAACAGCAACGAGCGTCTAGTCACAATTACCGGAACGCAAGAATGCAATCAGATGGCTCTGTACATGCTGTATTCACGGCTCGGTGAGATGCCTGGACAGCACAGAGGAAAATCCGGTCACTGATCCAATACAGAATCGGAGAAACATCGAATTTGAGCAGCCTTGCGAAAGCTTGGCTCGGTTTTTCGGTTCCTTTTCCAAACTCATAATGTCTCCGATAGCATTGGCGTAGATGGGTTTCTGGGTCGTTCTCCCGGTTTTGCAGTCAGTATTCTATGGGTAAGCTCTCTTTCTTCGCTTCGGGCCTGTTTCCACAAGGCATGATGCACAGCAAACAGTTGTGGCAATCCAAGGCGGTTTTACAAAGTTTCCGCAAAACTGGTGGTGGTGGCGGTTAACGGAGGGTTACGGTTCTGTAGGGAGTTTTGTGTCACCTTACCGGGCGGCCACTTCAGCATCCTCGGTAATCTGCGAAAAGCTCCTGAACAATTTCATATGACAAACCCTACAAGTGCTTTTGTTCGCAGTCCCTCTTCCGCTTTTCGCTCTGTTGTGTTGGGTTTGCGTGGCGTTTGAGGGTTGTGTGTTGGCGTTGCCTGCCGGATCCGGAAAGTTCGCTTGCAAAAGACAAAGAATTATTGGAGATGCAGCTGCACGCGTCCGCCGCGCAGGGTCTCAAACCTTGAGTGAAAAAACTGAATAGGCGCATGTACGGATGAGATACATTCCTCAGGTCACCCTTTTCGAAGGTTTGTTGAAAGACGGACGATTGTCGACGCTTGCGGATGTGATATATGAAGGCATCTTATGAAGACGATTGGGTTTCTTGCGATACTCACCACCTAATTTCTTGCTCGTGAGCACGTCTTGCAGTACACTCGTTATTATCGTTGCCTACTATCGCTCGCTTAGTTGAGGAAGTTTGCATTTGGCGCCTAAAGGACTTGAAAGAGTGTTGAACGAGTTGAAAGCTTTTTGAAAAGAGTTGGGATGACGCGCGACGAGAACGCTTTGGCGAGCATTCCGGGATCGTCGGGTCTGTCGACGCCGGCTACGCTGCCGCCGCCCTATACGTCGACGGGGACGAAGGCTGGGTCTTTGAGGTAAGGGATCGCGATGGAGAACCGAGCACTGTGAAGTGCTTCAGTGGAGACACGCAACTCCATCTCCTCTCCCCCTGTTCCAACAGATGCAATAGCTAACACTAACTTGTACAGGGCGAATGCCGACTCCTTCACCACCACTGCCGAACTCCTCGTCGGCTCCAAGCATACCAAGTTCCTCATCCACACAAGCCTACTCACACAGCAATCACCCTACTTCCGCGCCGCTCTCACAGGTCCCTTCCTCGAATCTACAAACCAAAGCATCAAGCTCGCCGACGTAAGCGTAGAAACCTTCGAGCTCCTCGTCTCATGGCTGTACACAGGCGCCATCAGTCCTCCGCCCTTCAAAGACGGAAAACCCGCTTACTACACCCTCCTACACCTCTACATCCTCGCTGACAGATTCTGCTTCGAGGCTCTCCGCAACTACGTTGTCGATATGATAAGCGATCTCGCGGATAGCACGAATAGCGTCTTGACACCTTCCGATACACGCATTCTGTACGAGCATATCAACGACGGGACTAAGATAAGAGAACTCGTCCTCGACCTCTTTGCCTTCAAGAAAACGGATAAACTACTCGCCACGCACACGGATAGATGGCATGCCGCTTTCCTGCGCGACTTGTGCGTGCGGTTGAAGCGGCCCTGCGAGCAGGCCATGCTGCGTCACAGACTGCGCATGTGGTGTCCAGACTCGTGGCATGCGACGCGCGCGTGCGAGAACTGCCGTGTTATTCTGCCGCCGAGGTATGGCGCTATCGCGTGCGATGAGTGTTGCTGTGCGTGGTGTGTGAGGTGTGTGGGTGAGGGTGTTGGGGTTGCGAGTTGGGAAGATGGAAGGGGGTCGTTTATTGCTGGGGTCGAGGACGGGGAGGAGGGTGGGAAGATGATGGCGAGGAAGAGGGGGACGGGGTATGGGAGGAAGTGGGAGAGTTGTAAGCCGTGGAGGGGCGCTAGGTGCCGGGTTTACCATGAGCATGCTGAGACGGAGGCTTGTGGGGATGTTTTCATGGGGAGGTGACTCCATGACTATGATGACGTCGATAAGGGAGCGAAAGCGCAGAGGGAGAGGCCTGTGTGGTGGGTAGAGTGGCATTAACAGATGTCGATTTCTTTCCCTAAAACGATGTATCCAGCATCTCCAGTTCTGTCCGTATTTGTTTCTTTATCTAGACGCATTGGTAAAGTCCAGTTCTCTTTAGTACATGGCACTCCGTCACGGTACGCCGCCCCTGCTTAATTGAACATGCATGTGTAAGTTTGGAGTGGAATCGCGTTCCTGTGCTATTCACATACTATGTTATCTAAGTGTCATACTTTCCAACGTACATTCGGGGAATGCTACCCCTTGCTTTATGATACACGGCCCAGACGCCCCCACCTTACAGAAAGCGAGAAGGGAGATAATACAAAGGGGAAGCGTCGGCAAACCTTATTGCTACGCAAAACCTTACTCAACGAACTTCTTGACGTCTGCAGATAGTTAGCGATCGCCTTGGCAGCTCGAATGGTTGATAACTTACTATTCAACCACCTAATGTATTCCTTCTGCTCCTTGTGGTCAATGTAGTCGGGGATGAAGAGTGCCATCCGGGTGTTGATGCCACGCTCTTCGAGATACTTCTCAAGCAGGATCTGGAGGTCCTCATCTAGGTTGCTGAAAGGAGGACCTGTGTACAGAGTCCGCCTCTGCCAGTCCTTCTCCGCAGTGGCCGGATCAGCCAGATCGCCGGATGGGAAGTACCAGAGATCCTCGATCAGGAAGTCGCCATCCTGGGCGGTTGCCTCAATGGCAAGCGCGCCCTTGCCAGGTCGTTCTATGCGGATGTTGGCGTGTGCGGGGAAGCCCTGCTGCTGGCCCTCATCGTCGAACTCGTCATCGAGCTCTTCGCGGTCGGCGGGCGCAACGCGATCCTCGGGCGCGACGCGGATGTTACCGTCACGTGTTGCGCCCTGATTGACTGAGCCTTTGGTGTTGGCTCCGCCAGACTGTCCATCACTGATGATATCGTCGACCTCGTTCTCGTACTCGGGCTGCTCCTCGCCGGGCACGTTGCTGTTGAGGTCGGCGGTGGTGAAGGTGACGCGAATCGTCTCGTCGCCAAAAGTTCGGGTCAGGACAACCTCCTGGTGGCCGGGCTTGTCCTCAAGCTTGAAGCTGTCAGCCTTTGGCTTCCTTTGATGACAGGTATTGCGGTTACCTCGAAAGCGCTGTTCTCAAGATACTCCTTGATGTTGGCAGATAGATCTTCGTCCTCCTTCAGGTCATCCTCCATGGTGATCTCGTTCTGGAGTTTTGCAACGAGCTCCTCCTTGACTATGAACGCGTTAGCAAAACGCACGAAAACTTCACTATAACATCGTACCATCCGATTCTTGTCTCCGTGCGGCCGAGATGTGGAAAGAAGCTGCAAGACGAGGCATCGACTGTGTCCATGATGATTGGAGTACTGCTGGTCTAAGTAGGGAGAGTTGCGGGCGGATGGCTTTCGTGGAGAAGCGGGCGGTGGACCGCGGTGCGGAGCGGGCTAGATTCCTGAGAGCAAGCATTTTGAGGTGAGAAGGTGTATCTCAATGGATGATAAGAGGGGAGGAATGTGAGGAATGGAGGATGGAGTAAGTTGCGACGACGATATCTCCCAAATCGTTCGAGGACTTTTCGATGGCCCGTGCGTTGGCACGGTACGCATTTCGTCAGACCTCTTGGCGCGAGAGCTCCGCTAAATTTCCATTCACCTCCGCCATCGGTCGTGAAAGCGACTAAGTCCACCGCTACATTTTGTAGTGTGGAGCTCTAACATTCCGAGCCGAATTTCTTACCGTTACCTAGACCTCCTACCGCCCCAGTCTCCCTCCAAACCTCATTGTGACCATTGCCTCGCAGAGCATCCCACCAGTCATAGCCTTGAAAGACGCACGCGATACCCGGTCACTCGCTTGCCTCGCGTAGGAAGACTTGCGCATACCGTAGATCAGAAGGAGACATTTGAATTCGTTCAGCATGACTTCAACGACATCGGAAAAGAAGAAGGTATTGCGCGCATACGGAAGACGTCACAAACATGTAGTAACTGAGACCGGGTAGCCGAGCCCCTTGCGCTCAATTATCGCCGGTGCATCTGCAGGAGCTGTAGAAATATGTAAATAGACCTTGCAGCAACCTCAATGGCACATGTTGACAGTCGGTGGCAGCAATAACATACCCCGCCGAATGTACGCGACCGAACCTCTCCGTACTTGCAACGAGAGCTTTTCTAATGCGTCCATAGTCGCCAAAACCAGGTCACAACTCAACCGACGATTACCGGACGGAAAGAAGCTGCCATGGCCACCGTTTGGCAAACAATGGTACGCTGGCTGCACCACGCTGATCATCGGAAACTCACTGAAGGCTGGAATACGTGCGTAGACCCCGATCCGGCCATTGTGAGCTAGCGTCTGATGAGAGTTAGGGTTTGTCGCGTTCGACATGTATAAAGGCCTCCTCGCAGATGCCGATGGGAAGGTGTCAGGACCTGCAACCGTCATTGCAGGCTTCGGAGCCGGAGCCACGGAGTCTCTACTCGCCGTAACGCCATTTGAGAGTATCAAAACTCAACTGATCGACGACCGCAAATCCGCCAATCCACGAATGCGAGGCTTCCTACACGGATCAAGGTTGATAGCACAAGAAAAGGGCATAAGGGGTTTCTTCCAAGGCTTCGTTCCTACCACTGCTCGGCAAGCCGCCAACTCTGCGGTGCGCTTCTCGAGTTACACTGCACTCAAGCAAATGGCACAGTCGTATGTGGCCCCAGGCGAGAAACTGGGCGCCATAAGCACCTTCGGTCTCGGTGGTCTGGCTGGTATAATCACAGTCTACACGACGATGCCCATAGACACAGTCAAGACCAGGTACGAGCCGGTCATGCATGAGGTGTTACACATGCTAACAGAATCATATAGAATGCAGTCGATAGAAGCCCGGAGTCTGTACAAGAATAGCTTTCAGTGTGCCGCCAAGATCTTCAAGGAAGAAGGGCTCCTTACTTTCTGGTCCGGTGCAATCCCGCGCTTGGGCCGGCTAATTCTAAGCGGGGGTATTGTGTTTACTATGTACGCGACCTTCCGTTCTCTCGGCGATGCAAATGCTTACTTTCCTTCAGGTACGAGAAGTCTATGGAGTTCATGGACAAGATCGATCCCCATGGGCGTTACATATAACGCCAGGGCCCATTGTCATGTCGGAGTCGCCGATCCTACTCTTAAGCGCCGGGGTCCAGACAAGCAAAGGATGTTTGTCTCAAGTCTACGCAGATAGAAAATCATGTAAGATACATCTTACCTGTACGCGATGGGGGTATGGGGGCCAAATGTACGTTTAAAGCATATAACCGAAACGATCCTGGACAAAGCCCTTGTCAGCGTCATTAAAGCCTGCAAATTATATGGCTCGTGACTCGTGATCTTTTCGAAGGCACGCAGGGTCTGTCCAGTCTCGGTCAAGACCCACCCATCATACATAGGAAACAGGGAGAAAATTCCAAGAAGATTAGCAAGCGACTCAAGCAAACGATCTGAATAATCGCTGACATCACTCTGTAGCGCTTCAGGGCACCAGCTGGTGATGTAAGCTCGCGAAGGGGCATGTTTGCCTTTCCCTTTAAGTGTTATCCTACTATGTAATATACCTTGAAAGACAATACCGACTTGCCAACTCTAAAACCCTGTCTAACCTCTGCTAACACGATGTCGAAGCTATGTGAACGCACATATATCTGTCTGAGCTATGGCTGAAGCTTGATCAAGCCACCATTGCACGCAACGGAGGCTTGAATACGGTTGCTAACACTAAAGCGAATCCGAGTGGCAACCACGACCATGAACTTGTGCTGTAAACGCCTGGTTGCTACCAATGGCCATAACCCCAACTGCATCGTCTGTGTTCAATGTTTTACCCCACACATGATGTACCCACAGCCCAGGGACAAAACATCCTGTCGCATGTGGTTGGCCTAGTCTCAGAGCCACATCCTGCGACACCCTAAAGCTGGCCCCAATCTTCCAACACAGCAACGGGGTCGGAGAGACTAGACTCCGGAACATAAGCCACCACCATGATGTATGAGGCTAACGAACTCTAGATAATCCTCGTGGGCGACATGTACTAGCCGCTCGCAAGCTAACCCAGTTTGAGGACTCGCTTGCGGGACGAAACCAAACCTCAAGGCGCCCTGTAGATCAAGAGGACGTCGATAAAGCGAACGTATTCCCGAGTTAGCAAAAGCATACGGTGCGGAGGTCGAGAACGCATTGCAAAACAATTCGCGGGGACCGCTTATCTTTGATCTGTAGCCTGCTGCTCAAGTGCTGACCCTCTTGGCTCCGATCTTCTTTGACCATTGCGGACGGAGACAGAATACGAGCTGAACACCACGGAAGAGCGTTGGGAGCACCGTATGCCTAAATATCTGGTGATCTGCAATCTGGGTGCTGACCACTCTAGAACAAGAATTTCTCACCAAATCTATACGCCCGTAAGAGTGCACCAATTGCACTCGCCGCGTTGCTTGCGTACGTAGTGGCCATAACAGGCGCCAGTCACTCCGAAAATGTCAGATCAACTTCCAACGACACCCACACCCTATGAATCTAAAAGCGGAGCTCCGCCAGCGGCACCGAGCGACAGGAAAGCTCACAAGGAGCAACCCCGCGTCCGACGTAGGAACCGCTTGATTACCTCCTGCCTGGAATGTCGACGCCGCAAACTCAAGTGCGATAAGCAGCAACCATGCACCAACTGTACCAGATCCTCCAGCACCTGTGTCTTTATTGCGCAGAACTCGGATCCCCATGCTCAAGCGAAGCTTGCCGAGGTCAAAGAAAAGATGGGCATGTTACAGAGAACACTAGAAGAAGATATCTCACGGAGAGACAGCACGAAACAATCCTCGAAGTCGCCTCCGGCTTCATATGAGGCCCCTGTGCTTCCAGGCCAAGACCTAGAGCACGGTGATGAAGAAGACGAGGAGGACCTGCAGAGTCTCAGACCGAGCAATTTCGGAATACACGATATCACATACCATGAAGATGAAGACAATGAGGACGACATTGTCGATCTCGGCATCTCAATTGGAAAATTAAGGATAACCGAGAGGATTGGTGGTCTAGTCAGACCGAAGTTCTCTGAAGAGGTACGTTTAGCAGAATATGAATCGCAAGTATAGTACTGAAGCGCCATGCAGCTCGCGCAAGCCCTCAAAGGCATACCTTCGACAGACACACCGAACCCATTTGCCGGCCAATCACCAGCGTCATGGATGGCGCCTAGTAGCGAATTCGTAGCCCCGTCCTCGAGCTTCTTCTTCGCACCAGGGGTTGAGAAGACGTCTCTGATGACATATCTTCCATCGAAAAGTCTGGTTGACAAGTTAATGGCAAACTATTGGAAGGTGGTGCATATTATATCACATACGGTCCACCGTCCGACTTTCCAGCGTCAATACGAGGCATTCTGGCGGAGCGTGGCCTCTGGTATCGAGCCCCGGATGTCGTTCCAAGCTGTCCTTTTCGCTGCGCTTCTTGCCTCTATTATTTCCATGTCGGAAGAAAATGTTCTTGCCGAGTTCAGTGTCGACAAGAAATCTCTCGTCGACAACTTCCAGCAAGGGACTGAGGCCGCGTTAGCCAAAGCCAATTTCCTGCGTACGACAAAGCTGGAAACACTTCAAGCGTTCGTAATGTACCTGGTAAGTTACATTCAAATGAATCAGAGCCTAGTACCTAATCTACTCCATACTACCCCATGTATCAGATGACACCCTCCTGCAACCTTCCGACTTGTTCCTTCCATAAATCTATGTATGTTTGACTTACATCAATTTTAGATCCCGCTCTGTCGAGCCGAAGTCTCTCGCGCACATTCCGCTCTTACCGGTACCTGTATTCGCCTCGCTGAATGCATGGGCTTACACCGCGACCCTACGTCCTACACCACGAACCCGGTCGAAATCCAGCTCCGGCGGTTGATCTGGTTTCACATCGGCTTCCTCGATATAAGAACCTGTGAATCGACCGGTCCGCGCCCACAAATCCGTCGTGATGAGTTCGATACTCAGTTCCCACTGAACGTCGACGATATCAGGTTGCAACAAGCCCTTGAGCGTGGTGAGCAAATCATAGAAGACAGCAAGTATTTCACCGATATGACTATAACCCGAATGCGATTCGAATGCTACGAGATGCATCGGGTGATGTGGACGGAAAGACCCAAAATGCAACAGACGACCGAGAAAGGAGAAAGGAAAACAACCGTTACGTCTTTGCTGAGCCGAATACAGGCTTTCAAGGCAGCTATGGAGAAGACTTACCTCCCAATGCTGAGCAAGAACAATCCGCAACATGTTGTTGCCATGGAGATGTACAACATCTCAAGTACCCGGTTGTACATCAACGTGCTACATCCGTTTGCGTCCAAGCCGTACAACAAGATGCCAGAACGCCTCCGTAATATCATGATATCAGCTTGTATCATGATTGTAGAGCACAGCATGAACATCGAGCAACAACCTGCTCTCAAACAATGGTCATGGTATATCGGTGCCTTGCATCAATACCACGTCGCGCTCCTTCTGGCAACGGAAATGTACGCCACAACGCAGTGCGACCCTGCACGCTTAGACCGCATGTGGCGCTGTCTTGACTACAGCTTCGATCTGCCTGCGGACCTCGACCGTCTCGAGAAGATACGCATGCTCTTGAAAGAGCTGTCCGACCGAGTCGGGTCCTATGCAAATATGCGTCGTATGCGCGCCCCGAAGGATATGGCAAGCCCGGGCATGCTAGGCTTGGCTGCAAGTAGGAGGGGCTCATCGCAGCATTTGCAGGCAGATGTTATAGAGGGCCGCCATCGAAGCCTTTCCACTCAGTCCAGCAGTAGCGGATATGCCGTCAGCGCGAGCGCACAAACTCAACAACAATATTTGCCCCAACAACAAAAATTACCGCTACAACAGCAGCATTGCAATGTGCCATCAATGCTGCCTATAGGTCCCTTTAGCTCGATGCCCCAAGTAGATTGGGGGTCCTTCGATATGCGGACTAGAAGCCCGCAACCACCATCGGTCGTGCCCAGCACTGATACGACGTACGATTTTGGCAGCTTCGCACCGGCAGCGCCGACAAAATCAGATGCTGATCTTCTCAATGCCTTTCATGGTGGTGCTGGGAGCGACAGAAGTCATTCTCCGGCAGCGACTGGTTTAGCAGGAGGGAGCGGCGGCAGCGGAGGGGGCGGTTTGGGCACGAGTCCGATGCAAGCAGTCATCAACGACATTGACTGGGTAAGTACCTTACTATCTCCTGTTCATACATTTAACTATTTCTGTTTCCCATCTGCGACATGTGTTCAGTCGCTGACTGTATGTGTCATGCTAGAACGAGTGGGAGAAACTCTTCGGCGGCGCTCAAATGGACCCTGGCGACATTCTCATCCCTCCATTCACCTTCCCCTCCTTCGAGCCCGCAGATTTGGCGTAGTGGAACCAGGAAGGAGCATTGCAGTGAGTAGGCGTGGCAACAAGGATAAAAGTTCTTGGAATTGGGGAAGCAAGTTAGGCGGCGTTCAATTAGCGCGTTCATATCTATCGGCGTTTTTGTTCGAGTTTTCGTTGGTAGCTTGGTGCTTTGTAATATATAGCTCTTATACATACACGTAAGTCGGCAAAAGTTCGAGATACCGAAGTAGCTATCAATCGTCAGGCGCACTCCCTATCTATGATGTTCAAGTAGCAGTCGGAAAAAAGAGCTTCCTTCCTAATTCTCCGCATCTACATTAGGAAAAGAGCTTCTCACCCTGCATATGTCATCATTGCATGCCCCATCAAACTTCATGGAGGGGCAGCAGTACCCGCTAACGCCAGCATATGCAGCGCAGGTACACATACAGATAAACACTATATGAACGATATTCCTTGGTCAAATACTACCTTGTCTTAAAAATCGAAGCCTTTGCCTCATTTCCACTCGAATTCCCATCCCTCTACCCCATCCCCCAGCGCGAACCTTTCTCCCCACCATGTCCGACCCAGTAACAGAAATCGCATACTTACCCCTAGTTGCGGGCACCGATTTAACCGACGGAGAAGCAAAACAGATATGGGATGAAGTGCTGAAGACGATAGCAGCACAGAAAGGCTACAAGGCCATGTTCTGGGGCTGTCAAGTCGAGACTCCCGATACCGTACAACTTGTCATCGGTGCGCCCCCTTCTTTTCACAATTCCCCTTACTCCTTCCCCCCGACCCTCTCAAAAAAAATTCTCTACAACAATTTTCCTGACCGTATGGGAGTGCAGATTGGGACTCCATCGACTCCCATAAAGCCTTCATGGCCTCCCCAACATACCCGCCCTTCCTCGCCCGCCTCAAACCCCTCCTCGCCTCCCCACCCCAACTCTTCCACCTCAAATTCCCTCCCTCCGCACCGTTTTTTATCCCCGGTTCTGCGCCCACTACGGAATGTATATCGCTCTACTTCAAGCCCGACCACTCCACCGCCGCTTACGACGCCAATTGGCGCTCCTTCATCGAGGCTGCTGGAAAAGTGCCTAATGAGGTGCAGGGCATTGCCGGCGGATGGGGGGTGGAAGAGCATACACATGAGTCATTGGGCGAGAAGGAGGAAGAGGAAGGGAAAGCGAAGTTTTTTGGCGGGTTTATTGGGTGGCCGAGTGTTGAGGCTCATATGGAGTTTCGCAAGCAAGAGGCGTTTCCGGGGATTGTTGGGTTTTTGAGGGAGGGGCCTGCGGGGATTAAGGTGCATCATGTGCATTTTGTGAAGTATTAGAATTTCTATTTTATAAGAGTTCTAGTGCTAAGATGGTCCTACTTTCGGGCCCAACACAACAGTATCCCAAACCCGCCCCATATCTGATCTTGGTTGGTGCAGACCAACGGCCAGCCACAGGCGGTCAGAGCTACAGACCAGTCCGTATAGGTCACTCAGAATCGAACTTAACAAGTCCCTTAACCCGAGCATCCCACCAGAGATGCATGCGGTTCGCCTGTCCCCACGTAAACTCCGTCCTACATTCTTCGGCCATGTAATCTACCACTCTCGTCAATACACTATAGAGGATAGAAAGCAAACACTCGGAGAAGCCACTTACTCATATGATTGCGCACAGGATCATTTCCAGGCAGATCAGGGCAAGTGACTATGTGCTTATCACAGTCGTCCCAGAGCTCCGCGGGCGCAAGGAGATGCCTGGGCGTGTCGTGCACGAAATCGCCTCCGTCAGCGGGGTCGCAGGTCTCGCTGAAGGTGTGCAGAAGGCCGAGCCAATGGCCGATTTCGTGGACAGCGACCATGCCGGTGAGGTTAGGGGCGAGTGTGTCCCCTATGTAGAGTGACGATTAGTGAGCGGGTCTCAAGCAGCTATCGAGAATGACCTTCGATATATACAGTGGCAGTGAAAGGAACAAACTCACACCTAATAATGCATCCATCGCCCGTGGGATCCTGAGGGTTGCGCTGTTTATCATCGAAAGCTTCCCATGGCGCCCAGCTGCAAGCCTAACCACACACCAAATTAGCTCTCAGTGCCCCGTCCACTGTCGGGGAAAGTTGCGGAAATACATACCCCCATGCTAGAAGGAGAGTCCAACGCCTTAACAATATAGATATTAAGCGTCGCCCAATCGCCCTGTCGCAACATGCGACCCGCCTTCATAATCGAGTCTTCGCCAGCATGCGCACTAGCCAGATCCGCATCCACCATCTTCGTAATACCCTGAAGCTCGAAGCGGAAGTCAGCCGAAGCGAACGCCTTGTTCAGAGCAAAGAACTGCTGGTCGATAGCTTCTACCTATATGTATTTTATCAGGCCGTGTCCTAAGCTTTCCCATGATAGAGTACTATGCCGAAAGTCCGGCGTCCAAATTCGCTTAGAGAGTGTATCGAGGCTTTTGCCAAATTACTGTATGTTTCTCGGACGTACTGAGACCATTCCATCCTCCACTTTATCACTCGCACCAACGACATGGAACCAGACCTTAATGGTCTCCATGTTCCACCACACGCTGTCTGACTGAGCTAGTGCGAGGCCGGCCATCTGCTGACTTGCATTCAAGAAGCCTTCGCTAGGCTGCAAGCAATCTTGGAAAGGGTTGGCGGGTGGCGATCGAGGGAGGGCTGCAGCGGCGGCCGTGCTCAGCAGAGCAGTGAATATGACGAGAATATTCATGCTGTACTATGAGTCAGGAGCTTGAGGGTTGGCAGGGGAACAGCTCGAAGTCATCAAGAGTGTGAAAGGTTCCAAGGAGGAAAAGGCTGGGGGGACGGCTGATAAATAGAAGTGAAATTGTGATTTCAATCATCCTTCAGGGTCATCAGAACACTTACCGAGGGCATCAAGCTAGGTGCAACATTCACCCACCACTAACGGCAATCGGCATTCTTCTCGTTTGCTGTACCCAATGATGATACTTGCACAGGGCACAGAGGGCCGGGCGAGGGTGTGACTCTTTGCGGAGCGTGGGCGTTTGTGCCTAGTTCGTGATGTACAGTGCATTGACATGAGTCTGTATACGTGGAACTGGCGCATGAGTCTGCTGACTATTTTTCCTGGTACTGTGAATGTTCATCTCGCGAGGAACCTATATCTAGCTCCTGGACTTCTGAGGACCTTTGGCGCGCTAGAACTATAACATGGGCGAGAACTCGAGATCAAGAGTAAGGTTAGCAGGAGCTTGAGCTTCAACAATACAGGATCGACTTACTTTGGTTCTCAAACCATCCACAATAAAAACAATCGACTAAACGTAAGGACAAGGATAGATGTACATCAATTCGATTTTTAGATACCTATCTATGCTCTATCATCTCGCAATGTCCCTTGCAGCATGCTTCCACGTCACAAAGCTACTAAAAGCCGAAGATGGACACTGCGCAAGAAATCCCCGTGTAAATAACCAAAAGCGGGAAACAATCCATCACGCGCAGGCGATAGTTTGTTGTTACCTTGTGATCATATGATCTCTCGCTGGGCCCACACCAATCCACTTGACCTTGATACCGGTGAATTTCTCGATGAATTCAATGTATTTCCTTGCCTGGCTGGGTAGATCGTAGAAGCTCTTTGCGCCTGTCGTGGGCTTCTTCCAGCCGGGCAGTGTCTCGTAGTGCACGTCGACCTTGGCCAACATCTCAGGGTTCGCGGGGAAGCCGTCTAGCCGTTCGCCGTTGTATGAATACGATGTAGCTACTTTGAGCTCTTCGAAGCCGTCCAGAACGTCGAGTTTCGTAAGATTGATGGCAGTGTAGTCGTTGCAAGCATGCGAGTGCTTGATCACTACTAAATCGAGCCAGCCACAGCGACGCTTGCGTCCGGTGGTCACGCCGACTTCATGGCCAACCGACTGCAGTTTTTCGCCAATCTCGTTAAGCTGTTCTGTGGGGAACGGGCCACTGTGAAGCATTAGCGCTGTTCTCCTGGGGTCATTGCTAGTGGCTTCTTACGATCCAACGCGGGTGGTGTATGCCTTGACCACACCAATCACCTCCCTCAGCGATCGCCATCCCAATGTGAGGCCTGTGAGAACACCACCAAGGCCGGTGTTCGATGACGTGACGAAGGGATATGTACCGTAGTCAACGTCCAGCATCAGCGCATTGGCGCCTTCAACGAGGATCTTTGAGTTCTGTTCCTTTGCAGAGGCGAGCAGTGGGACCTGGTCAATGACATAGTCCTGGAGCTTGATACGGAAGTCCTAATTTAACGCATCAGCACGAATCCATTTTCGAACATATGCCAACCCACCTTAAACTTGGCGATCTCCTCCTCTGGGTCGTACTTCAGCAGGTCTCCAAAGCGCTTCTGGTATCCAAGCACTAGTCGCCGAAACTTCTGCTCGAAGATTTTCTCGTCGAAGAGGTCACACATGCGGAGGCCGCTGCGGGTCATCTTCGTGCTGTATGTTGGCCCTTTCAGAGTCAATTCTGAACTTTAGTGTAGCTGTCACGCTAGTTCACTGACCTATGCCTTTCTTCGTGGTACCTGCTCCCAACTGTCAGTCTCTCTGATTTCCAAGCTATCGTGGGAGCGTCCGACCTATGAAGCCTCCTCCAAGTTCCACTTCCTCCAGCCCATCCACGAGCTGATGGACATCGAAGACCACCTGCGCGCGGTCGGAGATGAATATCCTCCCCTCGGTCTTCAAGCCCTTTTTATCCAGCTCCTCCAATTCCTTGAAGAAGGACGGGATGTGCACGACACATCCACTCCCGATGATATTCATGCACCCCGGGTTCACGAGGCCGGACGGGAGGATGTGGAAATCGTACGTGACGCCGTTCGTGACGATGGTGTGGCCGGCATTGTTACCGCCCTGCGCGCGGCAGCAGAGTTGAGAATCGTGAGCGAGGATATCGGCAAGCTTTCCCTTGCCTTCGTCGCCCCATTGGGCTCCGAGGACGACGGTGACGGACATGTTCCGTGGCAGAGAAGACGAAGAGGGCGAGTGGAGAGCGGCCGGGAGGAAGGTATTTCAATTGCTCATGCAGAGCCGGTAGCGGAGATGGCGGACTGCGTCCTTTTCACCGTCAATTGACGCCCAATTAAATATTTTCGCAACCGCGAGTCGCGTGGAGCGGATATCGGAGGAATGAGAGAGCTTTGGCCTCCGGAATTCGGTGAATGTGTTGCGTTTTGATAAGCCGTGCGGTGCATGAGATGCGGCAGTTGGGCTTTGGTATAGCCCTCTGCAAGCGTTCATACATGTTGAGGCTCTTGGGGAAGAATTCCTCCGCAAAAGTGCCCCGCCCCCACCGTTGATGACGGATGTCGCAATCCCGTGCATGTACAAGGCTGCAAATTTGCAGCCAATCAGAAGCCAGCACATACGTGTACCTGAATTTGTCTCTCCGCATCACCTTCGAGGAGCAATACTGCTGTAGCTGTTCGTTCTATGATGCGTCTAGTCGCTAATAGAAGGGAATTTCAATGTCCTTGGACCACTTCCAACCGCACCATCTGAATCATAACTTCCACGTCATGAGTAATGCAGTACCATTCTATTCCTCATTTTCAGGCTCTCGGTAGTCTCTGGTTCTGTGACCAAGTGCTTAACAAAGAGCTCGATGGATGTGAGGGGTGTTGCAGAATGGTATTAAGAGCTTTTGAGCATTGCTGGTTTCGCTATGCTTTTCACCATTTGGCATAGAGAGCTATCGCTTTGTCGTTACACTACATATGATACAGAAATCAGCTACTAAGTGGACATGTCATCCGTGGTTGGTAGACTACGTAAAGGTTCTCCAACTCTCAAAGTCTTCTTGCTATACCTACCCCTCTGTCACCTTGGTCCAATAGCAATAACACTGCCTTCCTTCGTAACCACATACAGAACATTTTTGTCCTTCCCTCTACCCCATGCCGCAGCCGTGGGTCCCGGAATAGCGCTCGAGTTCAGACTCCCTGCAAAGACACTCTGATCCCCACCAGGCATCACCTTCTCAATGACATGACCCGAACCCACGGCCACAAACGCCGTGCCGTCTTTCTGGAGCGCAAAATCATCCGCATCAGGCATACCAGTCGCGATAGTTTCAAAAGCACCTATAGCGTTACCAGTGGAGCAGTCGATGCGGACGCGGTAAAGTGAAGCTAGGACAGAGTTGGTGTAGTAGACGTAGGAGTCTTGGATTTTAAGGCCGTTGACGCCGGATACAAAGTTTCCGTTGACGGTTCCTGACTTCAAACTCGCATCGTTCAAAATCGGTGTACTCTCGCCAGTGGAAACATCAAGCTTGATAATATTTCCAGCCATCGAGTCGGCGATCAAAAGTGTATGGTCGTTCAGCTTGGCAATGCCGTTCAAAAGCTCTCCGGACGGCACATCCGTAATCTTACTAACAACCGCGGGCACGCTTCTCAAATCCGCTTTCCAAATCGCATAGTGACCCGGTCTGGCTCCTTGCGGCGCGCCAGCCACAAACGCGAAAATGTCGTGCTTGAGTTCAGCAATACCAAGTAAACTGGTTATATTTGTTTCGTTGAATGAATAGACCAATTCAGAGGTCGGTGGGTTTGCGGAGGGGTCGATGACATGTAGTTCCGGCGCGGTAAGGAGGGTGACGAGAAGTTGGCCGTTCGAGCGCGCAGCGATGTTTTCGACCCATGTCCCCGAGGGAAATTGGACGACCTTGTCCACGTAATGCGCCGTGGGCTTTTGGTAGGTCGGCGTAAACAGTGTGGTCAAGAGGGTAAGCCCGTAGAGGGAAAAGCTGGGAGCGTGCATCTTAGTGTACTACCTCATTGATCGTAGGAAGTGGAGCATAGTTGGCAAATTCGTCTCGATATGTGTGATGTTGCATGGCCGTAGCTCGCTGTCTCTTATATCATTTTTGTGAAGTTTAAATTTCCTATCTGGGTGCAGGATCATGGTCAAGGATTGGATGGCTCACGTCAGCGATACCGCCCTTTCGCCCTTCGCAATGACTTCGTGTGTCAAACAGTCATCGTGTTACCTTCCTGCTTTACGGCTGTATTGTGGTTGCCTTGTGGTTGCCTTGCTCACAAGCAGGCGTTTTAATCTTACCCTAAGGTCCAAATCCGGTCCATGGCGTGAAAGAAGAATCCTCCCGTCGACCTTATCAATCAACATAATTTCTTCCATCCTACCACGTTCCTACATTCTTGGAATATAAGACGTCCCTGAGTCCTGTTGCACACATGTACTGAACGCCTTTTTTTCCTACGAGTCGTGCGTAACAGCCATCATGTGCTATCTCAATCCATAACTTTTGCGGCCTTACAGCTCAAGCCCGGGCTGACTGTCTATCGAACGAGGCCTACACGATCCTTTACCCTCACAGAGTGATAATATCTCTTTAAGACGAATCTTTGGAGCCAACCGAGGAGTCTGGAGTAATGCTGTTGGTGAGTGTATCCATAAATTAGTCAAGCCCATGTGGCTTACTTGAACGGGATAAATAGGATTGGCAGTATAGTCATTGTGTAGAGACACTTCTATCCTCGGTGTCCTCCAAATCTGCCGTGTGGACTTCCACTCACCTCAGGTATGGACCTCGAATTAAAAAGGCTTTCTCTTGCTGACTTTCCACTGCTGTTGTGTATATACCTAAAAACGATAGAACTTGGCATAATAACTCTAATTGGCACGGTCGGGGATGTGCAACACACCATAGCTAAGCAGTGATCTATCTTAGGCTTTGACTCTGGGTTCAGCCATCTTTACCAGTCTCAATTTTTTGTCTTCTTTTTCTTGCTTCTCTTGTAAATTCACTAAAGTGTGCAGTTCATAATCTTCACTTTTACGGGCATGAATGTAAACGCCTGGGCTCGTGAAAAGGGTTATTGCAGTGCTTGGTAGCATGATAATGCCAAATGATACTAACCACCTCCTCTACAACAAAAGTGCCATCAAACCCGCAACGACTGCAGTCCCTACACTCATCAACCAAGTCTTCTCTCCAATCATTGCCGCACCACCCGGGAACTCCGTCGAAGGTGTCGTTCCATTCGTTGGCGTGCTAGCCGGTGGGGGAAAACTCTGCGTCGCCGTTCCACTCGTGTTCTGCACTCTGAAGTAATTCGCCGCAATCGGACTTCCTAGGCCAGCCGCCTCTACAAACGCCGCCGTATCAAAGAAAACGCGGCTTTGTAGGACCTCGGTGAACTGCGCAGGGACGCTGAAGTTGGCGGGCTGCGCGAAAAGCAGCGCTGTATATGCGTGCGCGACGTCGCCAACGGGTGGGCTAGGTTGTCGGTATGTGGCTAGGGCGGAGGACTCGGGGGGTACGACGAGGCTGCTGTTGGAGAGGGTTACGTCGGCGATGAGCCAGTGGAGCAATTGGACCCGGGTTCCGTTGCGGGGAACGTCGGTGTCAACGAGGAGGATGACAGCACTACCGGCGGAGGTAGATGCTGGTGCGGAGATGGTCGGACGGTTGGCGGTATCTGCGCGGTAGGTGATTAGTATGGTGCGTTGATGAGACCTCGGAGGGAAAGCGTACATACCGGCTCGTGGAAGGAGTTCTCCCGGAGGAGAAACACTGTTGTTGCCAAACGAGAGCGTCAAGTCTGGCTCCCCGCCCGCAATGGGGAAATTCGGTGCCGTCGTCGCAATGCCGCCGTCGAAAAGCGCGGCAAGTGCGCAGAGGCTCAGGGCCTTGAAGTTAACCATCATGTCGTGTACGTAAGGAACAGCGAGTCTAATGCTGCGACAACGAGCGTGCAATGATCTTCCCGGGTACTTATACGTACCCGGCCCTACTTATAGATCGCAATGCCAATTCGCAGTATTACACATCTCGACGTGCAGTGTACCTTGGCCTTGTTTCACCCGCGCGTCGATGACGTTCTCCAAGCCTGTATAGGAGGGGTTGGCGAGCTAGGCGTCCCACATCAAAAGGAAAAAGCGTCGTTCTGCCTTGGACAAACCATCTGCAAACGTGGTATCATCGTATGGATATACGGCAATTAAGAGTTGGCGATGATGATGGATGTTGTTGTTGTTGTTGTTGTAGAGATCGACGGGATGGTTCTGGGAGTTTCGGCAATCTTTGAGTGAGGGCGGACCCCTTGTACGAAAACGGGTACCAGCATATTTTTGTCATTTCGTTGCACGACAATGATGGATGGTGTACATCTTCCGTTGTATTGACTACTTGTGACAAATCTTGTAGAGCAGGCAGCTTGCGTCTTATCCAACCCTATCATCGACCTTGGCGATTAGGGTTACGCACAAATCATGTATTCCACCACGACCACGTACAGCTTACCACAAGAAACTTGTCACAGATCGATTAGACCGGGCCATCACATCTACTGTACTACCACTACATGCTTTGTTTAACACTGACACCATGTCAATTGAAGATCTATCCGCGTTTTGCTTATCGCTTCAGAATGATAGCACTTTCACTAGAATCACATGTGCCTAGACTTCGATGCACTGAGTTCGACTCTGCTCTCCCCCTTCCGCGATGGGAACCATTTGTCTTTTTTCGTTTTAGACTGTGTAAACGCGCGGTTGCCACGTCGCCATCTCTCTGTCAACTAATGCATCCACCGCCTATTACATGCATGGGCCGGACACTGATTCCTGCTTCTCGCTTAAATAGCTGGTCAAATAAGTATGTTTGCTGCAATCGATAGTGTATTTGAGTTGTGCGCTGCATTAAAACAACATATGATATACCATGGATGTGATCAATGTACGGTGAAGAAAAGTTTTTATAACAGATGACTTGTGGGCAAGTCATGTAATCCAGTGCTACATACCGAAGCCAAGGTTGCACACCGAAGATATGGAGCAAATCACTTTTGAAAGAACGCCCACATTCGCCGTCTATGGACGCTCAACTTTCTTCTAAGCCAACTCTGGCCTCAATAGATACCAAGGAGACAAGCCCTCCCCTTCCACCAACGGCTCAAGAAATAGCCCTAGGAACAGGCGTCCCCCTTCCACTACTCGCATTCTCAACCCCCTTCATCCGATCCCTCCTCACAACCTCCGCCTCCTCCATCAATCCCTCACGATAACTATCCGCCCTCCTCCTCCCCACGCCCCCCTCAGGCACAGCCTCAAACATACCCGTCGCCCGACTACTACTCCTCTCCGTGAACCGCGGCCACGACGGACTCCCCAACGGACTCGGCACCGCACTGCCCCTCTTGGAAAACGACAGCCTTAATCTAGATTGCCGCTTCTGCCGGTGGTTCTCATTTACGTTCCCGTTGCCTGCTACGATGGTTGTTGTGACAAGGTTTAACGGTATGTTGGAGTAGTCTTCCAGGTGCGGATTTGATGTCGATGCTAGATACTCCGCTTGTATGGTATTCCGCCGCGACAACACAGGTCGCTGTGTCTTCCTCAGTGTATTCACTGGGGAGGGGGAGGCCGAGCGGTTTCGTGGGTCGGCGGGGGAGTGGATGGTTGTTTGCGTCGTGGGGGTGAAGAGGGCGGCGTGGAGAGGTACTGACGATGAGGGCATGGAATGTAACGGAGGCATTGGTGGAGCCGTCGAGGTATCTGTAGACGGTGCGCTGACATTGGGTTTGTGGGTATGGGACGACGATTGCGTTCGCCATTTGCCTTTCCAGCGGCGGAAGGCGCTCCGGAGGCTTTTAGCTTCGGGGTGGGGACTGCTGGTCCTGGGTGGTGTTTGGGTAGCCATTTTGCTGATGTACGCGTCCTTCTCAAATTCCGTCCAGCTCAGTCCAGCTCACTTGTCCAAGCAATCAATCTTCAATGCACCCGGCTGGGCAAAAAAGGCGGTATAAAGTTTAACACAGGAAGAAGAAACCAAAATTCCGGAAGAAGAAGAAAAAGAAGAAAGCCAACGCAAAACATACGGACAGACGGGCAAACCCCCCTCTTAATCGCCCAGAAAGCGCGAACCGCAGGCCGTCCATCCCCAAGCGTCCCGCAGTGGACTGAGTCTCGGGGAAGCTAATACGGACACGGACCACGTACAAGGCCGGGAACAGGGGTCCGCCAACGGTGAAACATCTGAAAGAAGCTCGGCTATACGCTTCTGGGAACTCTATTTGGACCCCGGGCGTTGGCTCCGGGATTGTGCACGGATGCGAATGCGCTGATTGAGTTTGCGTCGCGTGGACGACAGTATTGGCATAGGGCACGGGGCCATGTCTCGGGGGTTGGAATGGAGAGGATTACTCTCTGAGGGTGGAGGGGGAAACGGTCTTGGGTATGCACATTATGCATGCAGGATGAAGAGCCGGTGCAAATTGGTGGAGAGAAGGGCCGTTTGAGATCAAGTCTGGGCGGTTGAGTTGTGGAAATAGGCGTGATGGGATGGAAATGCATGCATTCACAGGAGTTAGTCGAGCGCTTGGCCGCGCTTGTGCGACTCGACATGGCCAGATGATTGGCTCGTGCGAGAGAAAATGTGTGAGTTTCGACGGAGTCCGTCGTAGATGCCATGCCACACTGCTGCATCCAAGTAGCGCCTTGTCGCCACTAGACACGTGCGTGCTCGACTGAGCTTTCCCACGGTTCGTACCGCCCCGGTTCTGACCAACACGTGGAGATCGACTCTTCCAGAAGATAGCTATCTAATCTCACGCATTCGGGATCCGTTTGTTGGGTCGGCGACCTTAGTTGATCAGCCTCATGGTAAGCTCGACCCTGCACAATGTTAGTTTTAAGCATACACATCCACGATACCATCACTTACGTAGCGAATGTCCCTGCACTGACAGGCATGGCCCTCAATAGTGTTGGTCCGATGCCCCTCCAGAAGCCGCCCATTCCCTCCGCTCTCCACGTCTTCGCAAAGCAATCCCGCATGCTCTTGTACTTCTGGTCTGTACCGAATCCATCGCTCTGCATCTTGCTCTTCACCACGTCAAAAGGGTAGCTACTGATCCAGAGCGCTTCTCCTGCAAGACCGCCGTAGAAGGCTACCTTGAGAGTATTGACTTCGTCGCGCCTGATGTTGTTCCGTTTCGCGTCTGCATTCATGAGGTACTCGAAAGTGGTAAACCAGACACCGTAGGCTTGCGCTTCACGCAGAAATGTGACCGCTGTGCCGCGATAGGGTCCTTTGAGGAGCCCCTCATGCGCCGATAGCTTTTTCACGCAATCGATAGGTCCGTTATACAGACGACCCGCGCCATGCGGTTGGGTCTGCAGGCGAATACGGATGTGCTCGATAGGACTTGAAAGCACAGTGTTGGTGATACCAGCAAACGCTCCGGAAGCGTAGTATTGTGTGTAGCTGAGGTCGCCAGAACCGGTCTTCTGAAGATTTTGTGTTTCGAAAGCTCGACGGGCGTAGTGGAACCCACCGAACTGGACAGAAACACAAGCACCAATTCCTAGTAACGGAGTCAAAGTGCCCTTGTAGAAGGCTAAAGGACCTTCGTTCTTGTAGATCTTGGTTGCCGCATCCAGAGCTCCTGAGTACTGCTGTGTGGTCTGTAATCTGACCTTGACGATGTCAAAGGGCTGACCTACCCAGTGTCAGTATTTACACCTTCTGGTACTGAGATCCACCACATCCTGACATATGTCAAGGTACAGTGAAACAGCGATTGACTCGCACAGCACCAATATATCAGATCCAAAGCGCAAACATACCCAAAAGCACCTGCGCAACACCACCCACCGCCCCCGAAAATAAATCCTTCAACGTCCTCTTCAGCCCGTGCTCCGGCGACTCCAATTCAGCCTCGATGCCCATCTTGCCTCCTCTATAAGCCCAATCCCTCTTTCAATTCCACCTCTTTCCCTTCCTCTCTCTTTCCAACGCACGAGCCCAATAGCGGGGCAAGGCGGGGCCAAACAAGAACTTTCCTCGCTCTTCAATATGTCTCTTGCGTGCGGGAACGTTTGAAAGTTCAATTGGAGGGCCTAAAAGATGGTCAAAGTTTCGGTAAGAAAGTTGAATGGTTGTAACTGGGCGTGAAGAGAACCTGCAGCACAGCTTTAATTTCTTTGGCTGACGTGCTTGCCAAGACCGCGCTATCTTAGGACTGCATGTCGTGATTTGGAAAACGGGTCCTTGCAGGATTGCAGTTGCAATATCTAAATATCTTGAAGAGGTAGAGATATGTCGTCTTTGGAAGGGGTTTTGGGATGTACAACGACGTGCTAGGGGTATGAGAATCAGCCTACGTGTGTTGACAACTACTCGCACTACACATTATTATATACAAAAAAAACGCTTCTAAGCATAGCCCAATTTCCCAGATTATCCGTCCCCGAACGAAGAACCATTGACGTAATAATACAGATGATGCACAAGCACCTAATTGACGGTATAAAGTCGGCAGAGCTGATCCTGAGGGGCGTTAGTACAAAACAGCGGCGGCACTAGAACAAGATAACAGGTACCGGCGCCCCTTTAGATGAGCTTTACCAACTACGTGCCCCGACCTTTAGAGCACTAATAATACCGAGCATACCAAATCCAGAACCATAAGGGTATCCCCCACCAAAACAGAAAATAAACCAAACCCAATATCTTCATCTGAGAAAGGCTCCAAAAGTCCCTAAATTCTCCCCAAGATCACATCCAACATGCTCCTCGTAGATGCATACAAATCATCCTTCCAATCTTACAATATTGCTTCTCCGGGGGTATGGTCTTCTCCACTGTGGCGGCGAGCCGCACCGGACATGCTACCAGCATCGTAGCTTCTCCCAAAAACTGATTTTGGATGTGCCGTCCTTTTCGTTCGGTGAACTCGAGGAATTATCCTCTTTCTCGGTGATAGGCGGTAATGTGGCGGTTCGCGAAGGCTGCATAGTCATACCGCCAGAGGCAGCCAACCGTCGAGCTTCTACAACCCTCCTCACAAGATCTGTACCCGTATCAGCCATCATTTCCTCAAACCAGAACATGTAAACGCACGAGCAAAGGTCTCTTCGATATTAACCATTTCTCTCGCACTAGTCTCCATAAACCCACAGCCCCTCTTTCGCGCCCACTCCAAGCCGTCTTTACTTGGTATCTGCCGCGCCCCCTGCAAATCACACTTGTTGCCCGCCACGATCTTCACAGGCGGGCATTTCCCTTGATCGATGCGGTTCTCTTCTTCCATGTCGATCATCTCGGTGAAGTACTCGAGGCCTTCGAGCGAGTGTGGGTTCGTGATGTCGTAGACGAGGAGGAACGCGTCGGAGCGCAGGTTGGACGAGGCCCATAGCGAGCGGTATTCTTCCTGACCCGCAGTGTCGGTGAGCATGAGGAAGTAGGATACGCCGTCGATGGTGCGCGTTACGGAGTAGGAGTCTTCTGTAGTCATGCATCAGTATTGGCTGGGTGTTTACGATGAGAGGCGCAGGCGTAATTCTACATGCGCCGGAGCGTTCTCTAGGCGTATCTGACGTATAATCTCGATCGCATTGCTCGGCATGCGTAGGACTCGTGGTTGTGGAGTAACGCACCTATCGTTGGATCATACCTGCACACACAACCTGTCAGCAATCACTCATACCTCACACCTCAGCTCCGGACCGCGAACTTACTCATGTGTCCACTGGCTCCTCACCAACCGCAATGTAATCGAACTCTTGCCTTATGCCACATTAGCATGATCCCACAGCGAAGCCTCCACAAGCTCCGTCCGCTCTCCCACTATTATGCTCTCCCTCTCCGCTCAGGCCTCAGACTTCACCCCCGAACGAAAGCGCAACATACCACAACCCCCATCCCCACACACGGTTATCGTTATCCGATTATTCTCATCCATATCACTCTCGTCGCCAAACGCGCACTCTCAATGGGCAACCCGCAATCGCAATCGTCGTGCGCAATCGCACCGGTCGTAGACAAAACGAATCGAAGTTGGGTTGTCTGAAATCGTGTATCTCGTATCGCATGCACTTTCGGTCGGGTTTCGAGGCGGCCCTCAGCGCTCGTGCCCCCCCAACTGACTGAAGGTTGAGTCGCAAGCCAATGTTACTCCGCAGCTCGACCAATGGACAGTGGCGGAGCGCTCCGCTCGACGTCAGCGCCCTGAATTGCAGGACAATCGATAAAGGAAAAGTTAGAACGTCACTGGCGTCGAAGCGAAAGGACAAGAAGCAACAGTTAGAGTTCGGGGAATAAAAAACAAGAGCAGCGGGTGGGTAGCGCAGGTGCGGGTTGTTGCCGCGACCGACTGATGAGAGGCTTTGCCCGAGGAGAGGCCTGACGAGCGTGTTTCTTCCGACTTCTTGGGCCCCAACGCGCGAATTTAATTGACATTTGCTGGAGTCAACGAGCGACACGAGCCTTGCTTTCGTCAAACGAAGTAAGGCGTCTTTTTGCAAGATACCTAATTCGCTTGCTAGTCACCTTCGCGCTGCTCCGCTTTGACTGCGTCGCCCGTGTTTCACATGCACAAGACCAAATGCAGCTTGTAGGCTAACCCTAATGCCGCAGGCGCAAGACCCTAGCATCTCACGTCCGCCGTCATCCTGCAAGGTGATCCCACTCATCACTCCAGTCACGACTCAGCATCCTACAGCCCTGCCGAACATCTCGTCTCATGTACCAACAGCGTGAGCAATGCTGTTTTGAGAAATGGAATCGCATATATGATATCATATAGAGTGCAAAGGCGCTAATCCGCGTGAAAAGACCACATCCCTATCCCTGCTCAATCCTTTCCATCTAGATAGCTGAAAACCCGTAGTTGATATATACAAGGAAGAAACACCGTCTTCGCCGTAGGGCTGAAGCCAATAAATACATGACACGCGTACACTTCGCTAATTATGAAGCAAATAATATATACTGTAAAGTGGGGACATATATCTAGGCCATGGGTAAACCAAGCAACAAAATTGCCAACGAGATCGTCTCTATGCATCTCCAAAATCATAGCCGGTGGCAATCTGGCAGTCTCTAACACTGTTGGCAACAAGGCTTGAGTTTCACATTAAAGCAAAGGGCCATGAAGTCCGGTTGTCCGACAGAGGCGTCAATGGCGAAGAAAAAAGCCTGGGTCTAGGAGAGAAGGCGTGCAGAGGGTATCATTTCAAGCTGTAGTGAACGAGATCCAGGGGCTGTAGGAAGAGAGAAAAGAAACGTGGAAGCCGAAGCTGACCAAGAGCTAAGAGTTCATCTCAATCAGGCTCTTTTTTTTCTACGACCTTCGAGGGTGTACTAGTCGTCCCCGTGTCATGGCCCTGAGGTGTCGCTGTGTCCATGCGGGCGATCTTCGCGGCATGTGGATCGTGGTGATCATGATTCTGCTCTGGTTGGGCTAGCGGCGAAGGCATGGACGGTTGACGTCCCGGCTCGGATTTGACATGCGACAGGATAGTTTGCGTGTGTCTCGGCGACACGCTCTTCTTGCTTTTGTCGCTCACAGACGATGTTCTTGGCGACATGCGACCTTGCTGGAACAGGTAATTAGCTGCTGTACAATCAAGTTGGGCCACAAAAGGAGGCGTACCTGCTTAGCCCAACGCAAACCACAAGAATTGCACAAGTCTCTGTTCCCGGATGGCCCTCTTCTCCACTCTGGCGTGGTTCTCGTGTGGCAGTTTGCACAGTCCTTTTGCAATTGCCCGGCCCCTTTTCTTCGCTTTCGCTTTTTCTTTGCTGCTATAAGGCTCTGCACTTCCTCTGCCAAGTATCTATTCCGCTTCTCCATCTGCCGGAGTTCGTACTGCCAGCTCGTGCTCCGTGTTGTCTTTAGCTCATCGAAGACGTTGTCTTCCGAGGCAAGCGACTGGTCCTGATGTCCGATCTGGAGGCCGTTCTGACCGGCAAAGCTAACGGCTGATTCCCGGGTCGTCACAAACCGGGGATCGGTTGTGACAGTTTGTGATGTGTTTGCGCCTGTGTTTCCCGAAAGCGATCTAGCATGAGGGGATACTCCTGAGTGGACCGATTGCACCGAGGCTTGCGAGTCTCCAGAGCTGCGCTCCTTGTTTGTGTACATTGCTGGTCGCTGTCCGGCAGTGCTCCTGGAGTACTTCAAGAGACGCGTCTGTGCGACTAAGAAAGTGGGCTTCTGGCCCTCTGTCGCATCGCCAGGATATATTGTGGTAAACGCCTGTAGCACTTGGCCTCGCTTGTTGAGCATCTCGTGCTTGACCTCGCCTTTCCTGCCAGTTCTTGCAAGCTCCAAGATGCGTCCAAATTGAACCTTGGACTCTGGGCGCATTAATGCCTGGATGCTAGTCCCAACGAGGTCCTCCGGCTGCTTATCCAACAAGGAGCGGACATTGGCTGAGACGAATAAAAACATTCCAGACGTCGACATTTTCGTCCAGAGTTCGTTGTCGCCAATACCGCCCGATGCGCGCACAATTGTCTTGCTAAGTGTGTAGACGGGTCGCTCTCGGCCGACTAGAATAATGCACTTGCGGCCCCTTCCTTGGTCCGCCGTATGCAAGGAACCATGACCTTCAAACCACATATATCCACTCTTTTTCCGCCTTATCCTGAACACTACGTTGACCGAAGCTCCATTGCTCGTCTCTTTCAATTCTCTCGTCACAGGCACAATGTCGCTCGGATGACATACTGAAGAAAGCGCTGTACCAACGAGCTCACTCGCATCGTACTCCAAGACCCTGTTGCTCGATGGCGATAGGTAGAGAAACAAGCCCTTGAGTGACAGTACGTGGATGACATCGTCGGCGTTCTCCAAGAGAATTTTATCCCATATGCGCCCCGTGAGTTCGGAACCACCAGTGGAACCGTAAGTGGCCAGTGCGTTTGATACCTCGTCCTTGGAGATAGTTTGGCCTTGGTCAGGTTGTCGCCTGTGAGCGCTAAAAACATAGCTTGGCATAGATATACCTCGCTGGTAATTGACCCGGTAGGATCCGTCTATATATAGTCAGCATCACAAGCGTAGAGCATTGTTGAGCTGAGGTTTACCTGGATTCTTGTTTGTCATGGACCCTGGCTGTTCCACAAGATCGACTTGAAAGCCTACGATGAACTTGATGTTGGTGCCAGACTCCCAAGCAATGGGAATCATAGTTAGCAAATTCATGAATGGTTGACCCCCTCTCCGATAATTGATCAGACTAATCTGTGCTTCTTGCTTTGTCATGGCCATTTGTTTCAAGTAGAATATCGACTCATCGTCGACGTATCTGCGCTTGACGCCGGGCTCTACTTTCCCATCAGGCGACTGCAGAAATCTACAATTCCTGCCAAGGATCATGTGCTTGTTGTAACCGGTGAGCCGCTCGAAATTCTCCGAGCAGTAGACAATAGGCTGGTCATCCTTTTCTGCGTCGCACACGACAAAAGCGCATGATAGGTCTACAGCACCGATATCGATTTGAGGATTGGGCCTAGTCGCTACCCGCATCTATTTGCATTGTCAGTCACTCACGCGATACCCGGTATTCGCAACCTACCAGCACGCCTAACATATCAAATCCGGTAGATGAGTACGTGTTCTTGAACTGTGTTTGCATAGGAGGATTGCTTGTAGATGGGAAGCCGCCTGCTGGAACTGCCCATGGGAATTTCAGCTGATCATAGCTTTCCGGTGGGAGATCCTGACCGGGCGGCAGTGCTACCGGCTCCTGCTTCTTCAAAGACGTATTAGCCATCTGCGTTGGTACGCTGCTTGAAGAAGACTGGTGTTCGCTCAGCGGGCGAGAACTGGAGCGTAAGCTGCTCTGGTCCTGGCTGTCGGCTCGAGGAGTTCCTTTCAGGCGAGGGTCAGGCGTAGTGCTGGAGGAAAGGCTCCGGTACTGGTCCCCAGGTGTCATGGATAAATTAGAATCTTGAGGGGTTGCTAAAGGGAGGCTAGTAAAGTCTTGGGTCACGGGGGAGTCCAGCATGGGCGCGGTAAATTGGGTAGTGGGAAACATGTTCATGTCGTTGGAGCCCATCATGAGTGAGTCGTCGAGCGGCAACGGCATATTGGGATAGGGGCTTGTCATGTCCATGTCCAGGTTTGTACTGGGATGTATGGGGGATGCGTAGGCCGGTATGTCGGAGAAGGGGGAGGTGCCGTTCGAGAACTGGGTGTTGATGGCTAACACGGAGGTGGAGACTTGCTCATTTTGCATTTCGCGCGTCGTTCGAGGAAAGGTGCCACTTCGCAAGAGCTCACTCATGCTTCCGTCGAACTGAAAACCTTCCATGGCAGAAGTATCTCCAAACTGAAGCATCGAAAGGCGGCGGGAGTCGGGGCTGCCCATCTGCACCTGCGTCGCTCCGAAAACGGGCATGCTCTGTCTGCGGCTCTCTTTTTCATTCTGCAGCACCATATCGTCGAGCGACTGGCTATCTCCCAGCAAGGCGGCCAAGCCGTCGCCCGGAAGATCCATGACGTTCTCGCCATTGTCCTGTGGGAAGGGCCGCGGCGGGTATCCCTTTTGTGCGTAGCTGCCACTCATCCTCGGCAGGGCTCAAGCAGTGGGATGGACGATGGATATGGCATGGGTGTCGCAGCGCCCGGGGGCGACGACGTGCTGGGACGAGGGGTCGCGAGGATTGCGGTGAAGAACGGCTGCGGCGGCAGGGACGAGCACCAAGTCTGCACAAAACGTTCGGTGTGAGAGCGGACGGGATCTCGGCGGCAGTTCGGTACAGTCGCGGGTGGGCAATAATATCAACGATACATGCAGCTAACGGCGTCGGGACTGAGGGCGAGGTGAGGTGTGCGCAGCGAGACAGCCACACAGACGACGGCGCAAAGGCAAAAAGAAGAATGATGCACCGAGACCAGCGACAACAAGGCCGCCTCAAGGACGCACGAGGGCGAAAAAGAAATGCTCAGCTTTGCCGACCGTGTAGCAGCAGCAGCAGCAGCAGCCGCCGCAGCTCGAAGTACCTGAGCGGAGGCGGAGGTCGTGTCGGAAGCGGGGCGGAGGACCATGGGATTCTCTGCTTCTTTACGTTCCCGCCCAAATGCGATAATTCCGCCAACGCGCGGCCTGGCTGCTGCCGGAACGCGCGACGCAGGGCACGGCCAGGGTTGGTGTCCGCCGGCTGACCGTCACGTGCCTCGCAAACTAGCTGGAGACATCATTGAACATCCACCACATGAAATGTCGTGTATGTTCGGCATCGCGAGACCCAGCACCGCAATCATGATAATACGGCATATTGCAGCACGAAGCAGTACGTGCCAGACGAGCCATTGCTTGCAGTTCTAACCCCACCAGGCCGTCGGGCGCTCGCGCAGCATGGCTCCCAGCAGTGCAGACGAGTTTTCTCCCAGGTCACCACCGAACCATCTGCCGACAACGGCGTGCAGCAGCTCCAGTCGCTCGACGCCCAGCTCGATTCCCAGCCGACCTTCCCCGCGCCCAGCGTCAATCCCGACGAGCAGGCGACGGCGCCCCCGACACAGCTCGCAGACTCTGTCGCACAGCAGTACTACGCGTTCAAGCAGCAACGTGGGCCAGACCCGTCCCCATTCCCAAACAGCCCATTTTAACCCTCCACAGAGAAGCAGACCGGAAAACTAGGCTCAGACATCACCCACCACTATCAACCACATACGCTCCTCAACAACCCCCCTTCGCCTGCCGATGTTACCCTCGAGCTCCTCCTTGCCTCCGAAGCCCACCAAGGGCACGCCACCTCGCTCTGGAACCCCGCAAATGCGCGCTACATCCACGGCATAAGACAGGGCGTCCATATCATCTCGCTCGAGGTCACCGCAGCGCACCTGCGCCGCGCCGCCAAGGTAGTACAGGAGGTGTCGAGACGAGGTGGCATTGTCCTCTTCGTCGGGACTCGCGATGGGCAGGACAGGGCTGTTGTGAAGGCCTCGCAGATGGCGAAAGGGTACCACTTGTTCGAGCGCTGGATTCCGGGAAGCATTACGAACGGGCAGCAGATTTTGGGCAAGTGTCGAACCAAGGTGGTCAATGAGAAGGACGAGGAGATGCCCAATTTTGAGGAGCAACTCTATGACAGGCCGGTGCTACGCCCGGATTTGGTCGTATGTCTGAACCCCTTGGAAAATTACGTCCTGCTGCACGAGTGCGCGCTGAACAACATCCCTACGATCGGTGTCATCGACACCAATGCCGATCCGACCTGGGTCACTTATCCTATCCCAGCCAATGACGACAGGTGCGCCCATGGACTCGGCTTCAACATGTACAATTGCTAATTACACTACAGTATCCGCTGCATCCAAGTCATTGCCGGCGTCCTCGGTCGGGCCGGCCAAGCAGGCCAAAAACAACGTCTCGCCGCCGCAGAAAGGGGCGAAATCACCTACCGTCCAGCCAAGGGACTTTACATGCCCGAAGAGGACAAGGAAGCGATATCGTCAGAAGTCGCGAACAAGCTCGAGGAGGGGTTGCTAGATGATGCGAAGGAGCTTGATGACAAGCTTGACGAGGTGAGGAACGGTGAGCGCAGCGAACGTACGCTTAAACAGGTCGATTAGAATTTGTAAATAGGTCGGGATTCTGTGTAAAATCTATGTACAACACGGTAGCATATTAGAGCATCAAGCATGGCAGTTGCGTTGAAGATTGCTCTGCTTTACAGATTACCTCCTAGGACCACTACCCTCAACCGTTCTCGATCATCGCCAATACCTAAGTACTCAACCCTGCTTATCCCCTCACTCACCATCCTTCACTCTCCCTTCTCGCCCATAAAGGTCACCTAATAGCTACATGATCGCCACCCCTCCCAAATGATCGTCACAACCTCAATCCCAAATCGACCGACCGACCGACCGACCGACCGACCCGTGCCCACGTCAAAATCGCCCATCGACCCACGGCGCAGTCCGACAAAACTGTTCGGTTACCGAGACGGCAATCCACGCAGATGGAATAATCATCTCGCACCCACACCCCTTCCCCCCGGCCCAGCACTGGCTCCGCCCCCGTTCTACGGGCCGAGCAACGTCTTCTGATTGGTATTAGATAGTTTAGGGTGGTAAGTGGTAAGGTAGGTATTTAGGTGGTAAGTGTCTAACGGCGCTTCGTGGTATGTTTGGATAGGACGGAAGTTGGGGACGGGTGGGGGGAAGTGCATCGCTAGCTAACACGGATGTAAATAAGAGCATGTTAGTCTGAAGCAAAGCAAGGCATAGCATAACTCGTAAATAAGGACGGCAATGTACAAATGAGACTATTAATTTACTTCACGGATTCGTCCGCTTTTCTACGCTGGACGTTTCTCGCTCTATGCATCGTGTTAAGCTGGTAAGAATACCCACAGGCCTAATCTCCTAATACTAACCCATCCACACAAGTGCCATACCAGACCGCATTTATACATCCAACCCATCCATGAAGCCCCGCCATATACATGTCCACTTCCATCGTTAATCTAGATCATCCGCACTCGTGTCCTGTGCCGGTGTAGCTGAAGGATAAAAACTGAGCTTCCCGCCCTCGCCAATGGCTCCGACTCTGTCGTAGAGCGTCTTCGCCCTAACGTATGGGTCGAGTTTCCAGTAGTTCTGCTTCAACTGTTCGGCAATCGCGTCCCTCTCCTTTCTCCTCTCCTCAAGACTCTTGCCCTTCTCTCCCTCAACTATCCACTCTAGAAGAGAACTCTGATACTTCTTCACCAACTCATTCCTCTCGGCCTGTAGTTCAACCTTCGGTCCTTCTTCTAGCATTTTCGCGTTTTCGCCTTCTACCGGCTCAGGATAGTCGTACGCCCACTGCTCATCGCCGCCTAGCTCCTTTGGTATTTGGTTCATCGGAACGAATTTTTGTAGCTCATCTATGGTCCTGGCGAAGTGCACCTTACCGGCCACGACCGGGTCTAGCCAGCCGCGAATGATGTTCCAGATGGCATTGAAGATCCAGGGTGCTTTGTAGACGAGGACAGTGCCAAGAGATTCAGGGTAGTTTGCTTCGAAGCATTTGATCATGAACTTGACGGGGGCATAGTCCATGTTCGCCATGGAGAAATCGGTCATGTCGAAGACAATAGTCTGGGAGAGAATTAGCTACTGCTCGTTCACATGTTGTCATGCTGTGGAAACTTACCGCGGTATCGACGGGTGGCCTTAGAAACAGCCTCGCCGTCTCAATCGTATAAACAGTGAAGCGCTCTAAACTTGCTTCGGACTGCTCGCCTGCTCGATGTAACCGAGCGCGAACAATACACATTGGCCTGCCCTCGGCATCGAGTCCATGGAGATAACTTTTCCCTATTCTCAGCTGTGCTAAGAAGTCTTCGCCCTCTTTCTTTACCTTGGGGTCGCTGCTCTTGCTGTCTCTCAGCGCCGCTTCTTCGCCATTCTTCATGATGTCGTCATCAACATGCATCTCCTCTAGCCGCCAATGCATCGTCGAGATCATCATAACAAGCGCCTTTTCCACATCCCATTTCCGTGCGCGCAAAAACCGTAGGAGAAGGCCATCCGGATGGTCAAGCTTGACCATGCTCCAAAATGCTGTTCGCAGCGCCTCCGGTGACATATTCGCCAGTGCCGCCTTGGCCTCTTTTGTCTGACCGTGCTTGTCATCGTCATCTGCTATTGAGAGGGAGCTGAGATCCGAAGGTGTTACTGTGCCAGATGAGGGGGTGGATTCCGACTTGTCCTCCTTGTCGCCCTTATTCCGCTTAAAAACATTCAGCCTGCTCTTCTTCTTCTCTTTCTTGCCGTCCTTTTCCAACACTTCGGTGGGGGCTGCCGGAGTTTCCGTGCCATTGACATCCGCCGCACCCGGTTCATATTCCCCAAACACCCTCAGCGTTGCTGTCCAAAGCTCGCGCAACTTCACCTCTTGTTCGGGAGTGAGCGTGTTCGGCCGCCCGGGAGGCGTATTCGGCGCCATGACAAGGAAGGAGTCTGTAAAATCAGAGGAAGCGAAGCTCAACGACGATGTGGCTTTATCAGTATCCTTCTCCGGGGTGGTTGTTACAAGCGGAAGAAGTAGAGCGCCGCCAACCGCAATGCCAAAAATGACAACCGCTGGTAACAGTCCCGATCCGCTTTTCTTAGGAAGCTTCGCCGGCGCACAATAAGGCACGAAATGATGCGATCGGGTTCTGGCGGAGGCGTGGTATAAGTTTGGAGTGAAACGGGGGTGAGACTGCTTGGTAATATATCGTACCGGCCGGTACTTTGTAGAAGAGGATGCTAAAGTGTGCGATGCTCTTCTGAATGTATGGGCGCAAAGGCACATATAGTAAGAAGAAAAGAGGAGGAGGAAGCCGAAGCGTCCGACAACACAGTCCGCTTACGGAAGGCACAGTTCCGCCGTGTCGCGCGTAGCAGTTTGCGCAGGCCTCACCGGCGAGTGGCGGAGCAATTCGTATGCTCCGCGGCACCGGAAGGCAAGGATGCTGAGACTGTGGCTGGTGGTGGGCGACGTATGTGACGTATGTGACAGGAGGCTGGGATATGGATGACCGTAAACAAATATCCGAGTGCACTTGCGAAAGCTGGGGGAGAAGAAGATAATCGTAGTGGGCATGGGTTCCGATCGTCATCATTGGTGGGTCTCTCTTGGCAAGCCCCTCTAAACATAGTGAAGTAAACAAGCGAGGCTCAACCATCGCAACCATCTCTACCAGACACTCCGCCCGAATCTCTCCAAATTGGATGCATCGTTGCAGCTTTCATCGATACTACGCCTTAATACCCTAGAGTTTGCTCAATCGCCCCATAGCACAGGTTCCATCCCATCACACGGCCACCCCAATGCCTTCAACAACCCCCCCAACCGACCCTCCCTCACGCACCCTAACCCGCACGCGCTCCAAATCTCCTCTCACACGCTCACGCCCAACAACTCCTCTACGGCCCTCCTCCCGCAGCTCCCTCCGCGACAGCGCAACCCGCGGCCGCGGGCCCTACACATCCTCCGCCAATCCGCTCGAAGATTTACAGGATGGATTCGCGGAGCTGAGCGACGCGATGGCGGATTTGGAGCAGAACTTCCTACAGCTACAATTGATGCATGAAAGTCTGGCGCGGTTTAGTGAGAGCTTTGCGGGGTTCCTATATGGGCTGAACATGAATGCGTTTTGTGTAGATTTCAGTGAGGTATGTTCACAATCCAAGTCGCGCAGAGACCGCGATAGAGGACTGGGAAAAGGTTATCCTAACATTGCACCAGGCTCCAATCCCCGAATCCTTCAAACGCGCCCAAAACCATCCCGATTTCTCCTCAAGCTTCAACCGCGGTCAAGAGCCAGACGTGGAAGCCACGTTCCTTACCACTGATACATCGTTTGTTGAGAACCCGCCAAGCAGTAAGACGGCATCCAAGTTTCAGAATCCTGTTACGCCGGCGCCGGCGCAGAGAACAGCTGGGTCAGGGAGAGGAAGGGGCGGTATACCGCGTGCTGGCAGGGGAGGTGGCATTCCGACGCGGGGTGGTGCTGCGAGGGGAGGAAGAGGTGGAAGTGGGATTGCGAGGGGTGCTGCGGGGAGGGGTAGGGGAGTGCGGTCGTAGAGTCGCCAAAAGACATGCGCAGGAAAACATTGAAGAGTTCTGAGGATGAGCGTTGTACGGAAGATACCCAAGTGAGATGAGATGAAACTTCAACAACGACAGGTGTTGCCCATCAATGATATATACGACCAACAGTTCTAACCACAGTCAGACCACACCCTGCAGATCACTCAAAGAACAAGACTATCTTATCCAACAGGAAGAATGTATCGATTCGTAACACTCATTACAGCAAGTTCACTCGGCCATTACGCTCATTACCCCGCTCAATACACGCCAACCAGCCATTAACGTCACCACTCCCCAATGCAAATGCAGTAGTCGATGCTGGATCGCCGCCCGTGGGAGGAGGGGTATCATAAATTCAAAACTTGTGAAGCCACGAGAGCATCAAAGGATAAAAAATAGGGGGTATCGTCTTCGGTGAACCGTTCGCTATGCTGACACCAAAAGAGAAGAAATAGGGAAGGTGATGCTGCAGACAAGCTGCACGTTGCCGATGCCGGAGCTGAGCTGGAGGTTACTCAAGCCAACACGCCGGCGTTGCTTTTGGCGAAGCGACTTGCGCTCTCTCTTCGTACGGCCCAGCCCTTAATGGCAATGACCACGACCGTCCAAGACATGAGCAGTGCAACCAGGCCCATTGTGACAGTGAACGTAAACATGGCGTCGAGGCTGTAAGACTCTAGCGCTGCGACCGTGTCCTTGTTGCTCACCATGAAGGTGAGGCCACCCGCAATGAGGCAGAAGGACGTAATGACCTCAGTTGGTGGGCGCGAAGGAAGGTAGGATGTCGGCGGCCTAATGTAAAGGGTAATGTATGTGAGTGCCCGCGAAAGAGCAAAGCCCATGAACATGGTGCCCCATTGCGCGTGGATCATGGTGGAGAGCATCGACGTCTGGTGGTGCGAGCTCATCATCTTGCCGAGCAAAAGAATGATGAGAGCGGGCATAGGGTTCATGGAAAAGCGGTACTGTCGCGGCTGCTCCCACGTCTCATCATGGAATCGCATCGTCGGTGGTTGCGCAGAGACAACTGCACTGTTGAGGAGTTCTCTCATCTTTGATGATTCGACGATCATGCCCAACTAGGAAGGTACAGTCAGCATTTGAGTGAACAGTCGCACCCGAGGAAGGAACCGGGCCCAACTCACCAAACCACCACCAAAGAACATGATGGATATTGAAACATGTTCCAGATCCTGCGCAGTCCACGCATCGCCCCAGGCGGCCATATGTTCCATGAAGACATTGGTACAGCCGTAGAGGAAGATGACGAACGATTCTGTGAACTCGGCGGAAGGTATGGCCGCCCGCCGACGGCCTACCACCTCTTGAGGAGGCTTGACGTTCCACGACCAACCCAAATCCGCGAACGCGCCCATCCATCGACCCAGCGTGAGCAGACCGTATCCGAAAAAGATTCCGCCTTTGACGTAGTGTGCGAGGACATTGAAGACGGCTCCCCCATGCTAGACGCAGTTGTTAGCATACTGTGAGTGGCTCAGAATATGTGCAACCACTTACCCCGATGCCTCCATAGACAACGGTGCCACTGGCCATGGCCGCAAATCCCAGTACGAGGATCGTACGTTCAGTCACAACGTAAAAGAGCCTGATGAGCACCAGAGGCTTGCCAACGGCAAACCTTGCAACATTACGAGAAAGGAACCTATCCACGGCAGTACCTCTCAGGAAGCCGCGCTTCTCGGCCTCACCATCGAAGTCTTCTTCATCGTCGTGTTCGTACCTAGGGGTAGAGTCGACGAAGCGTTCCTGGTCCGATTCAACGCTGGCGGATCTGGAGTGGCCGTACAACGACGCAGAGTTTCGTTCAGTGCCTTGTCCAGAATCATTCGACCACCTTGGCGGTGATGGCGCCGGAAAATTGGGTACGCATTGGTACTGAGCAATATTTGCCGCATTCAAGTCGTCTCCCGCATGGTGCTGGACCGATGCCGACTTCGTACGGGCGGCGTAAACCTCGATCGAGGCCATAACGACCCACGCAGAAGCGATCCATGTGATGATCCATCCGATCTTGCTATGGGCGTTATTCTCGTACAGCTCCGGAGTGCGGTGGTCGTATATGAGGCCTAGAAGAAGCGCAAACGCATTCAGGACGAGAAAGAGAAATTGAGTCGCAAGAGCCAGGCGCGAACGGGCGATGCTCAGCATCACACCTACAGACGGTTAGCGCAAGCTCCAAGGTTGTAATGAGAGAAAGCGTACCAACTGGTAAAATGAATATCCAAGCAAGAACCTCAAGCGCAATATGCCAGTACATCAGGATTGCGTGTTCGGGAACACTCCAATAGCTGCGCGAAGCTCCACCGTTCTCCCCCGGCGGCTGCGCGGCATCCTGCTCGTCCATGGGCGCATCGTGATCGTGATCGTCGCCATGAGCGGCTACCAGAGGAAGAAGCACTAGTAGCAGCGCTGCGGTTGCTAGAGTAAATGCTCGCGCTCGCGTCATGTATATCGACAGTCTGAAATTGCAGGAATACGGCAAGGAGTACTGTTTAGGTGGATGGAGACTGAGAGAAGCTCAGAGAATGGAGTGCGTGTGATTTATTAGGGAAGACCGGTATCCAAAGCTTCGCCGATTCGCAATGGCTGAAAAAGCCGAGCGCAGGTACCCAGATCAACGAAGAAAGGATGCGGCGAATCAAAAGGGCTGTGTGCGACACCCCGCTGTCCGGGCGAGGCAGCTTAAGATAAGACGCATGCCGGAAGTATCGGATACGGTTGAAGCCAGCATGGCCATCACAAGAAGTTTTGTCAGCGCCTCGTTCCGCGACTTCCTCTCCGTTTCTTGTGACGACAGGCAGGATGGACCGTGCTTGGCGCTAGCGCCTGTCATCACCTTCAAGCGTCAAACTGGTGCCAGCCTTGCCGTGGACATGCAATATTACACATGCAATATTACACAGCAACCACCGACATCTCGGCCATAGATGTGCCACTTCTGTCGCATCGGATGCCGTTCCTCGTCTGCCGCGCTTTGTGCGACACCACCTCACGCAAAGGTGGGGCAGCAAAGATGATTCCGCCCCGGCCAGCCAGTTCGCCGAAACATGAGGTTTCTCGACAGTCCGCGCGCTAGTGTTCTGATAGCGAGACCGTCCGAACTTTTCTTCGTCTTCTTTCCTTCGGCATCCTCCGCCGTCTTCTTCAATGCAGTTGTTTCCGAGATGTCTCCAGTTCGTCCGAGCCCCACCCCAGTCTCATCAGCGATCGATGTCACATGTTCCACAACTCACAACCAGTCAAGCTTTGTAGCGGCTCGGCAGCATGGGGACCAACGGGCGCTGGCATGGCTTGGCGGTGTTCCGAGCACTTCCGGATGGACATCATATTGGCATCATCCGGTGTATGGGTAACTTCTGCTCTGCCGATTCCCCTTAGGCTCATCCTTGGAACCTAGCTTGCTTTAGCGCCAGAGCCCTTCCGGGTCTGTGCCATATTCACCGACTTTCGCATCGTTTCTTTCGCATCCTCCACTAGTCGTGGCATTACGACTCGACAAACCGTCTATCTCCTCACTCTCCGATTGGTCAATATGGTAATCGCCTTCAGCCCAGCAGATTTGTCTCTAGTATGCGCTGTTGTGCGCAGGCCTATGGCTCCCGGCCGAGCTTACACCGCCGAATGATCCGACTAGATTACAGCCTGCCAGACCAAATTAACAACGTGAACCAGATCCTAATGCTCACTTCCTAAACAGTAGACCAATTCGGTTCATCGCCTAGCGATGCTCAAGGAGTCACGCTCCCGCCACCTCTTCTCAATTTGGCATAGGAAGAAACAGACTCATAAGAATTGCCCCACTTGCTGGCTGCTGGCATACCGCAAGTTAGTGCACAAATTAACTCCGCTATTGCCTAGTCTCTTTTGGACGGTTAAGACCTATTTGTGATTGGTCAGCAAAAAGCACGCTCACCGCAGCTGATATTGCAAACTCACCTGACACACTCCGAAAGCTTTTCCAAATGTTCACTTGACTCATCTCTCGCAGACCCGATACCGATGTCACTACATCAGTCATTCCCGGCAAATGTGTGCTCTGAGAAAGATTACCCGTCGAACGCTGATAAGTCAAGTTCTCCGCAACAAGGCAGCCACCTCGCTCCTCACTTCGGATTTAAAGGCCTCTTGGCTTCATGGCTTGGCAGTTAACACACTTCGAGGACGGGAACCCAGCTTTAGTAGAAGCTTGACAGCATGGCTACCTACAACAAAAGTAAACATGCCTTGTCAACCGACTTTCAGTATCACTTTCCCCTTCGCGTGCCCACCTTCGAGCCTGTCGAAGGCTTCGTTGAACTGCTCGAGCGCATAGATGCTGTCCACCACCGGCTTGCATTTCCCCTGCTCAATCAAGCTTGTTATCTCCCCCAACGCTGCTCCATTTGCTTTCACAATGAACCATACTCCCTTTGCCCCCTCCGCCACGCCATCCACTGGCCTCTTTGGGTCGGGTGGCTCCGCAACACTGATAACTCTTCCACCGCTCTTTGCACACTTCCACGCATCTATCAGGGTCTGGCCGCCAATGCAGTCCAAAATAACGTCAAAGGCGCGTGCTTCGACATCTTCACTGACCCATTCGAGGAGATTCGTCTTCTTGTAGTCCAGGACCGTGTCTGCACCAAGGCTCTTCACGAATTCAACATTGGACGTCCCGCACGTGCCAACAACTTCTGCGCCTGCTTCATGGGCGAATTGAACGGCCCAGATACCGACGCTCCCGGACGCAGCTGTCACCAGAACCCGCTTTCCCCGATTGCTTCCATTATTAGGCTTAATCAGGTCACCGTGTACAAAGAGTGCTTCGTAGGCGCTCAACGCACTCAGTGGCACGCTAGCGGCTTCCTCCCAGCTCAGGCCCTTTGGCTTCAGCGCCAGTTCGTTCTCATGCGCTACACTGGTCTCCCGCGCATTACCCTTCCAGGTGAAGGTCGTGAGTGCGTACACTTGATCACCGGGCTTGAAGGTATATTTGCCCGACGCGATGGGCACTGAAATCACTTCACCCGCTAGGTCGAAGCCGGGAACTGGAATGTCGGGAAGGAGAGGTTCGGGCCAGGTGAGTTCACTGCGGGTTAATGCTGTAGCTTTCGTGCGGATGATATAGCATTCTGGATGATCTGTAGAGGTAGGCGAAGGGTGGTCCGAATCGAGGGTGAGTGTTTTCGGATCGCCAGTTCGAATGAGGGCGCGCATGTTGGCATCAGACGTTGGAATAATCCAGTCAAGAGACTCGGAGAGGTGTTCGACGGGCGAAGAACTGGTTAATGGCCGACACGCGAGGGTTGAATAACTTGCCCGGCGAAGCAGTCGACTGCAGGCTCCGGGCTCTTATGTCTCTCGCTGTCCATGCTCTTTAGAACTGAGTTGCCAAGGGCATGGAGCAATCACTTACAAGATGCTTCAACAACGGGACTTGCTTGCTGACTCATGGTTACCAACTATCCTCGTGTTTGTGCATTTTCTTGTGGCCCGTTGGATTGCGTGATCAGACCTCGGGCGGTCGGCGTCTCGGCCTCCCATCGCAGCCTTTGCAGTCTGGAAGTAGTAGGTACAGCCTTAGCGTGCATTGGCTCGTTTTTATCATTTCTCAGCCTTGCGACCCGGTGGAGCGGATGTTGTGCGCGGGAGGTGGGGTTCCCCGCTTGCGTCACTGCGACGTAGCATGGCGAAGAGGGGACGACGCGGAATAATGACGCTAACACAATGGTCCAGGCTTCCTTGTAGCTCGTAAACGACACTCAACTCCACACTACTCTCTTGTGCGTCGTTTTCACATCAAGAAGCACATATTGGACAAGCGCAAACATGGGCAAAGATCATCCCGATGCAGACCTTCACCCTGAGGCTACAGGTCCTGCGGCGCGGACAGTCAAGGTAAGATGGGTTTCGTACAGTTTATTACCATGCTAAGTCCCGTAGGCCCACTCAGCCGAGCATGATCTCAAGCTGTACTCAGGCTGGTTCTGCCCCTTCGTTCAGCGAGTTTGGATTGCGCTTGAGGAGAAGAGCATCCAATACCAGTATATCGAAGTCAATCCCTACCACAAACCAAAGTCTCTTCTCGATTTGAACCCGCGCGGGCTTGTACCCACTCTGCAGTACCAGAACAAGCCCTTGTACGAAAGCACCGTACTCTGCGAGTTCCTCGAAGAAGCTTTTCCTGACCATACCCCACACCTCCTCCCCAAAGACCCCTACGACCGAGCTCGATCACGCATCTGGACCGACTACGTCAGTAGCCGCATAATCCCCGGCTTCCATCGCTTCCTGCAGTACCAAGGTCAAGAAGGCCTGAAAGAGAAACAACAAGAATTCCTCGGCTACCTGAAAGAGTTCACCAAAGAGATGGACTCTGAAGGGCCATTCTTCTTGGGCAAGGAGTTCAGTCTCATCGACATCATGATGGCGCCATTCGCCCTCCGACTGTGGGTCTTCGATCATTTCAAAGGTGGTTTGGGCCTTCCAGAGAAGGGACATGGTGGGGATGATGAGGGCATCTGGGAGAGGTGGCGGTTGTGGGTTGGAGAGGTGCAGAAGAGGAAGAGTGTTATCGAGACTATGAGTGAGAGGGAGAAGTATCTGCCCATTTATCAGAGGTATGCGGATGATAAGGCGCAGAGTGAGCTTGCAAAGGCTACAAGGGCGGGCAGGGGTGTGCCGTGACGGGCTAGTGCTTCCATCATGCCGCTCTTTGAAGGTCAATTCATCCTCGTGCGCATGAGCTCACGATTTGAAAAGCGCTCATCGCGTTCACAGAATTGGTCTTGAGCACATCGCACATGCACTTAGGTTGTGAAAATATTATGCTAGTTCTTTCTTCCTACTGAATGTCTCTTCACGATTCTGAACGTATACTACGCCCATTGTATGAAAATAATTCGTATAAATCTCCTACCAACTAAGCTGCATCTTGTTACAATTCGCCTCAACTACCTCACTACTCTGCTATACCATAGGGAATCACCCACCCTCGACGCGCTTCCTTGCAAACAATATCAGCGCACGATGTTAATTCCAAGCGAACGGTCGAATCCCTCTGAGAAGTAGCAGTTGGTAAAGCGAAAGTAATTCTCAAAGCTCTAAAATCGGCCCTATTCACATCCTCTGGGTTTTTCAGTAGGGCCGTCAAACATGAGTAGGTCGCATCGCGAGCCGATCCGGATACTATCGATCTTAGCGGCCACTCTCCGGAAGACGTTCTTCTTATTTACATATCGTGCAAGTATTTCATTGGAAGTCCAATCCCTTGTTGGAGTGATCATTTTTCCAAGAATGTTTGACCTGTCACTAACGTCAGAGTCGATAGTTCACGGTCGACTAACAGTCGGGTGCTTCAGTGCGCCCTTTTTTTTGACCCAGAAGACTTTCGATGGATTTTGCAATTGCCAATAGCAATCCTAACATAGCTCTACAACCATCATAAACTCAGTGCTTAGATTCTTGCGATATAGAGGTCTAATATAGATCGTCCATGGCGAAATGCAATGACTCCTTTACTCGTGGTATGCCCCTCCCGCTCTTCTTACTGGATGAATATGGTCACGACGCCTGTTTTTCTCTGCCTCTTTTTCATGCGATGGCCCCCATTCACGCTATCTTGTCCGGGATCATGAGACCATTTCATGCGTGCCTTGAGGACCGCACTCTCCAATGGCCCGTGCACACTAGCCAAGTGGGCCTGTGACTGTTTCCCAACGTCAACCGTCTCGACCCTCACGACCACTTTTCAAAGTTGCTTGTTCCAAAGATTTTCTACCAGTTCTTTTGTCTCGCGTTTACGGTCATACCTTTCTCGCATTCTCTGCGATTCTCGTTTCTCACGCGAATCAGCAGCATGTAAACATGCCCACTCTTTGTTCAACAGGACACTGCATTTCTCGACCGTGCCCTTGAGGAGGAGAAGGAAATCAGTTTCTACTTACTACGCTTCTATAGTCTTTACTTCAAGTATTGGACAACGCTGTACTGCACAACAAGAGACAACGTCTCGAGTAGCATTGCTTCCCCTCCGTCATTTCAGTTCACCTCACCAGTTGTCTGCAATCTACATATTCAACCAATCCCCATTCAACTAGATCTTAACGCTGGATCTCGGCTCTCTTGTAAGCAGGGTGACGTTTCCCCGGTCAAACTTCTCCAGACGCGGCATTTGAATGCGTTGTTGCGTTCGAGGATCGGCAATGCATGAGAAGACTACGCGGTCGGGCACGTAGGAGGTCCCTGGCCCATCGGGCCCAACCCCAGTACAAGGATTTGCCATGCCAAGTCAAAGGGCTTAGGAACAGACCTTTTCGAGACGGTTTACGCGCAACAGGGCAGTGGAAACGCAAAATGCGGCTTTTTAGACGTCGTTGAACAATAGTCAGGCTGTTCCAGAAAGGCAAGTTCCCTCGAGTACGAGGCATCAGACCGGTCATACCGGCTGCAGGACTATGGTAAATGTGTGTTTTTGACGACTTTGGCAGATGGTATCGTTCTGCTCTCTCCTGCTGCGCATCTTCGCATTACCCTCAGTTGGCGTCTTTATCCGCTCTTGTTTCTGCATTGTTCCCCGGGAAAATCTGACAGAGCTGTTGTGCAACACGCATAGTTGTTTGTTGCAGGGTCGAAGCTTCGCAGGTTCTTTGAATGAAAAATATAGATTCACCAACAGGGAGCAACCTTCACGAACCGGGTGACCCATCTTGGACGCATGATAAAAATTCGGTATTAGTGTCGCCATCCACCTATCTCTTGCTTCACCCGCCCTATGCAGGATCCCACCAGTTTCAGCCATTTTCAAAACCAACTCTCAGGTTTTATTCCCCGCCATCCCGACGCGCATCACTTCTACGCTCCTTTTGGGTGTGCGAATGTCCACATCGCAATGCTAATATCCGAGAAAAATGCATGTTGTGTATATACATAGCTCGTCGATGCTCAAGCTCACCTATTCGTATCGAGCGAACTGCACGCCATTGCGTCTCTGTGCACACTCCCATTCTATCCTTCCCCGCCCATGTAGCTCTGATAGCACGCAGACTCTGGTAGTCATATAGGCTCCGAGGCTCTGGTAGCCTACCTTGTTCAAAATGTCGTTTACGATACCGGCGTCACCCATGACCCCAGAGTACCTAGCCGAAGACTTGGGCCCTACCATCACTGCGACGGCCTCGTTGATGATCATCTTCTGCACAGTCTTTGTTGGCCTGAGATACTGGGCTCGATACCTTGCAAAGATGCCACTCGGCGTTGAAGATGTAATCATACCTTTCGCATGGTTGGCAGAAACGGGTTTGTGTATCGTCAGCATAGGTCAGTAATACTCTCGTTTGTCGCGTGCTGGTGGTACTAACTTCAAGTACAGTTATGGTCAAGCACACAGGAGCAGGTCGCCATACTATTATCGTCCTCCAAGAAGATCCCTCCAGCCTCGAACAATATCTCAAAGGCATCATAGCTCACGAATTCATTCACTCTGCCGCGGTTGCCTTTCCCAAAATTTGCGTCGTCCTCCTCTTCCTCCGAGTCTTCACGAACAAGTACGAGCGTATAGTCGCATGGGCGCTTATCGGCGTCATTTTCGCAACTTGGTTTTCCTTCACCGTGGCCACGGCATTCCAATGCATGCCATTTGCGCTCATCTGGGATAAATCGATCCAGGGAGGGAAGTGCTTTAACTTCAGGGCTTTTGCGACAAGTACTAGTGTACCTAATATTGTAACGGATGTGGTGGTTTTGTTCTTGCCGATTAGGACGGTTATAGGCTTGAAGATTTCGATTGGGAGGAAGGCTGGATTGATGCTCATCTTCCTGACTGGCAGCGTGTAAGTTCGCCATCATATTTGAGTGCTGTAGAACCTAGAGCTAACCCGTTCGTAGCGGCATCGTAGCCTCCATCGTGCGCACCGCAGTTTTCGCCTCCATCAACCCTCTAGTGGATCCCATGTTCACAGCACCCCCCCTCCTCAACTGGACCATGATAGAACCCGGCCTCTACCTCCTCGCCGCCTGTGCTCTATCCTTCAAACCGCTCTTCCGTATGATCGCGCAAGCCCTCCATTTCGACAAGCTCCTCACACACACGAAACCCTCTTTCAGCAAAACCTTGGGCGACCGCAAGACTAACGCTACCGGTGCTCCCACAGTCGTCCGTATGGACACTTTCAAATCGGGCAGCAGCGGTGGTTTTAGTAAGCTGAGTTACGGGAAGGATGGAGCGGAGTACGAAAATGAACCGAGGGATTCAGAAGAGGGGAATTGGGTCAGAGAATTTTCAAGACAGGAACAAGGGCATAAGAAGGGGGCTAGTGAGGGCGCGATTAGCGTGCTGGTTACGCGGACCGTGGAGGTGGAAAGTGAGACTTTGTATGAAGAGGAGGACGACGACGCCGAATTAAAGTTCAATGTCGCCGACCAAACGTTCTTCAATGATATGTTGACCGAGCTGGATAAGCGCCCTGACTCTTGAATTTACACATAGCATTTTTTCTTTCGAATAGATAGGGCAGACGCATGTCTAATACATACTAGCTACTCTAGCCACCCCTCTAAGCTCAACCACTGTTCGCAAGCTTATGCCCGCTGATGGTACATCCCACATTCTGACAAACAACTCAATTCAAGTGGAATAATGAGGACATGGGCAAACAAAAAATGACTACTTACAACATGGTATTGCCTATTAAAGACAACCAGAAATCGTTGTCTAAATGTAAAGGCGCCCAATAACATATCACATAGCTCTTAGGCTGTCCTCGCAAAATTTAAGATACGAGCTATGATTGAGGTACTTACCATCGGGTTGACATCAACATCGATCGGATCAACAAGGTTTCCAAATTTTAGACTGAAATCGTGCAAACGTAACAACCAACGACATCACCATCACCCGCAAACGATGCACAGAATATCGAACGAGGCAAAATCCGGAACGCCGTTAGCTATGAGCTACCCATTCGCCAACGACCCAATTCCGAAGTCGCAAATGAAGCAAAACAAGAAGACTCCCCTGTTCACGTTCACGTCCATGTATCATATCATACTTTTATCTCACGCAAGATGTTCGTGTCAACCACACGCACCCACCCAAGCCGCTGGACGCAAAAGCTTGGGGGCCAACCATGCCGATAGAACGCGAAAAGGGGGGATAGCAGTGAAATCATGGGACGCGTACTTTACAACTCATCGATGATATGGTCAGCAGCAGACTTTGCCGACTCGGTGGCATCTGAGGCGACCGACTTAGCAGTCTCGGTGCCGGACTTCACAGACTCAGTAGCGTCTGAAGCGGCTGACTTGGCGGAATCGGTGGCATCCTCGGCCTTGTCTGTGGCGGCAGCGGCCTGCTCGGGCATGGACGCATCATCAGCTTCGGCGGCCTCTTGTGCTTGCTCGAAGGCAGCCGCAGCCTTGTGTGAACCGTTCTCCTTGATGAAAGCGGCGAGATCCTCGACGGTGCGGGCACCAGAATAGTCGACGGGAGAGTCCTTCTTGCCAGCGGGGAAGAGCTTGATGGTAGGGAAGCCCTGAATCTCATCGGGAACGTCGTTGGCTGTGGCGTCGACTTTAGCGATAGTAACGAGCTTAGACAGCTCAGGGGAGCCGTAAAGGGCACCGAGCTCCTCGTACTTGGGAGCAAGAGCCTTGCAGTGACCACACCACGGAGCGTAGAACTCGAGGAGAACGTCCTTGTCGTTGTTGATGACGAGGTCGTCGTAGTTCTTGGCGACGACAACGGTGACCGGGCCGTCCTGAGACTCGGGGATGGGCTCGGACTTGACGCTGGGATCGACTTTGCCGGCGACGAAGTCCTCGACGAAAGCGCCAACGTCCTTCTCGGTGAGGGCCTTGGTCTGGTCGTAGGGGAACTTTTGGTTCTTGTCCGTCTTCTGGATGGCGAAAGCGGGGAACTTGCCGACCTCAAGGTTCAGATTACCAGCGTGCTGGCCGAAAGCCTTCGCATCGATGGTAGCGAAATTGATCTTGCCCTTGTGCTTGAGGGCAAGGGGCCTGAGCTCCTGGGCGAGAGAGTCACGCTCCTCTTGCGTCTCGGCGAAGATGTAGGCGAGGGGAATGCCAGCGGCCATGTAGTCGCTGTAGGTCTCCGGGCCGACCTCACCAACCAGAGGGGTGGCGGAGGTCTTGGCGAACTTCTCGATAGCCTCCTTGTCGAAGGTCTCGGTGAAGACGTCCTTGCCATCGTCGAAAGACTTATACAGAACCAGAGCGGGCTGTTTGACACCCTCCTTCTCGGCGAGCGCGGCGTCATTGGTGGCACCGAAGAGGTAGTTGTCGCGGAGGCCGTTGGCAACGGAGGTGTAGGTCTCGTTGGAGGCCTTGTCGTCGGCGGCGAAGTAGGCGACGAGGACGACCTTGTCGGCAGTCTTGAACTCCTCAATGGTCTCGGCGGTGAGGTCGGAGACGGCGGGCAGAGACTGCTTGGTCATGTAAGAGATGATAGCATCCGCTTTACGCTGGCCGGTGTAGGGCGAGATGTTCTCGGCACCGCGGAAGACCTTGAGGGTGGGGTAGCCCTCGACACCATACTCCTGGCATAGCTCCGTCTCCTCTGTGCAGTCGACCTTGGCAAGAGGAATGTCCTTCTCCTTCAGCGTTGTAGCCGCCGTCTCGTACTCGGGCGCAAGCGCCTTGCAGTGTCCGCACCACGGGGCGAAGACTACAGATGGATTAGCTCTGAACTGGAAGTAGGATGCCCAATTGGGGCTGGGAAGCTTACACTCGATCAGAGCAAGGTCGTTCTCCTCAACGAAGCTCTTGAGGGTGTCCTTCTTGAGCTCCAGGACATCAGAAGCCAGACCGAGGCCGGCCAGGACGGCCGTAAGAGCAATGCTGTAACGCATGTTTGTTTGTGAAGACGGACAGTTGGATGGCAAAAGAGAGAAAAGAGTGGGTGGTAGTCTCTGCGGGTCGGTGCAGGAGAGAGGAACCAGGAGAGCGGATCGGTGGGCTTTTTATCTTGGGTGGCGGCAGGTCTCCGAAGACAGGTGTTAACTTTGGAAATAGGCGGGCTGAGCTACTACCACCACCCGCACTCGCGCGCGCCAAGAGAATCACACACTCCCTGTTCGCTCCGGAGATATTAATAGCGAGAGGTTAAAAGCTGTGAAGAGCTCAACGTGTCCGTTACTGAGATAGTTACCCACTGTGCACGCCTTTCCTAGTCTTCACCCTCGCCGTACTGGAGCTGCCTTCCATCCATGCCTGACTACATGCGGCTAGCGGCTAGCTCGACACCCTGCAGATCTCTGAACTGCATTATTAATATACCAGCTCTCTTTCACTTTACGAATTACGAGGAAACTAAGTCCACAAGGCCAGGTGGTCTCACAATCAATCGGACTGACCGTTCCAACTCCGAAGAAGTGTACTTTTGATGATAAACGCGCTGCTGCTTAGCTAAGGAACCGCCTTGTAGACAGTACAGATCAGATCAGATCACGTCAGGTTACCAGTGGGTAGCGGCTTAGGCTATCAGCACACATTGTCACAAGCTCTCTCGGGCACCGGCACAGTAAGGATTAAATCTCGCATTGCAAAGCTACGGACAGATATCGACAGAACAGATCCCCGACCCATAGCCCTCCAACCAGGTCCTTAATGTTTTTCTGATTTTCCAGTTTGAGTATGATTTATGATATTTTCTTTCTACTAGGTTGCCAACCCGACTCCCGTCAGCGCAGCACTGTGGCAAATGCGTAAGAAGCATAATTGCTGCTATTTGAGCGAGCGATGTCGAGCCTATGTAGGAGCAAGACCTAGACTGATCGGGTCCCCTACCCAGCGGGAAATGGGATGATCAACAGTGATGTGAGCCGAAGGGTAGCGCTCAACGGGTGCGGTATCCAAGAGGAGGGAGGAACACCGCGGAGGATAGAGTATTGACGTGACATACGAGAGGCGCATGTCAGCAGGCTGGATGAGGAAGTGAGATTATCAAGAGGAAACTTGTAGGTGATTTGGAGAGTCGTGCGTGGCCCAGCGTAACTAGTCGTATCCAGCGTATGTCGAAGATGCCGGATGGATCCTCTATCTTGAAAGAAATTGGACTTTTGGTAATTACCCGCAGGTGTCCGATGCTGTGGTGGAGAAGGAGTCGAAAGGGGTTGACACGGATGGACATATCCGCACGAGGTGATAAAGAGACACGCCCGGTCTGAAAAGCTTCAGTAGGCGATGCTCCCAACAATGTGCAAAAGGGGGGAAAAACCGCTAGAAAGTCGGCGAAACGCCGAAAAGAAGTGAACAAAACCATCCGCAGATCCGAGAACAGACCAAGGCATATAATACATGGTGAACGGTCCGAAATCGCAGACTCCGGTGCGCCGATCCGATTCGTTATGCCCGAAGAAAGAGAATCGGTTATTCCGCATCGATTCGTCGAACAAACCGCTCATATGGTCGTTAAAGAAAAAAAAAAAACAAAGCATATGCAGTCGCGAATGACATACAAAATGCAACCTGGCGCCTGAGCAGAGCGAAATCGATCGTGACATAGATGGTGAAGAATTGTGAGTCAACGAAACTGCTCCAGGCCCCCCTTAACCCCCTATCGCCGGGCACCGACCAACTAGACTTGGCCGGCGGGCTGGGGCTGAGGTCGAACGTTGCGCTGTGGGTTGCCGCCATTCTGACGATTCTGCTGGTTTTGTGGTGGGCCTCCACGGCGCTGGCCTTGGAATTGACCACCACCGCCACGGCGATTGTTGTAGTTCCCCCGGTAGTTCTGGGTTCGCTGGGCAGCGCCTTCCTGGCCTTGCGGTTGCTCCTGGCCGTGGGGGGCGTTGGAGATGGGTCGTGGAATGTTCTCAGGAGTCTCATAGACGTATAGCTTCTTCTCAATGACCTGAGGGATCGGCTGAATCTCGGTCCCCAACTCTTGCTCAATGCGGTACAGGTTGAAACGGTCCTCCCAATTGATCAGGTTGATAGCCAAACCCAAGTGGCCAAACCGACCAGAACGACCGATGCGGTGGAGATAAGTCTCGGCATTCTTCGGGAAATCGAAGTTGATGACGACATTGACAGCTTGGATATCGATACCACGAGTGAGCAGATCGGAGCAGACAAGATTGCGGCAGACACCGTTGCGGAAATCGTGGAAAACGCGGTTTCGATTGTGCTGAAGCATGCGAGCATGGGAATAAAAGCACGAGTATCCAAGTTCTGTGATTTTCTTAGCAAGAAGCTCGACGCGGTTAGTGGAATTGCAGAAAATGATCGACTGATTGATCTGCAGCTTGTTGAAGAGGGTGTTTAAGCAGTGCACCTTCTGCTTCTCCTCAACAAACGCATAGTACTGAGTGATTCCGCGGAGCGTCAACTCATCCATCAAATTGATTTCGTATGGGGAGTTCATGTGCTTATCCTGCAAAGCGTTAACATTCCTAACATTGGCACCGGGATGAGGAGGGGCTGACCTTGAAGCTCTTCACCACGATGGGGAACGTGGCACTGAACAGCATGACTTGCCTGTCCTTGGGGTGGAAGCCAAGCAGTTGCTCAATAACGGGTGTGAATTCAGGTGACAGGAGCTTATCAGCCTCGTCCATCACGAACGTCTGACAACCCGACAGATCGGCGACGCCTTTGCCCGCCAAGTCGAGGATTCTCCCCGGCGTTCCCACAATGATATGGACAGGTTCGGATAGACGAATGATATCATCCTTGAGGCCAGTGCCACCAGTCGAGACCATGACATTTATGCCCAGATGCTTTCCTAGCGTCTTACACACCTGCGATGTCTGCAGCGCCAATTCTCGGGTGGGGACGAGGATGAGAGCTTGTGTCTTGGGGCTCTTTGGGTTCACGCGCTCGAGGGTGGGTATCACGAATGCCGCCGTCTTTCCGGTGCCGTTCTTCGCTCGTGCGAGGATGTCTCGGCCGGTGAGGGCGACGGGGATGGTCTCTTCCTGAATGGGCGACGGCTTTTCGAAACCCGCCTCGAAGATACCCATCATCAGCTCGCGCTTGATGAAGAAATCCTCAAACTCGAGGCCTTTTGTTGCAGTAACATCCTAAACAAGTGTGAGTCCAAGTATGCCAACCCCGCGTGCATAGATGTGCTGCGCATACCTCTGTCTGTACTCGCGTGTCTTTGGAAGGAATTTTCAGACCATCTTTCCAGTTGGCGTCTCCTGAAGGTGAACCATCGCTGTTACAAACACGTAAGCAATTGCTGATAGTACGCTAGACGGCCGACTTACTTGAGCTTCGTCGCGGCGAGCTGATTGGTGATTTCGCTCGTCATTGTGAGCTTGTCCACCAGCGGTGGAGTTAAGCGTGGGGAAGGTCGGGTGTTTGGATGTGGTAGGCAGGTATTTGCGGTCGACTATGCGACGGCAACGGCGGCTGTATGTAGCAGTGCGACGGCTTGTGGGGTGGTCCGACCCGTGTAGGTCTGCGGTCGCGCCGTAGAAGTGGGTGAGGCTAGGTGGGGCAGTGAAGGTGAATGAGTGCCTTCAGCCGTACAGAAGCTCTCGTATAGCGTGCTGTAGCGGGTGCCTCAGGTCTTATGCTCGGACGCGCAGAAAGTCGCACAGTTCGAGTCGAGCCGGCAGGTGGTATTCGCCTCGGGGGTGGGATGCAGCGTAATTGCCGAATTTCTAGAGTGTGGCCTGATTTTGACTATGCGCGGTCAGAGTCTGGGCAGCGTGGGTAGAGGGTGCGAGCGTGGTGGAGAGAGTACTGCGGTCAGTGAGGGCTTGTGGAAAGCAGGCGAAGCTCTTTATGAGGGCTCGAAGTTGAGCGTCGCAGCCGAGCCCGTGCACTCGCTTCTCATTGGCCACCCCGACGTCGGCCTTGGTTACAGCAAACGGACAAGTCTGATTGTCTACCAAGCAAGCCTGCCTGCATTCCCCTAGGCATCGAATCTACCGGTATTGTCGTCGTACCGGGCCTGTCCTGTACGTACTCTAAAGCCAGATATCACCGGCTGTTTGCCTCGCGGCGTTCGCAAATTCAGGTCCACAAATCTGGCTAACTAGACCTACGGACTCATTCCATCTAGGAACTCTTGACCTTCTCCTCTGTAATTGTCTGGCAAGTCACTGGCAATTTGGCACGTCTGCAAAAGCGGGCGTTCCAGAACACGTGTTCACGTGTTCCCCGCCAGCCACCTCTTACCGCAAGAGAAGATTTATTCCAGTCGCATATTTCAAGTCTTCAAAATGTCACTCCTCCAACGTCTAACGAGGACCCTCCGCCCAAGCTCCCTTAACCCAACAACAACCCTTCGAGGCAAAACCCAAACTCAACCCAACAAAACCATATCCTCCAACTTCTTCTCCCCCCACTCCGTCCACCGCACTGGTCTAAGCCGACGCTTCTCTTCATCCTTCAACTACGAGCGCAACTTCACCCAAAACCGTAACCTCCTCTATGGCCTCATAGGCCTCAACACCGGCATCTTCATCTACGGTACTTACGTCCAAGCCCAAGCCCAACATGGCTTCCAAGAACCCGCCGTAAGATTCCAGCGAAACATGATGCTCAATTTCGACGACGTTTTCCGAGAAGGAAAATGGTGGACAGTAATCACGAGCGTATTCACGCATACGGGATTACTGCATCTGGGCTTCAACATGCTCTCCACCTACTATCTCGGCGGATTAGTAGCCACCATCCCCGGCATCACACCCGCGCGCTTCCTCACCATCGTACTAGGCTCAGGAATCACCGGCTCGATTGGTTTCCTAGCGTCGCGGTACCGTAAAACCAAGCAGAAGCACAATCAGTGGGGATTCCGGGTGCCCGATAACGCACGCGGTCTGGGTTTCTCCGGCGCGGTCACGGGCCTTGGTGTTGTGGCCGCGTTCGTTTATCCCAACGTCAAAATGATGCTATGGGGGATTATTCCCGTGCCACTATGGGCGCTGATGCTCGGTTTCGTCGCTAGTGATGGATATTATTTGAACGATGACAATCGCAAGATAGCGCACGCAGGTCATTTGGGAGGGGCTGCATTTGGACTCTTTTACTTTATGGCGAGGATGAGGCGGCTGCGTCTGTTGAGGTAGATGGTGTGAATCTGCTGGATTTGTTGGTGTGTCTTGAAGCGACTGGTGCAATAGCGTAAGATGTAGGCCAGCAAGGCTTTCCTCTGTAAATGTATTCATACCTAGCAGCATAATATAATCGCCTTTCGTCCTTGTTTCACACATTTCCCGATCCGCATCACAATCCCATTGCTTCCATTTGTTGTCCGAATCACTACCTAGGATATTGGCATGGCTGTCCTATTATGAACACAGTATTACGTTTTCCAATAACCGTCGAAGAGCTAGACCTTCGAAGATATCTCGTTATATTGCGCCTCTTGATACTACTAGGGCTTTATACTTCAAGCACCATTCCCATTTACATAGCAACCTAGCGTACATCACCTTCCTACCCAATTCAAAATACGTATCAAAGTACAAACTTCGATCCCTCCCCCTTCTCCATCTTACCTGGCCCGGTTAATCCCAAAGTAAAATGCAACGAGCGTTGTTTTACCTGATGTGGAGAAGTAAAATGTTTCTTGGTGTTTTCATCACTTTTATTGGTCCTAGTCTCGTCAGCTACCCAGAGCCGATGGGCTGAAACCGATTTATATACCACGGAGCTCTAGACTAACCGCCTTTCAACGCAAGATAATTCTTGAACTAGAACATTGGCCCCACTCAGGAGTAGCAGAGTGGAACATGCCGTCCTCAACTATCGTAAGTAAGAGAGCACTTTTCTGTCCCGAACACTACCATTCCTTCAAACACCCCATCTGTTCGAACCACCCCAGTTCCCGACTCCCACATTTCATTCTCTATCCCTTAAGCCCCCAACTCCTCCTTCAGCTCCTTTTTCTCCTTCTTTCGATGCTTGCTGATACACTGCTTATACATCCTGAACTCCGTGTACACCTCCTTACAATGCGAACAAGTGTACCGCACGTATTCGGGGTGATAGGCTGTCTTATGCGCCTTGAACTTGATGTAAGTGTTAAATGCTTTCCGTACATTGTTCCTGCGACAGATATTGCAATGGATCTCGACGTTGGAATGGGTGTCAGCAAGGTGTCGGTCGAACTCGACGCCATGCATGAAGGTGGGTCGGGAGGGGCAGCTGGGCAACGTGCAGGTAAGCGTGTCGCCGGTCGTGTGGTTGCTCATGAAATGAGCTGTGATGGAGCCGTGCCCCAATGCGGTAAAGTTGCAGCCGGGGAACCAGCAGTGAGCGGACTTGGCCTGATTGATGTCGCTCTTGATTACTGTGCTGCGAGTCATAGGATGGGAAGGTTCGGTTGAGGACAGTGAGGCTTCCACCTTGCCGGTGGTCGGGTCGCAGGAGATTGGAGAATGCGGCTCGTCGTCGTCGGATTCGTGCTTAATGTAAGTGATGGACGGCATTGCTATTGTGGTGAGGAGAATTGAATATGTGGACTCCGTTTGCACTTGCAGGCTTCGGAAGGTTCTTGCAGACTGATGTTTGGGTAGAGGTGTGCAAGTGGTGCGGTTTAAATATCATAGACACTTGGGTAGGAAGGTGCAACGGATGGAGAACAAAAGAAAGAGAGGAAAGCACACTCCATCTCTAGGAACAAGGTGAGAGAAGCAACAACGTGATGCGGCTATGCGATGAAGGACGGCTAGTAAGAGAGAACGGAAAGTGCCATCGTTTTTGGGGAGCGACAGATCACATATCTCAAGTAAACGAAAAAAAATATTCAAAGATGAAGGACACAATGGACAAACTCGGAAATACAAACGCCATGTATTCGAAGATACCATCCAGACAAAATTGATATGAGCGACCTCCACCTTTTCCATCTGACTGAGCCCCAGTACATTACAGAATTTTGCCGGTACGAGAACCCCAGACAAGCCTACTACCTCCACAGCCATTGAAAAGTAAAAAAGAGAAAAAGGAGGAAGGGCCGCTGGAGAACTTCCCAGAGTACCCGGCTTGAGTCCTTGAATACTGCAGACGCGTCAAAAGAGTTTCACTCTCGATATTTCTGTGCATGAAAACAACCTAGACAAACAAATAGAGTAGCACAACTAACTTCAACACTCGTCCGAGCCTTCACTCTTCCTCTTGCGTGGCCTTTGTAGAGGACTAAGAATACTAACACCCTGCTCAATCTCGACATTTTTTTCGGCCAAATGATCCTCCGGCGTGCTATTTACTGATATGGTCACTCCCCTCGCCTTCCGTGGCTGTGACTTTGGCGTTGACTTTTTGTGAGTTGGGGTGAGTGCGTCAAATTCGTCATCGCCGTCGACCGCAACAATCGTATTTTTGGAAGAGGTGCTTTGGTTAGACTTCCTGGGCCTGCCCTTCGGCTTCGGTGTCTTTTGGACCGGGCTCAAAAGGATCGGGTTCTGCTCTTGCTGCTCCTCAACCCCAGTATCGGAGTCGTCCCTCACAAACTCCTCGGATAAGTGGTGCGACTTCCTAGGCCTGCGCTTCGATTTCTCGGCCTTCGGTGTGGGACTGTAAATGACGGGCTCTTTCTTCACCTCCTTCACGACCTCCTTCACTTCGGGTTCCTCTTCCTCGTCCAGTTCGTTATTTTCGTTAACGAGGTCCTCCGAAACTTGAGTGGACTTCCTTTTTCCAAGCTTGCGCTTCGGCTGATTTGAGCCTTTAATCTTGACAGGGGACACGTAATCCTGGTCTTCATCCTCTGATGTCTTCTTCCAAGCGCGACCTTTGCCTTTGTAATGGGCCTTTCTCCCGCTATACGATAGCTCTTCAGGCTGCACAGCAATGGTTTCAACTTCGTAGTCGCTAAGCATCTCGTCTTCATTTTCAGTCTCTAGATTCATGTACACTGGTTCTTCGTACGCATAGGATACTTGTGCAAGTTTAGTAGTCTTTGGTTTAGGGGACTGTTTGATGCCACCTCCAATATCTTGATCAACCAACAGCTGTTCTTCGAACACTCTCGCATCTTGAGAGTAGGGTCGCTGTTGCGTTGCTGTTCGGGCGCGTAGGCTCCGCCTCGAGTTTGATGATGTGCTTGGGCCCTCAGGCGAAGCGGTAGCTGTGCTGGATCTGGTGACATCTACAGGAGCAGAATCCTCGTCATCATCGAGAGATATGATTTCTTGAGACTATTTCGTGTTAACACGTACTCTGAAGCATCAGATGCGCGGATTGGTTACCAGATATTTCTTTCTGGACTTCTTTCCCCACTTTGTCTTGGGAGGTTCAGCAATAGTTTCCGGAACTGGGGTGCGATGCTCTGTTGAGAGATCAGTAAATGGTTCAAAAGTTTATTGACGTAGGTGAGCAGTTCATATCACTTTGACGTGGTGGCAATGCTGCGTGGCGGGGCACAAGCCCTCTATTTGCCAAAGAGTGGGGACATACCGAGTATGAGAGCATCGAACGCATTCGTCGCGTCTGCTGCAGTAACTGCGACTGCATCGATTGACATGGCATCTGTGTCCTCATCTTCGGGCAATATAGTTTCTTCAGACTGTGTTGAACGAGTGAGCGCCACGTCAGCACATTGGATCGTGGGTGCTTACAAGAAATTGCTTCTTACGCCGTCCACCTGATTTACGTCGCCCATTAGTAGTAGTAATTGGAGCAGGTGGAGAAGGCACTGCAGGAGCTGCAACTCGAACAGCTGACGTTGGTTCTTCGATGTCGTCACTGTCGTCGGACGCGACGATTTCCTGCGACTAAGGCAAAGTCAGCTGCGCGCAAAAGAAAATTAGAGGAAACATTTACAAGATATTTCTTCTTTGGTTTCCTTCTCCGCTTGCCTGACGCTCCCGGTTCATCTGATTTCTCGTGCGATGCTGATTTTGGAGTTTTGGCGGCACACCGCATTCCGTGTCCGTTGGTGAGCGGTTTCTTCGGCTTCCGCTCCGGAGGGCCACGCAAAACGAGTTTGGTCGCTTCTAAATCCGATCCCTCATCCTGTGGCCATCAGCATAGTCCCGTTACAGATAAAGCGTAACTCAATGGCGTACGCTTGATGACTCTTCCTCCCATACATCCAGAGTTGCGTGCCAGAGATACATGCCATGAGCGTGTATAGACGTGGCCCATTCTTCATACTCAAGATCCGACGGTGCGTGGTCTTTCTTGTACACGGCATATTCGGCGTCTCCATAAATTTTCAACCAAGCCTGGAGCGACTCGAATCGAGGACGCGACCCGTCATAGTCTCCAATGCCGTCGTTGGCGGGCGGGGTTTGTGCAATTGGGGCCATGAAAGTGGTGGAAAGTCGTGATTGAACAGCAGATGCAATGTGAAATGAGCATAGACAGAAGAAAAAATCGCAGGTGCCGATCAGGAATGACTAAGAGAAGTGTAATAGAGTGTAGCTGTTGCCTGCTAACTGCCACCGGGTCGCCTAGAAAGTTGCGCACAATCCGGCGGTGGTTAGTGAAGGGTCGTAGAGTGATGTGACAGAAAGAAGGTCCAAGTCGATTAGAGAAGACCGGTGGCTCGTGGCACGTTAGCTCAGAACCGAGAATACGACAGAAGAAAGTCATAAAAAGCGCACGACTCACGGATTCGTAAACTATGTTTCAAGTCCACCGATGGCGCGATAAAAGATGTGCAAGTGACAAGTGGAGTGTAAGTGAAATGAAAGGTTGGCGCAGGACGTGCCGAGCACTAAGCAAACATCTTTGATAATTTCAGCTCGGCTATCAAAGTCAGGGCATATCGGTGGTGCGCAATTTCCAAACGCGCCTACAATTCACGTCGCTGCTTCTACTGCAATGCTGCAGGTCGTCTCATGGCATGTCGTGTGATATAATCTTGTTCATGACTCTGGTGATTGCTATGCGCTCAGCATCGCAGCGATTGACTCTAGTGTCCATGGAAGCTAAAAAGATAAACACAGTAGGCCATCAGACGGATTCTTCCTCCTTCGGTCGTTTGCTGGCCCACATCATTGTAGCTTCATTTGGCTTCTTTGATTTGAAACTTCTTATTGAACAAGCTATATGACTTCCCAGTGGGAATCACCGCTGCAGCCTGCATTTGGTATATACAGAATCACGGAAGCCAACTTGTGGTCTAAGACCGCTATTGCTACCGCCTTCCGAGCGGTCATACTGCAAGAAACCTAAGCCAAGGGTATACAACCACGATCCGAATCCAGTCCGCCCATGAAACCGGAAGTGCGAACGCCGTAAATTGAGCGGATGAGAAATGTGGGAACTGCCCGAGAGAGCTTGAGAACTCCGATTCTCTCTGCTCGCTTCGAGAGTCAAATCCAACCGTGGAACCATAGACTGATGAGAAACATTGAGAATATAATTAGAAAGCAGACATTTAAGGAATGGTAGAAGCATATGGCGCAACAGAAAGCTAATCCAGGAAGCCAGCGTCCAGTGCACTCGTTCAGTATTCTATGCTGAAATCAGAAACATCGCAATGCGTTGTAGAACCTAAACGGCACGTGAGAAATGAAGAGTTCATGCGGCCGGGATGCTCTCAGGACTAATCATCCCCACAGCGCTGCCATCATCCTTCTCCGGCTCGGTAACAGCTTGGTTCTCTTTCTGAGCAGGCATCTCGAGCTTTAGCTTGCCGATCGGCCTGCTAAGCCCCTTCATCAAGCCACTATTGGCGCCGTTGTCATTAGCGCCATTGTCGTCCCTCTCCTCGTCCAACTTCCGCTTCTTTCGCGCCATTTGCTGCTGCTCTCTCAATGGACGCTTGCGAGGACTGGAGATCTTGCCAGTAGGAGGAAGGCGTGGTTTCGGGAACCGCTGCTTAGGGGGCAGATCCTCATCCTCAATAAGCACCTCGCTGCCAGTGTCTTGCAGCTTAGAAAGAAGCCATTTTTGCATGAGGCCGATCTGGTTACCGACATTTTGCTTCGTGACCGCTTCGAATCTCGGCGGCTCGTCCATAATAACGCCGGTGGTAATGACGTTGCTACAAGATCGTTAATGACGACCGGTGGAAAACGAACCAGGAATACATACTCGGTTTTAATGTGGGCATTGCGCATCCTGTTCTGCAACAGATGCAGTGGAACGCTAAAAGTGACACCGAACTCCTTATCAAGACCAAGTTCCTTGAAGCCGAAAAAGTCTTCACCAATGTCCTCAGCAAAGTCGCCGCCAACAAACTGCTCACTTCCGTCGTTGAACGCACCAGCACCATCAGCGCCAGCATTGCCGTCAAGAGCGGGGCGAAGAAGTTCAGCGTAATAGGAGCGCATTCGGTCATGCATGCCAGCAAGCTTGGTACTCAATCGTTCAATGTCTTCCTTGACGTAGATCTCCAGAGTCTCAAGTTCGACACCATTCACTTGCAAAGAGTGCAATATCGCCTCCTCTTGGGTAAATCTGGGGACCCAGTTCGTCGTTACTCCATTTGAGACCGTGACAGGAACATCGGCCTTCATCTTGGGCGTTTCTCGGTACATACCAAGACTTGCTACAAGCTTCTGAAAGAAGTCGCCTGCAATATCCGTGATCGCCTCGAGAGCGGAAGGTTGAAATTCTTCAAACCCAGCATGATAAAAGATCTCTCCAACGCTTCGCTGGAGAGCTGCGCGGCAAACATATGGAGCCATGACAGGGCCTTCTTCAGAAACGACTATGGGCTCGATGTCCATTTCTAAGAATGGTTGAGGATCGTACTTCTGAAATTGATTCGTATACATCTATATTATATTAGTTTAAGATGATACAACGGTAGTAAGGGTAAAGGTCGACCAACCTGTGACTGCAGCTGCATCTGCTTGACGATGCCTATTTTGGAACAAATCTTTCTGGTCTCCTGCATCTGCCGCATATTCGACCCCATTTTCTTCGCAAGTGAGCTATCGGGCGCAACAAACTGCCCCTTGGGCACAATGCGCATATACTCTTCAAATTGTTGAATGACGTGGCCTTCCGCATCTTCAACCCATTGGAGGCGTTCGTTGAGGTCTGGAATGGCGCACACAGGATCGTAATAGTCCGGGATCTGGCGTTCCTCTTCGCCTTCTATGCCTTCCGCGAGCGATTCGCCAGCTGTCGCTTGTATGCCGTCTTTCCCGTCTGGGGCGGAGACGGGACCACCCGCAGACTCTTCGCTAGCTTGCTTCTTATGCCGAAGCCACCTCCTCATTCCGGCTTTCGTCCGCAGGATGGCAGGCTCATCCACTTGCAGTTGATCATCTCGGAACAAACGGTGCCGCTCAGCTGCGATAGTTGCTCGGTCCTTCTTAGTGACTTGCTTCCAGGTCTTAAATTCAAGATCGTCCAGGTCAGCGTCTTCCTCGAGCGTAAACCCACTAACTGAAGCCCCGGTGCCATCAGCCTCTGAAACATCTGCTTGACTGCCGTGTGCACCGCCCCTCAAAGTACCATTCAGTCCTACCGGAGTAAGTGTTCCTGGCGGCGGTGTTGAGAAGCCGTTGATACTGCCTTCCATCTCTGAGTCCGCACGTAGGAACTCATTCTTCAAGTTGGAAACGGCGTGGTTAAAAGTCGGCACACCAGGCTTGCTCTCAGGGCCTGGGGTGCCTTCCAGCCCAGCTGGAGGTGCCTTTCTCGCTGTACTTGAGCCCTTTCCGCCCTTGCTGGGTGCTTTGCGTCCCCGAGAGGCCATGATAGGCTCTTCATCTTCGCTATCCTCAGCGCCATCCGCATCAGGGTCCCCATTACGCATCCTACGCTCTTCCGCGTCTACTTCAGCACGGTCGCGGACCGTAATATCAGGGATAAGAGGAACAAGCTTTTCCGTCTCTTTCCGCATATAGAGCGCTTTCTTGCGCAGTGGGTGGGCAGGATCTGAATTGTACTTGAGACAGTTTGCCCAGATGAGCATCAAGTCATCCACAAAATCCTTCTTCGACTTGTACACTAGTTGCTTGAGCTTTTTCATCATGGTTCCTATGTCCATGGGCTGCTTGATGATGTTATAGTAATCCGGTGCTTCTCTCTTATTGACGCGCTGCAGAAAAGGATGGGCGTGTTCACAGGCCTTGAGCTCCATGAGAACCTTCTCTACGCTCTCATATAGCTCTTCCTGACCGACACGGTCCTCGTTCGCCCATTTGCTCCGGTTCTTTCGCACTTCGCTAATGAGGCTTCGTAGTTGTGCATCGCTTGCATGCACTCTATCTCTTTGCGCATCGATGCGGGCGATAAGGTGCTTCAAGGTAAGACTGGAGGCGCCTAGGTTGGTGGTGCTCAATGTGCCTTGTTGGGGAGCGGTTGGTGCGCCAGCAGTGGAAGCATTTGCGAGCTGTCCGGACATTTCCGTTTCAACTTGACGATCGAGCTCATCAAGCTTCTGCTGTTCCAACATGGCATCGCGGTCGTTTTCCAGGGTATAGAACAATGTATGAAAACTTCGCTTGGCGGCGTCCTCAGCGGCCTTCTTGTCCTGCTGCAGCTGTTTTCGCACATCGTCTGACGATTTGACCGGCTCTGAGCCCGGTGTGCTTGTGCGATCAATGCCTAGCTTGTTTGCTAATGATGGTATTCGAAGGCTTGGCGGGTCGAGGGCGCCGGCGACGATGGCGTTCGAGGCGCTTTTCGAGAAGAGCGGAGAGGTGTTTGTGTCATCTTCTTCGGCGTCGTCATCATCATCGCCGTAGTCGTCTTCGTCAATGGTACGGGTTGGTTTCTTGGGTGTCGCGGTCGGGCGCGCGTCATGTGCTGCGGGAGCGACGTCGGCAGGCGGCTTCGTCCCAGCATCCTCCTCATCATCAACATCCTCTTTATGCGCGCCTCCCAGTAGCGCCGCAAGGCGCGCTTCAGTGCGGAGATACTGCTCCCGCCAGCGCGCTGCCCGCGGGTCCTCCTCCGCTATCGTATCCACCCCCTCCCCCAATGTGTTATGGTTGGAGCCGTTTGACATGGCCTCATCGCTCAATGCGGTGTTCGGCGTGCGCAAGCGAATCGCATTCGAGGGCTGAGGGGGCAGACGTGCATAGTGTGGGCGCTCTGTCGATGATGGACGATGTACAGCGCGCGACATGTCGCTGCTGTGGGGATGTCCCGCCAAGACCTCCTCACAACGCTGCGAAGCCTTTCGGGCGGCCTCCGACCTCGTGCAGGTGTCGCGACGGCCTAAAAGCAAGCATGGAAGAGGCCCAGCGGTGTACGAACCGAATGCCGATGGATTTGAGATGGAATATGCCGTTGTGGTGGTGGCCTTGATGGCCGAAGTTGCGGGCGGTCGCTGGCTATGTTCCGTTGACGGGTGAGCCTTCTGTAAAGGAAGTTCGAGTAAGGTTGGTCGCTAACCCGTTACGGGCGTTACGCTAAGCCCGATATGGCGCCATCCACATTCAACTATGCCGCGGCTCGCACTGTGAGGTACAAGATACACTGTGCCTCCTGCTGTTATTCAGCACACTTAGTTGTTAGTGAAAGCATCCATATACAAGAACTTTTGCGTCTACCGAACAAAATACGTTGGGCTTGGCGCGCCTGTTGTGCGGATAGAAGGTGGGGTTTACTGCTTCCTAAAGAGATCTCAAATGCTTATTTGAAGACTCGCTGAACAAAATCTGTAGGATAAGGGACAGTACCTGCAGAGGCTCGTTGATATTACTGGCGGTTTTAAGCCAAATAGATCAATTGGCATGGTATGGCGCTTCTTTGGAATCGTAATATGTGTCAGCTACAAGCATGGACGTTTATCACTCAGCGCAGATTCTCTTTCACTTCATATATACCGTTGCAAGTCTCAAGTGCTAGATGTAGTAGTCTCCACGTGATTCGTGATCGGCACCGAGTTGGCCAACGGCGTGCCGAGAGCGGCTAAGCCTGCGTAGGACAAGGTTGTCTACAAACCGAAGAACACCTAGGGCATATGACAACTCAGTTCCTAACCAACCGCCTATTACTGCAGAACTGCACCGTATCATGCGCAATTTCCGGTAGCACATGAGACTTCGATCACAGCAATATGTTGCGCATCCGGAAACCTTTCGCCGGTACGTACAAGCTCGCCATGCCGTCATAGCCTGGTCAGTCAAGTTGCTTCGCGGTTGTTGCCTAGGTCACGATATGCACATATGCAGCTTTTGAGAGCTCGGGGTGGTCTCAGAGAGCAATTCCGCACCGCAGGTGAAGAGCATACCTTTATTGCAGCAGTCTACCCGGCTGCCGGTCTATGCGACAATCCAGGCAGCTCCGCGCCTCTCTTCTCCATCACCGTCCACATCGCTCAAGCTATCTCTCCCACGTCGGAGCCGTCGGGTCTCCCTACAGTATGGCTAACAGCCCATCACAGCGGCCTTCATCGCCATAATCCTCATTTCCGCCGCCGGCGCCTTCTCCACACCCGACTACAAGATCCCCACCTACGGCCAATCCGACAAAGCCCTCCATTTCGTCGCCTTCTTCGCGCTCACACTTTCGTTCTACTGGATTCTTGAGGCGGCGCGAAGGAAGGTGCTACAGCTAACATTTACGGTCTGTACGCTGGGGCTGGGATTCGCCAGTGAAATCATCCAGGGATTGTTGCCGGTAAGTCTTACGGTTCTTCACATAGAGGGAATTAGGAATGTTTAGAGTAGAAACATGCGGAACGATTCCTGGACAGAGAGCCTGAGGATCAGGCTAACGTTAATGCAGATCAATCGTGAATTTGACTACTACGACATCCTCGCGAATGTTCTGGGGTCTGTAAGCGCTATTGCGCTATGCAATTGGTACCACAAGCGCATGCTGGAGCGAAAGCGAGCAGCAAGAGGCTACGGAGCGGTTGCGGGCGATGATCACGATCTGGACGTGGAACTTGAAGAGGGCATTGGCGGGCAAGAAACGGGCATTGAAAGGCCTACTGTTGAGGAGGAACTCGAACGCTGGGATGAGAATGCGGAGGATTGGGACACTACCGAGCCAGGCGACATTTCGAATGGTCCGGCTGCTGGTGGAGATTTGGGCGAGGGGAAGAAGCGGAATGATTGAGGGTGACGTACTATTGTAGTGATCATGGCCCTGGCACTCGATGATTTCTGAATACTTGGATCAATAAAGCATTGTATGTTCCTAGGTCCGTAACTGTTGTACTTGATACCTTGCCCCGGCCCTTCCGGTCGTCTTAATGTACTGGACGTTTCTCTTTGTTACCCGAATGCAAGGTTCGGCTTCGCAGGATTCATGAAGTATCATAAGGTCAAGTTCGCTTGAGGATGCATATCGATTCGGTATACGTTAACAAGCCCATAGCTAGCTCCCGGTGTCCAAGAATGTCCCGTTTTGAGCATGCCTGCGACCATGATTTGTCACATTGGTTTGCCTAACATCCTTGGATTCATGCGTATATTTGCGGCATGAGATCCCGAAAGAACCCGTTAATCCATACCAGGCGCCTTGACTGATTCACCGCTCCCTATCCGCATTGTTCCTCTACGCCGTCGTAGTCTTAGCGGCCTGCTGATTGGGGTTGACCTTCTTTCCGTCCTTGTTGTACCTGACTCGGGGCGGGGGAGCACGATTGCGGCGGCCTTCACGCGAGCGGACACTGTTTGCCATATTAGAAACTGTGGGCATTCTCATAAGTTGATTTAAAGCGAGGCGTACCGGACGATCTTGCCATGAATAGCGCAGGACACACAGTACTGGAGTTTCAGGTACATCTTGGGGACGGTGTACTCTGGGAAGACGGAGGCATCGGAAATATCACCTGTCTAGCACATTAGCTTTTGTCTCCTATAATGTAGCTTGTCGGTGGTGTTCGGGGAGCAGAGCGTGGCAACGTACGGATGGCGGCAGACTCGACCATGTTCCTGATGGTGAATCTCTTGATTGCCTTGTCCTTGGGAGTGCATCGCGAGCAGTTGGAGCAGCGGATTGGCTTGACGTGGCCGCGGCCCTTCTTGTTGCGACCGCTGTAGGCTGTTAGTCTTTACTAGGCCTGCAGGAGGTTCACCATTGCGTACTTGGATGCTCGCTTCTTGACCATGGTGGGCTGATTCTATCTTCCGTTAGTGGGTCGAGTGAGTTGTGTCGGGGAAGATTGTGCGCACCAAAGATGTGGTATCTAAGAGTCAGTAATGGGGGGTTGACGATGTAGTGTCGTCTTGCGACGGGCACCTTGCAGCCAAAATCGACCGTGGGTTTAGCGAGCGCTAGCTTGATCCGTCGTTATCTTATCTGATCTCTTGGCACTCACAACTATCGACATGCTTCACCAGTTAACGGATGTTAATGATCGAAGGAACAGTGAACAGCTTATGGCTTCATAGACACTCCATAGACTTTGCTTGGAATATACACTCTCGCTGTTCACGTCATTTGCTCTCTGCGTAACATAAACAGCGAGTACGCCGTTCTGTCAGGTCCAAGAACAGCACGTAATTATTCACGCAAACTCAACCGCTACTATTTATTACTTGTACCGATTACCTTCGAGGGATAATACTTTCTAGACCGCCCTTCCTGTCGAGCGTGGAAGCCAGTGTATGTCCTTGTGACCCGAGCGCAGAAGGCGCTTTGCCGAACAGGGTCCGCCCGCGGCGCGTTGTTGTCCCCGTTTGGTTGCTACGGCTGCCAGGATCTCCTCCGACTCTCGAATCGAGTCTCTTCTACTACTGGCTACATCCACGAACATCTGTTCTTCGACCGCAAGTGAGGCCTCCTTCTTCGTCTCCGTCCCAAATCGCAAGCATGTCCCACACCGGCACCTTCAGAGGCACGCCGAAAAACCGCAACACCGCCCAGGCTCCGGCTCAGTTCACCAACAGTCCGTCCGCCATCCCACGTCCGGCCTTCGAGACGCATGCGTCACAAAGCGATGCCGGCACATCTACCATGAGTGCCAGTCGGCAGAAGATGTCGAAGAGGGATGAGGTATGCGCTCTTGAAAGAACTTGTGTCAAGCCCGAACCTCCCCTTACGAGAATTACAGGCTATTCGACGCAAGATCGAAACCGACCTCAACAAGAAGAAGAACCCCGGAGGCCGCGTGCGCCAGACGAGGAAGGCTCCCCCTGGCACTGTCCTCGCCCTGAAGCCCAGCCAGGCCTTACAGATCAAGCCGAATACCACCGTCGCCGAAGCCGCCCAGCTAATGGCAGCAAAGAGGGAGGACTGTGTCTTGGTTACGGATGATGATGATCACATTGCCGGTATCTTTACAGCGAAGGATTTGGCCTTCCGAGTCGTCGGCGCCGGTATCAAGGCACGCGACATCACCATCGCAGACATCATGACGAAGAACCCTCTCTGTGCCAAGACCGATACAAGTGCTACGGATGCTTTGGATTTGATGGTCCGGAAAGGTTTCCGCCATTTGCCCGTTATGGATGAGAATCACGACATCTCTGGTATTCTGGACATTACAAAGTGTTTCTATGATGCTATGGAGAAGCTTGAGCGTGCCTACAGCTCTTCCCGCAAGCTTTACGATGCGCTAGAGGGTGTGCAGGCGGAGATGGGCTCCAGTCAGCCCCAACAGATCATTCAATATGTTGAGGCTATCCGGCAGAAGATGTCTGGTCCTACTCTAGAGTCCGTTTTGAACGGTCTGCCCCCAACGACCGTCTCAGTTCGCACGTCGGTCAAAGAAGCTGCCGCACTGATGAAGGAGAATCACACCACTGCAGTCTTGGTGCAAGATCAAGGGTCGATCACTGGCATTTTCACCAGCAAGGATGTCGTACTTCGTGTCATCGCCGCTGGGCTTGACCCCGCTACATGTAGTGTTGTGAGAGTCATGACACCTCACCCTGACTTTGCACCGATGGATATGAGCATCCAGGCCGCTCTTCGCAAGATGCATGGTGAGCAGCTTGCAAAGTTAAGGGTTGGTCTCCGCTAATTAGTTTTCTAGACGGTCACTATCTGAACCTACCCGTCATGAGCGATGCTGGAGAAATAGTCGGCATGGTGGACGTTCTGAAGCTGACATATGCCACGCTCGATCAGGTATGTTGCTCGTTAGTCATCAATACATTATCTCATATAGTATAGATCAACAACATCAGCACAACAGATAGCGAGGGTCCCGCTTGGAACAAGTTCTGGATGTCATTAGACAACGAGACTGAGTCGATGATGTCTGGAGAAGGTGGTAGCCGTGTACCTGGCACTCCGGATCACCGGTCGATGATGTCGCTCGATCACCAGCGGCCTGGACTCCATGATCGCGGGGATAGTGTCCTTCCTAATGAGTCCGCGTCGATGCATGGCGGTGAATCCCCACCTGCTTCCGCCTTGGGTGGCGCCCCCCCCGTAGCATTGGAAGATACGCCGTTCGCGTTCAAGTTCAAGGCTCCTAGTGGACGTGTTCACCGTCTGCAGGTGGTCGCTTCTGCTGGCATCGAGGAGCTTATTTCGCACGTTGCCGCGAAGCTCGGATCTGAAGTTGACACCATAGGAGGCGCTCCAAGATTCGAGGATGGGAAGATTTCCAAGGCAGGCTTTGCGTTGAGCTACCTTGATAACGAGGGTGACACTGTTTCTATCACCACAAACGACGACCTCGTCGAGGCGATTAGCCTTTCGCGCCTTGCACATCGGGACAAGGTCGACCTCTTTGTTCATGACCCAGAAAAACCACCGCTTGCGGCGACAGTCGAGCCGCAGCCCGCGCTAGCCAAACCAGTCACACCCCCAGAGTCTGTGCTTCGAGAACGCAAGCAGTTCTTTGACGACGAAGAGGAGATGGCACGCCCTAGATCCCAGCGTCAGCCACCGGCGGTTGCCAAGCAAGAAGAACTCATTGCTGGTGTGCCTAATGACCTCCTAGTCCCCGGAGCTCTTGTCGGTCTCGCAGTCGTCATCATCGCTGTGTTTGCTATGGGCCGTGCTTCTAGTCGGTAGAATCGTTGGGGATACGTTTTGGGGATACTTTTGGCCGTGGATAGAACGTAAGATCGGTGTATTGCTACTCTTGGTTTGATATCCCTAGATGCACGTTTTCGAGTAATGGCTGTGTCTTCTAGGCCTTAATATAGTGTTTGTATTGAGTAGTGAACGGTAGTAATCCTTTCGAAATCTGAATATCACGATCTTAAAGTGACGTCTGGTTGGCGATTCTCTCGGTTTCGGGTGCGAACGTATCATAGCAAGCCAAAGGATATCGCTAGTTTTCATTTTATTCCTTCTTGGTCTGGTGTATGTACTTCACTCGTAAAGACTTGTAGTAGTATCGGCCAAACATGGATTTGCCCAACCCTTTTTGTAGACTGGAGAGTGATGAGGATAAGTCAACGATCATGACCTCTGACTCGACCTGTACATATTGAAATTATATGAGCACGGAGCAGATTCGCCATATGGCGGCGTGTGTCCAGCGCTCGCGTTTGACTCGCTCGTGGTTGTGTTGTCATGGAGCCCGACACCCCGGTCATTTCTCTGCCTACATTTTTTACCCAGAAGCGCGCCCTCGCGAAACCCCACCAAAACAGCTCCACCAATTTTCCACGACAGTCCCTGGAAGCCCGCGATTCTGCAGCTTCCCGTTGAAGTGAAAGAAAACCTTCTCGTCCGAGCCACTCAACGCAATCCCGACCCTTTACGCGCTTCTGTGCCCCACGGCATTTACGCTCTAGCCCCGCCATCTCACACCCACCGCCAGTCCCCTGCCTGCGCCTGGTGCAGCGAACACCGACCACGAAGAAACGGGGCCGCACCCCAGCTCTCAGCAAAGCTAGAAAATATGGCGTCTCTGCCGGAACAAGTTCACGCTGCTCTCACGAATTTGCTGAGGGGTCTGCAGTCGCCGGACAATGTGGAGCGCACGGCTGCGGAGGACCAGTTGAACCAAGAATGGTTCGCACAGAGGCCCGATGTGCTCTTGATGGGTCTATCTGAGCAGCTAGACTTTGCTCCGGACTCACCGGTGAGTGTATAACTCTGTGAATCTGGATAGACACGGCATCTCACTTTTGTTCGCGCGCAGACTCGAACATTTGCTGCCGTGTTGTTTAGGCGACAGTCCTCGAAACCACGCAAGGGGCCATCGGGCCAGACACAGGACGCCTTTTTGACCATCAATCAACCTGAGCGAGAAAACATACGCGCGAGGTTGCTGCAATGCTTGGGCAAGGAAGCAGAACCCTCAGTGAGGGGTAAGATCGCGGATGCTGTGGCGGAGCTTGCACGACAGCACACAGACGAAGGTAGTCCTCAGCCCGATACAGCAGACCAATATGGGTACTGATGGAAACAGGTGTGGCATGGCCGGAACTTCTAGGAGCGCTGTTCCAGGCCAGTCAATCAAATGATCCTGCACAGCGGGAAACCGCTTTTAGAATATTTTCAACCACACCAGGAATAATAGAGAAGCAACATGAGGACGTCGTCATGACCGCGTTCAAGGGCGGATTTGCGGACAGCGATACATCGGTAAGAAAGCACACTCGAAGAGACAAGGCAAACACTCACGGCCAGCTTAGGTCCGCATCTCCGCCGTGGAAGCTTTCGCATCCTTTTTCCGCTCCATCAACAAGAAGGCCCAACCCAAGTACTACGCGCTCATTCCCGAGATTCTAAACATCCTCCCACCTATTAAGGAGTCTCAAGATGGAGAATTGCTTACCAAGGCCCTAGTTTCCCTGATTGACCTGGCTGAGATCGCTCCAAAGATGTTCAAGCCTCTCTTCAACAGCCTGGTGCAGTTTAGCGTGTCGGTCATCCAAGACAAAGACCTTGGGGACACGCCGCGCCAGAATGCGCTTGAACTTATGGCCACTTTTGCCGACAATGCGCCACTAATGTGCAAAAAGGATCCCAACTTTACCAACGATATGGTGACTCAGTGCTTGTCGCTAATGACTGACGTTGGCATTGACGATGATGACGCCGAGGAGTGGAATGAGTCTGAAGATGTAAGTGTTATACCAGTAAGTAAGGCAATTTTCTAATCATGCGTAGCTTGATCAAGACGAAAGCGACTCAAATCATGTTGCGGGAGAGCAGTGCATGGATCGTCTAGCCAACAAGCTTGGTGGCCAGGCAATTTTACCACCGACCTTCAATTGGCTCCCAAGAATGATGACCTCTTCGGCCTGGCGAGACCGACATGCCGCGCTCATGGCTATTTCTGCAATCTCTGAAGGTTGCTGCGAGCTCATGATCGGAGAACTTGACAAAGTCCTCGATCTGGTCCTACCTGCTCTGCGGGATCCCCACCCGCGAGTACGATGGGCAGGTTGCAACGCCGTCGGACAAATGAGTACCGATTTTGCCGGCACAATGCAAGATAAGTACCACGGGGTTGTCCTGCCAAATATCATTCCAGTCCTGGAATCATCCGAACCTCGTGTGCAAGCGCATGCCGCAGCTGCACTTGTCAACTTCTGCGAAGAGGCTGAGAAGAACATTCTCGAGCCTTATCTTGACCAACTGCTGAGCCACCTGCTCATGCTGCTGCAGAGCCCGAAGCGATTTGTGCAAGAGCAGGCTCTGTCGACCATTGCTACAGTGGCCGATTCCGCTGAAGCTGCTTTCTCAAAGTACTACGATACGCTGATGCCTTTGCTCTTCAACGTTCTGAACGAAGAGCAATCAAAGGAATATCGCCTTCTTCGAGCTAAAGCTATGGAGTGTGCTACGCTCATTGCGCTTGCAGTGGGCAAAGATCGAATGGCTGGCGATGCTCTCTCGCTCGTGCAGCTACTGGGTCGCATTCAAAATGCCGTTTCCGATGCGGACGATCCACAGACATCGTATTTGCTGCATTGCTGGGGTCGTATGTGCCGAGTGCTAGAAAAGGAGTTTGTGCCATTCCTCGGTGGGGTGATTCCACCCCTCATTGAGCTTGCCGCAGCCAAGGCCGACATTCAGCTTCTAGATGATGAAGACCAAGTCGCACAGGTTCAAGAGGAGGATGGCTGGGAGCTAGTACCTATTAAAGGTAAGGTCATTGGCATCAAGACCAGCACGCTGGATGACAAGCATATGGCTACCGAGCTCATTGCCATTTACGCAAAAGTGCTAGAAGAAGCTTTCGAACCATATGTTAATGACATCATGGACAACATCGCGCTTCCCGGGCTAGCCTTCTTCTTCCACGACCCGGTACGAGTAGCAGCAGCCAAGTGCATTCCAGCACTCCTCAACGCCTACAAGAAAGCACATGGGCCTCAGTCAACGCAGCTCGGTCAGCTATGGGAGCGGACAGTTGAGCGTGTCCTTGAGGTTCTGAGCACCGAGCCCGCTATCGACACACTGGCAGAGATGTATCAGTGCTTCTACGAATGCCTTGAATGCATCGGTAAGGATTGCTTGACCAGCACGCACATGGCTACGTTCATCGAATCCGCTCGAAGTGTTCTAGATGATTATCAGAAGCGCGTAAAGGAACGTCTCGAAGACCAGGCTGATAATGAAGATGGCGAGGAAACAAATGAAGAGGTTCTGTTCGCCATCCAGGATGACCAGACTTTGCTCTCCGACATGAACAAGGCTTTCCATACCATCTTTAAGCATTTGGGCACCGCCTTCTTGCCGCACTGGGAAAAACTCATGGATTTCTACACGATGGCCGCTGCCAACCAGGACCCTACACAGCGCCAATGGGCCATCTGCATATTCGATGATGTTCTCGAGTTCTGTGGGCCTCAATCATGGACCTACAACCAGCAAATCATGCAGCCCCTTATCGCTGGTATGCAAGACGATGTGCCGGCGAATCGCCAGGCGGCTGTATATGGTGTTGGTGTTGCAGCGCATCGGGGTGGAGATGCGTGGTCAGAGTTCGCGGCCGCAAGCTTGCCAACGTTGTTCGCAATCACCCAGCGACCCACTGCACGCACGGATGATGATGTCTTCGCTACCGAAAACGCATGTGCGAGTATCGCAAAGGTTCTGCATTACAATGCCGCTAAGGTGCCGAACTGGCAAGACGTCGCTGCAGCATGGATAGACACGCTACCAGTAGTCAACGATGAGGAGGCCGCGCCTCACGCCTATGCTTTCCTTGTTTCCCTAATTGAACAGTCAGTGTCCACTCAGCCCTTCTCCTCCTTCGACTTAATACTAATCTCAGCAGACAAAACTCCGCCACAGTCGGCCAAGCAGCCAAAATTTTCATATCCGTCGTCCAAGCCCTCGAAGCCGAAACCCTCCAAGGCAAAATCGCAAACCACGTCGTCCAAAATGTCAAAGCGCTCATCCAAGCCACTAACATCAATCTTGCTCAAGTCGCCGCCAGCTTGACGCCTGAGCAGCAGCGGACTGTGCAAGTGTATTTCGGCTAGGGGCTAAAGCACATTGCTCCCTTGGTGGACTACAGGGACAACTCTGCGGTGTATCATGAGTTCTCTGGCGTTGGATGTTTACATTTCGCGAAAGACTGATCCGAGATATTATGAGCCAAGAGAAATGATGTGCTGCATGGGAAGGGACCCTTTATGGAGGAATATGGTCGGGTGGGCAATTTTTATAGTCTTCATGTCATTGTTTGGGTTCCCGTCACACGATTCCCCCCTTTCTCACTTCCTCTTGCGAATCCACCGTCTGTTTAATGTATGTAATAGAGGGGTTTGGGTCGGCGTAACTTAAGTTAGCTTAACTGAAATGTTTTGAGTAAAGAAATATCTTTGGTCTGCATAACGCTAGGCGCTTATTGCATGATGGATGTAGTCAACGAGAAGCGCGATCACGCGCGAGGTGCGTTAGGCGACACTTTCCGCAGGCGCTGTATTTAAAGTAACAGCAGTTTTACTGCAGAAATCATTAGGACATTCGACTGCATGGGTGGAAATCGTCGCTTATGTATTCTTGAGCTGCATCATTTTACACACATGATACTTAGCAGCCCTTCAATATTCCTTACCAAGAGCCGCAAACGCCTGGGAAGCCGCCCGTTATCGCAAGAGTCCGCTATGCCAATAATGCACACTCCAAGAAACTTTACCTCTACCTCTTATACACCGTGACCACACTGTTTTACCGAAGGATCGAATTGGATATTTTTCGCCAACACTCATCTTGACTACGCGCCCTCGCTGCCAAACTCCTGCGTCCATTCCGAGTTCCGGTTAAGATCTTCTTTACTGACAGTGGGTCGCGAGGCCTTAATGGCTTTGATGAAGTCCTTTACGCGAAGAGGTGGCTCGGCTAGTTGTTCGCCGTCGAGGTCGGTCCAGGACATTTCTTTTGCTTCGGGGTCACCGGGGGAGCAGGGTGTCCATTTTTGCTCACCTTCTACCGTGATCTAAGCGATATTAGTGACCGAGCTTTGAGTTACGGGATAGGTTAAGAACGTACGGGTTTGTAGTGTGTCGCTGTCTGAATTAAGCGCACGGGCTGCATCAATGCGTCTTGCACTGCGATCGAGATATCGGAGCCAGAGTATCCTTCGCTTAACTCTCCTAGTTTCTTGTAGTCCGCCTGAGTCAGTTCGCATGGCGTGTTTCCGACAGCAAGTTCGAACATTTTCATTCTCGCGGGGAAATCTGGCAAGCTGATATGCACTCTTCGCTGGAATCGTCGTCGGATAGCTGCATCGAGTTGCCATGGGATGTTTGTTGCGCCGAGAATGAGAACGCCGCGCGAGTCTTTGCCTACACCGTCCATTTGTACGAGGAGTTCGGTCTTGATACGTCGTGACGCTTCGGATTCGCCTTCGCCTCGGGGACCGCAGAGAGCGTCGATTTCATCGATGAAGATGATAGAAGGCTTGTTTTCGCGGGCCATGCCGAAGAGCTGCTTTACCAATCTATTTCTTGTTAGTTTCTCGTATACCTCTCAAGGTTCCGAGGTATCTTACCGCTCAGACTCTCCCATCCACTTGCTCACCAAGTCAGAACTTGATACGCTGAAGAAGGTGCTGTTCGCTTCTGTCGCCACCGCTTTTGCCAAATAGCTCTTACCCGTACCTGGTGGTCCATACAGTAATATACCTTTCCACGGTTGCCGCTTGCCGGTGAACAGGTGTGGAAACTTGATGGGTAATATGACAGCCTCCTTCAGCGCCTCCTTTGCCATATCGAGGCCGGCTACGTCTTCCCACCGAATGTTGGGCTTCTCTGTGAGAATGGCGCCGGCGAGTGCGCCGCGGAGCTTCTTGGAGTCGCCGTCTTGTTCATCATCGTCGTTGTCCCTGTGATGCCCAGGCCATATTAGCTATCGTCTTCGAATAAACAGCGTGGAACATACTTCTGGCCCTTTCCGCTCCCTCCTGCTGCCTTGCCGTTTGAGCCCATTGCTGCGGGCTTCTTGCGATTTGAGGCGTCGTCCTGGTTTAGGTGGGCTTTGAGCTTTTCGGCGCGCTCCATGTACTCTGCCACCTTTCCCCGTATCATCTCCTTTGATTTTTGGTTCTTCTCCCCTATCTAACGTCAGTAGTGTTCCGTCGACAGGGTAGCGTGCGGTGCATGGAGCGTTGTGGAGAGTTTCCGACGTACATTTTAGAGCGAGCATGAATAGCTCGACTACAAGGTGTTAGCAGGTATGCTATAGTTTGGTAATTTTCAGTTCAACTTACGAGCACTGTAGTACATCTGGTAGGCCTTCTCATAGTCGCCCGCTGTGTCCGTCTCTATGGCCTTCTTGACCGATTCAATGGCGCGGCCCAGAAAGTCCGCGTTACTCATTGTGCGCGCTTATACTAGAGGTACTGCAACAAGCTGTCCGTCGTCTCCTAGGGTGCTTGTCGCGTTGGGTCCTGTGTGAACGGCCGAATCGCTGGAGGCGGGCGCGGGGCAAGAAAGCGGTTGTTATTGGCACTCGAGGGCGTTTAGTGGCGCTCGTAGAAGCTGGGAAGCCAAGCGTATTGTTGCAAGGGTGTGAAAGACGGAGGATTATGTTTGACGAAAGTGTTTTCGAGGCAGTAGACGATGAACGTCTCAGCGGTGTTGGTCGCTAGGTGCCCACAGTCCATCAACCACCAGTGCCCCGCTTTCGCGCTAACCCGAGCCAGAGCTAGACATCCCGCCTCCACCATCGAACAGCTTTCCAAACTTTTTGACATCATTTACTCGGCACCCACCAGCGATGAGCGAGGTGCAGAAGAAGCTCCAAGAGCTTTCCGACAGCTACCAGAAGCTGCAGGGAGGCATGACAGCGCCCAACTTTTCGAGAGGAAAATCGCTTACTATGCACAGAGCTCTCCACCAACGTAGAGGCGCGCCAGAAGCTCGAGTCGCAGCAACAGGAGAACACCACGGTGAAGAAGGTCGGCAAATTCCTCGTCACTACGAATGCTTGGATTGATACTTTGATGCAGGAATTCGACCTCCTCGATGATGATGCGAATATCTACAAGCAGATCGGACCGGTGCTCTTGAAGCAGGACAAGACAGAAGCCGTCATGGCTGTAAATGGGCGTTTGGACTTTATTGAGAAGGAGATGTGAGGAGTTATATATGCCGGCCAAGTCGTAGTACTGATTAGGGGCAGAAAGCGCATCGAGGGACAAATACAGGGCGTGCAAGACAAGAGCGAGAAGGTCAAGACGGAGGTAGGTCTCGTGTCTATTTCAACTATGTTTCGGGAATGCTAATAGCACTCGAAGATCATTCAGATACAATCGGCGGCACAGCAGTCACAAGAGGTGGCAGCTACATGAGAGGGGATGAACGCGGTGCTCTACAAAAATGATACCCTTTGATAAATATATGTTTCCCCTCCTGAAACCCTGGCCTCAACAGCCGGATGGTACTATTGATTCGGAAGAGATACAATTCCCCAGGGGCTCAGAGCCAAATTAGTAAAGTTCTTCCAAAAGGGTCTTGATATCTATTATTATGATTGGAAGCAACGATGATTTGCGAGAATACAACGGGTTCAATACTTCTAGACACTCCAAAGCGTCACAAAAGGCAACAGCTGGGGAAGATAGCTAGTGATGGCCTTGGACACCCGTGGAATGCTTAATACTAAGCTTGGCCACACCGGCTTCTCAACCACTCGCCATCCTCAGCGCGCTTAATCGTGCAGGTAACTCTGAGGATCTTTCTCCCAGTGCGGACGGCTCATTCGTGACAGGCACCGCCTGTCAACCCCGACTACATCACGCCGGAACCGCTCCGGAGTGTCGTGCAACTCGTCATTTAGAAGGGGATGTTTTAATTCCTGCCATACCCAGACGTCTATCATCAGAAGCCGCAGCTTGGGGAGCGGCTCCCGATACCATCCATCCCGGCCCTTCTCACGATGGGCCTCTTCATAAACCTTGGTAACAATCGTAGGGTTAGGGACCCAATCCGCTTCCCTAATAGTATGGATGAGTCCTCTCATTATGTCGTTCATGAACTTGACGTCCCAGATACGCCATGCGTATCCATACAACTTGACGAGGAAGTTCATAGTGCGTTTAGCACGCGAGTTCATGCTCCGCTCAAATCCCGCGATTGGGATCTTGTTGTTGTATAGCCAGTTTACGTACGCGCGGACCACGTGGAAATCCCCGTCGGCATCGACATAGCCATGCTGCATGATGCTATTCTCGTTTAGCTTTCGGAACTTACGCGATGATGAACGGAGCTTGCTCAAGTGCACGTTGACACTCGGGCCATCGAAGCCCCGAACTCGCAGTTTGATGACGGGGCCGTCACCATATTGGGAGCCAGTAGAGTCCTCCCTCATGTATATATCTGCTTGGTGTGGCGGACCGGTCGTATTGCGTCGATTGTTCATCGGATAGTGGAACCCAGGAAGTAAGCCCCTATTCGGAAATGAGCTCCTACCGGGACTCAACGCGGCAGCGGCATGTTCAGACCTGTCCCCCCGGCCCACCCCACTGGCCGGGCGATCCACACGGGAGCTCCGACTCGGCAACTGGATCGGGTCTCTAATCCTAATTGCTTCGGCTTCGTTAACGCGAGGATCCTCGAGCGCTGGATTCTCCTCAAAGCGGGTCCGTCGAGGGGTGCTCGCAGAGGTGGTCGAATGGGCACGACCAGTCGTGTGTCCTAGCCAGGGAACATTTCCGTATGCTAAAGTGGCAGGAGCACGGCTAGACGCCCTCTGCGACTGCGTACCTGCAAGAGACGCTGCAGCTGCCTGCTCCATCTGCCACTGATATTCTTCTTCGTCATGAACGGTGTATGACGCCATTGAAGAGGCAGCGGGAGTCACAGTGGTTCCAGTATAAGCTGCCGCAGCAGCATAAGCATCGGCAGGAGATTTGCCTGCAACGACCGACGCCGGAACTTGCACCTGCTTCGGAATGGTCACTGGTACCATGATCTCATCTGCCTGATGAGAGCGATAAGCTGGCCGAGCCAGAGCAGGCTGTGAAACATTCGACCGCGAGGCAATCGGCGAAGCGGCAGTTGGCTGTGGGATCCCTCGCTGTAATCCAACCGGTGGGGCGCATGGTACTGGCTGACATCGAGCCTGTGTCTGGACCGAAGTCTGCAGTGACGGATATCGTGTCTGGAACCCTCTAGCCGTATACTGCTCCCTCACTGAGTCTCTGTCTGATTCGGGGTAACCACCTGGCAACTTAGAGGTTCGCTTATTCACACGCTCCCGCGTAGGTGGTTGCTGGGGCATCGCAGGCTCACCCCCGTGCTCGGTCAAGTGTGTGGCATCCAGCTGATCGGCGAGCCTTGAAGCCTCCCGAGTATAAGCCTCCCGAGTATAAGCCTTGTTAGCATATGCCTTGTTAGCATATGCCTCGTTAGCATATGCCTTGTTAGCATATGCCTCGTTAGCATATGCCTTGTTAGCATATGCCTCGTTAGCATATGCCCCATTAGCATATGCCCCGTTAGCATATGCCCCGTTAGCATACGCCCCGTTAGCTCCGTTGGCATGAGGCTCGTTAGCGTACGTTTCGTTAGCCTCGTTGGCATAAGGCTCGTTGGCATAAGGCTCGTTAGCATACGTTTCGTTGGCCTCGTTGGCATAAGGCTCGTTAGCATACGCCTCGTTAACCCCGTTGGCATGAGGCTCGTTAGCATACGCCTCATTAGCCTCGTTGGCATAAGATGCTTTCGGATAAGCCTCGCTCGTAGGGCCAGCCCGCCTGGCGAACCTATCGACGGGAAACCCGGACCCAGGGTGGGCTACTCGTTCAGGAGCTGGATCTTCAACCCTCTGTTCTTTCTTTGCACCATTTCTGCCTGTGGTCGTCTTTCTCCTAAAAATGCCCCAACTGTTGTTAACCGCAGGGGTGGGCTCTGGTACAAATACTGGCTGGTTTGCAATCGGCCGCTCTGCAGGGTTTCCTGAGAGAGAAGCCGCTCGCTCTTTGGCTCGTTTCTGTCTTTCTCCTCCATCGAACTTGAGTTTGAACTCCAAGTCCGGGCCTTTACTACCCTTAGATTTCCGAAAGTACAATCTTGGGTCTGACATGTGTGGCGACGTTCGTCGTTGGTGTGCTGCGGGAGATGATAGGCGCTGTCTGAGTAGCAGTCCGAGGGGTGGTCTGCAGTAGTCGCTGTGGTATCGTATAAGTTGTGCTGTAGGCTTTCTTCGTAGTCGATCAAGCTTTGGCTGTTGCTCCGGGGTTGCGGTGCTCTGTGCGTTTGCTGCTTAATTTTCTTTTGGTGGCCCATTGGAAGGTTTATATAGTTTAGGAATCGAGATTGGACTCGATTCAGTCACTAACTTTGAGTATATTCTCACAATCCGCAGAGGGAAAACATTGTTAGATTGCATTGCATCGTAAAGGGACTTTGATCTACGGAGGCTTTTGAGGCGCCATTTGGGCGGCGTATGTCACTAAGGGCTTTCTGGCTGGCATATACTTGGGATGCGGTGAAACAGAGCGTACGATGGAAAATGGAGTATATTTCACACTTGAGGTAAGCGGTAGATCTACAAGGGATGGTTCTATTATTAGCAGGATTGGCTCTGGTGTTCCAGCGAGCAAAGACATGGGCGTTAAGATTTTCACATTGTGAAGGACGAGAGTGAGAGCGAGCGAAACAGCACCTGGCTATTTCCACTCCCGTTGTGACCGCTAGCAACTCCTTTGCCTCAAATTACATTGTGTTAGCCAAATGTCATCCATGGAAGGAAAGCAGGATGGTATGCCCTTTGATCGCACGAGGTTACCAACCATTGAAGCGGAAACGGGAAGAGAGTTGCCTGGATCGTGATACCAGCTTTCACTAAGCTTGTCGATGTGGATACTCTATACGCCCACTGGGCCCACAAAAGAACACACTTTCTTACCTTCACTCAGTTTTACCAATCACAGACGAGGAAGCTATGTGACAACGCCTACGCGGTATTAGTCTAATGCATCCGTCTTCGGCGAGATGACTAGGGACATTGACTTCACAACCACTATGTTTAATATCTTAATCTGAAAGATTTTTACTGGCAAGCGCTGCCTGCCGGATAACCTTGTATCATGTGCGAAAGCACGCCGTTGAGGTTGCTAGGCAAGCGTTTCTGGCTGGACTTTACTGTGCTGAGGTTGAGAATGGACAAAAGAAGACATTTTGAATAGAAGCTATGGGTAAGATGATAGATGGGAATGCTCTATCGAATGGTCGCCCATGGGCGTCGAATCAATCAGCGTATTTTGAGAAAAGGGATAGGGGGGAGGGCTTTTTGGTTTTAATTTGAGCCTATCGCGTGGTAAGATTCCACCGCGAGATGAGCTAGGATTGAATTCATGCTAGGAAAGATTGGAAACACTTCGAATGAGGACTGGTCAGCAGTGTAGTATTGCGCCTTGAAGGCAACCATGATTGGATAACCTAGAACACGGGCCGTAAGTTTCGCTGCCCCCCTCAGATGCGTCTAAATGGTGTAGCTTGTGCCTAAATCGCATTTCCAGATCACTACTCAATAAAGTCTACGATATAGGCACGATATCGGTGTGCTTAGACCTCCTTCTCCTCGTGGTATTTATAAGAAGCACCCTTCCATGGTCGCTCAGGTAGCGAAGGACGTTTCGCTATCATCCCAACCACCACATCCACAAGCAGCTCTCTCGGAGAATAACGTAGGATGTTCTTCCAATCATCGCTCTGCGCATGAGCTATATAGATGTGGACGTCCGCCAGCAGGCGTCTAGCGGGTGAACCGGTCGTAGTGCCCTTGTAAATAGTATTTATTGGATCCGCACCTGGGCATATCCTAGATTCGACTACCGCAGCTACGATGGCGTCGATTACGGTATTCTTAAATGTCGTATCCATGATTTTCTCGCCAAAGACATAGGCGCAGCCAAGAAATTCGTGGGTTTTGCCTATGTCATCTCCTGGAGTGGGAAGTTGTCGATAGTAAAGCCAATGGGCATATGCCTTTACGACGTCGAGATTGTCGTCGGCGAGGTCAATCGTGTCTGGATCTGCTCTTGATTCAGACCATTCTTTTTTCGTTGCTCTCCTGAAGAAGGCTGAGGTCGCACACAGGATGTTCTTGTGGACGTTGACTATAACATTTTGCACAGCTTTCGGTCTCGGTGCCATTGCCCACCGACACTGACAGCTTGATGATGCGATCGGATAGGCTTATTGCTAATTTTAGTGCATGTACTTTCAATAGAGAAACGAACAGACTTACTCAATAGCTTTAGTGGGTGCGATTCGAGGATCTGCAGACTCTGGAGTTGTAGATACTGGCATGACTCAGTGTTGTTGAGGTATTTGTGGTTGCGAAGTCTATGTGTTAAGCAGGCAAACACTAAGGTAATAAATAGTCAAGAGCGAACATCATTCACCTATTGGGCGGTAGTTGTCTGTGCGTGATAGTCGGTTGGGCCTTTCAGAGTTGCCACTCAGACAAAAGGAACCTCTTCCGTAGCGTGAAACGGCATGGTGACATCACAAGTTTAATACCCTTTCGCCGATAAGATGAACGAGGCGCTCAATGCTAAATTATTTCCATGAGGAGTGCTTTCCCTCCTCTGCTAAATGGGTTCAAGCCGAGGCGAAGTTGCGTTACGTCTCGAAATGCAAAGTTGTGAAGACTCTATCGCACTCGTTATCTACCGTAAAAAGGGCGGACACCGGCCACATTGTTTATACATTGTCGTAAAGTCGTTTCTCTTCAACCTCCACAACCCACTCACTGTGTTCTATTGAACCCAGCCCTCGTCAACCGCCGGCGCAGCTCCAGACTTGCAGTAGGCGCCCGCTCTTCGGCCCCAGACATAGTACTATCCTCGACCAATCGTGCCATGCCAGACAGGTCTTGTGTAGGAAGGTTAAGGTTTGGTATCTCCTGCATGGGAAGATTCTGACTGATATTCTGGCTAGCGGACAAGAAGGGCGATGGCGGTAGATCCTTCAGGCTCATCGGGTGCATATCGTCCATGAGCGCGGGATCAACAGGCATTTCGTAGTCATTATGTTGCTGGTGGAATTCGGCAAAAGGGTCATGGTGCTGTTGGGCCGTTTCCATCTGAAGTTGGCTGCTTGGCGAGTCAGCGCGTTCTAGTGAAGCCGGCTGTTGCGGAAAGTGCTGCACCGGTGCGGATGTAGGCATGTGGCTAGGCAAATCTGATGACTGAACATATCGCGATTGCTGGGCTCGCACTGCCGACAGGCCCTTGTTCATCTCGCTGCATTCCGGACAATTGCGTATCACCTGGCTGACGGTCTCTTTGATGCGGACCCAGTGATATGACTCGGCAATGGAAGCTGTCGTCTTGTTGATACCGCCATGTGACTTGTGGTGCAGATCCCGAGCGATTTCGTATTGGCGCTGGGGATCTGAAATCACCTCTTTACCCTTGAGCATAAGCCGCTCTGGCTCTGAACCTACCGCTGGATACAGCTTATAGTGCGTCGCAGCGGATCGCAAACGGCTTTTCTCTGCTCGGTCCGCGCCATTAGGATACTTGCCATTCTTGAGGTAAAAACGAATCTTGTCAAAGCGCTCTTCAGATACAAAATCGTCGTCTTGCCCAAGATCTCTACCGTATATGATGGCGTCAACGAGCTCGCCTGGATATGACTTCAAGTTGCCGCAGCCCTTGATGCGTCCTAGTCGCTTGAAACCTAGTGCATCCCATATGCGACAGGAAGCGACATTGGTCTCGTAGACAAGGTTGAAGACCGAATATGTGTATCCCTAGCCATGTTAGTTTGCATTCGTCTCCCACATAAAATCGATTTACCAGCTTCGGCGCCCAATCCAAATATATCTCCCCCATCAAACGCCCAACACCCCGATTTCGCGAAGCATCCGTGACTAGAAAGCCACCATTGCAAACATGGCTCGACCGCCCCGGGTAGTTCGGCTTGATGTAAAAGCTGCCCAAGCACTCCCTCTCCCAGTCGCAGCCCCTTCGTCCCATCTCGTGTATCTCACGCCCGTCTTGTATCTCGCCGAGCAACATTATGGCACCAAACACGCCAAACCAATGCGGGCCAAAGGTCTCGAGCGGCAGTGGGTCAATCGTGGGGTACGTGTCGCCCTTTTCGATTTCGCGGCCGAGTTGATCGCAGAGGTAGGCGAGCAGGGTGAGGGGTACTTGGTTCGGCGCCGAGAAGGGTATAATGGTCGCAACGGTGACTCGGTCGCGCAGTGTAACTTGACGCGGCGCGATGCCAGGAGGTAGAGCTCCGCCGGGCACGGGAAAGGGCATATCGCCCGCCGTCCTGTGGATGATAGCTGCGGTCGGGTCCTCCATCATGGCGGGCATGGTGTGTAACGAGGGTGTGCGTTGAGCTTCCTCGCTGGCGCGTGTGTCAATGTCGATGATAAGAAACCATAAGGCGGACGGGCCAAGGCAACCGCAACATGCTCAGTGACGCGGAAGACCTCCATGGCCTGCGCGCCACTTGTGCATGTGGTGGGATGAGGAAACAGCAGCGACTTACTCGTTTTTTGGGCCCTGCGGGATCAGAAATGCTTTGGGATCAGATGTTCACCGTGATAGAGCGTAGGGGTGGCGGCTGGGCCAAGGTGGAGCGCATGCCCCGGGTTTTCGCTTGTTGAACCAATCAGCGCACGTCTAACAGGCCAATGGGTCTCAACCCCACGGCCGAAGAGGAGTCGTAATCCAAGTCGTACTAGAGGCCGCTTGTGCTGATAGCCCTGAGGGGTAAGGCTTCTATGACGCTACTTTCTTCTCCTTGCAGTTGTTCTATTTGGCGTGGAAGAATACAGTTTGATAGACCGTCACGTACCGACTCAGACATGAGCCTATGCAGAGAGGAACGACCAAGATATATCACAACGATGCAGGTGTATACGTGATACAGAATACGAATTGGTAAGCAAGGCCCAGTAGATGCCCATTGATATGCTAGTACACTCAATCCCAAAAGGCCCGGTATAAGATATGCACATGAAGGAAGATAAGGATCGTCGCAACCCTTCATTTCCGAAACCCCATTTTCAGATGACTACCATCATTCAAGAAACCAGTATCCTCATTCTCTCCCATGAAGGCCGTTGGCACTATGCCATAGTCACTTACACGACAGGACCCTTGTGCAAGACAGTCTGGTTCAAGTTCAGATCGCACTCATGCGGGTGCTGCAGACAGAACTTGGGCATGAGTGGCGAGGCCATGACACCATTCGCGACAAGGTATTCGCGGAAGTTCAAGATACGCTGAGTGAGCTCAGTGGTGCGCTTGTTGCCGTTCTTGTCGCGGTTGCCAGACCACACCAGCTCAGCGAGAGCGGCAGAGCGCGGCCAGATCTTCTGCGAAATAACGACATCGTCGACCTGCTCGGACCAGAGAGGCGCAATGGCGCCCTGAACAAGCGCCTTCTGGGCGTCTGAGAGGCCCTGCGTGAAGTCGAAGTCGTAGATGCGCTGCCATGTCTTGTACGGTGCGCACCAGGAGCCGCCGCCGCCACCCCAGTTGAAGTTGGGCGTCCCATCGGCGGCGTTGGGGTTGACTTGCACATCGTAGCGCTGGTCATTGCCAACCCAGCCGCCGTATCCACAGTCGAGGTACATGAAGTCGGAAGAGGAAACGATGACGCGATAACCCTTTTCAGTGATGTTGTAGATGTTGGTAAGACCGTTGTTCCAAGCCTGGAGGACGACATCCTTGGGCACTTCACCAGTGGCAGCGGCATCAGGAGACATGACGACATCTTCCCACATGACGAAAGTCTTGTTGGCCTGCGCCCTGAAGTTAGGCAGCGCACGGTCAACCCAGACCTGGTACAGATCACCCATCGACTTGCCCGAGGCGAAGAACTCGCGCGCAAGGCTGCTGAAGTTGTAGCAGTTGATGTGGAGCTCATCGCCGCCAATGTGGAACCAGTTATCTGGGAAGATGCTGGCAACCTCCTTGTACACTTTTCCGGTGACTTCGTACGTTTTGTTGTTAAGGATGTCGAGCTGACCCGGGTTGGGCTCCACGGCGGTGTGCTGCGGCCAGTTATCATTGGACCACCAGCTGTCGATGCAGGCCATCATGCCCTCGTCGACTTGCTTCCATCCGGAGTTGGCGTGGCCCGGAACATCAATTTCGGGGATTACGCGGACACCACGAGCGGCGGCGTACTGGATGATGGCCACCAGGCTCTCCTTGGTGTAGACTTCGTTGGCGGAGTAGGCATCCTCGGTCATCTCAGGGTAGGTCTCAAGCTCCACAGGCCAGGATTGCGCGTCGACCATGTGCCAGTGGAGGATGTTGAGCTTGGAGAGGGCCATGCCGTCGATCTGCTCCATGATCTTCTTCTTGGAGAGATAGTTGCGGCCAGAGTCGATCATGATACCACGAACGGGGTAGAGGGGCGCATCTTTGATGGCAACGGGCTGCTCGACGATAAGGTTGCCGCTGCCGTCGTTGATGACGATTTGCTGGAGGGTGGTGAAAGCATGGAGAGCACCGTAGACGGTCTCAGCAGTGATCTCGATGGTGTCTGATCCCGAAGCAATGTCCAGGGTGTACGACTCGTCCACACCGTGCTGGAGGGCAGCATGCGTATCCTTGATCTGAACGTTGACGGTGGAGAGCGTGCCGGTGGAGTTCGTTCCATACTGCCTCTTCGTCCTCCTCTTCGATGTAGCAGTCGACGCGGGGAATGGCTCAAAGCTGCGCACTGGTGCTTCTGTGGCGGCGGGGATCCACTTCAGTTCCGAGATCGCCTTGGAAGCGCGATCAAAGCCACCCTTGAGAATCTCGTGATCCGGAGCATTGAGAGACAGAGAGCCGACGGAGAAAGAGCCTGAGTTGCCCCAGGTAATTTCCACGGGAGCAGGAAGCGGGTTCGCAGCAACAGCTTCGACGTGGCGAGCGAAGAGAGTGGTGGCCGCGGCCAATGAGGCCAGCATGAAATCGCGCATCGTCAACGCTCTTGTTGTTCAATTAACTAATAAAGTAGAAAAATTATCAAAAGAGTGTGGTGGGAGAGTTGGGACCGTTGAGTGAGGAGCAAAAAGAGCGCGCGCGGGCTGAAGTTATAAAGGGAGCTTGCTGACGATATTTTAAGAGCCCCCGGCATAACATAACCCCAGCCATAACCCATAGCCCGAAGGCGTAATGAGTGGCACTGCGCCGGGGGGGGGCGGACGCATCACGGTGAACAGACCACGCGCAAGGCCTCCATTCCCTCCGCGCCCACGGGCATTGGCCAGCTCACTCCCTCCAGCTCAGCCCTGCAGCATCACCAGGAACCCTCTGGGCCACTGCAACCATCTGCGCCCGTCACCCGCATCCCCAGCTACCTTCGCCGCGACTGTGGCTGTCAAAATGCAACACGCCGCCTATTATCCACACATCCACCTGCCCCAGGGCCAAATACGAAACGCAAAATACCACCCACCACTTCCACAATGCAGAAACCCGTATCAGCCAGACGCAACACCGCAATCGCACAACCCCCTCATTCAGGCTGGCGTCTATTTCGCCGTAGCGCGACTCACATGGATCCCGCGCCCTCGCGGCGGCCGATCTGTGTCGCCGCCGCTAAAACAAACGGCTGCCACCCAGGCCGAGCATGTTTCGTACGAGGTTGCACCGCGCTCCTGACAGGCCATCTCGCCCTGGTGACGAATGCTTGCATGCATGCAGGGAGCCACTTGATGTTGTTCACACGGCGAAAACCATGTTTTCCTGCTCGTGATGGTGGTGCGTGATGGAAGGGAGGCAGGATTGAGTTCAAGGTAGAGGTTGGCGGTGGCTGGCGTGTGTAGCACATCACTCAGGCGTGTTGGATGGGCTCGAGTGAGAGTGAGCCGCGGCCCGTTCGCAAGCTGCTGTAGGAAGTCTTCCTTGCTCACAAACGCGCTGAGCCTTGTGCTGACAAGCAGCGGAGATTTTGAGGGTCAAGGCGGCCCCCATCGGCCCGGCGCAGCTCAGTATTGTACGCCGCTTCAAATCGTTCACAGCAGATCGCTCCTGCGGCATTATACCGGACTCGTCGCCCTCTAGAGGACAAGCATATTCCCGTGCCGGATGCTTCGTCCCATATGCAAACGCTTCGATGCCCAGGTTTCAAAACCTTCATTGGCGCATGACGTTATATGTAGTAGGCCCGTCATCGGCAATGCGATCCAACACCGGGGATTGCTTAGTTTCCAACTTCTGCGCTCCTTTTCTGTAATACCCGATAAGGCAAAGCAAAAGAGAACGTGTTTCAGGCATAGGGAGCGTCCTTGCTGTGCCTCTCGGAGGTGTAGCCGTGCCGTGCGATAGGCGTCCTGGAATGATTTGGGAAGGGGCTATGCTACCTCCCAGATTGAAGCAACATTTGTGAGACTTTGCTCATTCACCAAGTCTTAGAGGGCGCGTAGAGACTTCTTTAGCATGTGTCGTGACGTTTCCTTCTTGCGGCCATCTAACGGATGTGTATACTCCCTCGTGCGAAATATTCAACATTTGTTCGGTATCCAACAAGCTATGATATATCATGTACAACAGGCTGCTCTCCCCCAGTCTCTTTGCTACCAAGAGCCTCGCCATCCTCCACGTGAGGCGCCTCGTGCCCCGTCCCCTCCGTGACATTGGCTACATGCTCCCCTCCTCCACTGCTTCCCTTGATCTTCTTCCAATCCGGCGCTGGCACACTCAATAGCCTACAAACTTCCTTCCTCCTCTTCCTAAAATCCTTATACAAGCCCTTCCAGATCTTCCGCTCAGAACACACGGCTTCCCTGTTGCCTCCACAATCAGGTTGTATCTCCGCGACGCCCTCTGCAGGCCACATGATCCACGGTTTGGGCAGCGGCCAGTCGCTGAAATGCACCAACTTTGCCTCTTTGAGCACTTTTTCTGCGTCCCAAGTCTCGAACGTATTGCCTAGGTAGGCCGTGTGATTGGAGTTACGGAACTCGCCGGTGAGCAACGCGTAAGGTCTATGAGGTAGCACTAAAGCGCTATCCTCAAACCGCTCGTTGACGAGCTCCATATCGAATCTATTCCTCCGCACGATCGCTGGATCCGCTCCTTCCGCAATTGTCTCCTCGAATCGCTTGAACTCTGCCATACTGGGTTGTAGTACCATAAGCAGGGAGGTCAACGGTTGTGGTCTCCCATCGTACCAGTATGCGCGGGGCATCGCAATCGGCGTAGGCGGGAGCAGAAAGAGCTCATCGAGGGATTCAAGGAGCGTGATATCGGTGTCGAGCGCGATGACGCGCTTGTAGGGTGTAAGGGTGAAGGCGAGAAATTTTGTGACGGATTTGGACCAGGTGCCTGTCCAGGCGTCTATAGATTCTTAGTTAGCGTCTACAATTGAATCCATATAGAACTTTGACCGAATTTCTTTCCATGTCTCGCCCTGTAAGGTACGCGACGCAAGGGAGGCGTGTGCGACGTACCTGTCGTCCTTCCCTCAACGCTCAACATCTGCACCGGCTCCAGTTTAACCTTGTACCGATCCCTCGCCATAACAAGCAACTGGCTATCCCTATCTCGCGCATCGCTCACCACTGTATCCCAGTTTCGCGGATAGAACAGCACTCTATCCGCCCGACTGCCAAACTTGGCCAGCGAATCGAACACAAGTACCGCATGGCACAAGGTAGCGCTATCAGTCGCGTACAGACTATATGCGTATTTGGACCAGTCTATGTGGATCGAGTTCCCATCATCGGGTGTGCGACGCGGATATAGGATGTACAGGCCGAAAAGGATGCCGATTAGGTAGAGAGTGTAGCGGCGGCGCCATCGGAAGGAGGCTGGGGGATGTTCTAGGGTTCCGCTGGAGTAACGTGGGAGCTCATCGGAGCGTCTTCGCCGCATGCTATGGATAAGTGGGTATGTATATGCGTCATGGTGTGAGTGAGCGAGATGCATAAGTAGGGGATGTGGCAGAGCTCGGAGGTGCGCGATATCGCCGCATCACGTGTCACCCCGTAATTAGAATATCGAAGTCCTCCACCATTAAACTAGACAATTAAATGTTGGAAAAAATATACATATCACAGAAAGGCAAAAATCCATGTAGACAAATTGGACGCTTATCCAGGGTATCTCGTTGCTTTTGAAGGCCTCTTCGAGCGTCACTTTTGATATCAAAACCGCCAACTCCGAAGCTGTGCATTGCTCATAGGCTGTTGGAGCACATGTGGGAAACATGTGTTCCCGACTTCACCACTCGTAACACGGCGGTGGAAAATCGAGCTTGGCCTCGCTAGGATCGAATTTGAGAGCTGCGTATTCTAACCTAGCTATCGCAGCCGGTTAGAGGGATAATAACCATGCATGGCTTATGCGAGAGGTGATCTGTCTTAACTGATCCGATTTATTGGAAGGGGGCGAGACCGGAGGAAAAGTGCGAGAATTGGTGGGATCTGTGATTACGAGACCCTCAACAGGAACGTAACACAGCTACAGTAAATTGCTATACCTTTGCAACATGATTTCCAGTTGTCTAAACAACTTGAAAGACGTTGTGCAAGACGCTGGCTATCAAATCTACTAGAATATAGGACACCATCAGTTCACCCAACATCACCGCCATCAGCTCCAAGTTATTGCACGACACCCTGGCCGTTTTTCATCAACATACCCTACTGAGGTATGATACCAACACCAACGGGTTCAACCACCATTCTCAAGCCAACAACGACGACCGAAGCATACGACACCGCCTCCGAATCTAACCGGTGTAGGGAGGAAGAATCTGGTCACTTTGAGTCTTCGAACGACAACATTTTCGAAGATCACAGCGTCAGCCATTCTGAGAACAATCGCTGCGCCCTACGAACAACCCGGCTCTTCCGCGTCAACCGGGAAGTGGCTTTTACCACGCCCCCCGCAAAGATCCACGACGGCCAACTCTTTGCCGAATTGGGCTGATAGCCCCTTCAGCTTCCGACAGTCCGTTTTACATCGAACTCAGCTTGGCAATGCTTCGTCAACACAGTCCTCGAAAGGTGTTGGCAATCCTCAAATTATCCATGTATTTTAAAGCCAACAACTGTCACTCAAGGTCCCAAAACCTAAAGTGACTTATTCTCCGTTTATTATCGTCATCCATCCACGCTCATGTACATGTTCTGATGTTTCCCCTTCGTGGACCTAGCTCCGTTAGCGGGCTCAAATCCTCATTCAATGACCCAGGCGTCACTGGTGCGGGGACCTTTCAATGCAGTTCACGTGTATAGATCGTTTACAATGCAGTTCACGTGTATAGATCGTTTACAATGCAGTTCACGTGTATAGATCGTTTACAATGCAGTTCACGTGTGTAGATCGTTTACAATGCAGTTCAATTGTGTAGATCGTTTACAACAGACCTTACTATAAAGCACCCCCCCTCGCCCAAGCAATGTTCCACACACGAACAACAATCTACGACCCAATAAATCCAAAACTCAAGGACATATCGCCCTAAACGACAAGTGTCTATACGCGAAGACTTCGATTACGACCATCATTCCAAAATTACATGCCACGTTGATCATCGATCGGCTATCACATCAGCGTAGTCAACGCCATCCTTCCTAAACACAAAGTGGAGTTCCCACCGACCGCTTCTTCAGAGCACAATTATGTGTTGGAAAACCGAGACAACCTTTACCAAATGCGCGCATGTGGATACAACGTTCTTAGATTGTATGATGTTGGAAAGGGCTGGAAGTTGCGTGTTCACCGATGGCAGAAAGTTCCGAGAAGTGACCAAGGAGGCTAAGTGTCCAAAATGTGCTGTAAAGTGTCCAGACTGTGCTGTACTTGAGGTCGCGGCACAGGAAGGGAAGGAAGCACAAATTGGGGCGAAGCCAGGGGGTGTTGTCAAAACACGTACAGACGCAGAATGGGACAAGGGAATAAATAAGAGCACGGAAGCAATCAATGACACGACACCGAAGGCCACCAACCAAAGGGGAACGAGAAGGGGGGAGTGTGAAAAATGCAGGTATCTTCGGGATGCAGTGAAGGACAACTTATCATACCGCTGTTACTAGTAAGCTTCTTTCCCCATTTCAATGTCGTTGCCCAATGAGCTAGCGCGGGTCTCGACTTCGATATGTGGTCGCGAATATCTTAATTCACATTTCCAATAATTCACTATCTCAATCATCACAGTTGCTATCCTTGAATGCTTCATTATCGCGATATATATCCTCTTTTGACAGCAGATCTTCGAATCAGTCTGTATTCCCGGCTTCTCCACAGGTATCTCTACTATAAAACTCTTAACCCGCGCTCAAGCTATGTCCCAAAACTTAACAGACTCGCTTTTTGAAGCCTCGCTTCGCTATCAACCGCAAATGCCTAACTATGCTACCATTAACCTGCGATCCTTTGATCGGCTTCCTACCTTCCGGCGTACTTACCAAATACAGCGGGATTCCCCAAACTTCCTACCACTTCCAAACTAATCAACATGTGTTTCTTCATACCAGCAACCCACACCAAATGTGGTCACACAGAAAAAGTGTTGGATCTCTGCGAAGAAATGGTTTATAGCGGTCAATGCATGTTTGCAGATGGAGTGCCATCTGAGGCGAGGCTGGTAATAGGTATGCCGGATTACTGTTGGGAGTGCCATAAGAAGTTTTGTCCGGAGTATCAGGATGGAGATGGGGATGGAAAGTGGAAGACGGGAGACGGAAAGGATTTTGAGGGTAGAATTATGGGTCCGGTGTTGTAAGGTGTGGCTGGACCGGAAAAGAACAGAGAAAATCGCATACTTGGTGAGTTGAGCATTAGTTTTGCGGGTGTAAGGGGTTGTGCGCCTACGGGTAGGTTACCCATCTAGATTAACTTCGAGAAGTAGTACGCCGTCGAAAGTTACGCATCTTCACAATTTGAGAGTAATTTCAATGATACTCATTATGAGTTTTAGATACTTTCGATCCACTGATATTCAATAAGTTGCGTTCGTCATGTTGCACAATCCTAGTCACCCGATCCCACGCCGTAACGAGGAGCCTGATTGTTCTCACTCAACCTTCCAGTTCTCACTCAACCTTCCAATGACCGCTACTGAACAGGCTGGCCTCCTACACGTCCTTGAGTTCGCTGTGCAATCAAACATCATCTTACTGTCTAGCATGTTCCAATTTTCTTTTCTAGACTACTTAAACTTCACTCAATTGTTTTCCCTCGTTCACATAAAATGCTACTATATTTCCCTTATTACAGGGCTTTTCACCTGCCCCGCCAATACTCATTACCTGTGAAATCATTTACTGCGCACCTAAATAAATCTCTAAACACGCTTCTTTGCAAAACTGATATCACCTCTCCCTAAAGAAGCCTTTTCTCATCTGAAATGCCTATGCAAGTCAGGGTGCTTCACCATCGCCGGCGCAGGCATCCTTGGGGACGGCAGCACACCCGGTGAGATTGCCCTCAATACGCAAAGTGACAAATTTTACATCAAAAGCACGGCAGAAACTCCTTTTAATATCATGACTGTGGCGGTAAAATGTAGGAAGTGTGCCCGGGGGAGAGGAGTGAGAAAGTGCTCAAAGTGAAGAATATTTGGAGTGATGGCGCGGATGAAGGACGTAGACAGAGTGGAAGGGAGTATGAGCGTGCAGAAGTCTGAGCTGTGGTTTCGGAGGAGCTGTTACGGGTGAGATTAGGGAAGTTCACTGAAGTGTAAGTATCATGGCGACGTGGATCAGTGAATGAATCCGAGATCTGTCTGCTAGGTAGTGAAGCACGTCCTGCCGTTAAATACGAACAACGCATCAAGCGTCTAAAAAGGAATTTGCGCCTGAACATAAATAAAACTCGTGCATCAAACATTATCCTACTTTCTGACACAAACCTGATTTTATATCTCCTCGACCCACCACCGCTTGTCTACCACCCAAATCTCCGCACACCAACGACCTAGAGCAACGCAGCACAACCCAACGTAAACCCACTAATCGCTACAAACACACTACTATTCATAATAACCACACAATGTCTCCAACTCCAGTACCCTGCATCATTATGATCTTCGAGCATCACTGCAATTGCGAGGCCCAAAGACATACCGGCCACGCAGCCCATTGCAAAATTGAACCTACGACCGGCAAGCATCGGTGCACGCGTCAGGAAGTAACCCATTTCGGGTTTACAACGAAGTGTAGGCAGTGTGAGAAAAATAAAGATAACGATGAGGAATATGATGAGAGTGAGGATGCAGATGAAGAATGAGTCAAGGATGGGGGAAAGAAGAGGGTTGGCTATTCAGATTGGAGGGAGTGTGGTGCAAACCGTGTCGTGGAAGCGTAAGCTTGTGAGACTGTTGCAAAAAAAAAAGTGTTCATGTAAGGCGTTTGGTAGAGAGATATTCGTAGGGGAGGAACTATGGGATTGATGAAGTTGAGTTTTAGGGGAATTTAAACAATCTACCCATCGACATAGCCAGGCTCTTGACAAACTAGTAAGAAATAAGTCGGGATTGCTCTATCAGCAAGCCTGTGGGGTCTCGCGGATTACATGAAATCACAAGCACCCATTTTGCAAAGCTACTTCTCACCCCTTAAAGACTCTCTGCATTGCACTCATTCTTTCGTATCCTTCTCGCTTCTATCCCTCTCTCTAGTATCGCCCTCGTCGCTCCCCACTGCCATTGCCCACTCTAAATGCCCGGCAACAAAGATCCCCCTCTCAACCGCTAACATTTCCTCCTTATCCATTCCCGAACCCTCTCGTCCTCAAGCCTCATACTCTATACCCCTATGCGTATGCCGATTCTCGATTCTCGATTTTCGATTGTCGTGATAGCGCAGGGGCCTTCGCAGTCGACAAGACGTCCATAGTTGGTATGGCTGGAGGGAAGCAAGTATCGAATAAGTGTGCACATCTTGGCTTCGGTTTGGACGCAGTATTAGGCTGGTGGAGATCGTTGCAGTGCAGCTTTCGTGGTAGGGAAGGGAAGGGAAGGGAAAGGAAAGGACGTGGAGCATAAATAGTATTAAATGTGGCTCGATGGCTCTTGATGGATGTTCCGAATGTAATTTGGGAATAGAATAGAGGCGCTTCGAGATATGGAATGGACGAGTGACTGGGTGGCGCCACTCTCCGGGTGTATGATCTAACACTTGACGTTCAACCGTGTGCGGAGACATGTGCATAATTTCGTGCAAGCCCACTGCCGGAACAGCGTAAAGATGGTTGCACACATCAGGGTATAGTATACAACATCGCTGTTTATCACGTATGGATGATCGGTGAAGAAGAATTCCTGTAGTGATGTCGAAATCCTCATTCTAGGATTTAGATCACGCTAAATTAATTTATGCAAACTTGACATTTAATATCCTATTCCTCCCAAACCTAAACCGCAACTGTAGTCGCTTATGTAATGTAGCGGAACTCGGGATGCCTGTATCCCAGATCCTTAATCTCGCGCTCACTGCGTCCATTAAGGCGGTGATCGCGCTTGCCGAGGCTGCGCTGCCTGTTTTCCCATTTGCAATATGCAATACCGGCAAGCGAAAGGACAAGAACACAGAGTTGACCCACGAGATTGATTGTGTGGCCAGTATGGTATTTGGGAGCATCTTTGGAGACATAAGTCCTGAGAAATGATTAGCCGAGGTCCGCGACACTGTTGAAGTAGACAAGGCCTTGAACTTACCAAGTAGCAAGGACACCACCGGCAGTACCGAGAGTGACAACGTAAGCACCGGACACGGCTCGTATCGCTGGACCTGAAGCATTATTCATGGCCCAGGATAGGAAGCCAGGCCCACCAGGGAAGGCACCGAGGGTGATGAGGAAAACGCCTGCATATCGGACGTTTGGGTCGGTGGCCCATCGCAAGACGGCAAAGCCGGCGATAGCGAGGAAGGTGAAGCCGGCGAGATAGATGCCGCGACGATTGGTCTTATCCGAAATGAATGCGACAGCGATGGCGACGCAGCAGGCACAGACGTAAGGTGGGACGGTGTAGAGTTGAGCTTTGGTCCTTGTCCAACCAAGATCTCTGAGAATGGTCGGCTAAGGATACGTTAGCGAGGGCGTAGCTTGACTTTTATTGAACTTACCATAAACAGCGAGATACCTTGAACAGTAATGTTGATCATAAAGAAGCCGATGGCGCAGATATAGTTATTGATATTGAAGAGCGACCTGGTGACATGGTGGAACTCAACATGCTCGTTCTCATCGGCTCCATTTTTCATCACTAGTCTCTCGGCTGCAATCCTGCGCTCGCGCTCGTTCAGGAACCAGCATTCACCTGGGGTCGTCGGCATGAGGAAGGGAGCACCGAGGCCGGCGAGGATGGTAACGAGGCCTTCGAAGAAGAAGATATTGCGCCAAGAGTGGATGACCATCGTGGAAACTCCCCATGGCGGAATACGTGAGAGGCTGATGGCGGATTAGCAATTGCATACTTCGTAGCCAGGCAACAACTTACGCAGTGGCAAGAAGACCACCAAAAGCGCCAGCCATAGATGCTGCGGAGACGTAAATGCCGACACGAAGCAACAGCTCCTCACGCTTGTAGAAGCAGGTGATGAAGAAGGCAAGACCACTGTACGAGTGTGAGCATGTGTGCGGTTGATAAGATCTCGGGGACTTACGGCATCACGCCTCCCTCAAAGATGCCGAGAAAAGCTCGAGCAGTCAACAGCCCCGAAAAGCTGGTGACAAAGGCGGAGCACAGAGACACTAATCCGAATCCACAGACCAACAGTGGCAGGTAATACTTCGGACCGATGATCTTCAGTAAGATGTTGCTGGGGACTTCGACAAACATGTAGATGATGTAGAAGATGGAGGTAACCCAATTGAAGCGGACACCAATATCAAGTCCGAGATCTTCCCCCATTCCTTGGATGCGCGCATTTCCCACGTTGGCACTACTTGGTATTAGCTGGCGAATTTTGTACTATCCAAGCATCAATCTTACCGGTCAAGGAAGCACAACAGATACAGGAATGTTGTTACAGGCACAATAACCTTATCGAGCTTGCGGCGAACTGCAGTCTCTTCCTCAACAGTCCAGGTGAACTCGCCGGTGGATTCGCTACCGTTGCTGTCGCCCACCTTCTCCTCGTCTATGGATGTCTTAGCAAATATCTACATTCGAATGAGATAAGCCTACACAGGATCCCTGGTTTCTCTTGCGACGTGACCATCATGCCTTCTTGCCCGTAGACAACCTTCTCTGGCTGGGCGACCATCTTGTCATCGTCCCGGGTCAAGATTTTCCCCGGATCGGTAGACGCCATTCTTCTGCAGCGGTAGGTTGAGGGGCGATGGAATACAGATCGGATGAGGACCTAGGACGATCTGGGGTAGCAACTCTGGGGAAGGGCTCTCCACATATAGGACGAGTGCTCCTTTACGAACTGCCTTCGAACTGCTCCGGCCCCAGAATCGGGTGGTGAAGAGATCTGGAAAGGAGAATCGGCAGTTACTAGTCCCATATTTCTCATACACGGGCCGTGCCTGCTTTTATCTTTGCGCGGCCGCCTGCACCGCTACGTCTAGTTGGTCTTAGATTGACCACGGGGCGCGACGCATCGTTCAACCATGTGCGCCGGTCCAACGGTGACCAGTGTCGGACCTGGCGGATGCGGGGCCTCCTTGGCGGGCATGGGTGTGAGCGGAGGACTTGCGAAATTTGGCGGAGGCCAACACTTGGCATAGCGAGCTAAATACGATATACGTCGCCACTTTTTCGGCAGATAGACTCAACATCTTGTTTCGGACGTGAAGTTCTGTGACCACACCGTCCTCAGTGATTCTTGCTTCGTCGAAAACAAAAGCTAGCCGGGCAGAAGGGTGGGCGTAATCTCACCCTTCGGACGACTGTTGTATTTTAAACGAAGCAATCAATGCAAGCCCCAGGCTCTGGATAAAGAGGACATATTGATCGACGCACAGCGGGAATACTGGCCAGTGAGAGCGATGCCAGTTGCTGGGGTGCATGCGAGGTCTGCATCCCGGCGCTTCCTCCTGTTCCCATCTGAGCTAATCCTGGATTTTTTCAAAGATAGTACGGGGCTGCCCAGCACAGAAAACACACGCGAACAGCGCGTGCGACCATACACGCATAGCAAGAGGGTGGTGAATTCTAGATCCCTCGTTCAGAATTAGTGCGGCGGTACCGGAGAGTAGTCTGAAGTCGGCCTTCTCCAAGGCTGTTCGAGGCCTGCCGACTGCCACTCTACTCCGCGGGCGAGTGCGCGACTGATCAAGATACTTCTGAATCGCACAGCTCTGCACATATTGCGAGCAACAAAACTCGGCTTGGAAGAAAGGATAGATAAAAGATGCAGTGAGATATCAGTCTGATATGCGGTGGAGGGGTGCAGAGATGGCTGAGGTCAGACCGGTGTTTGTAGGGCCCACCGCAAATCAATAGAGATAGAGCCACTGTCCCGTCAAGCCAGCATTAACATCACATCAACCCTCTCGAAAATGATCTTCTCCTATTCATTCTTTTCCCTTGCACTGGACCGCGACTGCAATGGCTTCCGTTCAGACTACGCATTCCGCATATTTTCAACGCTCAAAGCATTCAACAACAAGTCGTCTACCACGAAGAAAGTCAGCGCACGAAGATGAGCTATGCTAGGGATGCTAAGCGCTTCATCTTCCGTGTTGGATGAAGATGAGCGTCTTCGTTTTGCCGTCTTTTACAAGACCACTCTGATGAGCATCTGCACTACAACTGGGTAACGTCTACCACCACGTCAGCCTCACCAAGCCGTCATGTGCGCTCGAAACGAACACTTCATCTAGTAACCATCTACATCCTTTCTAAATGATTTCCATCACGGGCACAGATTGGCTCTCCCCGTGTTCTCGGCAGTTCATCCTTGCTCAGCCTAAATCTCCGTCCTGGGCAAAGCCTACTTTTAAGCAGAGTTGTATTTATGGCGGGCGAACTATTGGCGCGCAATGTGTTCACACGACCAGGATGTCAAATAGAGAGAGAAACACCACCTATCTGAGATCTCACATAGATTGCAAATGGGTTACACCCGAGCTTCCAAGGCCACCTCGACATGACGATGCCACTAAAGAAGAGGTTAGTAGGTATAAGTTGACCGGAAGTCATAGCTTTGCTGCACCGTCTTTGCTATCAGTTCACCATAATAGAGCGCTAAAATGCAGTTGCTTACTACTCTATTGCTTGCTGCGACAGCAGTCCAAGCACATTGTACGTCTACTCTCACCCCAAATACACTGGCATACTGACATAGCAGACACATTTCCCAAGCTCGTCGTTAACGGCAAAGCTGAAGAGAAGGACTGGTCCGTCACGCGCATCACCAAGAATAAAGATAGCAAGCAAGGCATCGAAAACCCGACCGCTGCTGACATTCGCTGCTACCAATCCGGCAATGCGGCCAACGTTATGACTGTGCCTGCTGGCGCTACGATCCATTACATCTCTACCCAACAAGTCAACCACCCGGGACCGACACAGTACTATATTGCCAAAGTCCCTTCGGGCGCATCAGTGACAAGCTGGGATGGTTCAGGTGCGGTGTGGGCCAAGATCTCCACCACTAAGCCGAAGGTGGATGCGAATAAGCAGTTGACGTGGCCGGCGCAGAGTCCGTATCGCCCTATGGTTGACTCTTCGGCATGCCGTACTAATACCAAGCAGACGAGTACAAGACTGCCAACGCCACCATCCCCAAGGCTACACCCGACGGCGACTACCTCCTCCGCGTTGAACACATCGCTCTGCACATGGCTTCCCAGCCCAATAAAGCGCAGTTTTACCTGAGTTGCTCACAGATCAAGATAACAGGCGGTGGAAGCGGATCGCCAGGGCCTTTGGTGTCTTTCCCAGGGGCATACAAGAGCAATGATCCAGGAATTTTGGTGAACTTGAACACTATTGCGGGCGCACCGGACTCATACCAGCCTCCAGGGCCCGCGGTGTGGTCTGGTTAGGAAGGGTGGAGAAATGGGAAGAAGCAAGTAGATGATGAATGAACGCTCTGCTGAAGAGCTTGTGTGGATACATTTGGCGTCAATGCTGCAATTTTCATCCAGTGTATGTCCGTGTTAACTCTTTTGTTCAGTTGGTGCTGGGGCTGGAATTGAGCCGATAGTATCAACGATGGGATTCCCTTTCTGGGCTATTTGATCATGCGAGCTTTCTGATTTATTGCCATTCAATTAACATGGTGCTGCTTGAGCTGCTGGAGGTAGCGTCGGCCTGATCTTGTCTTGTTAGAATGGAAATTGAGCAAATGTCATCAAGACGCATGCTTTCGTAGCCGACTTCTCGCTTTGCTTTATGATGGTCATATCTGCGATGGCCATTGGTAGCGTCGTAGTTAGTCAAGCGTCCAAGGAAGGCAGCCGAAGCACACTTGACTACTCGCGGTAAGAGGTTGCAACACAGACGTGTTTCCTTGACACAGTAAGTCAATTTCTATCATATAAAGCCCTTCATGATCTATGAACCCAGTGGTCTTCGCCGATGTCATCTATTGGGAACGAAACTTTGCGGGATGCGGTTTTCCAAGATGTTGAAGAGTATCACTGTAGAACCTCAGTACATCATTCTGGTCACACAGCCTGCCGGGACGAATAGGCGCTTTTTTTTTTGCTTATTCCCCACAAAACACAACCTTATTTCCGTTCAGGCGGTGATTTCGGAACAGCATCGATCATTTAGTCTCACAAAGACATGCTGATAATTTGGTATCTGAGTTTTTCCGTGCGGATATCAGCACTGCTTCCTACGTCAACTTACTCTACGTAATTAATCGATTACTTTATTTACGTCTACTGAAGATAATGTGCTGGTGGTAAAACGCACTCGTACGGACCGTCGTCTCCATTAGGGAAGCGCCACTCTTGCTACTCTGAAATCATTAGCATGTCCGCATTTTCACTCTAAGGCAATGAGAATACCGTAGTCTACCGTACTCAGCAATATACTCCACGCCAATCGGCACTCCAATCTGCGTAACATTGCCATTAAGCAATCTCAACACAATCCCATCTAGCTCCATCTCAAGCACCCTTCCATATGTAGTCGCCCCGTCACTTTTAGCCACAATCCACGCTTTCCCCTCACGCTCTCTCTCATCAACAGCAAAACCCGAAATATCATACGGCAGCAAAACCCGAAATATCATACGGCAGCATATGCGACCTATTAGAACGCAGCAACGTCTCGGGATCTACGTCGCCTGGTTCCGAATTTTGATTGGGAGGGAGAAATGCGCGCTTCAAAGTGCGCTGCTCTACCAGTAGAATGTGGAGTCATGGAGAAGACGGATTTGACTTGGGAAATAAATGTCCTGGGCGAGCATCTCGATCTTCGTCGTATTCGGCGTCAGAGGTGTACGGCGGATTAAGCCGCCGTGTGGAATGTACGTAGAGCTATCTTCTAGACTGCTATAGCTAGACCAGCCCCTCCCCCAGGAGCTTGGGCCACTACCCGGCGGGAATTGGAGACTCGGAGTCCCGACTCCCGCGCGCGGTCCGTGGACGCATCCCCAAGAACGAAACAGCGCTTGGTGCGTGAATGCGGGTACCACCTACACTGGTCAGTGGCCACGATGGAGCGGAGAGCTGGCGGAACTTGGGAAACGCGGCTTGCTACCCCAAGACGCACTTCGGAGCCAGGAAACAGATATCGACGATGCACGCGCTGTCGTACCTCTGCGAGGACGTGTTCCGGGCGTGGCGAGGAAAGAAGACACTTTCCTTGGTGTCGTTCGACGTCAAACGTGCATACAACAACGTGGCCACGGAGCCGGAAATCCGGAGACTGCGGCAGCGACAGATGCCCGAGACGATCGTCCGGTGGGTGCAGGATTTCTGCACAGACAGGAAAGCATGCATTCTCGTCAACGGGTTCACGTCAGAGGTGCAGGAGCTTCCTTCATCGACAACTCCGTCAGCAGAGGAAAACACGCGGTGTTCCCGAGGAGGACGCGGTGGCGGACTGAGTGGAAAGCCAAAAAAAAACGGGGTGCAGCTGAATCCAAATCCGGCGTTTCTCGGGATAATTGGTTCCGTACACTGGTGGGTTGATTGGCTGAGATAGCTGCGTTCGCAGTATGACACAAAAGATGGACGACCCCCCTTCCCGCCGATAGGCTACTGCTTGGGCGGCCTCCTTTAATTAATAGGCAACTTCTACTTGTCGTTGGCGCTCCTACCTGTTCCGGATCCAGCACTGCGACAAACGTTAAGGAAATGACACACGCCGAGCTGCAGTGCTACCACTACTAGCATTGCTGCTACCTGGAGGACGGATGCAGGACCGAAGGGGTACAGGAGACATTGCTATTCCGGACAACAAGCATCAGCATTCAAGTCAACCGAACTGAGATGTAGAGCACTCTCTGAATTGGAGGATACTGTGGCGGGCTGAAAGCAAGCCAAACAATGCAACCGAATCCCAATCTGGAATTCTCGGATAGTCATTTGCCGTAAACTGGCAGTTTGATTGGCCAGGCTGCGACGGCTATGCTGGACTTGAGCATTACTGTCATTGGTTGCCTGCACCACTCAAGTGGTTAGGTTGCAAGGGCATGGCGCTGAGGAATCGCAAAGGCGGGGAGTCCATGAGCATGTATTACCTGCCATTTGCTAAATTGAAATCCAAGGCTGCCTTGTTAGGAAATCAAAGTCGGACTACTCCGAGAGATTGCTTGCCAAGTATAGACGCATTAAGAGAATTTTGGTGCCCGCTAGACTCAGTAACACGTCTACGTTCACACGAACCCCTTTCGGTCATCGCTCGTAAGTCGAGCCATTTCATCCCCAGTTACTGTGAATCCAGGTAAATGAGACAGCGTGTATTTGGCCTCGTCTCTTTTTGGGGTTTCAGAACTTCGGTCTCTGCAGCGTGGCCAAGTCCGTCGTTGGAATCCCAATAAATTCCAGGTATCTTTACCTCCCTTAAGATTTTCATAGGAAGGGGTGTCCTCTGCCGGGAATGCCAATCTATAATATTCTCCACAGTACGATTACTCTTACGAGACACGTCGCGAGAATCATGTTCACCGTACTATGTCCCACTGGGCAACACGTTCTCAAACCGAAAACTATAGGCTACTTGGCTCCCGTAACGGATTAAATATCGAGTATACGAGCGTGTAGAGAGATAGCCGACAACGTCTGTAGGGAGGGAATGGAGTTCTAGTTCAAGCTGTTACGAGGTAATAGGAATTTTCCAGCGAACATTAGATGTAGCATCAGTGTAGGTAGTAGTTTCGAAGTAGTAGATTATCGGGGATCCAATGATACCCCTTGCGATATTTGCGGGTGGAAGAGGGAAAGAAGAGAGTGGATGGTTGCTGAGGAAGAGAAGGGAGAGGGGGGGTAACATTACGAAATAAATTGAATGGACGAAGTTGGACTATCAGTTTTGTGTCTGTGAAATTGAGTCATCGTAACATACCCGATCTTTCAACACTTCATCGTCTTTTCGATCCTCCGTTCATCTAACGCTGCTTTAAAAGAGCTTACGGTACTCCCGGAGCACTGGCGAACCCACACCCAGCTGAACTGCAACCTAATATTTGTGTCCACCGAGGGATCAGCCACGAGCGGGGAGGCTACCAATCAACAACCCGGTCCCCGCCAACACCCCTGGTTAGTCAAGGGCCGGAAATGGATATTGGTAGCGAAATATGCATGCGGATGGCACATTTGGGAATGCCACGTCGACACACTCTTCCGAAGGCAGGTATATAGGTCGGGGAGGTCGGGGGTCGACGCTGGTGGATAATTTCAAGAGCTGTTAGGTGGTATGCGCTTTTGTGGTTTTGGAACTAGTGCTATTCAGAGGTTGTAGAATGTAAGTTTCACTCTAATCAGTATATTTCCTCCTCCCCAGGTTCCCGTTGCTGATCTTGTTGTTGTATTTAGGATGTCACCTTCGAGGTGTAGTCCAGAATTGGGTCATGACTACCCACCGGGCTTCCAAATCGTGCAACACGAAATCTATCAAGATTATAAAGTCAATCCGGTCAAGATGCGATTAGACCAATTTCTCAAATCCACACACACTTTTCACGAACTATACCGCAGCACAACCCTATGCAAAGCAAGGGTTACTCAAGTGGTTTCATATCCCCGCAAACCACATGCTTTGGGTAGACGTAAGTCAAATTTCCCAGGAGGCCAGCACCAGATCTATGCGATTAATACCGTCCAATTCTAGTCATTCTTTGCGGCATACAATGGAGGAGCCTATCGCCTTGATGAGGAACTTTGGACGCACATGCTTCGCCCCGAATTATCGGGAAACCGTCTACCACCTGTCCATGCAACACACATGCTACCTGCCTTTCTCCCGGCCAGGCCTGTGGAGCGCGCAGATATCCACCCCTTGTTCACACTATATGTACGTACGATTTGCTCTCAACAGAGTTAAGACTGAAATTTTGGCGTATAGCTTCCATACATGAATTGGGAAACGTGCAAGGATTACTGCTCTCTATATGAGGTTTACAATGGTCGTAAATGGCCTCTCGAGCTCGATCATCGTGGAAATGGTCGCGATACCGATCCAACTTTGTTCTCTGTGCAAAGAGATATGAGGACGCTACACCCCAGGAGGACTCTAGATCAGTTCATGTACCCATTTTTGAGGGATACGACAGACAGGGATACAGATCAAACTGTCTCTAAGTGGACCTCAGCAATGTCCGACTACGAAGAGGTACAAAAAGCTGACGGGACAAGTCGACTCATTATGGTAGATCAACTCTGGTGTTGGGTTGTAGATAATAGTGAGTTCTACGCAGGTTCATTTCTGTCTATGCTAATTACCCTTAACAGGAACAGTTCTTACTTGTTTTCCGTCGCACAACACCCAGTACCATCATTCGGAGTTTCACGATCTATACGAATGCATCAGAGAAGAACTAGAGTTAATTCACTGTAAATCGGCGCGGGATCTTGGCGCATTAATAGGGCGCCAGGCAGTTACTCATCTCATCATCCCAAGAAACCAGAGGTTTCTCGATCCCATTGGGATCTACCAACAAGCCACGAGCATAAAGGTAAGTGTATGTAGTGCTGTATAATATCTTTGCCTATTTCATAACCAGTGTAACCAAGCCAAACCATACCATACGCCAACAATCCCTTTAGGACAAAAATCTTAAGCTGATTGGTTCTAGACAGCTGAGCAGATAACACTCTTTCAAAAGTTCCAGCAAAGCTCGGCTGAAGGCACACCATCGTTTAACGATAGACAAGATTTTGCGCTTCTTCGGGACGTGGCGGATATGATTGACGAATTGAAGATGATCGAGGATCTTATGAGCAAGCAATTTAGTATTTTGGAGGATATGGGTCACGCGCTAATACAGGGAACAGAACAACAGCAAGAATTCTTCGAGGCCAATAGGGTTCTACGCTCCGTCGTAGACAACGTGAAGCGGATGATGGGAGAAGCAGAGAGAACCCATTTCTTGGTATGCCAAGCGATAACCATTCTTGCATCTAATGTCTCGTTTCTAAGTTTATTGATTCACAGGTGCTCCAACTTCTAGATTTGAAACAAAAATCAGCAACGCTCTCGGAAGCCCGATCAACGGCTCAGCAAGGTCGCGCAGTTATGCTCTTCACTATCGTCACTGTCATTTTTGTAAGTGTTGCACCGGACCCTATGAGTGGCAAATGGCGTACCTAATGTAACGATTTGAAGCTCCCACTTTCCTTCTTCACGTCTTACTATGGCCAAAACGTATCCGAGATCACCGGCGATGACAGTAACCCTTCTACATGGGACCTGTGGAAAGTTGGAAGTATGAATTCTCTGCAACCATTCTCCACGCATAGGCTGACTTGCTACTTTCTAGTGCCCATCAGTCTAGCCGTCATTCTTATTGCTCTGTGCATCGCCTTTCTAATCACCAGATCGCATTCTCCGCTCGGAAGGCTACGAATTTGGCGCATCCGCCGTGCTACTCGCCAGCGAATGAGTCGCATTTTACCAAGAGCACAGATCGATCTCCCTGATAGACTTAATCAGCCCCTTCGTGCCTCTACTCCGGATCTAGAATCTATAGCGAACTCTGCGGTATCTGTATCTGAGTCACGTCCACAACGCTCTACGTCGCCTCCAGCACCACTTCCTCCCCAAACGTCTGCGTCGCCTTTGCCATCCGATACGCCAGGAAGACCTGAATCTGAGCCAGATAAAGTGGGTGCGATATGAATGCGGAAGCTGGACTTAAATAAGCATTGTAGAGTAACAAAACATTGATTTACTACGTCTAATAGAGTATTTTATTACGGCCTTGTGTCTATCTATTCCTATAGAAACTAAAAAGGTTAACCTCAACGCTACATCTAGCGCTCGAGCTTGCGTACAGAGCAAGAGAAAAGAACAAGGACTGCTCAATCTTCTGGATCGATGCGAGCAACAAGAGAGTCTCTATCAATCATATACAAATATTTCCCGAAAGCTCAAGATTTCTAGTCGGGATGATGAAAAAGCAGATGTCAAGCAGCTGGTAAAACAACATCTAAGTAGGAGAGACCAGCGCCAATCCTTACTCGTCTTTAATAATACGGCTAGCGTTAACCTAAGGTTCGTCTGGTTATCCAAGGCACGAGCCGCCAACTTAATCAATTACCTACTACAGTCCGAACAATATTCTATCGACTTCACAATAACTAGTAGTGATACAGCCAAGATATTACCATTACAAACCGTAATAGAGCTAGGGGAAATAGCGCTATATATAGCTTAAAAGATATTAGGAAACTATCTAAATACTCTGATGTTAACGGTGGAATAGCCAGAGGTAGAGATTTTGCTATAAGAGCTGTTACATCTTCCGCTAGCGATTATATAGGTATTAGCCTATATTAACGCAAGCAATATTATACTAGAATACTACTGATTATAATTAGCTAAGCTGAAGGAAGAAGCCTTCAAGTATAGTAGTAGACTACTAAAGGGTAAGTAATAGGAAAGTAGTACTAAAGATCCTGTCGCTTGGACGCTTCTCTTCTACGAAGACGCTCTGAATGACTTCATATGTAATGCGGATCTCTGTGATGGCAACGACGAATGCGAAGATCCCGACCCGGACGAGGAAGGCGACCCTCTTAAAAAACGATCGTCAGATACCCATGCCCTATCGAAGCGCGCACGGGGTGCCCCGAAACACTGCATCATCGACCTTACACAGTATGCTGTCAGGGCAGGCAGATCAGTCTTGGGTCTATACAGCGCTCCGTGTCCATCTGGTTTCGGCAAACTGTTCGAAGGCGGCGGTGTGCAGACTCTTTCTCTCAAGGGCGTTGGCTTTCTCCTCACTGGACTTCAGAAAAACTATGGCACAGTCAATTACTACAACGATGCCTACCTCGCCCACTACTTTGGCAAGGCTACTTCGGATCTGTACGCCACTGCGAGGGATATGGCGACATACTTCCCCGGTTGTGAGGAGTTCTCGGCTATCTTGAAGGAGTTTGATGCGGATCAGCTTGCATTCGCAACTGACCAGGCGCAAAAATTCATGACGGCGCGTACTAGCCTAATTCTCGACAAGTTCAATCCAACTGGCACTAACCTTGCTACACAAGCAGCGCATATACAGGAACTTGTCGATACAGCTACGTTCTTCGCGAAGCAAATTGAAAAGTTGACATTCAGTAACACGAATGTGTAGAAGGGTGGGATAAGGATGGGGAAGAACAAACAGTGAAGATGATTTCCACACCGAACGTGTCATTCAGTGAAAATTGTTGATTTTGGAACAATGAGGTCGCTTCCCGTCGGCATAGCCTGATTCTACTGTGTCAGCCCTGGTTTATGAAACAGGATGGAGGAGGGGGCTTACAGTAGATATATCGCATCCATTCTTCAAATGACATGGCTACTTAACAATGGCGGTGGTGTTGGGGCTGGTCTTGTGACACTTATTACAATTATCCCTTGTATAGAGCTACAAGAACACTAGATTGTTTGTACTAAAGTGGGGGAGGCAACAACCATGGAAAGTGACAATATGTAGATAGCTCTTACGCTGATAGACCTTGGGTTTGTTCTTATTTATGTAGGGGGAGGCATCCAGTCCACAGCAAACCAAGGGTATATGTCTACACACATGAACAGCAACAAGTACGCACATATAGCAACCAATACCTAGAAGATAGGGTTCTAGTATGCATGTAGGAAGCAAGTGAAGTACTTAGTGTTATGGGTAGGCATATTGCTGTCCTCCCAGAGGTGGACGAGAATAGCCTGGTCCTAGGTGGCGTTGTCGAGAATTGGATATGGCGGCTTGACTAGCAGGATGACGTGGAGCTTGAGGGAGAGTAGATCAGAAAGCTTGCTTCTATTGGAGTTGAGGGGATCGTTGTCCTCCATGGTGACGTTGGTATCTGGTTTGATTGACCTGTGACTCTAGTTGATCCGGACCTCCGAATTGCTGGATTGTGCTAGGGTTAATGCCGTCCGTATTGAGTTTGTGAAGGGAGGTGCGCCAGCGGGGGAACGGGGAGGGAGCGGTGGACTACACCTTTATCGGCGATATAGCGGGCACCCTGGGGAGCGCGGGTGCTTGGGCGGGCTAGCCCAGCTGAGGTGGTTGCGAGGAGGCAAGTGATGAATGGGCGCATTGCGAGAAACAGGAAACTGTCGCAGCGAATAAAATAGAGTTGACTTGAATGACTGACTGAAATATTAGCACGCTGGCGTCTTTTTGATGGAGAACAAAAAAAAGATGATCTCAACAAGGCAAGTGTAGGCCAAGAACGGAGACAGCACAGACATATCAAAGGTAGCATCGACAGCTTGCATGCGACTGCAAGAATACATTATGGGAAGCTAGGTTTTCGCCCCATGACCACACCTGCAGCCACATTAGTACTCTCGCTAATTAATGTTACAATGCACAACCTTTATTGAATCTTAGATTGGCGAACGAAACAATCTGCTGTCAGTAGCGATTGCGGACTTTGTTTTGATACACGTTTTCTGCCTGAATACGAGGATGCGTGACGTAGTGTATAAACCTAATTGGGGCCGGATCACGTTGGGGGGGAGGGGGGAAGAGAGGTATGTAGGGGCTCGATCGCTCGATCCGCTAGAAGAGCTAATCAACAGAATAATAACCCGGGATGACAGACAGTAATGCAATGTTCGGCTTGCGAGCAGTTTTCGGTTTTGACGTTGCATTATCACCAGTGCTGCCAGGCCCAGGACAAAACTGCAAAAGACAATTTGCGTGAACTAAGTTCGTATGTGCGGCATAGGATTTTCGTTCCTAGAAGCCAATTTGGATTAGAGCTTTCCTACATACAGTCTGATTAAGCAACATCAAGCTTGACGGTAACATTTACGACATCGTCCTCGCTTTTTCAAGATCCGCTTCGTGCAGCTCCCTTAGCACACCCGTCTCAGCAACCTTGCCCGTCACAGTGGCAACACCAACTTCCTTCATCATCCCTAGAGTGCCCACTTCTGTCTTATAATACGCAACGTACTTTGCCTTGACCTCGATAAGCGTCATGCGCGGATCATCAGGTCCACCATCATGCTTTCCGTCGCCCAAATCGCCGAACCAAGCCTTGATTCCTGTGCTGTAGAGCTCCTTGATGCGAGGATCAGAGTTCGAAATCGTGGTCACGGTGCCAGAGATGGAGATCCAGTCTTGGCTTTTGGTATCTTGGAAGGTGATTTGGACTTCTTTGTTGGAGGAAAGATCGTCAAATTTTTTGGAATGCTTGTTGGCGAGGTACCTCAAAGTGGGAGTACGATTAGCAAGTGCCTCATATGCGGTAGTTATGCCACAGGGTTACTCACAGAATGTCTGGACCGAAACGTTTGGCGACTGCCATTGACCTGCCAACGAGGCCTTCGCTTGTTAGTTCAAGCTTAAAAGGGACTATTGTGCGTTGTGATATTTTTTACTGCGAGTAAGAGTTTGAGGCGAGACTAACCGACACCATTACGGTATGTGTTCAACATGGAGATCTTCTTCCCATCGACCATGTTGAAGAAGTCCGTGATCTGCTGTACTTTTGACGTCTCAGTATCATACTGCTTTGCGACTGATGGGTCGGTCTGCGAATTAATCTCGTCTTGGGTGAGATGCTCAGGCATTCTGAAAGAGCATGCGACTGTAAATTGTCGAGGATGCGTGAAGGTAACTCGCGAGATAGGTCTCAGGTAAAAAGCTTTTGTGCAAGACTGTATTAATCGTGGTGTCTGGACGCAGATATTGAGGGGGCGCAAACGTAAGATCAAGGTATTAATAGACGGATGCGGATTCCGAGGAGACCGTGGTTTGAGAAAGCAATGCATGAGTGACGTGCTAATGAAGACATTCATGCGGGGTCGGAATCCGCAAAAGTGCGAAAATGGATGACGATGGTGTCAACAACATGCACGCGTCATGCCAAGCATTGTGGATGTCTATCGCGAAGCCGCGATCTGACGTGTGCGGACCGCATTAACCATCTTCGGTAAACGGGGTGGTGGACGTGGATATTATAGGCTACACATGTAAGGTTCCCATTAAATCTTGTCTGAGAGTGTGCGACCGCTAGCGACGAGAGCAATGCGGTATTTGTGAGCGCTGGAACACCACTGAAGACAGGACCTGGAGGCCGCAAGAGCGTACAATATATTGTCAAACCGTGGCTACAAGTGGCTAAGGTTAATGAGATAGAAAAAAGAATTGAGGAGGAAGTGCTAAGGACTGAAGAGATGGTCGCAATCACATAGCTTCCAAGTAGCCTATGCGAGGCTGCAACCTCGATACGGACTCTGGGCCGTGTGGTAGCCTAAAGCTTGTGGGAAGTAGGAATGGTGATTTATACCACGGTGGGGCGATGTAATTATGGAATGGTGTCTTGCGAGAAGGGAGTTCACCCTTTTAATGATCGGCCCGACATTATTCCGCGAGCCCTTTTGGAATAAGTGGCTTCTGAACGTTGTTGCTAGATATAAAATGGCTCTATATGGTTATCTATGGACAGGGGCAAGGTATTCGGCCTGCGCAGCAGCTTCCCCACCAAGTCTACCTATTCGACCGTGGCACAGGAGACGAGAGGGTAATGGCTGACGGGTTTGGGCATCCAAGTGGTATCTATTTCTCCCCGTTCGAGAAGATATGCTACATCTCGGGTACGGACTACATCCATAGTGATGGCGAGGTAGACCCTACTAAGCCTGCTACGATGTATGTTGATGAAAGCGTATGCCATCGGAGCTTTCAAGACGCCATTATCGATGCTATGATGCAGCATTGTATTGACAGGCATGTGCTTCGCAGCATTATATTCGTTAATATCGTTTACGATGGCGCGACGGAGGACTCACCCGCTCGAGTCCAATGGTAGGCCTTATAATGCACATTGACATTGACGATCATGTGGCTTACAAGGATAGGATTGGGCCAGCTCAGCGACAAAGGGAGAGGTCAATTCGATGTCCAGAAAGGCGCATTCGGACTCCGGTACACAATTTGATAGAAGCAATACTGAATGAAAGAGCGAGGCCGGAAGGTGTTAAGCCGTGGGTTTGAGTGGCGAGCGCTGTATCTATCCATGGTTGTGGCAGTAGCAGGTATACCGAAACGGAAGGTATGGCTGGCCTTTCTGTCGCAACGTAGTAGCGAGACTCTAGCAAGCAAACAAATTGTAGTGGATTTGTTTCTCTGGTGATTAACTAGAGCCGCTTGGTGGTTGCGCTTGTTGCCGCTGAGGCTGAAGTCGGCGACCTATGGCTGACGTAACGCCCATAAACTAGGTACACCGTACCTGCGATATCTGTCGCACACAGCCGAAACTCGATTACTACTCCAAGACAGGCACATATCTGGAGTAACCATTCACTCAGCCATCCCCGCGTCAACTTATTTCAGTAAATAAGATCGCCGCTGACGGCTATGGCTACTTAAAAGTCCGATTGTTAGACTAATAACGGTGTACAGCCATACCATTCCAAGGTCAAGAGACGTTTAGTGCGGACCTGACTTCTACAAACTCACCGCTGTGCCCTGAGGCTGATGCGGTGTACCCTTGTTATTCGGACACTACCGATTGGTTGAGCTGGCTTTCTCCAGTGCTTTTCATGCATATACGAGATTGGAGCTACCATGTACCTCAGCCTGGCTCAGCTGCCCCACTAAGTGCGCAGCAACAGAGAAAATGTTTCAATGATGTAGCTAGCCACCATGGTCGTCACCGACTACGCTGACGTTGGAGTTTGTGGACAAAGGAAATATGTACGTACGTGTTTCCGCTCGCTAGGGATGTTAAGCCGAAACACAGCCCTGTTTCCTCATATTCCTCTCTATTGACCTATATTACATACCCTCTACAAGAAGCTCAATTCACTTCAACACACCTGTGGCAAATAGTTCATAGTCTTTTGTCAATCATCTTCTTGATATCCATCCCTTATTCCATTCTTAGCATCCTCTTTGGTGCGGCATTCTATTCTATTTTCTTGCGACGGCTGTTAGTTGGACCTTTCATACTTCCCAGTATGCATTTCGCGGCCTGCATTCCCCTTCTCGCCCTACTTTCCAGCGTCCAAGCTCGCCCATTCAGTGACCGAGACGCTTGCAATAGCCCTACAGTAGTTGTTACCACATACATAGCAACTCATTCGTATGAACCGACCTCTCTTCTTCCGAGTGAAACGATCACGGGCGTTCCCGCCCCTACGACGTCGAGTCCCTCACACACAACAATTACGGGTGTACCAGCTTCTTATCCAACATTACTACCCCCAGACTATGCTACGGCATTTATTCCTTCAGATGAATCGATTACAGGTGTTCCGGCCCCTTTACCAACACCAATTCCCGACGGCGATAATACAACAACTCTCTCTCTAGATGAGGATACGACTACTGCTCCTCCAGAGTCAACACAAATTGCTGACTGTCGCCCTACATGGGCTACTGGCGGATATACGGGCGCTTTCCGCGCCGCTGTCATCTTCGTCGACTTCCCTGACTTCCCCGCCAACACCTCCATCGAAGAGCTCTACGATCCAATCGCGTCGGCGCCTACTGAGCTCTTCAACACAATGTCCTACGGCAGGCTGAATCTCGAACTTGTCCCGCTCACCGAAAAATTCTACCGCATGCCCGCCGATTCCTCATCCTACGGCTACGCCCGCGGCCTCACCACCGATTCGCACCTGCGCTATATCAACGACGCACTTACAGCAGTTGGTGCATCCGTAAGCTTCGCTAATATCGACACCCTGTACATCATTCCACCCAAATACGCTGACGAGATCTCTTTCTCGACCTCTACCGGAAACGACGTCACTGCTCCCGATGGCTCCATTATCAGCAGTAGTATTACATACGGTCAAGATCTTTTCTTCAGCTGGGGCCCCAAAACTATAAACCACGAAACGGGCCACGCGATGGGATTGCCAGATCTGTATCCTTATAGTGACGGTGCAGTGACGAAATGGGTTGGTGGTTTCGATCTGATGGGCCTCATCGGCGGCCAATCTCCTGATATGTTTGCCTGGCATAAGTGGCATCTAAACTGGCTCGAGGAGAGTCAAATCGCCTGCATCTTTGAGCCCGGCGTCACCACTCACCGTCTGAGTCCCATTGAAGTTACCGATGAAAGCCGCGACACAACTAAAGCAATTGCTATCCCACTCGGTGGCACAGAATATGTTCTTGCTGAGGTACGCTCCGATTTGGGCGCTAACAAAGGGGCATGTGGTACGGGCGTGCTTTTGTATACGGCGGATTCGTCTCTGGGAAGTGGCGATGGGCCGGTCAGGGTTTTGGATACGAAGCCAGGGTCTGGTGGGTGTAATCCTGACCATGGCGGTGAATTGAATGATGCGCCACTCAAGGTGGGAGAGGAGTTTGATACGGGGTTAGGTGTTGTTATCAGAGTGAAGTCGCAGGAGTGGAATGATTTTGTTATTGAGGTGGAGAGGAACGTTTAGGAGGGGAGAGTTTGGTATCGTTATATACATAGGTTTTAGCCATAGATTAAGACCCTAGACGAAAAGGCAATGCGGTATATGAAAAACGGGACACTATTTTTCACGGCGCTTTACTCTTATCCAAAATTAGAGAGTAGTAAGAAAGGTATCTATAGCTTAGCCTATTACGCTAAACCTCGCTTAATATATAATTTAGTTATATAGTAAAGTACCTTATAAGCGAGCTGGATATACAAGCGAGCGTCCCACTGCAATGCAACTGAGCTAGCCAACGCTATAGCCCAACACCAAGACCTCTTCTGAGCGAGAAATTCCACTTGACTGGTGCCTACGCGCACGAACGATCGCTGTCTAGAAATGGCAGCTGCACATGGGTGCAAGCCGTATCTTTTTGCCATTTACGAGCACTAGTCTTCATTGAGTTGCTTCAGAGTGATTCCAGATAATGACGTGTATGAGGAAATCTGTGGCCCCCTCTGGGTCAACATGCACAACCATGCCCAAACAGGGATATCTGATCGTCCAATGTAGAGTCACCGCATGGAGTCCGGAGAGAGAGTGTTCACTGCTTTACCTTTGGGGAAGGGGCTACGCACTGTACGATATTCGGAGGAACGCTCGCGTCAAACAGACTCATACAGCTGGGTGGCGAGGTTGCGTACCTTGTACGCCCAGTCCAGCTCGCGTAGAAGAGGTGGACCCGCTATTCAGATGCGGAGTTGATGAAGAGCGAGACTGACGAGCGCTCAGGCAAAGTGCTGTGCGGCCCAGTTGCAGTACTAACGTAAGACCTGCAGACTTGCCGCGTGTATGATTGGTGTTGTTCTACGTAAGCGAGTGGCGCCACGGCGTAGCCTGACGTTCGCCGGTAAGAGCAAGATTGCGAATAAAGCCTCGGCCGGAGGGCATTGTCGGTATTCTAATTTGGGGGCCGAGTATTGGGAATTGTGTTTATGTCGCGGCACAGCAAGACAATAGTTTTTCTTTTAAGGCACCGTGCTCATGCGGTGCATACATCGTTGACTTGGTAATATTGTCACATGCATCGGGTCAAAATTGCCGTGGCTCGACCCTTGTGGAAACTTCTGTCCACATCAATCTCATCTGAGCTAAGTTTATTTCCACCTTCTGTCGTGTGTGGCATCTGCGGAGTGTCTGCGGTGAACTTGACTCACAGCTTTCTCTTGCTTTTGTGCAAACTACGCTCTGGGGCTCTTATTCCACAAGACCGGAGTTGAGAGAGATAAAGAACATTGAGTTCCTACTCCACAACAATGGCATACTGTGCACTACTTTCGGATCCAACCGCTGCTTTTCAGACTGTCGTAGCCTTGATTGGAGTTGTGAGTAGTCCCAAGTGATGTGACACTACATTAGCTGATAATTTTCCAGGCAGCTGTTACCATTTGTGTCAGAGGAATTTGGTTCCATCCCCTTTCAAGGTTCCCTGGTCCTCGGGTATGGGCAGCTAGCCGGATACCATATGTCGCGTCTCTTCTTCGTGGCACACTGAACAGTGAAATGCTGAGGCTTCACGAAGAATACGGCCCTGTTATCCGGCTGGCACCGAATGAGCTCTCGTTCGCGACCAAGGAAGCATGGAGAGACATCTACATGCACCGTAAAGGCCACCTGGAAGCTAAGGACACAACATGGTATATGGGTAGGCTCACCAGCCTTTAAGTTTCATGTCGCGTTGAACGTATGCAGCTCCGGAGGACATGCCTCCCAACATCGTTACAACGCCAGATATTCAGGTTCGAGCTCGCATGCGAAGACTTCTCTCCACGTCGTTCAACGTACAGTCTCTACTAGATCAAGCTCCGGTGCTAGAAAGGTATGCAAACATAGTCATTGATCGTTTGTCGGCAATTCACAAGTCCAATGCCTTGTGAGAAGAAGCTACAGTGGTCAACATGCTCGACTGGACAAACTTCTACACTATGGACGTGATCGGTGACCTGGCCATGGGAGAGTCATTCCATTGCCTCGATCAGAGCTCGTATCACCCCTGGGTACAAACGCTATACATGTTCTCCAAGGGCATGATCGTAGCAGCCGCGGTGCGGTTTTTCCGGGAGGATGGTTTGTGCTACAGGCTTTGATACCTAAGCGCATCCGCGAACAGCAAAAGCAGTATACGAGTTCACAAACACAAAGATACGCCAGCGTGTCGAGCTGAAGACGAACCGGCCTGATTTCCTCTCGCTATTCCTCCGTGAGATGAAGACCTCGCCAGACAAAATGCCGTTGGGCGAGATACAGTCTACTTTCGGTGTGATACTTGTCGCTGGGTCCGAAACTACGGCAACTACCCTTGTCGGGTGTCTGTACCGATTAGCATCCAACCCCACGATACAGGAGAGGTTGTGGTCTGAATTGGATCAAAGATTCACCACGAATGACAGTATAACCGTCGAGTCTACGAAAAGTCCGGAGTACCCGGATGCGGTTTTGAACGAGAGTCTCCGACTGTGTTATGCGGTACCAGGAGGCTTACCTCGTATTGTACCCGACAAGGGCGATACATACGCGGGACATTTTGTACCTGGAGGGGTACGTCTAGCTTGTCACTAGCGCGGTTCCTATGCTGATATTCAACTCTTGCAGACATCAATCTCTATCAGACCTCACGTCCTTCTACACTCGGAGAAATACTTCCATAACGCTTGGGTCTCGATCCCGAGCGATGGCTTCCAATCGAGCAACGTCCAGAAAATTACGCCAACGATAACCTGGCGGCAAGTCAACTATTCAGTGTTGGCTCGACAAGCTGCATCGGAAAGCCTTTGGCGTGGGCAGAGATGAGAATCATGGTAGCAAAACTGCTCTGGCATTTCAAGCTGTCAATGACGAAGGAGAAACCCTTCAAGTGGGAAGACCTGAAGATGATGATGGTCGTAGAGAAGGGACCGCTCTGGCTGGCACTAGAGAAGCGAGATCGATGATCTATCAACGTGAAGTTCCTGCATAGGGTCCCGTACGATCAGACCGCTACACTGTGACGTTAGTCATAGGCCCAAATTGATCAGTCTTACTGTCATCTCTCCATGCAAAAGGTCATTCAGACTTTGATGAACTTCCACGTCTTCCACCCCACCAATTGCACTATAGCCTCTGCATGTCCTTGTATAGGCTTCGCGCAATTTCAAGAGGCGTCGACAAGATCTCGTCCCGAAGTTGTCTAAAGTAGTCTCGTTGGCCCAAAGCTGCACAAAGCGTCCGTAAAATGTCCGGATCCGATGGCTCGCTCTTGTTCTCGGCTGTACCAAGGTACGTCGAGTCCAGTCTGAACAGCACAGATCCAATTCTCATCCCCTCATAGGTGCACCCTTTGGCCTTGTGTACGCGAGATAGAAACCCTAGATACGAACCTATCATCACGGACGTGGCGATGTTCTTTAATATTCATTTAGCCCAGCCCACTGAACAGCCGAATATGGGTGTGAAATGAGGGTGTCACACATGTAATCGCACCTAAGAGGCAATCTTGCCGCGGTGGAGGGGGGTGTAGTTTGGAGCCAGGGATAAGGCGCAGTGCGGCGGTCAACGCTAGCATGTACGAGGAACTCGTTTTTCATGAGTAAACTCTGTCCAGGGACTCCATCTTCGGGTTTAGCGCAGTCCCTGCGTTCAATTGCATCTCCGGCAATATTTCTCACTTCTAATATCCACCAACAAGGTCTTTAAAGGTAACAGATGAACTCCACAAACATGCAAGCAACTTGAACTAACAGCCACTTTCAAATACAGCCAGCCCTCAATTTCTCGACATGAAGTTCGCCCTCCTCATTGCCACCCTGCTCACTGGGGGGTTGGCCTTGCCTGCCCCCACCACGCTTACTGGTGAAGCTCTTGAGAAAGAGCTTGAGATTTTGAACGCCCCTGAGCCATGGGAGAAGCGCCATTCTGGTAAGCAGCTCAATTTATCTCATGTGTCTCAATACTAATTTGCTTGTGATAACAGCGGCTACTATCGAGTTGATGGCACGTGACCCTTAGAAGGTCTCCAACCGTGAAGCCTAGAAGGTTTCCAACCGTGAGGCTCAGAAGGTCTCTAACTGAGCCTTGACTTCAAGGCATTGTCCACGGAGTTAGGAGGACTGGGGATGTTTCCGCCATTGGGTGACTGTCGACTGCTTGGGATCTGTATGGAAATGTGATGGGGTGTGATTGGAGGTGGTGGATGTTTCCTTTTCGGAAGACATGGGATACGGGCTTGGTGATGAGAAAAGGCGTTGGAGACTGGAGAGTGAGATGTTGATTAACTAGCTTTACTCTCGATGAATATTCTTTTCAACTCATTGTCGAGCCCAAGTGAACGGATCAAAGCTTCCTACCATTCCCGTATTCAAGCTTTAAGGTACTGATATCGACATTTTCAATCGTCCGAGCCTGAATATTCAGCCCAGTATTCAGGCATTCTTAGGGCATGCGTTACTCACGTTGACAGCCATGACATCGTAATTTTCATATATACCATTGAAGTCAATCAGCAAGCTCGTGCCACAGTGGCGATAGGATCCTCGTACCTGGAAGTTAGCCCGTTAGTATACGGAAACTAAAATTTTATCAAGTATATTTATAGCTGTTGGCAGTTGCCTGTAATATGTTCCTACCCGAGGACCTATATGACGAGGATAGGCGTTTCATCGAGAGGCAGTTGTATTGTCTGCGTAGGCTGGAGGAGAAGCTTGTACAGGGAAGACAGTTGATGGCGTACGAGCTAACGTTCTTGGAGGGATACCAGAATGGGTGCCTGATGTGGAAGATGGAGCTAGTGGCCATGGTGGATACGATACGAACGATGGTGTAGGGCGTGGGGGGTCCGGCGTTGTCGGCGCGTTTGACTGTCTGCATGTATCATTAGTAAATTGGGGGGCCGTCATTGTAGGTGTTGATAGGTGTCGCATTTGGTGGGGTGCTTGGCGAACCAGACTTCTGTCATGTGACTGTAGGAGTTGCTAAGCCAAGGGATTGTGTTACGTCGGCGTCGTCAATGCGGTCTCGCTTTTTACGGGTAGCACTATACTGGGACAGGATTAGGTTCATGTCCATACTAGGTAAACGTTTACTTTCAACGTCCCCCATCGCTTTTATTTATGATGTCAACCCTCCCATACATGGTACGTATCCAGAGGTTCGATATAACGAAGCTAATCAAGAACAGGCAAGCTTTTCAACAAGGATAGACTCCGCATATCATTGATTGACTAGCCTATCGTGGTTAAGACTTCTTGTGAATCTCCAGCGTGGCATTGAAGTCAAGGACAATCTTGGGTCAGTACACGGTCGCATCATTTCCCTATCACTCTCGTCTTATTCGGGAATATGGACAGTTCGTCATCAGCCTTGCTACGGCTACTACGTACTATGTAGCTGAGTTTGAATAGGCCATCTTCCAAACCTTCGTATCCTGGGCTAAGCTCCTCAGAGCCCCTCTGTATAATGTGGATGTAGTTGAATACCTGCGGTATTGGAAAATCCGGAGCTGGTCGTTCACTTCCTTTGAAGCTCTTTCCCCATGTATGCTCCCCTCACTTCTATGCCGACTCCTGGTCGGCGTCCGTTGGTGCGTTGTCGACTGGGATATGGTACAACCCGGGGTCCACCACCCACGGGTACATGTTCGAGTCTTTAAAGCTTGACCGATGCTTTAGAACGGCTTTGAGCACGTCGGTCACAAACTCAGCGCAGGTATCATCCGCGAGGGAGTCCAATATCCAGTCCGAATTAGCCTTCCAAGCCCAGAAATCCACTATTAGCTTCCTCATAGGCGAGGAAATCGGGGTCCCGTCGTAAATCAATTTGTAGATGGTTCTGTGCGGTGCGCAATTGGTCTCCAGGCAGTAGTCCAGGGAAGCATCCATGACCGCGTTCTGGAAGACTGGGTCACATAGCTTCTCTCCAAGAACATACATCTGGCCTAAGTGCTGCCAGTTTGCGCAGTTCGACTTCGAGAGGTCCTCCGACTTCGAACTCCGAAAGGATACCGTCCTGGAGTACAGCCATTGGACATATGACTTGAAGATGGCAGGACTCTCATCGCTGAGATCGATAGGCCTTGAGATCGAATCCGTCCATTCGGGTTTGACGACAGCTTGGAAGAAGCCGGAGGTGGCGCATAGGACGTTCTTGTGTACGTGGAAGATTTCAGAGGCGGAAATTTCAGAGGCGGAAGAGACCTCCTCTTCACGTCCCCAAGCCTGTCCAACTTGGATCATGATCGTGTCGCCCGAGATACTGAAAGATTAGACATGCCTCAAAGCACGAAGGGCAGGATTCATCTTACCTGGGTTGATCCGAGAAGTAGCCTTGGCTCTTCGATAGCCGAATGCGTTTCGCAGGCGGTGCGTCCCCTGCCATGCTGGATGCAAGCTGTGCGACGCTGCATGCAAGCTCTGCGTCCATCGCCGCCATTCTGGATGCAACTCTTACCATGAAGGATGAAGGCGGTGCAACTCTTGCCATGCTGGATGAAGACGGTGCATCTCTTACCATGCTGGATGAAGGCGGTATATCTCTTGCCATGCTGGATAAAGGCGGTGCACCTCTTGCCATGCTGGATAAAGGCGGTGCATCTCTTACCATGCTGGATGAAGGCGGTGCATCTCTTGCCATGCTGGATGAAGGCGGTGCATCTCTTGCCATGCTGGATAAAGGCGGTGCACCTCTTGCCATGCTGGATGAAGGCGGTGCATCTCTTGCCATGCTGGATGAAGGCGGTACACCTCTTGCCATGCTGGATGAAGGCGGTACACCTCTTGCCATGCTGGATAAAGGCGGTGCATCTCTTACCATGCTGGATAAAGGCGGTGCATCTCTTGCCATGCTGGATAAAGGCGGTACATCTCTTACTATGCTGGATGAAGGCGGTGCATCTCTTGCCATGCTGGATGAAGGCGGTACATCTCTTGCCATGCTGGATGAAGGCGGTGCGTCTCTTGCCATGCTGGATGAAGGCGGTGCGTCCGTTAGCATCGTGGCCGCAGCGTAGATTGTGGTGCGAGCTATCACTTATAGCTTTAGCCAAGCGCAGCGCGCGATTGAACGGGAGGTGAAGCGAGTGAAGTTTGCACCTTCTCGCGAGGATCCAGCTTAGCTGTCAGGACTGGGTAACTGTAGGCAGTGTAAGGATCAGAATCGATGCTCATGAACAGACAGAAGCATTCTGGTGTAGACGAGACGAATCTCTACCCCGCACGGGTCAGCCCCTCCCCCAGGAGCTTGGGCCACTACCCGGCGTGACGTCACGTTGGCTCCTGGGCTGGCTGTGTTTTTCGTGATTCTAATCACGTCATTGTGTTTCAATATTTCGACATCTCACGCAACAGCACAGGCAGCGACTATACGCTATACTAAAGCCATCTACAACATGCCCCCACAACGCTCGTTCGGTACAGAAATTAGCGGAAATCGTCGCCCTAATGGAGAGCTATCTATCGACGCGCGCAACAGTATTATTTCGAAATCTGAGGCTGGCGCAGCCACGAGAGAGCTCGCGGCTGAGTTCGGCGTCGCATCACAAACTATTCGAAACACCCTTCGCAGATACAGCAAAACAGGCAGCAACGCCTCACGCCCTCGCTCTGGCAGGCCTTCCATCCTTACTGAGAGGGAGAAGAGAACGCTATTACGCCATGCCCGAAAAACCCCAAAGATTCAGTATAAACAGCTTATCGAGGAAGCCCACCTGGAGAAGGACTACTCCCAGCGTACAATCTATAGGGCATTGAAAAATGAGGATATCACCAACTTCAGGGCAGCCAGACGGCCTAAAATCAGTAGGGCTACCGCTCAGAAACGCCTAGAGTTCTGCCGCGAGCACAGAGATTTCGATTGGCGTCAGCTCACGTTTCGGTTCTCAGATGAGTGCTCAGTTCAGAAGACAATAGGCCAAAATACTGAGTGGGTCTTCCGATACCCATGGGAGAAATCGAACCCTAGGATGATTACAGAGCAGATGGTGTGGGCGAGTATATGGATCGATTCTAGAGGGCGTACTCAGAGATCTCCACTCGTTATCATGAATAGGGACCCCAGCTCAGCTTATAACGGCTATTCGGCTAATAGCTATATTGAGGCCCTCGAGGAAGGCCTCCTGCCTAGCTATCAGCCAGGAGAGCGCTTCATGATGGATAACGCGCGTATATACACGGCCCAAAGGACCTCGGAGTTCCTAATGGATCACGGGATTTGGACTATTGATTTCCCCCCCTATTCACCAGACCTCAACCCTATCGGACACCTCTGGTGGGCCCTTAAAAGGCTACTCCAGAAGCACTACCCTCATCTATCAACTCGTGGCCGCAGCCAGGAGGAGTGGGATCAGTTCTGTGAGGCCTTGAAGGACTGTTGGCGCAGGATCCCTACAAAACAGATTCGTACCCTCATTTTGAGTATGCCGCATCGAATTCGAGCTGTACAGGCTGCGCGTGGCTATCAGACGAAATATTGAGCAGGTATTACCCTGAAAAAGACCAAAAAGCCATGTATTTACTATATATATCACTATTGTGGGGTGGTTGTTGATGGGGGCTGATCCGCTTCCGAATTCAGGATAGGCCTTCGGCAAACAGACTTTTGTCCTAGTACTGTATCTCCCATTAAATAGTATTAGGCCGCTCTACGAAGGAGCGCATTTGTCCCGAGCCACCTTGGTGCTAGATCTCCTTATTATTGCCGCCTGCAAAATGAATGTGCCACTTGCTGGGTGGTGACGGCGCATTGGGGGCGTATGTAAAGCCTTATGAGCTAAGAGCGGCCTTGCATACGCTCTTAACACGCCGTGAATGCGTTGCCACTATCTACTACGGTAGCATTGACACATTCCTTTTGCAAGGCACCAATGATACCGTCTCTACCGCTATATTACAACGTATATTAATTTGCAAAGATAGCAGACTCTAGCAGATGAAACATGTGGTCTTTTCAGAACCATTGCTTTAGTATTCCAGAAAAGCGGCTTCATTAAAGATACCCATCCGCCTTCACCGAACCGTGTCGACATACACCCCAAAGGCGCACAGATCTCGAAGGACAAGGACCGCAGAAGAAAAGGTTATCTTGAGGAGGCTTCCAAAGCTGGTCACAATAGAATATATATATCTCTAAGACAAAACTGGCCGCAGTGCGCTATTTGACTCAGCTATGTATATCTTGTGCTGTCTAGTACCGTACATATTCTATTAACACATGGTCTCGAATAGGCTTCTTCAACCACCCCTCTCTAGCCTGGTGCGCAAATATGCAAAAAGTCCTATATACAAGCATGTCTCGCTCTACTTCTCTTCCTCCCTCAGTCCTCATTGCTAACCATAGCCTCCCTCTCCCTACAGACCACACAACCCTTGCCCACTGCGCTCTTGATAACATGCGCATGCGCTACCTTCGCTCCCACACTTCTGCTCCATCGCCCATCGCCCTCGAGCGCATCATCAGCTAGCTGCCGCTGTAGTGTGGACGCCAAGCTCGCGCTAGCACTAGTTTTGGGTAGTAGGCAGGCGAGATGGAAGACATGGCCACATGCAAAGCCGACAAGCGTGTCGCGAGACAGTGGAATCGGTCCGTCGGTGATCGCTTCTTCCTCTGCGGTGGGGAGCGTAAATGGTCGGCGGCAACCTGTGCAGTGTCCGAGCGGTGCTTCGCCTTCTGGGGCTTGAGGGGGTGTCGGATCAACATGAAGACCGCCTTGAGTCGATGTTGCTGCTGTCGTCGTATCGTCTTTCTGTACTTTGGCGGCGGTAGTGGGATTTACACCCTTCGTCCTGACCTCGACTTCCTTTCCAAGTCTGTTACCTTTGCCTCCATCTGGCAGCTTATTCTCTAAGGCGTCAGATTCGTCATCGCAAGGTATGACTTCGAATTTGACGGCTCTCTTCTGTCCTGCACGGAGCGTGTCCATGCCCGTCGCGACTTCACCCCTTAACACCCTTGCTACTCCTTCAGATATCGAATGCTGGATTTCGTATTCCCGAACCATGTGACCAATGCCGTCTCTTAGGCCTTCGATTTCTAGGCCCTCGGGGATGCGGCGGACAAGTTGTATTGGATCAATGGCAGTACCGACTTCTTCAAGCAGACCACGGATGAAGTGTGGCTTGTCCATAGAATATTCAAGCAGGTCGTTCCATAAGTCAGTGTCATCTTGTTCTTTGGCGAAGGAGATCGCGAAGCTGACGTCAGAAAGCCTTTCAATGATAAGGTAGAGGGCACGTTTTGTTTGTCCGGTTTTAGACAGGATGTGCCTAGAGATATGTTAGCCATTCATCGCTTGAGGATGTCAGCCACCAAGGGCACATACACTAGCTCTGGGATGTACTCCCTCTTCTCACATATAGCGGTCGCTTTACCGAGATCGTAGCTCTGTGAATCGCGCAGGTACTTGATGAGAAGCTCGCGGTCATACTCTGCAAAGAGTTCTACCATGAGGTCGGCAAACTCCTCTGCTATGTGCTTTCCATCGACAGCAATACGTCCTGCGGTAACGCGTTCTTTTGCAGTCTTGCCTTTACGTTCTTGACTTTCGGGCTTCCACAATGTCCTCAGGTAAAAGAACAGAAAAGGCTGGAAAGATGTGCCCTTTTCTTGTAGCTGCGTGACGACGTCGTACGCAGGCACATTGCCACGGCACGCTTCGTCGACAAGGACGCCGACAGCCTCTGAAGACGATTCCTCCAACTCGGTCAATGAAGCGGTTTCCATCTGCTCCTTCGAGACGCGCAGCAGAATGAACCCTGGGATATCTTCCCGTACAGCTTCTACTAGGTGAAAATCCCGGATGAGCGCCATCGCAGCGTCGGCGTTTTGAAGACGAATGTAGCACCTTAAAGCTTCTCTTTGACGACCGTCGGCGAGGTAAAGCTTGGCCAATGCATCCTGTAGTATCCGCCAATCTCTGCCCTGCTCGTCACCTTCTATCGAGTCTTCGGTTACATCGCCGGCTGACAATTTACTTTTGATGGCTTCGATTACACTGTTGATGTCGAAGAGCTCAGGGTCCCAATCTTCGAGTAGATGCTTGAACCGTATTCGATCGTGAATGATGTAATGTCCAAGTACAACTTCATATACGAGCGATGGCAATGGCGGTTGCATCTGTTTTTTCGGGATATAAGGCGCGATCTCGTTGAAATGGTTCGTCTGGGCGAATTTCCAAACCCAATGCTCCCATCGTTGCGAGGTACCCAGGACACGACCAGCAACTTTGCCGGCCTGTTTCCAGTCACCAGCACCTACTAGTTGCTGCACCCAAAGATCTCCGATGCGTCTCTTTTCCTTTTCGGCTGCGGAATTTTGATTGGTTCGAGCGGCGGATACTGTTGTTTGGGATACATTCTCATCAGCAAAAAATTCCTGCAGACTACCCTGTTTTTGCGATGGAGTGCTCGTCGGAGAAGCTTCAGGAGGTAGATAAGTCGTGGATGTAACAATCTCTGGGTGATCATCGATGAGCTCCCATGCGTCTTTGAAATTTTCATGCTCCACCTCCCAATTGAAGTGATCCGTTAAATCTCGTTTAACGGCCAACACACAGTCATAGGGGCTCTGGATGAACACCTTCAGCCCAGGGCCGGCGGCATTAGGATGCACCTGCAAGTGTCGTTTCCCGGGGATTGACGCATTTCCGACACCTGCAGATGACACAGATGATGCGTTCTTCAGCTCTGCGCTGCTTGGCATGCTGATAGCACTTGCCCCAGAGCTGAAAATGCGAGCCGCGCTGAGACCAGCGTCCCAGATGCCTCCTCCGATCGCCTCAAGGGCACCTCTTTGCGCTGGAGTCATCGTCTTTGGATGTGGCACATACAGAGTGCTCAGGTGATAATCAGCAGCGGAGAGATTCTCGAATCTGCTCACGGTTAAGGAATCTACTTCGACCTCGTCAGACGTTGCGGCATCGATCAGCTTGAGCTCGGGAGAAAGCCCGTTATTCCGCCGATGCATCCCTCGTCGCGGGGTGGTGTCAGTTGCAGCGATGGGATTGTCGTCGTCATCACGCGTCCGATATGCAAGCACAAGAAGTAAGGAAGGGGTATAGAGCGATATGCCAGAAACAATGCAGTCATCGAATCGAAGGCTAGACGTCGTTAGCGGACCCTTGTGCGACAACTAATGGCGGGACTTACAAATGAACAATCTCAGCGCTGCCCACGGATCTCTCGCCCACGTCTTTGCCAGTCCCAGCGCCACCGGGATCGACATGGACGATCCAAGCGGCATCTCCCCAGCCAATTACCAACTTCTCGAGCTTGTTTTTCTTCTTGACCCCTTTGCCGCTGCCTACATGAATTCCATGCTTTCCATGTTTGTCTGCCCGGTGATGCGGTAAAGTAGCGTCCGACTTTTCGGTAGCATGGCTGCCATTTAGGCTGATGATCGAGTCGTCGTCCGATTCCAGTCGGTTGTCATCGACCCATTCTATGCGTGCTTTCCACACCCCAGCCATGTCTTCCCAGATGCGACGATTTGGCTTGTCCACAAAGCCTATTCTCTTCCATGCAGCTTCGGAGTCAGCACCATCCAGGTGCACGTTGGTCCGCATAATGCGAATGCCGTGCTCGTTAGCCCAAGCTACGTATTTTCCAGAAAGAGACCATTTGATGGTGTTGATGATGCCCTCTCCGGAGTGCAGAATAGTGTCTCGACCCGAATTGCTCCCCAGTCCAATCGCTCCAAGCCATCCCTGGGCAGCCTGAGATGCGTGACTAGTGTTCGCATTTGATCGGACACCAGCTTGACCGCCAGCAGTGAGTATGAGCTCCCCAGCCAAACCACCCGAGAGGTACTGCCGATCTGACTTGTACTCTGGCGAGAGGGCCACGGCCTGTACTGGACGGGCAAAGTTGCGAAGCGTGACGTCCTTGGGGTCGATCAACGAAGACACGCAGACATGGCCATCAATCGAAGAGGAAGCAATGTATATTTGATTCGATGGTATCACAGGCACGGGCGGCTGGCGCGGCGTTCGGGGAGACGAGGTATGCCCGGGCGGCGCATGAGCTTGCTTGATGGGAGTGGTCGAGCCCTCCACACCTCTGTTGGGTGAGTTCGTCTGGAGGGTGGGCAAGGGAGGCGGAAAAGGTGATATGGAGAGCGAAGTCACTGAGGCGGATGGGTGCGCATTGTAGGTACGGAGGGGTTGGAACGAGGGGACGGTCAGGATGTGCTGTTGGAGTCAGCAACCACATCACAAAGCTTCGGAGCTCGACGAAGACTCACGATATTGCCATTATGGGTACCTACGATCTACCTAGAATTCAGCATGTGTTTTGCGACGGGTCACGGCTCAAGGCCTGGGAGCATATGAAGTACCATTTTGTCGCTGGCAACCATGAACGTGCTCGTCGCGTCGCCATTCCTATACACAGGTCCTAGACTCGCCGTCAAGCGGGAGTACTTGAGCTTCGGCTCCTCGTCCGGCTCGTCATCGTTGTCTTCCTCCGAGTCCTGCTCGACACTGGGCTCGCCATTGCTCGCGGGGCGCTGGAGACGGGCGTCATGGTGGGTGGTCGCGTTGACGTCGTCTTCGTTTGACGCGGCAGCCATGGCGGATGCATGGGCTGCCGAGGGCGTGGTGGACGCCTGCACAGCTCCGGCGTAGTTGACGTGTGAAGCTCGGTGGTGCTTCTCTGACCGACTGACGCCCAATGATGTCGCGCCAAGCCGCCTTGCCTCGGAATCGGAACCTCGCCTCTTTTCGCAGAGACTACGTAGAATATCTGACTCTTCCAGCTGTGTGATTGCTCTCAGAGCATGATGAATACGACACCCCGCGCACGGCGATGACTCTCTTCCGGCCCGATGTACTGGTATGCTTGACTAGGAGCATTGCTCCTGCAATACGCACAACCGCACGTCGAAGTGCATGTCGAGTGCCATCATCGGCACCATGGCACAATTCCGTCCGACCCTTCGCTTCTACTCGAGCGATACAAAAGAAGATCGTCGACTTTACGCAGATACAAGAGCTAGCACCAGAGACTCTGCCGAAAGACCAAACTGCTCCAGAAGCTCGGAAAGAGCAGCCCAAAGGACCAAGAAAAAACGCGGGCAAGACATCGTCACTTAGAAGAGTGGCTGTAGAGGCGCAACAGTCGAGAGGCTTCGTGAAAGGACGTGGCAGTAGACGCTTCGTGGATCCAGGTGTCGACACAAAGGTATGGATAAGAAATGAGGAGGCTACAGAGAGATTTTGACCTGGAATTAGACCGTCACAGCCTACTGTGCGGCGGAAACGTACAACATCTCTTCCGCTGCCCGCCTAGTTAAGGCTCAAGAATACGAGCTCGACCCTTTTCAGACCGGATTATATCCTCAGGTCATCCACCTGCAGACTCGGGAGAAGCCGTCCGAAGTAAAGGACTTCCAGCAGGGAGACATCTTCATCTTTCCTTCAGGAACCGTTGTCACATGGAACGTACGCGAACGAGAAGCATTGCATCTGGTGAACCGTGTTCTACCTACAGCGGCCGAAGGATCGCACTTAGACATGCTGGAAACAGAAGACCTAGAGTACCTTGAAGATCCAACGCGGGAGAGCAGCGAGGTCGTGGGCGACACTATAGTGCTTGGCACTAAAGCTGAAGCCTCCATAACCGAATCTCCCAAAGAACCCACAGCAGACGAGACTGAACAGCGGCATGAAGTTGATACCATTCTTGCTAAGATCGCCTTCTCCTCGGGCCTCGCTCGGTCTACCAAGCTTGCCGTCCTAGAGAGTTTGCTGAGCGCATACCAGCATTCGACCCGTGAGATCCCTATCATGCTTGCGAAGGGTGAAAATATGACTATCGGGAAGAAGAAACTGCCTTTTACTCGCTCGTTCATCCTTCGGAAAACTGGAGAACTGCTCAACATCCGTGCGCAGCTCAATCTCTATTCCGAACTCACTGACTCCTTACCGGACATATTTTGGGACAGTCGACACGAGCTAGGGCTAGAAGGGTACTACGAGCAGATGGGGCGTGCACTTGACGTGGGCGTTCGCATCAAAGTGTTGAACGAAAAGATCGGCTTCGCGCAGGAGATTGCCAGCGTTCTCCGGGAATCACTCAGCGAAAAGCATGGTCTTCGTTTGGAATGGGCCATCATTGCTCTGATTGCTGTCGAAGTGGTTCTGGAGTTCTACCGTCATTGGAACGACTCTGAAGAGCGCAAAGACCCGCGGAGCACGGAGTCGTTACTCCGCCAGTATCTGCTCAAGGCAGTTGGTGAGTAAAAGTAAGATTTTGCATTTGTCAGATACCCCATTCAATGAAACATTTTTATCCATCTCGCTCAATCATCTAAGCTGCAACCCCGATGCCGCCATCTCTCGTTCACTATATTCGTGTCTTCTTACATTAGCCAGCCGGTTGCCCGATGCCTGACTATGAACGCTTGACCGGGTGCTTGAAAGTGGCAGGAGAACGCCAGTCAATAGTTTTGATATCCGCTAATCTGTGGCGGCCCAAAAGCCAGTCACTGATGGCTAACTAGCACAGCAGGCCATAGAGTCGGACAACATTGAAGAAGAGTAGCTAGAGATGGGTGGTCGGCCCAGACGGTCGCCGAGCAACGCGTGTTGTTCAAATACAGACCAGGCAGGTACGTCTAACTACTGCTTGGTACACCTTCTCCTGCCGACACTACCAAATAGCTATTCCTGGTCGGGATCTTGTACAGTTTCAATCTAGATCGGAGCAAGGTCGGGCCGGGTACTTGGTTGTATTGCTCCCACCTTCACCGCCAGAACCAGCTCTTGCATTCGACTCTGAGCTGTTTATTCGAGCGCCTCCAACTCTCTGCTCTGCACTCTATCTTACCCACACCCTAACTTCCTTCGATGGCGGGCCCCACCATGCCTTCAGTTTTCCAGCCTGCCGCCGTCGGGCCAGATGCTCAACGTTCGAGCTCACATCATGAGGTTCGCACGGGAGAGATTCCGCCGTATCCTGTCAAGCATAGTCCCGTCTACCATCTTGGAGGCCTGGGACGCTTTGGCATTGATACACCTCTGTCCGATGTGCCTACACACTCGCGGACGTCGACTAATACATCCCAGTCTCCCTTCCTTGTCGATTTGAGCGCCGAGGCTGTTACGTCCTCCAGCAAATGGCCATCATTTGCAGGACACGGTGAAATGGAGCTGCCCTACCGGCCACTTCACATCGACTACAGGCGACAGGTCGTAGGCTCGCAGGTTCCCTCACCGTCTACGCAGCGCTCTCAGATTGCAGGTCGTACAAATGTACAGGCAGTATTCGAGCAATCGCATGTCCCATTCAAGCGAACTATTTCAGGTACCAGTGAAGTGGTCGATTCGCCGAAAAACCGAGTTGCTACCTCTCCAGCCAGTAGGTCTTCTCTCTCGTGCCGTGCTCTGCTTATGCTCACTCTGGCTAGTCTTTGGCCGCAAAACTGAGCCGTATGTGTCGACATGGTCATACGGAAGGAACTCGCATGTCAACAATCCTGTCGCACCAACTCCTGCCAGGGCCATTCCGGTCGCGTTGCCCGCGTATCAACAGAACGCCAGCGGGCAATTGGCTCCCATGTCCAACAATATGACGTATCAACACGATCAAGTAATGACGGATGCTCCTTCTGACGCCAACGATCAGGGCTTTCAAATCAAAGGAGCCGCGAAACGTGCGGCAAGGCGCAGTAGACGGAGGGCGGCGCAGAGAGCAAAGAAAGCAGCTGCTCGAGCAGCGGCCCGGAGGTCAAACAGTACTAACAATGCGCAAGTGAACAAGCCGACCAACGGCAAGAAGACGGAAAAGCAAGCCAATGAGCAATTGTCCCGTACTCGGCGCTACAACCTTCGCCCTCGAAACACAAACTGAGCTCGAAACATCTGTGAATGGAGCCGAGCCCGAGGTCAAATCTAATATGGACCTACTAGACGTCTCGATGGCGGTCTCACTCTTTGTGGCTTCGTCTACGGCCCAGTCTCTACTTCATCGATCGGTTCGATATCTCGAACGTTTTTCACTGTTCTTTCATTCACTGGTGGTTGCTAATGGCACTTGGGTGGGTAGTTTGGCTTGGTCACAAAGTTGTAGCGATTGCTAAATTGCGAACGACTTCGAGGATCTCCTTTCTCACTGCCGCGTTTGGCAAACGGCGCCCATTGTACATATTGATTTCTCGCTCGTATAGCTGTACATTTTGATCTTGCAGTCTGGTGCTGGCGGTATCTATGCTGCTCGTCAAGGCAGCTAGTGAACTCTCTGGTGTGGAGGGATCGCTGATATGATACGAATCAGACTGCAAGTAAATCTCTGGTACGAACTTGGTACATAGATTGACTAATGGAGCTTCCATTGTACTCCATCACCGTCTGCTTCTGCGCTCATGCGTGATGTTTACTACTCGGTGTCCCTGACGTTGTAGAAGCGCAAAAGAAAATAGAACGAAAAACCCCGGCTCCTGTAAGCGGAAGCAAAAGCAAAAGTTAAAAGACACTGTCCTGTGCCAGATTAACTGGCGGCCTTGAGATATCTGTTACAGACGAACAGTCATACGTTATGTATATACATGAGACCCACGTGATAACCAACTACACCAACAAGACTTAGACCTTTTGAAAGCGTGATGCTGCTTGAGTTCTGAGCTGTTCGATGCTGATAAAAAATTTATATAGTGTGGGGTTAAGGGATGGAACAAAGGGGCGTTAGGTACAGGGTGCAAACGGGCGGTATATATTGACCACATATATTGTTCACGTTATATATGGTTACATGGAGGGGTGCATGTGCTGATACACCGGCATCCAACAGCCGGGTGCAAACGCCGTGCCCAGAGCGTTATCAGAAGATGTGCGTAAACGCTATCATCAGACATCAACCCCGTCTTAACTCCCAAAAACCACAAACGCCTTTTCCGGCTGATCTATGGTCCAAGTCTCTGCCCAATATCCGGACTCCTCGGCGCTGCAGCACCCATACTTCCCAGCGGCACCGCACTCGGCAACACGCCATACCTTCCGTATGTCTTCTGGTCCACGCTCACATAATGCGGCAGTCTTCCCAATAGATTCAACTTATTCTCTATCCACCGCAAAATCTTCTCGTGCGGAACGAGGAATTTGATATAGCCGAGGCCCCACAGGTAGCCGATTGTTGCGCCGCAGAGGTGGCCGATGAGCGAGACGTTGGGGATAAGGACGGAGGTGATTAGAACGAGAATAAGGGGGGTTGTCCAGGTGGGAATTTTGTAGGGGCCAATGCTGCGATGTATTAGATGTGTCGAGGGCAAGATTCTGGCTGGATGGAGGGCTGGCTACCTGAAGTTTGGGTTCGTCTTGTGTGTCTTCATAGCTTCTGAGGCGAGGAGAAGGAATACCCATACACTGTTCCTAGTCAGTGCGTATCCTCTTGAGTTATTGTAGATATTACGTACCTTGCGCCCATTACCGTGGTATTCCCTCTCAATACGAACTTCTCTAGCAGCAGGTACAGACCACCAGGTAATAGACCGAAAGCTACCATCTCGTCAATCTGAGCTTCAAGCCACGTCTACCATGTATTTCTTACGTCCTGTGAAAAGCGATAGCGTGACTATCGTGCCGAATTCAGCTTCGAAGCGCTCGAGGAGTGGTGCGATGGCGAGCATGTTGAAGAACATGTGGAAGAAGTTGAGATGTGTTAATGGGAAAAGGTTCAGACGGTGCACTGCGTAAAGGACATCGTCAGCTTCAAGTGCCACATAAAGATGAGAAGAAGGAATATCGAACAGCTTGTTAGTATATATCAAGCTCTTGACAGCTGCTTTGCGCTCCAGCGCTTCTTTGGGCGCATCCGCTGTTCTCCACAACGTCCTGCTCTTTCCACCCCTAAAGCTCCGATACCCAAATCAAGAGAAAATCAACATACTCTGAGTTAAATCAAACTTATCCGGCGTCAACGCAGCAACCTCCCTCACCCAGGGAAGCGGGATCGCAACCGCCCATAGCCCTACAATCGCCGCAAGAAGCAACCGCGTCGTGAGTGGCAGCCGAAAGACATAGGAGCGTATTCGCGTGGGGTTGAACTGCGGAAAGGAGGGCATTATGCGGTGGCGAGAGAACGAGGCGAGCAAAGGAGCGAAGAGAAAAGGTGGCCTCGAGGCAGACGCGCCGCCGCAGCGCGGTTTGCGAGTACGGAAATCGTCTGGGGTCGGAACGAAGCTAGTGACGATCCCGACGACCACGCAGAACTGAGTGGAGCAAGCAGCGTCGACAAACACCACAACGCCTGAGTGAGGGGCAGAAAGGATGGCGCTGTTATGTGAGTTGATCCTGACTTTGTGGATTGGAGTGAGCTAATTGCTGGGAAGCTTCATTGTTGGCGCTCCGCCGGGATGCCCGCATCCTCAAGATCCCCCCGTACCTCTCCGCGCTGCTCATTGTTGTCGGCGTCGCGTGGCTGCTCGTACTGCCCCTGAACGAATACTCGCGGAATACATATGTCTCGGAGAATGCCCTGCTGCCTGGCCAAGTGCATACATACTTTACTGGCAGCGAGCACAACGTCTTCAGGGCTTATAGACAAGAAGTCGCTACTTTAGCAGACTTGTCGGTGGAAGAGTATGTACGCTCGCAAATGCTACAATATCTGGAGCTGATGTAGTGTAGCCGGAACAACAAGCTGGCTGACCTCTTTCGCGAATCCAACCTCAAAGTCGCAAAGCAAAAGTACATATACCATATCGCGGACACGAACATCTCTAACGAGAATGTCTACGCCGTACTCCAAGGTCCCCGCGCCGACGCTACAGAAGCCATTGTACTCATTGCAGCATGGAAGAACATGGATGATGTAGTCAACTACTCTGGTGTAGCGCTCGTCCTTGCCCTCGCCCGCTACTTCAAGAGGTGGAGTCTATGGAGCAAAGATATCATATTCCTGGTTCCAGGAGACAGCACGAGCGGATCGCAAGCCTGGGTCGATGCCTACCACGATGCGCATGACCCTCGTACGATTGAGAGTCTAGCAATCAAGAGCGGGGCACTTCAAGGCGCGGTAGCTGTTGACTATCCCGCTGGACCGTGGGGACACCGTTACGACAAATTGCACATCGTGTACGACGGCATCAATGGGCAACTCCCTAATCTAGATCTCTTCAACACCGCCGTCTCAATCGCCTCAGGCCAGATGGGAATAGGCTGCACTCTGCAACGTATGTGGAAACACACCGACACCTACGAAGAGCGACTCCAGACCATGCTCCGCGGCATGCTCGCCCAAGGTCTCGGCCACTCTACCGGACCACACAGCTCCTTCATCCCATATCATGTCGATGCTATAACGCTAGTCACTGTTGGCGACGGCTGGCATGACGAAATGAGTCTAGGTCGTACCGTGGAGTCTCTGTTTAGGAGCTTAAATAACTTGCTCGAACATCTGCATCAGAGTTTCTTCTTCTACCTCTTGCTACAAGCAAACCGTTTCGTCAGCATTGGCACGTATCTTCCCTCTGTAATGTTGATCGCCGCGAACTTCACCATCATGGCTATTGCACTATGGGTACAAAGCGGACGTCCTACACCTCCGTCGAATCCCGCGGCCACAGCACCGACCAAGGCCCCGACCGAGAAGCTCAAATTCGACGGAACACGATACGTGAAGGTCAAGTCAGATGAAAAGGCAGACGATAAACATTCCACCTCAGCCGAAAAGAAAGACGCCCCCTCCCCCGGCCCCACCATGACAGCCATCTCAAACAACGGCACCACAGCCCTCGTCCCAACCGCCTCCCTCGAAGTAACAGAACGCTTCCTCTTCCTCCCGCTAACCTTCGTCCTCGCCGCCCACTTCCTCGGCCTCATCCCCCTCTACACCTTCAACAGCATCGCCAGAGAAGACCTGCGTCCCGCCTTCCTCCTAACCGCCAACATCCTGACTCTCCTCCCGCTAGCCACCGCCTTGGGCCTGCGCTTCTCCGGCCTCCCAACACCCCAGCAAACAACGCTCATCCACTCCTTCGCGCTACTGTTCCTCGGCATGTTCTTATCTGCGCTAGCTACGCTGAACTTTAGCTTGTCGTTTATTGTGGGCGTGTTGTGTAGTCCGTTGTCTTTTGTCAGGACGTCGAAGAGTATGGTTGTTGCCGCGGTTTCGTATACGCTTTTGGTCGCGCTGAATCCGGTTATGGTGGTGCAGGTGGCGAGTTGGTATGCTGAGGTCGGGCTGGAGGAGTTGCTTGTGAAGGCGGCGATTGGGTGGCATGTATGGGGGCTGTGGACGCAGGTTGTGGTTTGGCTTGTTTGGTTTCCCGCGTGGTTCGCGGGGAGTGTAGTTGTTGCGCTGGGTTTCTTTCCCGAGTGAGGTGCGATGAGTTTCAGGATCGACCAGACCTAGGTTGAGAAGATCACTAGGCTGCGGACAGTGTATGATACCACATTGCATAGAGGGTCATGGTGGGAGTCATGTCTCAAATATCTTCGTTAATTGTCATGATGCATTGGTGTGTAGCCCGGTATCATGACCGGTAACTTGATCTATCATTACATCTATCGTGCGTTGGCCATCTTCGAGTAGTCTTTTACTGCCCAACCACAAACCGCATCTCTTGGGAAGACTAAGCTTGAGCGTCGACTGTCCGATTCCAAAGACCTATTACACTCAAGCAGCCCAAACATCCTTTCCAACCCCCTCGATCCAGTTGCCGAGCTGGTTGACGCTCGCATCCCACTCTCTCAACCGCGTCCTCATGCTCTCGATCTGCTTCATGTCCAGCACCTTAGGCTGCACCCAGTTGATCCGGGCTATCTCCGCCACCTGATCGATTGTGCCCCTTAAGAGACCCAGGCTAAGCGCCTTCATGATCAGATGCTCAATATCGTTCGCCGAGACCTTCGTCTCTTGCGAAATGGTCTGGAACGTCATGGCGCGGTCATGCGGGGGTCGTCGGAACACCGTCTCCGTGAGTGCGGATAGTGATATTTTCTGGTAGAGGAAGGTCTGGTGCTCCTTTAGAAGGGGTACTTTCGAGATGTTGCCCGCGAGGACATCATAGGCGCCTAGGTCGCCGCGGTTGAAAGCGAAGAGGAGCTCGCGCAACCACGCGTGCGGGGTATTGGCAAGTGTATCCAGAATGGGATGGAGGAGGAGCTCGCCGAAGTTGTAGATGGAGTCGGACACGAGGGCGGCGATGCTAAGATCATAGGCGCGGGCCTGTCGTTCGCGGAGGTCAAGATCGGCAAGGTCGATGCATGCGAGAAAGAGAAGCGCGTTCTTGTAATAGGCAGCGAACTCATGCTTGGCCTATAATAATCAGTATCCCGTGCCTGTCAGGTAGTGGAGATGTCCGCACCTTATAGTATTCGGCGCTGGCCCGGTAGAAGGACGCATGTACGACAGTCTCTACCGAGTCGAAACCCTCCAATATCTGCTCGCACTCGTCCAGCTTCTTGCGTGCACCATCATAATCTCCGGTCCGTAACTGGATGCTGGCTGAGGCGACTGTGGCGTAGACGTAGGCGTCTTGTGAGGCGGGCTTGTTGACCCGCGTTGCGAGGTCCGAGACGAAGTTGAGGCGCTCTTTGTCATCTACGATAATTAGTACCACATAAAACCGTCCAGAGCGGACTCGATATGTACCTCTATATTGCGTCGCCGCATTCAGACCCAGCGTCACAAGCTTGAGCTGGTTGATTTTATTGGCGAAGCTCTTGATGAAGGTCTCAAACAGCGGTATCCGCTGCTTGGCGCTCTCTGGCTGCTCAAAGTACTCGACCAACTTGTCGGTCAGCTCATGCCATAGCTTCCGCTCCCAGTAGTCCTCGAAGTGGATGAAGTACTCCTGTAGCTCCTCCGGCGCCTGGTCGCGCAGGTCGCCGAGCAAGTTCGGAATCGCATCTGTGTCCATAGCCATGGTGGATCTGTTCAGCCCTGTCTATGAAGTTTTGTGTGTGGATATTTGAGAGTACGGGGCCGAAGGAGAGCGATACCGAGAGCGGAGGGTTGTGTATATACCTCTCACGAGTGGCTGCGGGACGATTGATTCATAGCTTCGGACGCTTAGTCATGGGTGTCCGGTGAATTATAGCGCCGCGCCCGACAACCGCGTTGAGATGCTTCAAGCAGGTACAAGCCACCTCCCAGACAGCCATTGAACGCCGCAACCATGGCCTTGCCACTCCGCTGTGCTCGCTCTGGAGCGGCATTTACGGCCCAATTGCGTCCCTCAACGCGCGCATCGAATCTCCCCGTTGTGTGTCGGCGGTACCTCAACGAAGATGTCAAGATTACGAGGACCGGGAAGCCCATCTTAACCGTCTCAGGCGGCAGGTACGTCCACAAAGAATCTAGCAGCTAGCAGGTATACTAATTCAAGCTGCAGATCTTCCATTGGAGGTATACATCAAGCCCGCAGCGCCAATCGAGAAACCCCGCTCACGCATACGTACAGGTTACACCGCAACAGTTTTTGGAGCTACTGGATTCTTGGGGAGATACATTGTCAACCGGCTAGGTATTTTAGAACTTGGAAAAGGCAATACAAAGTTTGCTAACAGCTGTTTAATAGCTCGGAACGGAGTCACATGCATTATACCCTTCCGCGAGGAGATGGCGAAGCGCCATCTCAAGGTTGCCGGTGATCTTGGTAGAGTGATATTTATGGTACGGAGAGGACATGGAAATGGAGTAGCGGGAATCTGACATCATTAGGAAATGGACCTCCGCAACACCGCATCTATCGAAGAGAGCGTTCGCCATTCGGATATCGTATACAACCTGATTGGACGAGACTATCCAACTAAAAACTTCGACCTCGAGGACGTACACGTACACGGCACTGAGCGCATTGCAGAGGCCGTAGCCAAATATGATATCGACCGATACGTCCATGTCTCCTCGCACAGCGCACACCTCGATTCTCCCTCAGAGTTCTACCGCACCAAGGCAAAGGGCGAGCAAGTAGCTCGCAGCATCTATCCCGAGACGACCATTGTGCGCCCCGGGCCTGTCTTCGGCTTCGAGGACCGTCTACTTAACCGACTCGCCGGTGCTACTAACGTGATCACCTCCAACTACATGCAGGAGTACTTCTGGCCTGTTCACGCTATTGATATCGGCACGGCGCTGGAGAAGATGCTTCACGATGACACTACGGCCGGTGAAACCTTTGAGCTGTATGGTCCAACCGGCTACAGCATGGCTGAGCTCAACGAACTCGTTGGTAAGGAGATATATAAGAACAGACGGCATATCAACATCCCGAAGCGTATACTGAAACCCGTGGCTCACTACTTGAATAAGTACATCTGGTGGCCGATTCACTCCGCCGATGAGGTGGAGAGAGAGTTTATCGACATGACTGTAGATCCAAACGCCAAGACTTTCAAGGACCTTGACATTGACCCGGTCGATATCAAGAGCATGCTATACGAGTACCTGGTAATTTATTCAACCCCACGGATCGTTGATAATGAAGCTGACTTTGTATGCAGAAAGGATATCGCAGCTCACAATACTACGATCTACCTCCGATGACGGAGCGGGAGAAGAGGGAGGAGAAGAAGTACCTGCATGTCATCGATGATCAGTAGAAAAGAGCAGTGTGGAATCAAGAGCTGTGTATATATTTGCCGTTGTGTATCCCCGACCAAGCAGGCAGGTCTGTAGAACTCGAGACATCTTTCGTTTGTGCACATTACGCTTATGCAATGGTTGCCGCCCCCGGTTCTTGAAACGATTTGTCTCATGCCACCAGCACATTCTCCTCACGCCAAGTTTCCCAAGTAAACGGACATGGGAAAGGTAATTCCCAACAACTGTTATCACCATCCAACCTACTAAATGACACCCCTCCCTTTACCCTACTACCCAGTCTTACGGCCAGTCTTCACTTGCATTTCGTCGGTGTATCATTGCATTCCACTCTTGTATTGTCGCCGTCTCACGTAGTTTCATCCCACGAAGTGGTGCAACTAGTTGACATGGCTGCGACGTCGTATTCGCATTTGCACGAATCTTTAGCAGTTTGTGGGACACGAAAGTCCTGGGGCCTGAGTGCGTGTTCTTTAGCGATGGGTATCTCGAAACTTACTCTCATAGTATACGCCCACACTCACCAATCGGGTACTCATGTTCAAAGTACTTACAGTTACGCCATCGGTGTTTAGAACAAAGGCGCCGCCGTTTGCGGTGAATGCCATTGAGAAGCGGCATACGCGTCTTTGCGAGATGTGCTCGCTGTTGAGGTGGGTTCAAGGGGTGTTGACAACGCATGTATTGCAGCTATCCTTAGTTCTCTCGTGTCGGGCGCTGGAGTAGCCTGCGTTGAATTGGTGATAGTGCTTTTTGTGGGCAAGTGATTAGTTGTAGTGGCTTCATGGATGAAGGGATTCGGACCGACGACGGGTGGGGTGGGTGTCATTGCCAACGGCCAGGGAGCTGGGATTGGGAGGCGAATGTGAGGGGTGGATTGGTAAGGGAGGAATCAAGTATGTGCATATGGTGAAGTTCCTGCGAAGAAGGTGACTGAGTAGAGATTGTGCAATAAAGGCGAGATTAAAATGAAATTCATGACAAATTCTCCGCTTCAGAAAACACGAGCCCAGCTCTTCGTTTTAACATAATGATTCGTTGCTTATAGGAAAGCAGACCGTCCAAATGTGGAGACAGAGGTAGGGATCCTTAGACTGGCATATCATTGTACACAAGCTGTCATAATTGATAGGTATTTTGTAGAAAGATATGCCCAAGACTTGAACGTAGTTTAGTAAAGGCCTACAAGCTAGGTTAGCATTACGTTAACCTAAATGACTGTTATGCAACTTATATATGATTCTCCAGCGCTTGGGCGATTCGATATTTAACGCTCACCTCACGCATTTTCGTTCGTAGCATTCCCGGCCTAGATATCATTGGGTACCTAAGTCCTATATCAGTGATCGAATTCAAAGAAAGAAAACTAGAAATTATCATAGTGCAGTTCTCCTCTCATTCAACTGGCGCAGAATGCTTGGATGCTAATCCGCGTTGTCTATCTATTCATCGCCTAAACTTTTCTTGTTTCCCAAAGAATAGGGAGAAGCCTACAGAATTGCCAACCAGGGCCACAGAACCTCCGACGAACGGGCTGTCATATACCGCTACGTGATCGTCGCCTACAAAATTGAGCAAGGCGCTTTTTACCCTGTACTAGACAATATTTTCAGGCTTGTATCTGAATAAGGGCGCCAGCAATACGACGATTAGCGACTTGTTTCAGTGTGCGGTTGGTGCGGTGTGTTTGTCAGTATGGCGTGCGTTTCTTTTGTGATGATTGTTCTTACCTACATAGTGAACCAGCTTGTAGGCTTGTGCCTACTCTTACAAGATTACCGGGTTGCACTTTGCGGTGCATGAGCACACGAATCACTTGTAGATGAGTTGATTTTACCCACCTCAACGGAGTACAGTACAAAGACCTTCGCGCAGATATTGCAAAAAGGTACTCCCAAAACGTAATTCCAATTAGGTAGGCTAATAATTTGCAGAAGCTAGAATGAGTAGAGACAAAATAAAAGAGAGAGTTAAATGACAAGACCTTACACGATGCAATCTATATCCAACGTATAAACGAATGTGTGCGCAATGTAGTCAGCAATGCTGTTGTCCTCAGACCCTTGCTACCAATCAGTCAAAGGCCTCCCAAGATCATCGTCTTAGAGATCCTCTAAGATGGTCTCGAATGCCTTCCGGGAAATCGTAAAGGTCGGCCCGTTCGGAAATGCGCCAGGGACCCGAGGGAAGATGGACGCATCGACTACGCGCAGGTTGTCGACGCCGTTGACGCGGAACTTGGAGTCGACGCAGTATTCCTTGTCACCGGCAGGGCCCATACGGCAGGTGGATGATGCGTGGTGACTGAAGGCCTCGTCCATAATGGCCTGCTTCATATCGACCTCAGGGTTAGGCGTGATTACTGTATAGGGTATTCCGGTGTTGTCGTATGCACGCATCATAAGCTCGACTCCATCAACAATAGCCTGCAGATCCTCCTCAGAGCGGTGCGTAAAGTAGTTGAACTGGATCGCGGGAGCCTGTCTGGGGTCCTTGGAGCGAAGGGTCACGGTACCCGCCGGGTTGGCCGTCTGCATCTTGACAATAGATGTGGACCAATGGTTGGGACGTGGAGTTCTGTTTGAAAACCCAGGGTAGAAACCATGATCCCCATAGCCAGCGATGCTTAGGTAGAAGAGATCTGCGTCGTTGTCCCAGCTCATGCTGCTGCGCCAAGTCAAAAAGAAGCTTCCGCCAAGCTCCGAGTATGGACCAGTCGCAGTCGTATTCCATTGAACGAAACAAGGATCCGATTTGTCGAAGGTCATGGTGCAGGGGGACTCTACGGTCACCCATGGCTCTGGAGACTCGATATGGACAGGTGCCTCATAATTGTCTTGCATGTAATTGCCCTGCAAAGTAAAGTAAGTTCAAGGTCTAGTAAATGCAGGCGTATTGCTATCCCATAGGAGACTTACTACTGCGGGTAGATCAACCAGAACGGGGATGTCGAGTTTTTCCAGCTCCTCGCGTGGACCGATACCGCTAAGCTTGAGGATCTGTGGGGTGTTGAACGTACCACCCGACACGATAACCTCTTTCTTAGCGCGGACGGTTCTTGTCTCTCCTGTCTGAGAAGCGTCGTACCGAGCATCGACCGAGTACAGCCCCTCACCCACCATATACTCAACACCATTCGCTTTAGGCTTGCCAGCGCAATCCTCAAAGAGAACCTTGGTAGCTAGCGAGTGGAAGCTAATAGTCAAGGGGTGCCCAGCGTCGACAACGTCGTTGATATAGTGTGCGATACTGCTCCTGCTGCCGGTAGTAGGAGAGACAGCCGTGGGCAGTACAAACATTAGCGGGGTTTCGTAGCGATCACTGTCTATCCTATTGATGTCGCGGTTGAACAATTCAGCCATGTGCTCAACGCCCTCCACGTCAATGCCTTCAGCCTCGCGGAACATCTCCGCTGTATAGCGGGCTACGTTCTCTGATAAGAGGGGGGTCGACGTGTTGGCATGGTTAACCTACATACCGCGGACTCGTGTAAGCGGGGGAACAAACAAGGTAGGGAGTATTTTCTTACTTCAATGTAGCCGTCGAAACCGTGGCCAGGCGTCCCACGGGGTACATAGGTGCAGTTCTCCAACTCCGTGAGATGCCGGCGCATGTGCTTATGGCCCCAGGACTCGTCTGCAGTAATCTCGGCAATGTAGTCCCACTCATTGTCGGGAGCCCAGGCGAAATTCATGGCATTAACCTGTGAACTGCCACCGAGTGTGGCACCTCGAGGGTATAATAGGCCTAGACTAGAGTAATCAAGACCCATCAGCAACCATCCCCTCGAAAGCTTGATAGCATTGAACATGGTGGACTTACGGTTCCGCATCGGCCGGAGGATCTAGTCCCACGTAGTAGGACCCGTTGCTCTGCATATATGCGTATTTGAAATCGCGGCGGGCTTGGGTCTCGTTCTGATAGTGCTCGACATAGAATTGCCAGGAGTGAGGTGGCGTTTCAGCAGCCCTTGAGGAGCTTAATTCATTGTCAGTGATGAATACAACGCTAGTTGATCGAAACTTACAGTCCCGGAATTCGTTCAAGGATGCTGTCCGAAGAATCGCCACCGGCTTCGATCAGAAAGACCGAGTATCCCTTCGTGGCCAAATTGGCCCTGTGTCTCTGGGTGAGTAAACGGGATACATAAACAATACAAAGGGGAGATTGGAAACTTACGCAAGCGAGCCGCCGCCAGGACCCGAACCCACGATGACATAGTCATACTCATCAGCCTGGGAGGCTGCCACAAGTCCACCAGCTATCAGGCCGGTAGCCAAGAGAGGTCGAAGGACAACCATGTCTTTAGACTGGATTCTTTATTTGTCCGTGTTTCGGTGCGTCCACAAATGTGATTTGAGGTATTGTAAGTCTGAGTGAGTGTGTGGGTGATTCCATCATTTTGGTGGGTGGAAGTGACTTTTATATCAAAACTCGCAACTACAATAATGCAAGTTGAAGCTCATCGCCAACACAATTCTTCTCTAGTCGTCAGCCGGAATAACACAACCCCAAGTCAGACCGCGTACCTTATACCATATTGCTTGCCGAATCGGGTAGTAGCCATCATCCTTGGCTGCGGCTGATACTCAGCCTTAACGACCGCAGAAAAGACTAAATTCGCCGACCAACTTGAGCTAGCTCTCTAGGGCTAAGTTCCTTAGCGTTGGTGAGCTGTGTACGCATAACATCGCCCCTAAATGAAGTCTTCCCCTTGACGTCCGGCTAAATTAGTCCAGCGCAGAGATAAAGAAGTCTGAGTTACTCGTACAACCCGGAGATTGTTAAGTCCTTCTATTTCCATTGTCAGCCTTAAAGCACCAAGAGCGATGTACCCTTGTCGCAAGACGCTCTTTATTAGGTCTTTTAAAAATGGCCAAGCTGAAAAGGCTATCTTTGAGCGTTGGACGGCAGGACGGATTTCATCGTCTCGGATGCTAGGTTTGATTAGTCCAATCAAGTGAATTGCTCCGGATGAGCTTACGTAGTGAGGGTGATCAATGGGTTAGAAGTTCCAGGGACATGGTGTGATCGCTTCAAAAGCTTTCTACTTCGCAGTTTTGCAGCAACCAAGCTTAGATGCCATCAGAGCAAAGCATTTGGTAAACCCTTTGCGAGTAATGTTTATTTTGAAAGTAAGTCAATGCTCGGTCGCGTTGCTTCTTGACTTCCCGACGAAATAGCAGCCAGAGGCTACTTGAGTGCTGTCATTGGCCTTACTCGCCACCCCAATCCAATACCGGTTCCCGATCCACATGGTAAGCCTGGCGATCCTCACTAAATATTGGTTTGGCCGCCTGGACCCCGCTTGCCAGATTTCTCCGTTGCGGAGCAGTTCGACAATAGCGATAATCTAGCATCGAATATATCAGCTCGATGGCGAAAATCGTAGCCAATTCTTTGGTGTCTCTTTTAGGTATACAAATCAGCCACCAGGGGTATATTTCCTCAAATCACGACCAGTACAAGTACAATCTAGGGGCATAGAATAGGTCCAATTCATTCTCTTCTTGCATCGCCCGACTTCCATAGGGCTCAGCTAGCTCGCCTCTCCGAAGTCTGAATGCCCGGTCTCTTCTGCATGCTGTACTGCGCCCTTTTCACCAGCACCTTTCCAGTCACACAGGTTGCACTTAATGCTGAACTTTTGTGTGTCTGTGTAGTAATGCTTCTGTCTCAACTCTGCACACAGCTGCCTCGCCCCCTCTAGTATAGTATCGTCGGACGAGTCGAACAATTTGATATCGTTCTCGGTGTCATAAGTCAACGAGCCGTCCGGGACAAAGGCCACGGTGTCGTAGTGTATGCCGGAATACACGAGTATACACCGCTTTGGCCTGCCCTCATTGAATCTGTCCACTCGTAGATCTTGAACGTTGATACTGCAAATCTCAATATCGAATTCCTGTGATAGTATGCTGAGCTCGATTCCACCGCCCCATGAGTCAGAGTACGATATCCATTGACAGTACTCGTCCGGCTTCCTCTGCAGTATCGCTTCGTTGAATCGTTCTGGATCCGCTTGTATAGCCTGAGCAACGAGCGAGCGCAATTCGGTCATGGAATCGAGGGAAGATGACAATACAGCGCTACCGAGTGCTCGAAACATGCAGGAGTTGTCGTCGGGCATGACCCGTAGGACCATCGTACCGCCGCGTGCTGGGATCGGGACCTCGGGTGTCTCTTTCTCCAACGCCTTGTTCTGTTTCCTCTGAAGCGAGAGAGGCGCGGACTTGGATGGTTCGGCCTGCTCGACTTTACGGCTCTCAGACGGGTCTCCGGTAGCCTGCGCAATCACAATGAGCTGAGACCCGTTCAGCTTCAGGGCGGTGTCGGTAAGGAGCGTTGACAGCCCATATAAGGACGGATCGAGCGGTTGGGGAGGAAACCCCCATTTCAGCTCGAAAAGCGGTAGATCTGTGACATTCGATATGGTAGAAAGTAGGTCGGAGACCGCAGCGTTATCGTCTAGTGTCACCGTGTGCATGCCGTTCGGCGCTCGGAGCCGTATGCGGATCGGCATCTTGTGAAGAGAGGTGAGGAAGCAACGTTCGACCGGAGGCGATAAGAGCCCAATATGTAGAACACTTTTGCTCTTGGATAGCTAGCTGGGTGATAGACTACTGCGGTCGTGGTTCGAAGAGAGGCGACAGATGCAGTGCCAGCGAAGCAAGGTTAAGGTAATCCGGCCGGGCGTTCGGAACGGTGACGTGAGCTCGGAGGTGGTTGGAAGGCGGATATACAAGCAACAAGACGAAGGGAACGTGGCAGACTGTGACGCGTCACGGAGAGGGAGCAATCAACGAGGCAGCGACAAGTGAATGCTTGTGGTGCAGTGTGGAGGAGTGGCGCATGGCAGGTCAAGGTTCCGGAACCTGCTACCGAGGCCGGAAAGGCCCATAGATCTGGATCATCTATTTCTCCGCTCCACCGAGGAACGGCGCACGGACCCAGGCACCGTAAGTCGCGACTGCTGCTCCTGCCGACGCGCCCTGTACTTGCGGAATGAGAAGCTAGCGCATCGCATATACACGATTGTGCTAAACACCACCACAGCAATAGGAACCATCATGGCGTCCGGGCGCGCTCCCAGCCAGACGCCGGTGCCGACAACGGAAACAGCCGACCTGCCTGCCCACGATGGCGCAAAGTCGACTGTCACCGACGAGGAACTGAAGGCCATGGCGACTGCACTGGCGAATGTATATGCCTACAGAACTGAGGAGTGAGTGCGGCGCATCGACACCCGAGCTCCGGTGCGATGCAATTGCTAACGCGACACTATAGCGGCTACGACCCCACGAAACTCTTCCAGCGCAAAGTGAACAAGCGCTCTCTGCCCGACTACTATGAAGTCATCAAAGAGCCCATGGCCCTCAGCGAGATCAAACGAAAAGTTGCAGCGCAAGAGTACAGGTCCTTCGCTGAATACGTGCGCGACTTTGCGCTCATCCCTCACAACGCCCAGGTCTATAACAGGCAAGACTCGCAAGCTTACGTTGATGCGCTCGAAGTCAAGAAGGCTCTGGAGCAGGAGCTCAAGAAACTAGTAGATGCTAAAGTCATAACGGAGGAGGTTGCGACCCTACCGTACCTGGGCGAGATCCCGGAGCAAGATCCTCTCTTGGCCGAAGAAGAGGAAGAGGAGGAGGAGGAGGATGACGAAGAAGAGGATGAAGAGCTGGAGTTGGAGGACGAAGATGAGGAGGACGAGGGCAAACGAAAGAGGAGGCGCGGGCCTCGCTCGACCGCCGCAATCACTAAGCGCGAAACCGGTACTCGAAAGGACCCCAAAGAAGAAGACCCTGAGTCGAGAAAAAAGCGAGGACGGCCGCCGCGGGTTGACACACCCATGGAAGCCAGAATCAAGGCTATTATGAAGGCCATCCGAAAGCCTAGGAACCAGGCCAACAGGCTCATGGTGAGCGCCTTCGAAAAAGTCCCAGACAAGACCGTCATGCCTGAATATCATGCCGAGATTAAGAATCCAATGGCCATGGATATCCTGAAGCGAAAGCTCAAGCGGAAGAAGTACAGTTCGGTCGATCACTTCATGCAGGATGTGGAGCTCATGTTTGAGAATGCCAAACAGTACAACGAGGAAGACAGCCAAATCTATCAAGACGCGGAATACCTACAGCAGGAAGCGCGTAAAACCGCGAAAGCCGAGAAGGAGAAGCCTGACTCTAAGTTCGTCATGGAAGAAGGCCGCATACCCATGCCGAACGGCATTCTCCACAACGGCGAGCTGTGGAAGGTTGGAGACTGGGTTCATATTCAAAACGCAAACGATCTCACCAAGCCAATCGTGGCGCAAATATACCGAACTTGGCAAGATTCGGAAGGCAGCAGATGGGTGAACGCATGCTGGTACTATCGGCCAGAGCAGACAGTGCACCGCTTCGACCGGCATTTCTTAGAGAACGAAGTGGTGAAGACCGGCCAGTATCGCGATCACCCCATCGACGAGGTTGTAGACCGCTGCTTTGTCATGTTCGTGACTAGGTACAACAAGGGTCGCCCTCGAGATTTCCCGCCGGACAAGGAGATCTACGTCTGCGAAGCGCGGTACAATGAAGAAAACCACAAGCTAAACAAGATTAAGACCTGGGCCAGTTGTCTGCCAGACGAGGTCCGAGACAAAGACTACGTTATGGATTTGTTTGATGCGCCACGGAAACTGAAGAAAGTTCCTAGTCCGATCGCTTACCTTCTGAAGGACGAGCAAAAGGAGGACGACGATCTTCCAAAACCCGAATGGGGTGCTGAAAACGCGCCTCCCAAGATTGGTGCCGTTCACCGTCGCCCGCGTGATCCCAAGGTACGTCCAAACTTTTACTCGACCTTTATCTCTTAGGAAGTGAACAGTTGCTAAGTCTGCGGATCAGGACTCTCCACCGCCAGAACCGACACCATCTCCACCACCGCCACCCCCGGTACCAGCAATGCCTACTCCAACTATTCCAACACCACAAGCCAATGGCTACGGCGACGCTCAAAGGAGTTACCCACTCGCGCAGGCACCAACTGCGTCTCCTATGCCTGCACCAACACCCCAGCCACACCATGGGCAGGCCGCATACACTCCGAGTCACTCAACACAATATCACACTCACTCGCAGTCGCCTGCTCCTCATATTACTCACCAAACCACTTCTCAAGCTCAAAGCTACCAGCCAATAACCCCGCACTTACCCTTTTCCACTCCACAATCTTCGGCACCCATTCCGCAGTATGCCACACCACGTCAAGCGCCATCATACCAGCAGCCTCTTGTTCACCAAGCACCGGTTGGGTATAAGGCACCCCAACCGGTGGAGGTGTACGTTCTGCCTGATCACGCCAACGCCTCCATTCCTACAGATATTCGCGAGCAGTTTCAGCGTGACGAGCAAGGTCGAGTACTTTTCTTCACGGCGCCGCCCGTAAATAGCTCAAGGATCGTGAAGAAAGAAGGGCAGGCTCTCGGTCACTCTGCAAGGTATCTTGCGCTAAAGGCAAAGCGTGACGCTGAACGCGCTGCCAAACGCAAAGCCGATGAAGCGGACACTGCCGAGCGGGTAGAAGCCGCAAAGAAAGCACGGATTGAAGCCGAACAAAAGCTTCAAAAGGACGTCGCTCAGCTCCGCATCAAGGCTATGCATGCGCTCGAGGACCAGCTCAGACTGGCCACAATGGAAGATCTACAGATGTTGATGGGAAACGTGGAAAATGCAGATATACTGACGAAGAGCTTGGATCATCTGGTAGAGGTGCAGGAAGCAACAATTTCGAAAAACCAGGAGCGCGAAATTAGGGGGCAGCAGCAGAAGAGCAGTTGGCAAATACCCATCACAGGTATGACTGCGAGACTGGAGGAGAAAATTTGAGTTTTGACTTAGCGCAAGACTGTATTTTCGCATTCATTGGTTTCGAGTGGCATCTTCGGGTTATGTGAGTATATGGACATGGGCGTTTCAGAAGGCTAGGTGATTCAGAACGGCAAAAGCCGCCTTTAGTTAGGTGCTAAGTATTGAACTGTTTGAGCATGTGAAGGATCCAGCGTGCAAGCGCGTTCAAAACCAGCCAATCGGAGTCCCAGCAAAATCGCTGATGAGCCTCGGCAGCTACCCCAGCCCAAGCTCCAAGCATTTCACCCTCCATGGACACGACTCCGGGGGGCGGTCCAGTCTACCGAGGCCAACTCTACTAGAAAACACAACCATGTAGCCCGCCCTCATCTCTTTACCACTCCACCATACTCTCTCCCCGGGAACCTGCTCTCGCCGTCGATTCCCACCGCCACCATGCCTCACGCAACCCTTAGCCGCGAAGCCGTCGCTTCCCACAACAAGGCTGACGACCTGTGGTGCATAATAGACCACAAAGTCTACGATCTTACAGACTTCATCGACGCGCACCCCGGCGGCTCCGTCGTCCTCGAGCAGGTCGCTGGCACCGATGCCACGGCCGCGTTCTACAACCTGCATCGGCAGGAAGTGCTCGAGAAATACTCCTCGCTATGCGTCGGCACCATCCAGGGTGAAAAATCGGAAGTCGTCACGATGAAGGCTGGCGATCTGAGCACTGTTCCGTACGCAGAGCCACTATGGTTACGTCGGCAGTTTAAGAGCCCATATTTCAAGGATAGTCACCGCGCGTTGCAGAAGAAGATTAGGGAGTTTGTGGATATACATGTTACACCAGAGGCGCAGGAGAAAGAGAAGACTGGAGAGTACATTTCGCAAGAACTGATAGATCGTATGGCGGAAAACGACTTGTTGGCTATACGACTCGGTCCTGGAAAACATCTCCATGGCAAAAACCTCATGGGTGTTGTTAAAGGAGAGGATTTTGATTACTTGCATGATCTCGTACAGGCGCAAGAGTTCTCCAGAGCGAATGCCCGCGGCTTCCAAGATGGCAATATGGCGGGGATGATGATCTCGCTCACTGCAATAATGCAGTGGATGGGCAATGAGCGGCTGAAGCAGAAAGTTGTCGCGGAGGTATTGAGCGGAAAGAAGAAGATGTGTCTCGCTATCACGGAGGCGTTTGCGGGTAGCGATGTTGCCGGGCTGCGGACTACGGCGACCAAGACACCAGATGGAAAGCATTATATCGTGAGAGGCACAAAGAAGTGGATCACCAACGGCATGTGGTGCGATTACTTCGTCACGGGCTGCAGGACCGAGAAGGGCTTCTCAGTCGTGCTTATCGAACGCGGCGACAATGTTGAAACGAAACTTATCAAGACGGCGTATTCGACTTCTGCGGGGACAGCCTTTGTCGAATTCAACGATGTCAAGGTGCCTGTTGAGAACTTGCTGGGCGAGGAACACAAGGGATTCGCTGTGATTAGTAAGTGTTGCATAGCTCCCGTTCGTGTATGGTGTGGTGTATGTATATTAATTAAGCCAAATGCTGACATGGGATGATAGTGTCCAACTTCAATCACGAGAGGTTTATGATGTGCTGCGGTGTGATCCGTATGTCTCGCAGCGTTGTGGAGGAATGTCTGAAGTGGTGTAACCAACGCATTGTATTCGGCAAGCCGCTTATTGAGCAACCGGCCATCAGGCAAAAGTGAGTCTCTCCCTTCAAACCTAGCAAGAATGATTCATGTCCAGCCGTCAGACGTGCTTTTGGCTACTCTCGACTAACATGTTGACAATAGGCTCGCCAAGATGATCTCGCTCGTCGAAGCCGACCAAGCCTGGCTCGAGTCCATCGCCTACCAAATGTCGCACATGAGCTACGCGGAGCAGTCAAAACACCTCGGCGGCCCCATTGGCCTTCTCAAATCGCACTCTACACGTTCGGCACACAAGATCGCTGACCAAGCCGTCAACCTGTTCGGCGGACGGGGCATCACGCAGTCTGGAATGGGCAAGTTTGTCGAGATGTTCCATCGCACGTACAAGTTCGACGCCATCCTTGGTGGCACGGAGGAAATTCTTGCGGACCTGGGGGTTAGGCAGGCGATGAAGCAGATGCCCAAGGCGATGTTGTAGTAGTAGTAAAGGGGACGTTTGGTGTAGGATAGGAGATGCTACAATGCAGACACCATGTTGGATCAAGATGTCTATAAACCATCTTGGAACACCTTCTGGAACAAGATGCAACAACGACAGCGTCCGAAAAAGGCTCCATCCCTACCCCAAATTGCAGTGTGTCGTCCCAAACAGGCAACGCATGGAAAACCCATGGAAGCGCAACACGATGGTGTAGCCGCACAAGCAGCAAGCACCACGCACCAAGGACCACCCCTCGCACGCCTTGCCACAATAGCCACGCACAACGTGAGCGTTTATGCAGCCTACACGGACGTGTAAGGCGGCTGGGCCCATGCGCGACCAATCACAGGGACTCGCTTGTGTCCGGTTGGGGAAGGACAGCGCTTGTTCGTCCCATGTGCGACATCATGTCCGAGCCCGTAGCCGGGCGGCTGTCCTGCCGTGCATCAGACGCCATCGGACGCCAGCAGACGCCATCAGACCCCATCGAGACTGAACCGACGGCGGCGTTTCCGCGTATGCGCTGCACGGTGCCGTGGAGACGAAGCCTGGGGATATGCTGCAGCGGCGGCATCGCTACGTGGCACGAGGGCAGGTGCGGCGAGGACGGGCATCCGCAGCTGTCCTCGGCCATCCCTAGCCATCCCCAGCCATCATGTCTTGCGGCAGTCGAGGCGGAAAACGGGCATGGCATTGCGGCCGTGGCAGACGTGTGAAGCTCTCAGTGAACCATGTCTCGTGTTCCTGCATGGGGCGAAAGCCATGGAAACAAGGACGGTTAGTCAGACACTTTGCCATCAGGTGAAAGGCGAGCACACGACCACGGGGGGCATCGCAGCGGCTCGAGCGGGATTGCTTTTCGCCTGACCTGTCTTGTCCTGCCGCCGGTGCATTGTTCGGGGCCGCCAGGGCCTGGTCCTTGGGGCGACAGCGCGTTGTCAAGTCGCCGAACCTGGGCGATGCCCTCGCCTCTCTCTCTCTTTATAAGACGCCTGGAGAAGCGCCGGCCTGCGTCACCCGCCTCTCACCCGCCTCTCATCCGCATCTCATCTGCATCTCATCCCCCCAACCGCCTACCCTTCCCCTTCACGCCGCACACCTCTCCGCACCGCACCGCACCGCACCCTCACCGCTCGCTCTTTCACCGCCAGACCTGCGCGCTTCTCGACACCCTCTCGACACCCTCTCGACACCCTCTCGACCCTCCTTTACGGCTTCACATCGACGGGAACGGAAACCCTATACATAGCGCCATCTCCGTTGCCTTATCTACCACCGCAACGCCATCCGTCTGCCGAACCATCCGGCGCCACACACTGCCTCCTCCGCCATCACCCCCTCGACACCGCGCAACTCAGTCTTCACACAAGCCGCCGCCATGCGCCGCACAAGCAGTGTCAGTAGCATCAGCTCCATCTCCTCAGAAGAAGACAGCATGCAAATCTTCGTCAAGAGCGTTTCCGGCACAAGCAGTACGTAGTGACCCGAAAGCGTTCCGACCCTCGGAACGAGCGCGAGGCCCGCAACAATGGCCGCGCCTGGCCCGCAACCACATCCGCGAGCAACAGTGTGCTAACAGTTTGCCCGACAGCGATACCACTCTCTCTCCCATCAAACACGTCAATACACACCCTCGCATCCCTCCTCGCGCTCCGCCACAACCTCCCCGCCACCGACCTGCGCCTCGTGCACGCCGGCAAGCACCTCGCGACGCCCTCGTCAACCCTCTCCGATCTAGCCATCCCGCCCAACGCTACCCTCCACATGGCGCTGCCCCTGCGCGGCGGCATGCCCCCGAAGAAGATCCGCTGCAGCTTCAAGACGTGCAAGGACCCGGCGCAGCGCATCGTCGGCGACTGCGGTTTCTGCTCGGGCCACTTTTGCGGCAAGCATCGCCTGCTCGAGGACCACAAGTGCGAGGGCTTAGAAGACTGCAAGAAAGAGAGTCATGAGCGGAATGCGGATAAGTTGAATAGTGAGCGGACCGTGGCTATCAAAGGCGTGTAAATTGTAGTAGTCTGTTAAACGATCCGCCGTTTTATAGGCTCAGGACGGTGAGGTGAGGGGGAACTGCTGGTTTTTGGCAGTGTAATTTAGCCCTACTCGCCGCCTTTTTTTTTCTTTTCCTTCTGCTATGCAGCACTTGGAGCATGGCGTTTCCTACTGATGCGGGACTGGTGGCTTTTAATATGGGTAGGTAGGTCTAGGATATATATATATTCATATTCATATTTGACTCGCTTTTTGGATGGCTACTTTCATGCTACATGGCTGTTTCTTGGATGAAGGTGCTGCGATGGTGTTGGTTGGATATAGCATTAGGTCACCCTCCTCCACTCGTGTCGTTCAAGACCATCCATGGACCCACGGGTTTTTCCGAAGCCGAACATGTATCAGAATACATAGACTGATAACATACACCCGACCCAAACTCAACATAACCCCCTTCCCCTTCCCCTTCCCTTCCGCCCCTGCATCTATCCTCCTCCCTCCCGTCATGCACGTACAACCCCAACGTAGCAAACTATCCAAAACAACCCTTGGTATATAGACGTCATCTAAACCGTCGCGTATACGTATAGAACCTGCGCCCCCTTTTTTTTTAACACTTGCTGGTGCGGAATAACGCAGAGCTTTTCTACATCTTGCTGCTGAAAGGATGGTGTATCAACGCGGAGTGGTGCAACATGGTGATGGCATAAGCTCTTACTTGCTCTTGCGGGAAATGAAGGGGATGTCGGGGGCGGTGGCGGTGGCGGTGCCGATGAGGGAGTGCGAGGAGGAGGGGAGGAGGAGGCGCTGGAGTACTAGTGGTTGACGGGGCAGATAGTGTGAGGTTGCGGCGTACGGTGTAATGGAATGGAATGGAATGGAATGGAATGAGATGAGATGAGGTGGCGCTCTAGCTCCTTTTTTTTTTTTTTTTTTTGTAGAGCGAGGTCTGGGGGGCGGTTTGGGATGGGTTGGTGACGAGTGGGTTGTGGGTGTTTTTGGGGAGCTGAAGGAGGAGGGTTCTAAGGGAGGTTGGAAGGAGGGTCTAATGGCGATGGTAGGCTTCCTGAGGATGAGGAGGTTCGAGGAGGACTGAGTAGGTGTGAGGGAAATGGGGTGACTGGAAAGGGAGCGTTGATAGAGGGCTGCATTGGTAGAAACCGCGTCAGCTGACTTCTGCAGCGAGGGCAAGTAGTGTTTTGTTCGCTTGGAATTGGAATCTAGTGAGGTTCGCGATTTATGGATCGCTTTGTGTTGGCTAGACTTGACGATGATTCTTCGAGACGGGTCCTTTTGGTAATCTTGCTTTAGAGTATGGCTCATAGTAGCAACCCATCGAGTGTGCACCGATCTTGCACTGCACATAAAATTTGATAGAGTTGTTGGGTATGAGAGTGCTGGGTCGGTCGGTGAACACACTTTGTGCTTTAGGAGGACGTCCTGTAGCGGCCTGTTTGTTATGGTTAAGGATGTCGAGATTCTTACCTCTATAGTAGGTAGCGATGATGATGGGTGTTATAGAAGGGTGCTTGTTGAGTCTGGCATAATTGGGCATCTACTGTAATCTCGCTAACGAGTAAGCTTGCACAAACTTTTTACGATTGTGATGCTTGTCTTGTATGGAACCTGCTTTTTCCTTCTTCGCCACGGGTCTCCGCCGGACGGCTTTGGGTTGCTGGGCCATGCTCCGGCCGCGACGTCAGCCCGAACTATGGCCTGTGCACAATCTGAATAATTTCGCTGTTCATTTTATTCCCGTGCCAAGCTGGTATTGACTTTCCGTATCGATTCGATGAACCTTCAGGACTTGACAGGTCGTGTTGCCAAGGGGAGGCGTGAGAAGCTGAGCGGATGCGATTCAGATACCATGCGCAATTGCAACGCTCAGCAGGTACGCGTTTGTGAGATGTCGTGCATGTGGCTGTGGCAGGGCAAAAAGGAGGTATAGCGATCTTTGGGAGGGTTGAAAGGAGGGCATCGCGTTCAAACACAGGATTCCCCTGCGTGCTGTCTCTGCCATGCGTCATGATGAGTTGCTCGCGGCCTTATGCAAGGATATGCTAAGACTCAGTCGCTCGAGGTAAACTCCACCTGACCGGCGAGCTGGTAGTCAGCCAAGGCGCCTTACGAAGGCGCTTCTCCACGCATGGTCGATGGGGATGAGGAATTGGCTTCCTTTTGATTTCAAATCTGAATCGCGATACGGGCCGATGTCGATGAATAACACATCTTGTGCCCATCCCGGAGAGCCTGCGCCTCAGTCCAAGAAGATCGCCGTTGCGCATGTCAGATTTCCCGGACCGACACAGTGGCAAACTTCGAAGAAGTATCTTAGTACATTATAGTTTCGTTGGCGTTTGTACGAGTAAGTTTGCTTTTGAAAGGTGATGACGGTTTGTCAGCTCAGGCATCGCTCCCAACATTGCTTCTGATCTGCTACCAGGGGATCTGCAGTTTTGAAACAGGGTACTGGGATGGGATCTGAGACTCTAGACGAATTTTCGTTCCTTGAAGGATGAATGAAGTGAGATCGTAGGGATCCGGTACGGCTAGTGATCTGCGCAAGGGGCTCGATGATGCGCTCTTGGCAAGCCTCAACACCAAAGACTCATCCCTCTCTCCTCTCTTGTACAAGGACTCCTGCTCCACTGCAGCGCATTCCACGCCACGCCTGCTTGGGTGGCTCCCTCGGAGCAAACCGGATGGGCACACACATGTCGTCATCGTTGAACGGGAGTCATTGGCACTGCAACTTGAGAGTCGCAACGTATCACCTAGCTCTTTCAGCGCTCTCTGCCACGACGCTTCTCGCGGTAGCCCTTCAGCGTCATGTTGATGCGTCTACCGTGAAAAGGCGCGCGTGTACTCATCTCCTAGAAGGCGCCGAACGCACCGGGGCTCGGCATGGGACACAACTATATTGTGCCAAGGGTCGCCGCTCCTTGGACCAAGAACTCCACCTACGGCACACGGGGACTTATGCATCAGCGGTTGAGGCTGTGTTAAGATAACGAAGCACCTTTCCAAAAGAGACGCCAATTAGGCGTCGCTTGGCTTGGGTAGCGACACGTTTGGAGAAGCTAAGAGTTCCCAGATTGTTTCATCCAACCTTCCACGGATGATCTTCTTTTCCCTAACCTCTTTCAATACCTCTAGACGGCGTTCGTCTTGGTGGCATGCAAAACGAAAGAATGCAGCACGTCCTGGTCTTGGTACCTCTCACTTTCTTTCATTGGCTCCGCGAAGTGCCCAGCAGCGCACCCGATGCCGCTATGGCTCTCAGCGGTTTCACGGTCCGCAGTCGGAGAGTAGGACAAGGACACAATGATGAGCGCATGGGTGGGATGAATGTGCGCAACGCTTTCAGCGTTTGCCTGTGGAACCCTTGACGATGCAAAGACCCGCGTCCAATTGGACCCTGGGTCAAAGTCCCGCTGGTCCTCGTACCCACCAAGATCGAAGTGGTGGGCGAGCATCGTCCCGCTCCGCCATCTCTCGCGCCTTACGCTTACAGGCATCGACTAGCATCATCAGACCTCTTCAGTGCAACACGTCAAAGCATAATCAAGACGACTAACAAACAGCCTAACGATGATCCTCTATTTACGCGATTCCTTTCATCGAAGGATTGGAGATTGGCCGTCCCGAGCCCTAACAGGCATCTCCCATGGTAGGGCCGTGGGCGAGCAGCCTGCAGAGCCCCTATGTGCGCAATATGAGCAAGTAACACAGCCCGCTATATATTCCGCACGGGCACAAACAAGACTACCTCATCTCGAATCGCCAGTGTGGGCGGGATGAACGTTAGGTCCCTTCAACTTCACACACCCTTCCCCATCGGAGTACGCTACTCGTGGGACCTTTGGGCCACATCCAGCTTGGCAATCACTAGGGGGCCTGATCGCAGACAAACACCCCGAGACTGGCGGAGTGTATCATTCCGCATCGGCTACGAAGCCTCTCGTCTTGGCTGTCCTTGGACCCCGGTCTCCTTGCGTTGCTTGTGCGGCCGCCCTATCCAATTCACCTTACACGACCGGTTGGGCTACCACGTCACCATGGAGGGCGGTAGCCACCCAAGCCTCCACGGGGGCCCGATAATGCGCGTGCTTGCCAGGTGGGTCCTCCAAGGCAGCGAACCACCAATACATATACGGCTTCCCCGGGTCTGTCACGGCATTTGAGAACGTTGTTTGGATACTTAATACTTCGAGAAGCCCTTCTGAGCCGTTATCGAGTCAGTTCTCAGTTCAAAGCGTCCACTTGAACGCGCCCTCTCCAACACCCTGAAAGTGTTGAGCACCTGCCTATCCCCCCCCATTGCACGTCAAAATTTGCCTGTCGTCACTTCCTTCCTATCGACTCGCCTCTCGACCTCATCAGCGCCACTATCAGTTACGATGACCCGCAGCACTTTCGACGCAGAAAGTCAGAAAGACAGCAGACTGGGCCTGCCAATGTCCAACGCCAGCACGGAAACCGCTTCGATGCAGAATCACTCCATCGTTTCCTCTCCTGTCTCTGGCGCCGACGAGCCCAAGTGGCCCCGCTCATGGCGGGCCTACACTTGCTGGCTCGGGTGCTTCTTCCTTATGTTCAACTCGTGGGGCCTCGTCAACGCCTATGGTACCTTTTCATCGTACTATGTCGGCCACTCGCTTCGATCAGTCGACCAGCTAGAACTAAACCTCATCGGATCTACCCAGTCATTCATCGTTCTTCTCTTTTCGGCGGTGGCTGGTCGCCTTCTAGACGCTGGCCACTTCCGATGGGTCATCGGCACTGGTGCATTCTTTGTGCCTTTTGGCATGTTCATGCTCAGCATTGCGCATCCCAACAGCGAAACCGATCTCGGAAACTTTGCGAACATCTGGGCCACCCAAGGCCTTGTCGTAGGCATTGGCATGGCCTGCTTCTTCGTCTCCAGTTCGCAAGGTTAGTACCCCTTGCTAAATGATACTAAATACGTACTAACAGTCGCAGTCGCAGCCACCTGGTTCCCTAACCGCAAAGCCCTCGCAGTCGGCGTTGTTGCTTGCGGTGCCAGTATCGCCGGAGTGGTGTATCCCACCATGACTCGATACCTCGTCACTGCGCTCGGATTCAACAACGCTGTTCGCTGCGTGGCAGGTCTTGTCACTCTTACTTCTATCTTTTCGTTGATATTCGCGACACCAAATCCGGCCCACACGCATCCAAGGCCACAGAGTTATCGTTCTCTGAAGACCTGGGTGGACATGGAGGCCTTTCGCAATCCGGCTTTCTGTTGGTTTACTACTGCTGTGGCATTCTTGTTCCTTGGCTTCTATCCCGTTTTCTTCAACCTTGAAGAGGTATGTACTGTGCACGGCTGTCGCATCGAATCACATGTACTAATCCGTCCGTAGTGGGCGGCAGTCTCTGGCTTCGGCACACGAGATGGAACGACTACGCCCGTCAAGAATGAGTCTTCGACCAACAAACCATTACAGACCTTCTGGCTGCTCACGATTATGAATGGTGCCTCCACCATCGGACGCCTTACCATGTCCGCCTTCGGCGACAGGACCGGCGCACTCAACATGCACATCGTCTCGCAGATTGTTTCATCGTTTCTCATCCTGTTCTTGTGGGTGTTCACTGACAGCATCATCGCTGCCATCGTTTTCTGCGCCATCTTCGGCATGTTCTCCGGCGCTGTTATCGGCCTTCCTCCTGCATCTGTCGGCAACATCCTCAACTGCACGTACAACACACCTGAGACCAAGCATATCGGTCACTCGAAGCTCGGACAGTGGACCGGCATGATGTACAGCGTCGCCGCCATTCCATCGCTTGTCGGACCTGTTGTCGCCGGCCATCTCGTCACTGAATACTCAAGATACATCACTGTGCAGATGTGGTCAGGCATTAGCTTGCTCCTGTCAGCCGTCTGCATGTTGGTCGCCCGATGGTACCTGCCTCTCTACAACGGCGAGTCTGTCAAGACGAAGTTCAATGCCGGCGTCCAAAGCGACACCGATGTTGGAAACAGTTTCTCACAGGCACCGACACGTGTGCCCAGCCACACCGTCTCACGAGCGGTGTCCGATGAAAAGGTCTACGCTATGCCTAGATGAGGGTAATTATCTTTTAGCTGCCAGTTTGCGTATCGCGTCTTATGGCATGGCGTTCGGGAGTTTTCGGAATATGGGGGTGTCATTATGATTATGGGTGGCGCTGTGGCTTGAAAATTCTCCATCTTTTCATTGCCCTTTCTTGCTTTTTATTATTTTTATTTTATTTTTATTTTATTTTTATTTTATTTTTATTTTTATTTTATTTTTATTTTATTTTTATTTTATTTTTATTTTATTTTTATTTTTATTTTATTTTTATTTTATTTTTATTTTTATTTTTATTTTTATTTTTAGTTATACTACCAATCATCTTTCCCATTCCACGCTGGGGACAAAAACCACACGTAGTCGCAAGGCGCTCCTCTATGGCTGAGTCGAGCATCCATCTACGAAGAAAAGTAAAAAAAGGAAAATGCAATCCAATTTCAAAACCTCGTTTGTCCCTACCCCCCTGTCTACGTCTATGTGACACTTGGGCAGCAATGCGTAGGCAGCTTTGCCAGTTGACGCACATGGTGTTAACGTTTCGGTGTCGCACAGAGCGCATATAGCATGCAGTCGGGAAATTTGCTCGCCTAGAACGTGAGTCGATGGCAGGGACCCTGGTATATGGCAAGACTCCCCCATCAGAGCCACATCAGAGCCACACAACATCCACCGCCGAGTCTTGCCAAACAGCTTGACGGGTCGGCACAAGCAAATCGCCCCCCAGCCCACTTACCTTCTGCAACCGTAGCATCAGAAATCTTCATTCTTTGGACCTTGGACATCGCAGGCCCCCCAGCTCAGCATGTCGAACCTTGTACCACGTCCAAGCCTTGGAAGCTCCCCTTGGGATCTTGGACTGGGACGAGGCTGAGTGCATGCATGTTTCGGTGTAGGGAACCGGCAGTCGAGCGAGATCGATATACGTGGTAACAAGGAGCCATCGTTTCATGGACCAGTTGCTCGGAACAGCTTGACGGGATTGCGGGAGGGCGGAGCCGGGCTTGGGAAGGCTTTTTCTTGTGCCAGTTGTTGGGATGGGTACTTGTCCATGAGATACGCCCTTGGTTTGGGCGCTGGATCCGGTGGCTGAAAGGGAGTTCTGGGGTCCTGGGGTAACGGATTTTTGGGGACTCTGAGTTGGGAAGATTGGCGAGGGTGAGGAGCCTGGATGTGTCTGTTCGGCAGTTGATGGGTGAGGGAAGGGTAGGGGGGTGTTGCTGTGTGATGACGGCAATCGTTACTTGCTCACTCGTATCCGCGCATGTCGATACGTCTAAATCGAAAACATCATTCTCAATATCGCGCACATGCTTTTGCAAACGTCGACACTAGGGCGCCAAACCTGCTACCTGGTCCGTAGACAAAGTGGCATGACTTTACCGGAATATTGGACAAGACGGAGGATCCACCGCCGGGATCAAATTGGCGTTCTGCGGCTGGAAGCGGCGGATACGATGCATGGGGATCTTAGTGATCCATCGCTCATCGTGGTACGCAGTGTTGCTGGTAAAGTGGACTGATTCTCAATCCCATTAATCTGGGACTTGGAAGATCTTCTTTGGGACAAGAGATACTAGAGCTTGGCCACGAGGCCTGTGTTTTGAGAGAAGATGTAACTGGCTGTGTGAGGTTTGAAGTTCTAAAATGTAGCAAGACGCTGTTACTGACTAATGTCCAAGGCGAGGACACTTTGCCTTGACCGGCAGTTGCTGTGCCGCACCGGTGTTGGCCAGAAATGACTTGGTAGGGGTGTGAGCTATCAGTGCTCAGAGCATGCTGACACCATCTAAAGCGCCGGGCTTCATGGCGAGTGCGGTTCTACAGCAGATCTGGCTGCATCTACAAGGCATGCCATTATAGGCAGGGTTGGGCAGTGCGTACCGTGATGGAGATTGAATCAACTCCGGGTTAAGCGAAGTACGACTTGTCGGTCGGTAGTTCAGATGCAAGATAGCCATAGCGTCTCGTGCGTGAGGAGCAATAGGAATGCGGCTGATAGGATACTAAGTAATGCCGTAGCCAGAACAAGCAAGACAAATATCCCAATGCTTTTGCTCGGCTATACTACGCCCGTATCTGCAAAGTTGGCTGGATGGCTGGCGGCGAAGGTCTAGGCCGGCTATCAGACTATGTTCTTGAGCCGAACGACTCTAGGTATTTGTCTATGGAAATCTTTCACCTTCGATAACTCGAACCATCCGATAGAATCATATGCTGCAAACGGCGATATCATGGGACTGTTCCCGATCTCAGGCATCACGAATTTTGAATGCTTCAATACCATCAGCAAACAAAATGACAAAACAGTAAAATCCACAAAGACAAACTCGACTCACTATACGAATCATCCTAAACATAAGGCAAGAGCCCACCAAGCCGGGACAAGTCCTGGACCACGCACTAGTCTCTTGAGCAACGCTTGGGTCGTTAGTTGACTTCGTGCAGCGGGAGCCAAGTCAGGATGAGAAGTGCCACCAGTCTTTTCACGCTAGCATAGGGATGCACGAGCGGCCGTGCGTCTCGGTCCTGAAATCCCTGGGATATAACGTAGTTGTAGTTGCGACGTAACCCACGAAGCTACGAAAGGACTCCGGAATGCTGACCGGGTAGGGGATGGTGTGCATGTGACATTCCAAGTCTCTGGGCATCCTTGGCGTGTACCTTCTCGATCGGTATAGGTGTCCCATGTCGCTGGAGATGCAATATCCCTGTTCAGCTGATCAAGATACCGTCCGCAGAGTTTAGATGGGCGATGCATGCTGTTTCGGTATTTCGATGCGTTCCATCCATGAGTTGTCTCTCCCGATCGATTGGTACGCGCCAAGGGGAAGGCACGCCTGAGCAAGTTTCAAGACATGAAGATAAAAGTACGATTGATTAACAATATGGTGTGCAGCTGAAATCGAACTGATTAGAGAAGCCTGAATAAGAAAGGGGTGCCGTGTGAATGCGAGATGGAACGGGAGTACACAAGAACGCTCAATTTCGCCTCAAAACGCCGACCATGCTGATGCGATTAGATGACTGGAAGAGAACAAGTAGCCTTACTGGCGGAGAGTCAAACAGAAAGTCAAACCTGGTTGCTCAACGCTTCGACAATGGCGGATCGTGGAGCCGGCAAACGCCGGGCGATAAACCGAACCGGACAAGCTGACCTGATTCAACGGACAAAAATGACCCGAATGCCCGCGCAACACGTAGCCACTTGTTATCGAACGATATCTTTTCCTCGGCTAGGTGTCTGCACTCCAGGCTTCTCGGTGTGGGAGGCGACCTCAAGCACGCTAGTCGCACTCTCTCCACCTCCATCCATACTCATACCAAGCATGCGTCTCGCAACCTCCTTTTGTCCATTTCCTATAACATTGTCAATTGGTGACTGTGTAGCACTGCCATGTCCGTTTGTTTTTGATGCATCGATTGTTCCAGTAGCTAAGAGTTGTAACCAGTGCACAGCAGTACAACGTTCTACAAGTCGTTTCGTGGTGTCATCAACGGGTGCAAAATGATTGCCACTTGTGACCAAAAGGTGGAGTAGTCGTAGAATTTCGTCTTTCTTGTAGTATGGAGGTTTGCTGATTTGGCTGTTGGTCAAGATAGGATGGAGAACCCGGAGATAGGTGTGCCGTAGAGCGTTGGTGGCTGGGGAGTCGGAGGGCAGATCGATCAAGTTACGGAGAATGACATCGACGAGGACGTGGAGGTCGTTTGTGTAGAAGTATTCGGCGGTCTGGGCATTGCCGAAGATGAGGTACAGTGCTTTGAGAATTAGTAGCTGAAGAATGGTCTCAGACTCCCGGTTCAGAAGAAGAATCAAATTGCAGCCGAAGGTCTTGTAAGTCATGCCATGGGTGGACAGCGCCTTTATTACTCGATTCGTGATCGGCGACCGGCCGTCGTTTTGTTGGGCGGTGGACTCTACAAGATATTGCTCGTTCAGGACCAGCTGCGGTACATTAGCAAAGGAAGAGTGACTAGGGACCACCGATCATACCAGAACGCGAATTACCGAGTAGTGATACGGATCTTGGGCGTCATCAGAGACGCCTTCTATGATTTCTAGAAGGTAGAGAATGAAAGAGTCATCGATCGCCACTAGAGCGAGTCCTGTTAGTGGTCGTTCGCCAGCTTGTAATGCCATTGTCTAGGTTGCAACGTACTAAAGTCCTCCCATTTGAGGCGTTGTATTCGCGAAGATTCGTACATGAGTTCCAAAAGCATCTGATGCAGCCGCGCATCCTCCCGCACACTTGACGCCTGAACCAGAGATACGAGGCGTGGGAAGGCGCCCTCCTCCATCATGTTCTCAAACGTGGGATCATTTTCATTTGCGCGACCGTCAAAAAGGAGGAATGCAGCGACCATGTGAAGCGTGGGATTATCATCTTCCTGCAAGCGAGTTAGCCAGCTCTCTCCCTCGACCCGATGGAGCTCCACGCACTTGGAGAAGGCAATATATCAACTGTCGCCGCACATATTCTTTGTGGGCATTGAACAGGTCGCCCTGTATGAAGCGGTAGGTGCATTTCGCGATGTTGTAGTCGGTCTCGAGGTACTCGGCTATCTGCGGTCAACACTACGAGCGAAGTCGAGGATAGAGGAGGCAGTACACTTGTAGCTGGTGGTGACGTTGAGGTATGAGCGCAGGGCATTGTCTATGATCTCGTGCTCCTGGCACCGCGTCGCGACGATGTCGTCGAGCTCTGTTGACGCATTAGCTATGGCCCACGGCGGCGGGGCTATTTCAACTCACCATCCCAGAACTGCTGCTCATTCTCGAGGTTGTACGACACCTCAAACGCCATGTTGAGGTCGCGGGTCAGCCACCAGACTCATCCTCACCAGCGGGTGCGAGCTAAAGCTATGCGGGGTGTAGCGCGGCGATGGCGGTCGTGTGTTGTCGGCTTGGTGATTCGGAACCGTGATGCCCGGAATTTTCCCGGCAAGGTGCGTCACTGCTTCAGCCATGCCACTGCCCTATTCAGCCATGGCCCCATATTCATGCGACATGTACCGTACTAAATTGAAGATGCTTGTATTGGGGTTGGAAGAGGACATTCACGTTTATTTACTATATTAAGTTTAGACTAATAAAGATATATTGGTTGTCATGAAGCAACATTCTTCTTCTCAATCTCCGCAAGAGTCTCCATAGTATGATCCCAAACTCTCTTCGCCGTATCACTCTTCCGCTCTTTGACATAGCTTACAGCTTTACTATCATCTCCCCTCTGGCCCACGCCATAGGCGCCACCTCCCAGCTCACATTGAGTACTATACGCCACACCACCAACAACCTGAGTCTCAGCGCCCATCTTCAGAGTCCCCTTTGCGGGGTATCGCTGTGTGGCAAGATACAACATGACCTTACCGCAATCCTCGGGCGAGGTCATGTACCAAAAGAACAACGGCTTCAGCACCCACCACATGATCCGGAACCACAACGGGTTGACGTCGCTGTAGAACGAGGGGCCGTCAACGAGCCCCGGGTAGATGTGCGTGAAGCTGATCTTGCCCGCATGCTTCTCTGCTAGCTCCTCGAAGAAGAATGTCTTCATGAATGTCGTGTGCTTGCGCACAGCCATTACGCCATAGCTTGTCGGTGGGGGAGTGCCGATCATTGCTTCGACGGGCTTGATACTGTCTTCCATGCTGCCCGCGAAGATGGAGATGACATGTGCGGTGTTGGGCGCAGCTGTTAGTAGAGGTGTGAGGTTCCGAATAAGCCTCATTCTCGAATAATACAACAGTGACATTTGGGCGTCGAGGCCCTCTTTAGTGGCTGTAAGGACGGTTAGCTAACTAGATGCAACATGGCTTGGGGATACTATACTCACGATTTGACTCCTGAAGCGGCGAAAGTGCCTGGCTCATATACAACAAATCCAATCTCGATGGCCCCTTAGCAAACGGCACCGCCTCCTCTCGCTTGATAATCTCCTGAGAGATGCGGTCCACATCACTGATCAGTGACATGTCTGACGCCTGGACAAACCGCCAGTCCGATCCGGGACTGGTTTCGCGGCCATAGTTGAGCAGCGTCTCTGCCCGAGCGGCATTGCGGCCAACAATATACACACGAAGCTTGGAGCCGTGGTTCGCGAAGGTTGTTGCGAGGGCCTTGGCGACATATGATCCAATGCCTGTTGTGGCGCCTGTGACTAAATGTGAAGGTACGATTAGCAAGTGGTGCAGAAGTGATGTGTACTCTAGGGTTGCTCACGCGCGACCACAAGTGGAGCGCCTTTCGGGAGTTCGGCGATGCCGGTGCGGATGGTTTGGAGGTTTGGCATGGTGATATGGTGTTGAAGTTGATATCTGGGACTCTCGCTCGAAGGACTTGCGGAGGGATTAAATAGCTTACATTCTGAAGGAATCTCGGGTATGACTGATGCAACGTTTCTTGAAAAAGACTGACTTCAACTTAGTAGGGCAGCACACATACAGATGGTCGAACCTCTAAGGTGTTCCTGCGCTCGGAGTTTAAACGAGGTCGCATACGGACTTAGGACGATCGGTGCTGCAATCTCGCCGACATTCGTACTCAACGAATGAAACTTAAGCGGCGCGAGCGAAGGATACGAACAAGAGTATAGCGCCAAAGTTACACTCTTGTACAATTTCCATTCCCGACAAATGCTAAATAATTCCATCACTATTGCCTTCCAAGAGGCTCTTTTAGAATCCAGGGTCAGTAACATCGAAGGTCAAGCCTGCAGCTCAAAGTCTACAAGTGTACTCGTTATAATCCGATAAACTGAACCTGAACACCAGTGCTTGCAAGTAGAGTCTGCACATTTCAAGTCGGGTCTAAGAAGACATGCGAAGACAACCAATGATAACCAAGAGAGATTGGCAGCAAGGTGGAACCAGAAAGAATGCGACAGAGAAGGCGGCAGCGACAGTGGGACAACAAGCATCAGTAATAAATCCACGATTAGATTCTTCCTGTTTCCTGTAAGACATCCAGTAGATGCCGCGGATTGATAACGTAACAATAGCATGAGTATCATACATAAACGCCTTGAAATGCCCCTAGAACCTCCCCATTGCTGGGAACTCAACTCCTCTTCCCCAAACTCCAAAAAATCACATTGCAAAACGACGTCTAAAAACCGAAACCGCCACCAGGAAAGCCGCCCTGTTGGAACTTAAAGCTGCCACCGGGGAAGCCGCCTGGGAAGCCGCCACCGCCCCCTTGTCTGAAGAAGAACTGTTGCCCACCGCCCTGTGAACCGAATGGTGAGCCATGGAAAGGATTACCCTGTTGCTCTTGGCTATTAGGGTCGTCGCCGTTGTCGAAGCGCTGCCGGAGCTCCGGATCGGAGAGGACCTCGTAGGCTTCGTTGACTGCGGCCATCTTCTTCTGGGCTTCCTCGGGGTCAATGCCGTTCGCTGAAGCTTTGTCTGGGTGATATTGCTTGGACATCGTACGGTAGGCCTTCTTGATCTGGCGCTCGTCGGCTTCACGGTCAACGCCGAGCACCTTGTAGTAGTCCTTTTGCTTGGATCGCTTGAGTAGGGTGTGCGCCTTATGGAGAAGATCCTGGATCTTTTGGTGCTGGTGCTTCTCTTTTGCGGCGTCCAGAGTGCGGATAGCAGCTTCGAAGTCGTCAGCGTCAATTTCCCGCTGCGCTCGATTAAGAAGACCGTGAAGGGAAGAAGGGTTCAGTTGCAGGGCTTCTGTGCAGTATGGCGTTCCTTTCTTGATATTGTTCATCTGGGAAGTGGTTAGCTACGGTGGGGGGTTGATATGCGAGTCGTGTCCTTACCTCATTGTAAGCTTCGCAAGTCATCTCGATCAAGTTCAGATATAGGCCCTGGGGAGAGTTCTTGAAGATGTAACCCTTATTTAGGTAGTCATTGAAGTCCTGTTTGACTTGCTTGAGCAGGCCAGGGTTCTCCTCGCCGCGATCTACCAGAAGCCTTGACCCGGTAGCGAACTGCTTCTTCTCAAAGAATTGGCGGACCTTCTTCAAGTCCTTCTCCAAGTTCTTTTCTCGTCTTCGCAGCTTCATGCAGGCCTTGGAATCCGGATCTGACTGCAGACACTGCGCAATGTGCTTGAGGCCCTTCTCTGTTTCGCCGAGCGAGTAGAAAGCCATGGCAGAGCTCTGGAGATGCGGCTCAATATCGCCCGTGTTGATCTGGAGAAGATGCTGTAGGTCACTGATACCCTCGACGACCTCGCCCTTCTCGAAGCGGCAGCGCGCGCGCGTCTTGCGGATATCATAGGCGGCGCCAGCTACCATGATAGCAACACCGGCGTGAGTGACACATGCCTCCCAATCGCCCTTGTCAGCAGCCTCCTGTGCCAAAACAGCAGCTCCCTGTGACTCTTCGAGTTGTGCAATCTCATCTGTCTTGCCCGCAGCCTCGTAATCTTTCCGCGCCGCAGCCCAGTCGGCCTTCCTCGCCCGAATCCTCGCCCTCTGAATCAATGCACCCTCAAATCCAGGCTTCAGTTCCAGAACCTTGTCGAAGTCATGTTGCGCTTGTACCGTCTTGCCTAACGAGAGGTATGCGGCGCCGCGCTTGAAGAATGTGAGATAGTTGCTGGGGTCGCGCGAGATGGCCGCGTCGAAGTATGTGAGGGCATCTTGGGCATTGCCAGTCGCAAGCTTTACGCCTGCATCTTTCAACAGCTGTGACACGGGTGTGTCTGTTGGTATATCTGACGTGGACAGCGCATTCGTAAGGGGCGCAGTGGAGAGAAGGCCCAAGGCCAGGGAAGAGAGGCGGAATATCATGGTCGAGGGCAGACGTGGCAAATGAGCGGCAGGGGGTGGGCTGGCAGAAGGAGAAGAGGGGGAAGAGTGCCCTAAGGCATGGAAGGTGCAGGTTTATATGAGGGCGCTGAAGTGAACAAGTAACAAGTACCAGTGCAAGTGCAAGTTGTCCTTTCATGAGAACGCCAGAGCGCCCGCAGGCCGGAACGCCGCATCCTTGTCAATGCGCTAGCGCGTGCGCCAACCGATGACATGGTTGCCGCGTCTCCCAAGAACTACTACTAATAGCGGAGTCCACCCTCAGCCGCCTTTATTGCTACCCTTCACTTTCCCGAACCTCCTATACTCGTCACAGGATCCATGGCGCCGCTGCGTCTGCGCATTGAAGGGCGGACCTTCCGCGACAACGAGGACCGCGAAGTCACTCTCCACGGCATCAACTGCGCCGCCGACGCCAAGTTCCCCGCAAACCCCGACCAGCCCTCATACGTCGCCGACAGGTTCTTCGATGGCGATAATGTCTCATTCGTTAACAGGCCTTTCTCTGTACAAGATGCGGCGACACATTTCGCGCGGTTACGCAGTTGGGGCTACAACACGATACGCTACGTCTTTACCTGGGAGGCAATAGAGCATGCTGGGCCAGGCCGATACGACGAGGAGTGGATAGATCACACCATTGCCGTCCTCCGGCAAGCCAAAGAGTTTGGGTTCTACATCTTTATGGATCCGCATCAGGATGTTGTATGTAGTCCTACCTGTCAATGCACTGTAATGTTCCTTCTGATCCTCGCCAGTGGTCACGATTTACCGGCGGCTCAGGCGCACCTATGTGGACCCTCTACGCATGCGGGCTGGACCCGACCTTTTTCGACGTCACTGAAGCCGCCCTCGTTCAAAACGTATACCCCGACCCTGCAAAATTCCCCAAGATGGTGTGGGCAACGAACTACACGCGGCTCGCCTGCCAGGTCATGTTCACCTGCTTCTTCGCAGGCAAGGAGTTTGCGCCCAAGGCAATCATCGACGGCAAAAACATTCAAGATTACCTCCAGAACCACTACATTGGTGCAATCGAGCATCTGGCGAAGCGCCTCCACGAGGCTGGCGACCTCTGGCACGATCCGCTCGTCGGTTGGGAAAGCCTCAACGAGCCCAACCACGGCCTAATTGGCTGTGAGGACATTACTATCATCCCTAAGGAACAGAAGCTACAGAGGGGCACCTCTCCCACTGCTTGGCAGGCAATCCTTACCGGATCCGGTAGGGCTTGCGAGATCGACACATGGGACTTTGGAGGCTTAGGGCCGTATAAGTCGGGCTCGTGTTTAGTAGACCCCGAAGGTAAGACGGCATGGTTGTCACCGGATTACGATGACGCCAAGTACGGCTGGAAACGCGACCCTGGGTGGCGGTTGGGTGAATGCATATGGGCACAACATGGTGTTTGGGACCCTGCCACTGACACTGTTCTGAAGAAAACCTACTTTGAGAAAGACCCCCGCAATGGGGCAGTTATTGACTATGAATATTTCACCAATCACTGGTACATGGACCATTGGCGGAGGTACAGCAAGGCAGTCAAGTCAATATTCCCCGACTCCTTGTTGTTCTTCCAGCCCCCTCCATACGAGATTCCACCAACAATTAAAGGCACCGAGGACGACGACCCCAACATTGTATTCTGCCCGCATTTCTACGATGGCATTACACTTATGACCAAGAAATGGTGAGCCTGACTCGAAGTTCTAAAGTCTTCTACTTACGTAGAATAGGAGCCGCGTGTGGAACATCGACGTTTTTGGTGTTCTCCGGGGAAAGTATCTCACCCCAGCTTTTGCCATCAAGATTGGAGAGACTGCCATCCGGAATTGTTTCGCGCATCAACTTGCTGCCATGAAACAAGAAGGTACAGACAACATGGGCGTTCACCCGTGCATCTTCTCCGAGATCGGCATCCCATATGATATGGACGATAAGTACGCATACAAAACGGGCAATTATAGCAGTCAAATTGCTGCAATGGACGCCAATCATTTTGGACTGGAAGAGGCGAAAGTCAATGGTTTTACATTATGGACCTATGTCGCCACTGTATGTGTGTTCTTAGCTTGCGTCACACACCGCTGACAGGTCTAGAACAACCACTACTGGGGTGACCGGTGGAATGGCGAAGACCTCTCGATTTACTCAATAGATGACAAGCCTGTGCCTGCCGGCGCATTCTCAGAAGCAGAATCGCGCGCGTCACTCGACACAGGTTCACCCTCCTTCTCGAACGCCCAGTCTTCGGAAACGCTGAATGTAAATCCCACCAATCTCAGGAAGACTCTATCCACAGATCGGATGAGCTCCAAGTCAGGAACGGGTGATGTTCGTGGTCTGCGCGCTGCAGAAGCCTTCATTCGACCAACACCGATCTCCACACACGGAGATCTCACTTCTTTCGGCTTCGACCTTCGGAACTGTGTGTTCAAAATCATGCTTTCGGCGCCAAGCTCTACGAGAGAAGACGCGCCTACTACTATATACCTTCCGGAGTTCCACTTCCCGTGTGATCAATCGTTCGTCGAGGTCAGCGGTGGTAAATGGACTATCAGCTCGGAAGAGACGAACGGTGCATTACAACAGATACTGCGATGGTGGCATGCTGAAGGAGACCAGACGATGACAGTAAAGGGCGTGGTGCGAAAACAAGACAGCGCTCTGAGTACTGAGGAGGATGAAGGATATCTTCAGCAGTGCCAGAAACAGGCGTGTGTTGTCATGTAAGAGTGGAAGTGAAAGGCGCCGCGGAGTTTCCTCTTTGGGACCGGCGAGGCATAGTGATGTAATTGGTCATTGGCTATCAGGTCACGCAGTCAGCATGTATGGGTTGCATTTCTTTGGCGATTCGCAATAGGCAGCATTCTGGCGGGATGCTACGACTGCGCAAATGGCGTACGGGAGTCAGTTTTAGGGAGAGTGTGGTCCATCGCCTCATAGCAATACACAGGTGCAATACTGCAGCGCAACAGTCATCACTATAACCACCCGGCACCTGACACCGCGCAGACGCGACTCTGCACGCCGGCGGCAGCCTGCTAAGCGCGTCTGTGAGACGCTCACGGTGATTAGTGGCTGCTGTCCTTCGCGATATTCACTGTTGATTTCTGCACCTGGCTCCTTCTAGGGCCGGCTACGTATTTCCCGCACGCCCTCTCACCGACTCACTCACCATCAAGTCTAAGGTAGGCCGCCCCGAAATTAGCTCTCGCCCTTCAAGCCATCCGCGACTCCTCAGCCTTGCCCACCGTCTCTGTTGACCGCTCCCGACTCTGGCATAGCTTACTGGATCTGGCAGAGCCGCCTGCAAGATGGATGCTGGGGCGCCTAAAGCGGCTGTCTTCGCGAACGGCCACGCCGGCGGCGGCGCACACCTCAACCACAATTCCACCGACCTCACCCAGGTCCTGCAAGCATTGCAAGCCATCTACGACCCCGCGTCGAGCAACGACACCCGCCGCCATGCCACCCAGTACCTCGAAGAAGCCAAGCGCCACCCCGAGGCACCCTCCCACGGCCGCACACTGGCCCTCGATCGGTCGCAGCCCGCACAGCTCCGCCACTATGGCCTCACCATGCTCGAATACTCGATCAAATACAACTGGGAAGAGTTCACGGTAGAGCAGGGCGAGGCGCTGCGGAATTATGTCGTGGAGCTGGCACAGAACATTGCAGAGGAAGATCCGCTCTATCTCCGGAACAAAGTCGCGCAGCTGTGGACCGAAGTCGCAAAGCGGTCATGGGGCGCCGACTGGATGAACATGGATCAGCTGCTGGTGGAGCTGTGGCAGACGTCGCTGCACCATCAGGCTGTCGTGCTGTATGTACTCGAGGCGCTCTCGGAAGAGGTCTTCAACCGCGAGGACGCGACTGCGGGGCTGCGGGGGAGCGACCTGGGACGGGCATGTGTCGACATCTTCACACCGACTGCGGTGCTCACCGAACATCTCCCCACGCGCGACAAGAATCTGGACGTGCGGTATGGGGAGGAGGGCTGGCTCAAAAGGCTATGTGACAACCTCGCATGGTGCCTGTCTCAGGACTACCAGAACCAGGAAGTCGTGCGGTTATGCGCCGTGAAAACCATGGCAGCCCTCCGAGCATCCATGACCTGGGTCATTCCGAAGGCGATTGCGGCCGTTCAGGTAATTGAGCACGTGTGCAAGGCGCTTGCGGTGCCAGTAGTCGAACTACAACTGGTATGGTCTTACCTCACCGACATTCATTGCACGTGCTAATTGCGCGATGCCAGGCTGCTGTTGAAGTGCTACAAGCCATCTACAGCCGGCACCATCTCCATGACGACGAGTTTGTTGAGCTCGTGTGCCCAATGTTCACCCCAGGGAGTGTTTCGCTGCTACGCGAGGTCTACGGCTGGACGCTATCAGACATGAACATCCATGATCTGAACGAGCAGAAGTACACTTTGTGCAAAAAGCTTTCAGAGGCATGTCTCATCTGGTCTTTGCCCCTTGGTTCTTACTAATCTAAGTAGCTGGCCAATAGCCTTGCCTTGTTCATCGAGCAGAAGCCCCAGCACGTGCCGGAGGGCAGCGATCTGCCCGGCATATTCCAGCTGCTTTTTGATATTTGCCGCAACCCTAGCCTCGTCGTCTCGATCCCCGTTCTTCACTGCTGGAGTAAATTGCTCCGCTCCCGCATCGTTCGCGATTCTTCTGTTGTGTCGTCGATGGTTGGCGGTCTTCTAGAGATATGCTGTGCGCGCTTAATTCGCTATGAGGTTTTCCCCGAAGACTCCCAGGATGTCACTATTCTCTTTCTGAACGAGGATATTGACACGGTTCCGGAGCGACATGCCTTCCTAGGTAACTATCGGAGGTTCTGCGCTGATGTGATCGATGTTCTCGTGCGAAGGACGCCTGTTGAGGCCATGGAGCACATTCTCAGTCAAGCGACAAGCACATTTCAAAATCTCTACAGTGATCAGCCTCCCTTTCAACCCCAAAATTTCACCAAGCACTCGACGCCGGCTCTCCGCGTCGATGCTCAAGTCACCGTCATCGATGCTGCCCTGAAAGGCTATCTGAAGTGGTTATCAACTCATGGTTCGGAGCCACAGGAAGACGAGCGGAAACGCACCGCCATGGAAGACTCCTTTGAGCAATGGTCGAGGCAGTTGCTGCAAGCTCGGTTCGAGGACCCTGAAATTGCGAAGAAAGTCATCCAGCTCATGTCGACGTTCTCAACGAAAGCCCTTGCTGAACGTCCTGCCTTTGCTCTCAACTTTCTGGAATATATGCTCACTATCAGGCTTGCGGACAATCCAAACTACGCACAGTACTCGGATGCTGTCAAGGACTTGGAACGTATCTGTAGTCTTGAGATGCAGAAACTTGCCATGAAATTTGCCGACGATTTCATGAATGTATACGACAACCTGGAGCGGAAGATCAACGAAGTAATCGCTGATCCGTCGTCAGACGAACGTCAGAGGTTAGCCTACTCCGCTTTTCTATTCATTATCATCCACCGGTGTACGACATTGGATCGCGAGACCCAGGAAAATCGCATGCGGCAGATGCTGGACCAGGTCAAGGATGCCTGGCGAAATGATGAATTCTCCAAAGCGATTTCTTCGTTTCAATCATTCTGCGGCATTTTGGGTATGGAGCATCTACCGGATTTCCTGTTAACGAACAACTTCCGAGGTGTACAGGACTGGACTGAACAGCCACTCAGCAGTGATGGCCAGGCTCTCCAAGCCGCCATCGTTGAGCGCTCGCAGCAGCTCCCCCTTCGCTTGACGAAAACTCTACTTGCTGCATCGACTGAGAAGTTGCGGGATGGCTCGGCTGCCTACGAAACCGCTACGGCGTTGTGGGCGGAAGCTATTCCTGTCATACTGCCGAACCTTCTCCAGCTTGTCAGTCATGCGCAAGCGTTCAACGACATTGACAGCAACTGGTCCTATCTTCCGTCGGAGCTACAACAAGTCATTCGTAGAGTGTTGACCGACCGCTTCTGGCAAGCTGGCATTTCCACTGAGAGTCGAGACGACTTTTTCGCTCGTGTGAGCGGATCGAAGTCAACATACGAAGGATTCGCATCCACTATACGAGGTACCATTCGACAGATTCGTGAGAGCTCTTACTACATACTCTACTCTCTTACGCGCTTCAAAGAGTTCTTTTACGGCATCCCCGACCTCCCAGGACCATTAAGCCAGGCATTGTTCGGCCATGCTCATGCTTTAACTGCCCACCACCTGTCCGTCTTGTTGACCGTTTCCACCCATCTCATCGAAGGCTGTCCATCGCAATTACGCCCACAGTTCTTACCTGCGATGATCGAAGGATTGTTCCGCGAGCTAAATAAAAAGATCTCTACCGAGTGGGACGAGCTTAGCCGCCAGATTGCGAACTCGGGTGGCAACGACAATTTGACGGATGAGATGAAGACGGAGAGTATTTTGCGTCAGCTCACATACTCTTCGGTCTCACTTGTTGCTGTTTTGCTGGATTCAAGGCAGGGTAAGTGCGATATTTCTATGGTGTGCGAAAAAGGTTTCGGCTGCGAGCTGGTCGTTCGATCACGAAGCCGGCTTCTACTCCTAGAACCTTTGATCAATCAATTGCTAACCAACGCGCAGAATTTGCCCGCCAAGATGAGTACAGCAAGAAGGAAGGACCTCCCATGTGCGAATTCATCCTCAACGCACCCGAAGTGCTTGAGCCGATCCTGCTCTTCTGCACCTCGTGCATACGCGTGCGCGACACTAGATCCGTGGTCACCATGATCCGAGTTCTACGTACGCTACTTCCTCGGTTCAAGGAGAAGAGCCCCATTCGCGACTACTTCTGCAACGACATCCTCAAGAACGCGATCACCAGTTTACACGAACCCTATTTCGTCGATTGCCAAAAGGATCTCGCCTCGCTCATTGCTGGTATCATCCATCTCGACGAAGAGATACCACGTAGCATTATCCTAAGTTTACCTGGCATGGGTGACCCGTACCGCACCGATAAGCGGTTATCCAAACTTCGAAGTGCGAACCGCAGCGATGACCGAATGCAGCGCTCCATCGTTCTGGACCTTCTATCAAGCGTCCGCGGTGTCGGCATCCACGAGCAGGGCAAGATTGAGCGTCCAAAACCCAAAAAGAAGACCGCATTTCAAGAGCAGTATATGAGTGTGGATGAGCCAGCAACCATCGTTCGCGGAACGTCACCGGAGTTAGCGGGCGTGTCGGACATGTTTGGCGATTCTTAGAGAGCTGCCGGTCCCAACAGTGATTGATTGCATTCAACAAGAACGAAATTTTGATGGAGTTGAGATATAGCATAGCATAGCATTGCATCATTCGTCGCGGGCATGTTTAGATTTTACTTTGCATTGCTAGAACCTCTGCGATCGTGCTTTGGCATTTTCTTCCCGTCTCGGTTCCTCTAAGGATAGATTTAAGAAGATAACTAGCCGAACGTGGGCTGCTTTGCTGCAGTCAGGGAATGGAAGTACCGTAGAGAGTGGCAATTTGTAATGACTGACATCGCTTACGCTAACAGAGAGAGCCTCTTCCATGCGTGATCATCAACATCATTTTTCTTCAGGCCATCCATGTAGTGTAAGCAACACAGTAATAGTAGGAAGGGACTTGTTCACGCGCAGGTCAATAAACTATTCTGGAATAGGTTGACGCTATCAATTCGGCTAAGTGGGTACTGGAGCTTGCATGATATAAGGAATCAACCTACTGATCTAGTCTACATAGCGCTCCGTTGGCGGTAAGGAGCTGGTGCTATTGGAGCAAACAGAGCAACTGGAGCATCGTTAGGGGACTGGAGGACGAAAGTCGGGGATCGTACAGGGTGGGCTAATTATAGGTTCTTGCATAGCTCACACACTGGTGGTGCATGTCGTCACTTGAATGGTCGAACGAGGTTCGCCGTCGCGTCTTCAACGGAAGGGCTTGAATTTACTTTCGACTTGTGTTCATCTAACGCGAACCGCCGCTTGAGCCAGCAATAATACAAGACTCAACGTCACTCCTTGTCGAAGCATTCCTTCTTATCACCACTGTAGTTTCCTTTATCTTCTTTCGAATCGACGTAGCGAGCGGACGGTTGAGCCCTCAAATGAAGACAGTGTTCGCACCCCACCACCCAGGCATTGCCTAGTTGACATTTCTCGATTATATAAGATCTGCCAAAGGGTCTTTTCAATTGCACTCAGGTCATCTTCCGAGCGTCTGCCCACACATCTACCCATCTGTCTTCTTCAAATTCAGTATTTGAAGAGTGAAGCTCGTGGACCTCCTGAGAACTGATAATTCCAGAACGGTTTGCGATAAGGGAGAGTCTGAACGCCGGGAGGGTCCAAGCAGATAAAGAGATGATTTATTCTGCCTTGCGCCTGGCAGTTTTCTGGAGTGGGATAGGCGCCGCTTTGAAAAGGATTCAAGGCTGTGCTATGCTTCAAGGCTGTGCTATGCAAACAAGTTTGAGGGGTCGTTGGAGTTTGGTTATGTCGTGTTGTGTAGCCAGATCGACGATGAGGGACGCGCGTGACGGCCTGCGGTGGCGGACTTTTAGCCCCGGGATGCGGGATATTCTAGCAAACGCCTACGTGCTACGTTTTTACTGGCTGTTGGAGGTTGCAAATGTAACACGGCATCATCGCTGCATGCATTTGCGTTCAACAGCCTGCATCTTGTCGCTTATAGCCAACCCCACTTTTCGCTACTTCCTCCTCTTTCACCACTTCTCAACCCCTACTTCCAATCTTTGAAATATTATGATCAGAGACTCATTTCCCAAATTACATTAGACCGAGAGTTAGAACACGCGTCGACATGCAGCGCATAAGTGGCGGCTCAATGTATGCCTTAAGAGATGTACCAGGGAAGGGCAAAGGCCTCGTCGCTATGGAAAATATCCCCAAAGGCGCGCGAATTCTATCGGAGCAACCAGTCATCACGACACCCGAACGCCAGTGGGATGATGAGTGGCTAAAGACACACATATCCAAGCAAGTTGATTGCCTTAGTGAGCACCAACGACAATCGTTCCTCTCCATGTACAACCTCTATCCATACCAAAATGTTACCGAGCAGTCTCTCGGTATCATTCGAACGAACAGCCTCCCCATCGAGGCCAATGGAATTGGCGGGGGGGTCTTCCTTGAGGCCTGCCGTATCAACCACGCCTGCGATAACAATGCACAGAAACACTGGAATCAATCTATCGAACGACACACAGTCCATGCTTTGAGGGATATTCCCAAAGGCGAGGAAATCACAATATATTACCTGGGTGTCAATAGCAGCCGCACAATCCGCCAAAAGAAACTCCAGGACAAGTTTGGATTCCTGTGTTCCTGCCGTCTGTGTTCCTTACCAACAGAACAGAGCCAAGAAAGTGATAAAAGGCTGGAAAGAATTGCCAAGCTGGATGACCTCATTGGCCGTGACGGCATGCGGATGAACTTTTCACTACGGACCCTTCGCTATGTTGATGAACAAGTTCGTCTCTACAATGAACAAGGACCAGGCGACGCTGGTCTGCCACGCGCGTACCTCGATGCCGCTCAGATCGCCATCGCCAATGGCGACTTGGCAAGAGGACGCACCTTTACAGAGAGAGCAGTGGAAGGATGGCGGACGGCCCAAGGCAGTGACAGCAAAGAGGTGATTGAATACGGTTCACTAGCACGAAACCCTGGTAAACTCCCGCTATACGGACTTTCCATGAAGTGGAAGACATCGCTGGATGACGTTCCGGAGGGCCTTGACCTGAATGACTTCGAAGACTGGCTCTGGAAGAGAGAGAAGCCAAAGAACTTTGAAAAATTGGAACAGTTGGCAGATCTTCGCAATCGTGAGACCTTTCCTGGCTTCGCTGCCCTCCCAAGCAGCGACAGTGATTTGGACTTTTATGAGGAAGTTAATGGTACCTACCAACCACTACGTCACTGGTGCTTCCTGGGAGAAATTGTCAACTCCATCACACTTCATCATCTAGAGTTAGAGCTCATGGATGTCGATGATAAGAAAATTCTACTGCACTTCTACACCGATGGCCGAGGGAGCGAATTGGCACCTGCAAAGATTCAAAAGGGGTATACGGTTGCCGTTCTGTACGCAAAATGTCGCGTATTTATGTATGAGGATCCTGGTATTCGTCATGAGGATCCCCAGAAGCTCAAGGTACGTTCTGCCAATCCTTACAATCAAGCTTCGTTAGGTTTACTGACCAAATTCGACGCTACGAAGATCTTCCCAGTGTCCCTGAAGAAGTTGCTAGAGTTAAACGACCAGGTTCAACAGTTCTCGACGAAAGTTGATGGAATTAGAACGTGCCATGGGTGTAGTAAGAAGGCATCCGCCTTGGCCCGATGCGGAAAGTGCTCGTTCTTCTGGTATTGTGATAGTGTAAGACCGCCATCCATACTCCCCGTAATTTTTGAGGAAAGCACTAAAATTTATGGCAAGGGCTGTCAGAGAACAGGTTGGAACGAGAGAGGTCACAAGGCTGTTTGCAAGCTGCTGAAAGACCCTGATTTACGAGGGTTGTTTGGACCTGGAGGGACGCATCTGCATAATTGAGGATTGGTTGTTCAGAAGTCCCCTAACTAGGCGCCCAAACCAGAGCACGTGCGCGTAAAACCGCGACACTCACGTGAATGTCACGGGCATTTCAACGTAAGCAAGACCAATTTCCGCCGGGGGAAGGTGGGGCTTAAGCAGAGACAGAAGAACCAACCCGCCTTGCGGTTTGGCAAAGGAGCCTGGAGGAACGAAGGCAGAAAATCAGAGGAAATGCAAAATGACAAGTAGTTAGAACTGGTCAGAACAGAAATGAGGGGTAGGAATTGAGTAAGAGCCAAAGTTAGCTAGGGTATGATTAAATTTAGGTAGGCCAGGGATTAAGACTTTGTCAAACTTTGGAAAAACGTCATAAACCCGCGCTACGGCCGTTCTAGCACGATCTGACTGCTATCCACAGCTCTAAACTATTTCTAATGACCTCGAAAGCCCATCGCCAACCAACGACTTTCCCACTCTTAGACCTCAACTACTCCGGCTTTGTCCAATGTCGAACACTTGCCAGCGGGGAGACAACTCATACAAGCTGGGCCTTCTGATCGCGCACCCAAGGAGTCCCTAAGACATCCACCCAGCCACCAACTGCGGACTTTCCAATGGTCTATGTCATACAATATCGTCGAGCCAGATTATTACACTGGCATAGCAACTCCGCCTTGCTCTGACGTTACAACGCATAACAGCCAGTTGTGAGGCTACGTCCTCCACACCGCTTACTCTGCAGCACACAACCACGACGGGCGCGAATAGATTTAGATCACTATGGCTTCGGGATCCATGCGGCACTCATGTGCGCGACATCATTGGCTGTTTTAGGATCGAGCGTTGTAATAGGGTGATGGTGCCTGTTGCAGCTTGGTCTGATGCTCGGCTACATCAGATAGAATCAGGCTAGCTAATCAAGCTCTAAGTGCTCGGAACCCCAACTTTCGATTCTTGATGTTCGCCAACTATAACAAATTTCTATGAAGACGTACGATCCTATCTGGGAACCCTCTTATCAAAGATCCATTCTCATAAGCCTACAAATGAACCATATCGTACACTCCCTCCGACAGGATATTGGTCGCGATAAGCTTCGCCGCACCCGCAGACCGTCGTAGGCTCCAATAGTGGTAGCGAAGAGTAGTGCAGCCTAATTACTTAGTATAAAAGAGATAACTATAGGTATCAGAATAGTAGTTCCGGTACTAAGGAACTCTATATTTCTATAAGCTAGGGTCATATATAGGTCGATCAGGCGCTACTATATCAATCGTACCCTTTTGATTGCAACAACCTTCTTGTGTTTCAAGGTATTCGGGACGAAATACTTTTTAATGTTATCTCTTTAAGCTATTCCGCCAGTTTGACGATGCGATGGCTGCTACTCATTCGATCTAGCGTATCCCAATTGAGCTTACTAATTTACGCCCTAAACCAATTTACGCCCTAATGCTTATTTACCAGCGCGTGAGCAGGCCTCTAATAGGAAGCACCGGAAATGTGTGTGCTGACACCATCAGACCGATCAGTGAATTGCCCCGCTTATCGATAGACTAAATTGCCTGTCAACTGCCTCTTTTCTTCCGCTCATCTTACTTCTTTTCACCGCGGTCTAGCGGTATTACTCTCGCAGTGAACGAAATGACTTCGGCGCACGGGTCTGCAGCGGATATCCCGGTTGTGGATTTCGGCACGTTTCTGAATGGCAGCGAGGAAGGGAAGAAAGATGTAGCGAGGCAAATTGACAAGGCGTTTCGGGACGTAGGCTTCGTTTACCTGAAGAATCATGGCGTGAAGAAGGAGGTTGTTGAGGAGTGCTTTGAATGGGTATGTAGTCCCGCTGTTGCCCCTAGCTTTCCTCAGGCGCATTTCTGTACTATATGTAAGGCGAGTATGCTGATTGTTCCATATAGAACAAGAAGTTTTTCGCTCTCCCGACCGAGACGAAGATGTTGGCTCCACATCCACCGGGCCACTCGCATCATCGCGGGTACTCAGCGCCAGGGTTGGAGAGAATAAGCCAGCATGAGTACGATGCTGAGAAGCTTACCAAGTTGCGCGAGGTACACTAAAAGAAAACCCTTTTCTTTCCCATGCCTAATGCGTGATCGATTTGAACGTAGACTTACACACACCCGACAGGTACCAGACTACAAAGAATCCTACGAATGCGGCAACGTCCACGACGAAGCCCAACCAAACATCTGGCTCCCCGAAGATAAACTCCCCGGCTTCCGCGCTTTCATGGAATCCTACTTCACCACTTGCACAGAGCTCGTCCACCACATCCTCGACGCGCTCAGCATCGCGCTCAACGTACCCGCCCCAGGCCTCTCGCCCACGCATAAAGATTCACATTTCCAGCTCCGTCTCCTGCACTACCCGGCCATCTCCGCCTCTGAGCTCAAAAACAACGCCCGCTCCCGCATACATGCGCACTCCGATTTCGGCACCCTAACCCTCCTCTTCCAAGATAGCGTCGGCGGCCTCGAAGTCGAAGATCCCCATCAACCAGGCAGTTTCAGACCGGCTCCTCCGATCGACGATACCGTGCTCATCAATATAGGCGATTTGATGGCGCGCTGGTCGAATGATCGATGGCGCTCTACTGTTCATCGCGTAGGATTACCTCCGAATCTTTCTGAGGCGGTGGAGACAAAGATTCCGGGGCCGGGTGTGAATACGGAAGGGCAGCGGATGGAGAAAGTGGTGGAAGGAGAGCAGATGGTTCCAGAGCGGTATAGCATTCCTTTCTTTGCGACGGCGGACATGGACACTATCATTGATGCGCTGCCGGGGTGTTGGGATGAGGAGAGACCAAAAAAGTATGAAGCCGTTACGGCGTGGGGTTATGTGCAGATGCGTATGGCCACATTATTTGAGTCTCGTGGAAACAGCTGAATGAGGCCGATAGATATAGTAGGTCGGCCTAGATCCGTAGCAGGTAACTATTATGTTGACTACCGATATGGCTGATTTACTCATCTCTAAGCACTCTGCAAACACTCCGTTAACGTACCCCAACCATCTTTACACCAAGGCGCTAGCACAACAGCCCGCTGCGCATCCTTCACATCTCCCGTCCCGGCAAAGGCCCTTCCAAGAGCCATCGCATTCAGTGTCCCATGGGGCGGCGCACTTCTCCTGGCCGTTTCTTTCGCCATCCTAGCTGAAAACGCATCGCCACCAGCAGCATCAGCGAGCTCCGCCCACCCCGTATGTTTCCATGGCGTTAGCATAACACTATACCTCGCCTCATCAAGCTCACTCTCCTTGCCACCAAGGAAGGAGCCTATCGCCTCAATGATCTTCTCCACGCGGGCGAGCTGCTCAGTTGTCAGCTCTTTGTTAGTGCGCAGGGAGTCGAGATCTTCTTTGACGGCTTCCATCGTGTCTATGTCCTCGTCTACGACTGCCATAGCTCCCAAGAGCGTGACAACGCCGACGTGGCGGTCGTGTGCTTCAACCGCAGCGAAGAGCTGCTGTCTTGCTACTTCTTTCTCGTTTTCTCCACCTTTGGCCCAGAGAACCTCGGCGAGCAGGCAGATGATGTCTGGATTAGAACCTGTAGCTTCGAGCGACGTGCGAAAGTAAGGTATTGCAGCGTCGAGATCGCCCTGGAAGTAGTGGGCAAGACCGGCTGTGAGCCGTGTAGACAGTCTTATCTTCGATAGGGTGTCGGCACTCAAAATTGAATTGTTCGATTCGGTGTCGAAATCAGACAGCAGACCTAAGGCTGTTTCAGCCTCGTTGACTGCGGAACTGTCGGAGCCAGTGGCGAGCAAATTCCTAGCGAGATCATTCTTGGCCTGAGCGTATCGTGCAAGCGCAGATATTGATTCAGAAGTTTCATAGTCCTGCTCCGCCCGGTCGCAAATGGCAGTCAAGGCCCGAATAGCAGCATCGTGATTGCCTAAGCGCTCGAGGAACAGAGCTGCCAGATGCTGGTGAGGAATGTCGTATGGGGCTTGGAATATTAGTTGGTGAAGCGCAAACAGCGGTTGGATGAGGTTGGTAATGTTGCTGGATGCAGCCGGAGATGAAACCAAGAAATCAAAGGTGGATGTCGCATACTGGCGTTTGGGAAGCAGAGGTGAGGAGTCGGACAGCTCGAAGGCATGTGTAAAGTGTGATAAAGCTTCGTTAAATTCACCGTAAAGTAAAGCAACAATGCCTTCGCCCACCCATGCCTGAGCGTAGTCGGGATCAGTTGACTGGGCGCGGGCAAACGCTTGATGGGCAAGTGCGTGGTCGTTCTGAAGCAGGTACAGTGTTCCAAGATTGGTCCACGTACGTGCACTCCGCTCATTGAGATGTAGAGCGCGAACGAAAGCATGCTGAGCGACCTTTGGGCTCAGAGAAGTCGTGATAACTCCAAGTGAGTTCCAAAACTCGGCATTGCCTGCTTCTAGCTCGATAGCGCGTTTGAAGCACTTCATAGCCGCTCGTAGGAATATCGTAAGATGTTGTCCTTGCTCACTCTCCTGTTCTAGACATACGTGAGCGCGATACTCGGTCCAACCTAGGTTGTACCACGCAACTGCCTGAGCGTGAATGTCCCCCGTGCAACTCGCTATCGCCCGTTTCTGCGCAAGGATCGCGGCGTGAAGTATTCTCGTTAACAGTGGGTGCTCCTCTGAAGGGAGCTTGTCCAGATCGTCTGCGCCAACGCCATCTATAGACTTGTGGGTGTCGTAATCGATTTCGATATTTGACTTGCTGTGGAGGAGTTCCGCAACAACAGTTGTCGGAAACTGATCAATCTTCTTTTGGATCCATGTGAACAGGCCGCATGCGTCACCTACCGCTTTCCAGAGATTGAAAGCATCCGGCTTGTATTCGATGATTGTCATGGCCACTTGGATAGCTCGTAGTGCACTGTCGGCTGCCTCTCCAAAGAAACCGGTCTCAATGCATCGCCACCCTTTCTCGACAAGTGTTTGTGTAAGCGCGATAGATACTCCAAACTCTTGAGGCCTGTCAGCCATAACATCTTCGTATCCCTTGATAGCCTCATCAAACTCGCTTAGCTCACGATTGACGTTTGCTAGCATATACTTTGCGAACCAACTTTCACCGTCGAGCTTTTTCATGACGACACCGTCGGTAGGATTCTGGGCATAGTTGAATGCTTTCGCTGCAGAGTTGTACCGCCCCGAGTGGTGGTAGCTTTCGCCTAGGCCGATATATGAGTGGTAGTCATTCGGGCTAAGGCGAAGAGCTGATAGGAAAGAAACGATGCTCTTCTGATACTCCTGTTTGTTCATTTGGACAACACCCAGAGCGGAGAACGGCCAGCTGACGCCCTTTTTCCTTGAACCGGGTGTGGGACGGGCCTTGCCTGAATCAACGACACGCTGGGATATGACTTCGACAATGTCCCAATCGCCCTGGTCAGCGAACAGACGAGCAAGACGTTCAGCTGCAACAAGCTCGGAAGGCGACAGCTCGAAGGCTTTCTGAAAACACTGCCTAGCTCGCTTCTTGTCTTTGCTGTACACTTCGTAGTATATCCCTAGCTTCGTATATGCTGGTGCAAAGTTTGGATTTGCTTTGATTGCCGCAAGAAATTGAGCATAGCCACCCTGACGGTCTCGGCGAGCCGCTTTTGATGAATCGAGCTCCCATATACAGACACCGATTCTATATAATGTTTGAGCGCGGAGTTCTCGGCCTCGTGGCTTCGTAGCATCTAATTGTGGGTAATCCAGATATTCTCGCAGTCTCGTCAAGCCTGTCTGATAGTCGCCGCTGAGTGCCTGACACCAGGCAGCTTCTGCACCAATGCGTCCATTTGATGGATCCTGCTTGAGTGCTTGCTCAAGAAACTCGACAGCATGCGCATGCTCCTCTTCTTCCTCTAGAATTAGACCTATACCGATCAATGCTGGAGTAAATTGAGGCGTGCGCTTGAGAATGGACTGAAATATATCTTTCGCTTCTGAGTGATTCCTTGGTGCTTGATAGTATACTAAAGCGGTAGCAAGTGTGCTGTTGAGAGCATCTCGAATCCTGTGCCTTGTTAGTATGTGACCTGATCTTGACCACTGCCATGTGACTACCTCTGGAAAGGCAGGTCCGTTTTCTTGGACTCAGCGGCCGCGAGCTTCAGCCCCTTTCGAGTTATCTCTACGGCGCTCTCATATTCTTCCAACGAGAGGTAGTAGTCTCCGAGCAAACAATGTGCCAGGGTAGAGTTTTTTGCCTCCAATATACCTTCCTATTCGTCCGTTAGCAAGCGGTCTTCATGCTTGGTAAATAAAAGAGTAACTAGAGCAGTGCAGATGCACGCGTACCCACCGTCATCAGCATCAAGCAGTCCTCTTGCGAAAGCGGACCATCCTGAAATAGAGCTACCCCACCTTCGCTCAAATCTGGTGTACCGGTCTCTTCTCCATCCACCGTAAGCGGATATTTCGATATTCCGCTGCTCAAATAGCCAGTCAAGACTTTGGATAGTCCCTCGTTCGGAAAGAGCTCGACGAACTGCCGTAATGTGTGGATATCTAAATCTAGCAGATCGTGCGCGCTGTCCGCGCGCGACGCCATCGGAACACAACGAGAGAAAGTCACTCGACTGATGCCGCAATTTTCGAAATAGGCACAGATCAAATGTAGTGTGACGACGCCAAAGGAATGCCGTGGGAGAGATGGTGGTGGGATTTTTGGAGGGGCACAGATGTGATGTTTGTGCCTCTCATAAGGCTGATTTAAGCTTTCGCTAAACGCGGGACGTCATTGTCTGCCATCCCACTTTGTCCCTCCTCAATCTTTCACCCTCAATGGCGGATACATAGCGTTAATGTGCCTCTCAGGCCCATGCACATCTGCAAAAACATACCTACCCTGTAGCCATGTCTACCAAGGCCGCACTCAAGGCGGCGAAGTCAGCGATCGATTCGAAGAAATGGGACGAGGCGAAGGAGCAAGCAAACGCGGTGCTTGAAAAAGACGCCCAGAACTACTTCGCGAAGCTGTTTCTCGGGCGTGCGAACGATGGTCTAGACAGGCTGGAAGACGCGGCGCAGGCGTACAACGACGCGACGAGGATCAAACCTGACGACCCACAGGCATGGCTGGGTTTGCGGGGCTTGTATGAGAAGCAGGGTCCAGTCAAGGTGGATGAGAATACAGAAGTTGGTTTGAAACTGGCGCAGATCTACGCAGAACTGTATGCTATACAGTCCATCTAGTATGACCATGTACACTGTAGCTTATGCGTTTAGGGACGATGCCCACAAGTCTCAATCCGCGATAGACAAGCTCGTCGATCACGCCCGTAGGCATGCGACAAAGCTGCAATATGCGCGCGCGCTCGCTACACAGCTTCCGACATCCCCTATCTACTCCTACCTTGAGGGTCGGCTTCCCCAGCCCGCCACTGTCTACACCCGCATCGCCGAGATTCACGAAACCGAAGAGGCGCAGACGATCAAGCGTCACATCGACGAACGCAAGACACGCCTCGGTGCGACCATTGAAGGCACAACGTCGCAAGTCAAGAACGAGGTTTACGGCGCGAGTCCATTGGAGGGCATATACCAGAACATCATTGACTGGACAAACGATGACGGGCTACGGAGGGAGTACGAGGAGAAGTTGCTACAGAGGGCTTACGATACTTTGCTCGCTCTACCAGCTGGGAAGAAAGCGGAGAAAAGGGACAAAGTGATGAAGCTGGCACATGACATGGTCATCATTCGGCACCCCTTCTTGCTTGCGTGGCAGATAGAGTTGGAGTGGAGGTCAGAGTTGGAGATTAAGGCTCATTGAGTGTGCATCATTGGTGCTGAATCACATTGGAAGGCGTTTGAGGCGACAGTACCGTTGGGTAATAAAAGGCCCATTTCTTCTATTTTCTGTTATGATATCCATAGAGGCATTGCTAGCCTAGTACCAGAATGAATCACAGACATTCCTGTAATTCATATCGATTCCCTAAACGCCATCCATGCAATGCGCTACGCTGATCGCTCATGAACCTGCAGCGTTCACAACCCTCCTCTTCTCCTCTGCCGAATACATGCTTCCTCCCTGCTTCAGCGCGTGGATAAGCATAGGAAGACTGCTACTCTTGAAATCTTTCGCCTCGCGAACTTTGTCAAGATCGTCTGCTAGTTCTTCCGTCACCTTGCGCAAATAAATGGACGCAAAGTCCTCCGACTCCTTGGGAGAGGATTTCGCCTGAGGCTTTGACGTCGACGCTAGGGCTGGTGTTGCATCTGTATCATTCATTTGGACATCGCTTTGAGTCTCTTGCTTTGATGCCGTTTTCGCAGTTTTTGCCTTCTTCGACTTTTTGGCGGGTCCTGGAAATGTAGTCGAAGCGTTCTAACCCTTTCTCAGCACAGCTCTTCCAACCCAGCGCAATTACAGAGAAAAGCATACTTCTTCGCTCACCGCTTTCGACTTCTCAGTTTTCGCATCAGAGACATCGCTGTCGCTTTCCGAGGAGGAAATGGAGACTGCCGAGTTAGCGTTCCATCACAATTTATTGAGAAGACATTGCCCACCAACCGTCCGACTCTTGCTCTTCTTCGACCCCGGTCTCATGCGCTTCTCTGAGCTGTGCGCTTTTGATGCCTCCATGACTGTGCGTAGAGTTAGGGGCGGTGGAAAAAGTTGAAGGTGAATGTTGGGTTATCTTATCACCACGTGAGTGACTGATTAGGTCTAGTTGATTTATGGAATTGATGCAGCTTGAAAAAGTATGCTTGAACACTTCTAGTATCGACATTGACGAGTCTTTCGATTCTCGAGTCGATATGCGCTTGTCAAGGGTTCTTCCGATAAGTTTTGCTGATGAAGTGTTAGTGGTTCTGGTCTGGCAATCGTTACATCAAGCAGGCATCTTGGCATCGCTGAACAACCCAACCCTGAGCGCATTCAGAAGGCAGCCGACCTTATTACAATGTATTGCTACACTTTTCGTGGTATCCTATTAGGGATGCTTAGGAATGGGAGCATCCATTTAATATCTCGACTCGATGAGCGCGATCGCCCCATCCGTTCCACTGGACCTCGAAAGTAGAACAATCCGATTCCCCAGCTTGTCACGCAACAAGCCGAATACCATGATAATTTGCGCCTTATATATTATGACTTCCAACTTCAGAAGCGGTACCGTGGTCTTTTCACCTGAGACGAACCGACTAATACTATAACCATCCTCCTGGAGGGACGGGCCGTTTGCAGTGCGCTAAAATATTCAAAGCTCTCTTGACTAGGAGTGACCATCAAAGCATCCTATGTGCTTTTAGGCAAATGCTATCTACTCAATTAGCCAAACAACACCGAACCCGGACATCAGGTCTCGCTCATAGGCGACATCTATTCCAGTGCATTCAAGGTTGCCGTGTGGCTCGGTTCGGCAAAGAAAGACCTGACTCTCTTCTTTTGTGCGCTGCAGTGCATCGCTAAATGGAAGGAACTTGGATTCAACAACGGTGGCTATGAATCAAGCTTCACGATCTACATAATAGAGAAGTGCCGCCGCCCGTACTGGCTCCGCGTTTGGATCGTATAAGAGTTGTGCTAGTCTTAGAGATGGATGTTCATTGAGGTGTCCAGGAACTAGAGGAAGAATGTTGGGCACTTCAAGTGCTTAAAAAAGTAATGCGGGTGGGGACGTGGGTTTGCATGCTGGGCCATTGACGACAGAGGTATATCAGAGATAGCTATGCGCATCCTCGACTCCGTGATTAGGTGGCATGGGTAGTTTAAGGAGACCCGCGAGTTTTCTTTGTAACGCTTCTGAATACCTTTGGGGTCTGCAGTGCTCAGACCCACGTGATCGCACTATGGCTTCAAATGTTGCTGGCATTCGCCGATCCTGCCGAACTTCGGTCGCTCAATATCATGGCAAACTAGTTAAAGCCTTCCATGGCGCCATTCGAAGGATTCGGCTAGAAACTACGACATCATGTCGTGTACGTGGATGAACTTAGGTTGAGGGATCACGCTTCTTCTCGCGCTACCTGCGCAAATCTCCCCTAGAGGATGCAATGGTTAAGAAGATAGTTCCTCCTGAGAAGAATAAGAGTGGGCCCTGTTGGATTTCGCTATTGCGAAAGAAGCTGAAGTGGGTGGCTATGCTAAATTGACATGGGTATGGCCTCGCTCAGTGCTACTATACCAGACGCAGGTGCCTAACGAAACAGGCAAAGGATTGCGAATACTCATGGCTGAGCTCTGCTGGGAAATAAGTGGTATGATCTCTATTGATTACTGGTTAGATCTGCTTTGAGGGACACCTTCCATGCCAAGTTCTCCTTCGGAAGTGAAGCAGTAGGCCGGTGAGAAATGAAACAATCCTTCACGTACGACTGCCTGTCACGAACAACCATGTCAAAACCTCACGACCGAGTTAACATTCGATATAAGCTCTAGTAAGCTCATTTGCCTTGTTTCAATTTGCACAACGCGGATGAGTATTCCCATGGTAAGCCGGGGGACGTTCATCACCGTTCGGTCTTTTATGCAGGTGACCTCGAAAGAACTTCGCCTTCGCCCGTCGGATGCACCTTTCCTATTGCCAAACACCTCGTTTCTAGGCCATCCGTCAGCCAATATCGTATCCTCCGGCAGCTGCCTCCCTAAACATCGTTTGGTTGGCCTGTAAGCGAGACGCCTTGCCACGCGGAACACCTGCAGTAATCGACACTCCTTTTGAAAATTCCCGCATTTAGGTATCTTACTGGACGCTACGGACCTTGCATGCATAAGCGACAAAGCCATCATTCAGGTCATGGGATAAGTAACCAATAGCCTTAGGGGACTAAAGGAACAGGATCATCACTCATTAATGCTTGTGTTGGATGGATGTTAGTACCGTGCTCTCACTCCATACGAAATAATAGAGACTGACGCCCTATTCGACATAGTAGATAACCATCTCACTCGACGCATACACTTTTTATTCTCTTACGGACAGGCGCTGCTTCCGCAAAGACACATGATCTCGATCATTACGCCCCAATCCTTATGAATAGGGCCCATCCACCCCCATTCGCCCTTCAAACAGTGTTTAATTATCGGTGAGTATGTAGTCAGGCTTTACGCCCGTCCACTGTCAACTGAGCGACCAAGGGGTCGTGTTGGACGCCTGAGGCTCAGTCTACACGCCTCTACGATTATGCTCTCACTATCTTACGCATCCTTCCATGTCTAATGTCACCTCGCCATTAATGTCACGAGAATCTCGCACGGAATTCCGTCTGTTGCCTTTTTCTAGACGTATTTATAGTGAAGAGATGGCTCTACCTTTTGTTTCCTATCATCAACCAGTTCTTACCACTATTCTTATCAACTCCTCTTGTTCACTGCAACAGACTATTAGAACCACCCCAAAATGCATTCTTCCACTCTTTTAGCAACTCTTGCCCTTGCGTACCCATGTCTTGCCCAGTACGGTTTGAAATGGAATTATGATGCAACAAACCTATTCGATAATTTCGACTTCATCAATGAGCCCGATTCATCATTTACCTCCGGCTTCGCACAATATGTCTCTAAGGACGAAGCACTGTCATCAGGGCTTGCAAAATACACCAACAATAAGGTGCGCCTCGGTGTCGATACCAACAACACGTACAGCCTAAGCAGCACGGGACGGAAAAGCGTACGCCTCCACAGCAAAGAACCCTTCAACAATGGATTGCTCATCGCCGACTTTGCACATGTCCCCGTAGCTGGATGCGGCATGTGGCCTGCCTTGCAAGTCCCCCTTTCATTTCCACGCGCTCGTCAAACCCCAATCCAACTGCGCATCTCTGGGGAAAATAAATACTAATTATATGTAGTTGGGTTTACACAGGCGAACAATCCACCACCGCAGAGTACTCTGAAATTGATATCCTGGAAAACGTAAACCAAGCCACTGCCAACACGCATTCCTTTTACACAGGGCAACAATGCACCATCGACATCAAGAAAGGCGAGCCACTCAAGACCGATAATTGCCACTATGAGCTCGGCATGGACAACGCCGGCTGTAGTTTCATGGCTGAAGAGGGCACGTTCGGCAACGCGTTTAACCAGAACGGGTACAGAGTTGTTGCATTACAGCTCGAAGCCGATGGGATCAAGATCTGGCATTTCAAGAATGGACAAGTGCCGAGCGATCTTAATTCTGCCCGTCCGGATCCGTCTAAGTGGGCAAATCCGACTGTGCATATTACTCCGAAGAGCTGCGACTTTAAGAAGGCGTTCAGTCGGTTCCATGTGGTATGTCACTAGTGATCACAGTTGTAAAAGCAACACTGACCACAGAACAGATCATCAACACGACATTTTGCGGCGGCTGGGCTGGCGGCGATGATTGGAATCTGAAGTGCGCTGCGCAGACAGGCCAACCGACATGTAATGCTTGGGTTGCGGGGAACCCTGACGACTTCAAGGATACTTATTTTGAGATTAACTCTGTTAAGTTGTTTCAGAAGTAGTGCGGCAGCTAGAGGCCATGTAAGAGTTAGTGGGTTGAGGCGCAGGTAGATACCTTAAGTACCTATGGTAAGAAGAAAGTTGTAAGAATACAGAAAATAAAACTGTTGAAGAAGATTGTACAAAGACTGAGAGGCTACAGTTTATTGGCTAGCTCTAAACATTGCCTTGTGACTGATCTTGCGTTCCCCCAGTTCTATGACAAGCTCTGGTATCTGAAAGATCAAGACGCCGGATATTTTATTGTGGTCGGGTTTCTTGCCGACGCGAACCCGTCACGTAGGATGATGAGCGAAGCTTGAATAATTACAATCAGCTAGTATGGAGGCACACTTACCTCATGGCGCTACCTCGTAACGTAAACTGTGCCTAGGCTGGAGCCATTGTAGATATGTAGCGATTGTGAAGCGGCTGAAGTGATAAGTAGCAGAAAGAGGACGGTAAATCCGCATCGACTTATGAAGAAGGCGCGACCCTGAACATCAACCTATATACGCTCAATAATGCGCATGACTAGCGCTCGCACATCGCTACAGAATCGCGGTTTGCAAAGCCTTTCGGTTCACCGCTACAGACGGATCCTGCTGTGTGAAGTTGATACAGCTTATCGAAGGCGATCAAGATGAGTGTTACCGCATACCGGCGCCGACTGGCTCGGTCGGAGTCGTCACTCTGCGGCAGCGCGGACTTGTCTGTAGATGATGCTGAGAGTATCCTAGAAGGCCTATCCTTCGTCAGTGTCTAGCCTTGCCGAATTATCCTAGCAACCAGCATCCAAGTTGTCGAATGTGTGCTTCGAGAGCCTCAGCGAGGAGCGGGAGATTGTTATGTTTACTGATGACATTCATGAAAACCATGTAGAAGAGGGTACATTGCGACGGCAAGGAAAGGGTATCTACCATACAGCCCCACCGGAAAGGAAACCTAACACCGCCCAAATACGGTCACTCATCACATCAAACCATAATCATTTTCATCCATAGGCAACGGTTCCACCATGCTCAATTCCCCAAACTCACTACTAACCTCATCATCACTACTCTCACCCTCGTTGGTCGCAACCTCCGTAATTACAACAGCAGGGACATCTTTCGGTGCCCTAGAAGTATCCATCGTCGAAGGCACAACCAGCGGACTTTTCGGCATCTCTTTCAAAGACGGGGAGACTTTCTGGGTTTCGAGATCCCGCATCTTGATCTTATATTCTTCCTCTTCGTCGGACGAAGTAGGCTCTGTGAAGTTCGTGCGTTGGCGAGGTGCTGCGGGAGTGGGATCCATGTTTGAGGGAGCCTGACGTTGGTGCGAGCGGGAGGATACTGGAAAGCTAGATTGTCTAGAAATACTCGAAGGCCGACCTTCCGTTTTGATGGAGCCAGACAGCGGATCCATCGCCACAGATGATGCATCATGGGGCGGTTGTTGATTCGGGGTCGTAGATGCCGGCATTGTCACTTGCCTCCGTATCTGCGGTTGTTGCGCAGACCTTGATTGCGTCATGATTGGTCGTCGTAATGGCGACTGCTGGCTGATGCTCTGATTCGGCGAAGGTGTTAGCGGGCCGGACACGTTGACCAAAGTATTCGACCGGTCTTGTACCACAATCATTTCCGTTGCGCCTTGAGCTGATGGGTCCGGCTGATGGTTCTCCTTGTGCTTCTTGACATGCTCTCTAACCTGTTGTTTCTTCCTCTCGGCTACCTCCAAAGCTCGTTCCTGTTCAGCGACTCGGTTGAAGTCGATGTCACCAAACCCGATCTTAGTCAGGATGGTGCCGACGAGGTAGCGATACTTGTCATGACCATTGACGAGCGCGCTCATGTCGACGTTTTCAATTCCGTAAATGTCTTTGATATCTTGTAAGCCTGCAACGCCGAATTCGAGCTTTGCTGAACGATAGAGAAAGCCAAGTATATAGTCTTCGGTGCTGTACACGTTCACCACACGGGCAGCAACGACCGATCGTATGAGTCTCCAGGACTTGCTGTCGGAAGGGGCTGGTGTTCCCATTAGAACCACGGACTCCACGAGGCCGAAGGCGTGCTGTTCAGCAAGCTCGACTAGACAAGAATAGATTACTCTTGCTCCGATTGAGTATCCCATCAAAGTCACTGGACGTTTGCCTTGTACGCCGTCGATAAGGGCATGAGCTAAAACTTTTCCGGCCTTGTCCGCTCGGGCAAGCGCCACGCTGAATGGATTGTCGAGAACACTTGCAACTTTCACCAACCCGAGAGGCCAGAGTCCGGCGTATAGCGCTCCAAGAAGGGTGCGACTGACGATAGTATACGTGACACCGTCCCAGGCGTAGCTGAAGAGCACGTCATTGAGGGAATTGCCCAATCGGAGCATGGCGTCGAGTTCGAAGCGAAGCGCAAACGGCTCAGTCCCAGCGGCATCGATGACCTCCCATGGTTTGCTAACGTCAGCTGGGGCGCTGAGCCAACCACTAATGCCAATAGAGACGCGAAGGCGATGCTGCTCACGCTTCATAGGATCACGGGCGTCTTGCTCTTCAGCCCACTCATGATCACGCTGCGCTGATGGCCGTTCCGGGTCTGCAATATTTAGCGTGAGCCTAATAGCTGGACATTTTAACCTACCCTGAACAGGAATGAACTCAAAGTCTTGGACTTCTCTGGCATATTGCTCCATGATTCGTCCCGTCATCTTCGCACCGTAAGCTCCAAAAAGGGATCCAACAAGAACAGAGCTGCCAGCAAGAGCTCCCAGATAGGTTGAGACCACACCGAGGCCCAGGCCGCCCATGACGGTACCAAGTCCCGCAGCTAGAAGCGGAGCCGCAAGACCCCCAGTAACACCAATAAGGACGGCGCCACCCACTGCCGCTAAGCCGACTTTCCACTTCCTTGATGCTGCATCGTTAGAAGTTTGCTTCTTGGCGGATTCTTCGGCATCCATCTGTGAAGCAGCAGTGGCGAGGAGGCCTTGAGCGACCGACTTCTCATGCTCGGAAAGGATATCCGACTCTAACTCTAGACTGCTTGCAAGATGGAGGAGTAGGACCCGCGAGTGTGCAGGATAGTGTTCCAAGCTGAGGAGGAGCAAGAGGAGACAGTGCAAGATCAGCACCCTTTTCTCCTCGTGGAACGCTAGGAGCTTAGTCTCAATAACGTCGTAGTGCCCAAGCTTTGTCTTCCCGCTCTTTGCATAAGTCTCGCTCCTGAATGGATCTCCCTCAAAATCGATCAGCAGCGAATTGCCCTGTTTCTGCCTCGTCGCCTCTTCTAGCATCTGCTTTCTCTTCGTTTTCGCTTGTCGGACGACCTCGCCTCGCACGCAGAGAACATCGCAGATCCGGTGCATGACGCCAGCTCGCCATTTGTCGAAGAAGGTGAGAGCGCTCCTTCGCAAACCCTGCATCTGCGTCGATTCCACCTCCATCCGTCTCGCCCGTCTAGCCCTCTCCGCGACCATTGTTGCCTCATCTTGCGGCTCATCGAAGCTTATAAGATCCTGTGCGGGGCTCTTCGGCTTTGGCGAGGGTGTAGGGATCGCAGCGGCAGAGGATGCCGTCTCGTGCGTCTTGTCAGGGTCGAAGGTGGCAATCAGATCGCTGCGCATTGCATCAGTGCACAGCAGCACCAGCAGGGCGAGCTCGACGCGAAGGGCGGGGGTCTCGAGAACAGAGGTGAGCGAGGTGCCTTCATCTTGTTTGGAGGCATCGGAGCCGGCACCCGTAATGACATTGGCGACTTTGAAGAGCATACTGGAGTCTTTGCAGTCTGCGGGCAGATTGACGTGGAGCTCAGTGCTGCGATTGCGGAATGGCTGCCTTATGGAGTGGAGGTACAAGCTTCGCCCGTTTGGGGCTTAGATGCTATGGAACCTGGAGGATTCGGCCCCCATTTATCGATTTGCCACCCATGGTAAGGTACATGCTGGGAAAGGCAGGTCTTTAACATGACGGTAAGGTTTGATATGTCTCGTGGAGCGTGTTTGTGATACTAGACGCTGAGGACGGCATCCTCAAGCGCTGTGGGCCGTCGCGAGAAGACGTGACTTGGTGTTAGCGTGTCGGTAGCGCCATGTTCCCTATCTCGCATTCCCCCGACTTAACAGACGCAACATCTCCCCGGACCATTGCATCCTTATGCGCGCTCAAATTTCCTTTCTTTTTCTCCAAGGCTGCTGCCATCGCACTCACTCATAGCTGCAATACCCTGCATCCCTGTACCACAAAATACCAAGAGCAGCATGGTCCGAATGTAGCGACGACAAGGATACTTCGAAGAGCACGCCTGTAAATATCAAAACCTGAGACGGTCCACATTACTCTCTTCCCCTTTCAAAGCCTTGTCCGCAAGGGCCTTTAGTGAAAAAGTCGAATTATCGTTGAAAACCGAAAAGTAAGAGAAAAAAAAAAGGGAAAAAGAGGAGGGGAGGTTAGGTACCGATTGACCCCCTTGAAAACATGTCGGCCAGTACCCTCTACACCCCCAGAGCGTAAAAGGGTTTGGTGGCCCTACGCATGTCTATAAAGTTTGCCATACCAAGATAACATCTCTGAAGAGAAAGTGTTGAAGCCTATATAGACATCCTCGAAAGAGAATTTTAAAGCTTTAGGTGCACGGGTTGGTGGGATCGATCAACTGCCGGAAATAGCCTGAGTCCAGCCGTTTCCTAGATGTGCTAGTTCGGTGCTTTTGGGCATCACATCCCTAGGGTAGGCGTAAGTGCAACATGGCCAGTCTTTACGAAGACGGACCTCATTGCCGACTAGTGAGGTACAAAGGGTGTGTCAACCGGGGCCGCAGCCTAGGCCATGGCGTGGAAGAGCAAGCTCCCTCCTCTCCCTTGGACTTATCGCCCCTAGCAGCACCGGGCAGTTCGCGCTTAAACATCGGCCCGGCCAGCTACGTAATTTCGATTGCACAGAATATAAGAAGAAAAGAACAGATAGTGTTAAGCGGTTTATCCCGCAGTTGAGGTTCAGCAGAGAGTCGGTTTCCAAGATCCCCGGCCATGCCATGTTATAATGTCAAAAAGCGATGATTTCTTCTGCTGCCGATTCTTAATACTTCGCCGTTCTACCTAAATGCCGGGGTGATGCGAAGTATCAAACCCCCTGCCACATAATTTCAAGTTTGGTACCATGGTCTGCGCCCGCATACACCTTCTCCTGCGTGGTTCCACTCGCAACCTTATCTGCACTCCATATCGCGTTTCCACCGGCCGCTAACTTCCCATCGCTACTCGTGAAGGCCGTCGGCGTACGCACACTACCACCACACGTAAACACGCCGGACACAACACCGCACTTGCCCTTGGACGAGCTCAGTGTGAAACCATCGCCGGCTGAGGTAGCGGTGACAGTGGCGCAGGTACCGGATGTAAACCATGTGCCTGCTGTGATGATACAACCTTTCTTTGCACCGTCGACGTTGACGTCAAGAAACCCCCTTCCAGTGAACGGGGTGCCGGGGGTGCTAGTCTGTGTAGGTGCGGGACCGCCTGTCGTGGTAGGGACAGAGGTCGGACTGCTACCCCCGTTCTTGGGGAGGTATTTGATACCAGAAGCTGGGCAGGAAGACTTCATGCCGTCGGGATTCGAGGGCACAAATTCACCGGTTTGAAGGGACCCACGGACATCATAGTGGTACCAGATTTCGTTGAAGACGCCGGACTTGCAACCAAGGGTCACAGTGACGCCAGGACGTTTGGCGGCGAGTGCTTCTTGGATTTGCTGTGAGGTGTAGGTTTGCGAGGTCGAAGGCGTGATACCTGCTGCTGCGAGCCACTGCTTTGTGTTAGCCTTCCGTTTCGTGCAACAGTGATTTTTAGCGTACCTCGTAGCTGGGTAAGCCCTTGAACAAATCGACCGCTTTCTGGAAGTAATCCACCACCTCTTCGGTCGCTTTGTGCTCCGAATAACACTTCGGCTCCAGCGTGCTAATGCATGTGCCGTGCTTACTCCACTCATGCTGCCAAAATGACTCATCATCGCCTTTGTAATCTTTCCAATACGTGCTCATATAGTCCAGCAACTCGGTCTTGCCAAAGCTCGAAATGATGGCCGAGATGTTCTTGTATACGCGAGAAGGGTCGCAGTTCGCATCGTAGGAGCCGTCGCAGCGGTCGGGCCTGGCGAGCATCATAAATTAGCACCGGATCGTATTAAACCTTTTCCCACCCATGGGAAGAGATGAAGGACCTACCACAGACCATGTAACGTCCAACTATCATCCGGCCCCGTCGCCGGCTGGGTATCCCAAAACTGTGTCTGCAGTAATTGCCCGCCCGGCGCATTGAAACAGCACAGGTTCTCCACTATGGTTGTATTATGGCAACTCAACTGCGGGTTTGAGCAAGCTTGCGGCGTGCCACCCAGCACTGTCTGCCCACTGCCCAGGAGCATCTGCGCACCGCCTAGAGCGAGCTTCGAGAGCGATCGTAAGGACGGGATGGAGGACGCCATGCTTTCTGGTGTCGGGATAGAAGCCGGTGAGAGGGCGGACGAAGCATCTTGACTGCTGCTCTTTATAAGCGTAGCTAGGGAGTGCAGTATCGCCATACTAATGGCCGTTTATCGTCGCGCAGCTCCGAGATCCCAATATCCAATACCACGTCTCCGTCGGACCTGTGACAAGCTTCGCGGGGCGATCCTTAGCAGACAGATCAATTCTTGTTTGCACGTTTACCGTTCCTCTTCAGCTAATTCGCTGCCTTCGAACTCCTTGTAATACACTGCAAACACGGCTGTCCTAAAGCGGGAGGTCGTAAGGTACGGTAAGATGGTAGGTCAACCTAGCTTCCGAGGACGCGCCCGGTGGATATCGCTCATATATGAAGGGGACAAAGCGCTGAGCCACTCAAGGCGCAGCACCAGGCATCACGCAGCCCAAGGTCACGCCGCCAGGCTGGCGTCAGAAGGTTTGAGACATGGATGAAGATCACTGGGCGATGGGCCAGTGATTGTCGTGGCGGCGAGGGCGTGGATCAAGGCACGTGGGGATGGCTAATGCAAGGGTCGTGTCCCTGCTGCACGATTTGCGGCAGCTTTGCTAGTTTGGGATGGCGCGTTTTGGGTTGGCGAGGGCATGGCTTGAGCCTCTTGATTGAGGACTTGGTGTTTATCTCTGATTCATTGATACAAGAAATTGGGTATCTATTGGTCGCTCTTGGTACTGAAACAAATGACTATATCCTCTCCTGATGAAATAGTCATCCTAACGTGTCGACAGTCGACAGTCGACGAGCTCCAGCGCAACGACATAGGTGACCGCACCGAGCTTATCAAGTCAACCAGAGGAATCCTTGCTTTAGCGGCGGAGAGCATCATGCTTTTACCTTAAACGCCACTGGTCGCAATGTCTCTCAGGATCATATGCGCCTAACCTGCCAAAAAGATGTTGCTCAATAGTAGCGGTCCGCATCGTCGTAGCTTGGTTGACCATAGTTCCTGTCAACATCATCCAAGCTTCTATACTGAGACGGGCCGCCGCCTCGACCGCGTCCTCTGCCACCTCCGCCTCGGTCTCCGCGATGTCCACCCCCACGTGCTCGTGCCCCATACGATGGATTCCGGTTTCCTCCGCGACCGCGGTCTCGGTTACCGCCGCGGTAGTTGTTGGAGGGACCATTCTGACGCCTGTCTTCGTATGAGCGCGGGTGCTGCGGCCTCGAATCTCGTGAGTATCCGTTGTCCTCCTCTTCATCCCGGGTTCTCCGCTGGTGTAACTTGTTTGGAAAGTAGCTCTCCCACCGGCTTTCGTTCGCCTGCTCTTCCTCTATCCTCAACACCATCTTCTCACCGACAACAGTCTCAAACATGTACGACTCTGCATCCGAGACGGGCTGCCAGTTGTTGATTCGCGCTGCGTCTGCTGGCCTCCCACCTTTGCGGATGGCAAGAACTACTGTAGGCGTAGGATTCTCCGAGTAGATTTTCGTTGACTTGGGAACTGGCTCCACTTGTGCTGCCCACAGCTTGTTCTCGAAACTTGCGATCCCAGTCACCTTCCAGACGACCTTGTTGCCAATGCCGCCCACTTTGTCGAGGATGCTCTTCGGACAGGGCTTCGGGGTGATGAGTATGCTGTTGGCGAGATAGCGGATGTCGCCGTCTGGTGCATTGATATAACGCTTCGCAAGCTCGACAAGCTTCTCTGTCATGGCACTAGGGATCATGTACCCCGTGTAGAAAACCGTCTTCTTGATCTGGTATGGCGGCATCCCCGGCGGGGTATTGCCGGCCTTGACCTGAAGGTTGTGAGAATTGATTATGCGTTGGATCTGGGCGATTTCGGTGACGGGTTCGAGCTGTGTCGCGTTCTCTGGTACTTGCATAACTTCGGCGACGAGTGGTTTGCGCGTTGTGGGCAATGAGTTTGCCATCAAGTCCTTGTTGAACTGGAAGAAGAAGTCGCGGAAGCCTTTGGTACTGGACAATGTTAGCACGCATAGTGAGAAGGCCTGCGGCGACGTACTGCTTCACCCGATCCTCGTATATCCGTATCTCCTCTGCGTCCTTGTATGTGTACACAATCTCCTTAAGCAGCTCTTGCTTGAACTGCATGGTCGACTTGAACTTCTGGCCGGCCGGGCCGACGCTCGGCTTGAGGCAAACCATATGGAAATGGAGGTTCTTGCTCCGCACCATGCGCTTGATGAGGTCGGCAAAGCCATGCTCAGAGCGGCCGGTGAGCAGCACGTTGAGCGCATCCTTCTGTTGCATCGACAGCTCAACGAGAGCGACGATCTGCTCGTTCCACCAGCCTTTCCACGCGCGGGCCTCCTCTTTATCCGCGCCCTCTCCCGTCGCCGCCAGTATGCTCGAGTCGTGCCACCAGCCGCCGTTGGTGAACATGTCGGGCGATGCGAGCTGGCCGACCGTTACGCCGTTCCATATCTGCTTGTTCGGAAGCGGGCTGGCAAACAGCGTGTTGTCGAAGTCGTAAACGTGGATCGATTTGACGTCAGCGACAGCAGGGAGGTCGTTGTCGTCGCACGACCACCGCTTGAGCGCAGTCACAGTGTAGTGGGCGTGCTTTCCGTTAGGGCCTGCATTGGACCCAGGCCGGGTCGATGTCGCAAGCATGGTAGGTAATGAGCGGAGGACCGACGGCGAAGAGAGGCGCCTTGCGACGAGAAGCATAGAACAAGATAGATTTCAGATTAGTTACAGAGAGGCCATGTGACCGAGGTGAACATTGAAGGGAAAGACCGGCAGCACGACAGACAACAGGCAATGTGTAATGGCTGCAGTTCTGTCCACGCCAACTGTGGTTTCTGGACAATCTTGGTGGCCCGTGCGTCCATAAGTCTTTTGCGCTTCCGATCTTTCGGAACTACTTCCTCATCACAGGATGTACACACTCACTCTTTCATCTAAACTACAGTGTAGTCCCACGAGCCCAGTCGCAGAGAGATCGCATTGTTGCTGCCTAGCGGTAGAAGTCGCCCCTTAGGGTCACCACTCCTCCGTCCGCCTTCACGCCACCATCCGATCAACGCCACACTCCTCACCGTCGCATGGAAGCGGACCCAGCATCGCATCAAGACGACGATGTCTGTGTCATCTGTCTTTCATCCCTTACCGAGCGAGCTATTACAGTTCCGTGCAACCATTACACGTTCGACTTCATCTGCTTGGTGAGCTGGCTGCAGCAGCACTCAACTTGTCCGTTGTGCAAGTCTCAAGTCACTGCTGTCCAATACGACTGGGTCTCAGCTACTGACTTCAGAACCTACACTGTTCAGCGCACACACCAACCCGCCGCTTCTGCCCAGGGTAGCTTCAGATACCCTCGCCATGAGCTTCCAAGGCGGATCCGAACATGGACCCGTCCATACCAGCAACCGCAGCCTGACATAGCAATTCTACGGCGTCGCCATGTATACCGAAATAAGTTATACTCGCTACACGTGGGCAGCAACCCGTTTTCGGGTTACCAAGATGTGTCGCCGGAGATGTTCGCCACTTCGGTGGAGCTGCAGTCGAAGGCAAGGACGTGGATTCGTCGCGAATTGCGCGTGTTCGCCTTCCTACAGACCGACCCCGAGGGTAATCCATCTAATGGCGCTACTACTAGCAGTAATGCCGAGTTTTTGCTCTCGTATACCGTCGCTGTTTTGAAGAAGGTAGACTTGAAGGCAAGCAATGGCCATGCTGAAGAACTGCTGCAAGAATTCCTAGGAAGGGAAAATGCTCGGCTGTTTCTGCACGAACTCAATGCGTGGCTGAGAAGTCCATACTCGAAGCTTGGAGAGTGGGATCGAAATATGCAGTACAAAGAGGAGCTACGTCCACGGTTTGGCGAAAGCGGCTCATCGGACGGTCGGACAAAGCCAACAACACCACAAACCACACATGACGGATGACCTAGACTTCATTCGAGCATTGCGCAGAAGCGCCCTTGAATATGTGCTCAAACCTCTACGGGGATAACAAAGCCTATAAAGCTTATTCTCGTGGTGTTAGTGCCTGCTGTTTCATTGAAACCGCGCGGTCTTGAAAACTGGAACACAGTTTGTACTGCAGACTCCCGTGGAGGCCTTGGACTTGGCAAGTAGGAACATTGATCGGCCACATTCGCTTTCCCAAGTAGAAAGCAAAACTGCTCCTTGAAAGCATGGGCGTCTTGGTGCATGCGAGAATCTATGTGCCGTAGTCGCTCTGATCTCAAGATCTCGCGGCAGAAAGACTTCGCTGCACCTTCGACTCCATCCTATTCCCCATTAAAATTCAAGATCTGGCACGGCTTGATACCACCATAGTGCAGTCCCAGTATCTTGTTGGGTAAGCAAGAGGGGTCACTTACCTCAATACCCAACACCCAGCCAGAAGCTCTGCGCACCTGCTTCGCGTCGAATTATTCTGGCCTCTAGCACTTGCACGATTCCACTATTGTCCGCGAGATCGAGGGCTTTTGCCAACTCCCTCTTTAATTCTTTCCTGTTAGCGGAGGGAAACGAAGATGCAGCGCTCAAGACCGTCGTCATCGTTATTATCGTCGAAGAACAAGAGAGAAATGTTGACGAGAAGGTGATCACATGGGCGCATGAGCGTGGAAAGAGATGCGCATTGCTGTTTCAGCTTATTGTAGATTTTACCTCCTTTTGAAGTATGTCTGTCACTTGAACTCTTTCAGCGCAGGATACATCGGAAGCGATCCGGATGGCCGACTCCCATGACGATAACGACAATGTCCCGGCTATCCCACCCATTCCCCAAGTCGCCCAGACTAGTGAAGACTCGCCTCTAGCAACTAGAAAGGAATGAGCGAAAGACTACACCACAACGTCACTCGCCCCTGATCCATAGCCTATATAATATTCCGTTATCAATATACCCCAATATATGGACTACTTATTCGGGTGCGTCGACAAACAATATTTCGACTTTAACACGCTGAAGGTTACCGCTCAGTAGGCCACATAAGTCTACAGACGTGGCTGCCATCGCTAAGACAGAACAAGCATACGACAGGAGCACTGAAAAGGGTTTTGTCAAAACACCATTACGCTAATTAGCTGTCTCCGAGATTCCTTCGCTATGAAAGTCCTTACTGCTAAGGCGGAAGCTCATAGGTAAGGACAGCATCACCACGGTCGAAGAATGCTAACTATCTCAGCTATTTGGAGGGCACGACAGTCGAGGTTCGTGTGGGCAATGGTGACGACCTCAAGACTTTCATCATCCACAAGGAGCTCGGGATCTCGCGCTCGCCGTTCTTCGCCAACGCGTTACGGGAGGGCTCACCGTGGGCATCAGCCGAAGACGGTGTAATCCGGCTATGGAAGGAGGATCCAGAGGTGTTCGCTGTCTACATGCAGCTCATATATCACAATCGAATACCAGTGATTGGGGTTATGGCAGAGCCTCCGTTCAGGAAGATGTACGTGGAGTGCGCGGATCCTAAAGATGCTCACGATGCCTACATCGATCATGTCAAAGAGCAGACTGCAAAACGAGGCGAACTGCTCGCTAATTTGTACGTCTTCTGCGACATGATGCAAGATATTCACGCGAAGAATCAAGTGATATCCGCTTTCACAGAAGAGATATCATTCATAGCCGGGCTTGCTGGTGGGAAATGTATCGCTTACCCGTATCCTTCCGCTATTCGTATTGTATACAGCCACACGCAAATATCCGACCCACTCCGAGAGCTCTTCGCTGGCAGATATATTTCCGCAGCTTCGGGGTTTTGGTTCACTGGCGATGCCGCGAAGAACTTCCCAAAAGAATTTCTATACGACGTTATGGTAGGCATGGCTAGACGTCGTAATTTACCGATGTCTGGCTCTAGTATGTAGGATCATTGAGGCAAGGGGGTACCATCAGGAATCAGAACAACTAGGGCGTACGTAGAGATAGGTAATACTGTTCGGCACAGAAGAGAATACTAGGTTAGTTGAGGGACTAGATGACAGCAGATGACACTTGCTTATCGGTATGGTGCTCTCCTCGTAGTTAGATAGCTAATGTCGTATGTGTCATTTTAAGTTGCGCAGAGGGAATGACACTAGCGTTCACATTCACTAACGCAACATGGAATGGTAAGCACCAATAGACCCTGTAGATTAATGCAACCAATCAACAACCGAAATGGTTGGACTATATTTAGCCCACCGTGTCAATCACTCCCGGCGGAGGGGTTTTTCTCTTCCCGAAAGGAAGATTTAGGAAAATCAACTACGAATTTTCTCTCTTGTTTTGTCATCGAAGGGACGTACGGTTGCAATCGTTGAAGCGTACGCGCAATGGAAGAGGCAGATCTCGTTGTTATCGGGGCTGGTACGTCGTTTCCCCACAGCCAGTGTCGCGAATTCCCGGCTGCTTGTATCGCCAGATTATCTAGGGATCACAAGTCTAGTCGTTCTTCAAGCTTGCGTCATAATTCTCACAAAATGGCACAGGTCTATACGGCATCACATCGGCCGCCACATATCACCGCCTGCACCCTACAGCACGCATCCTGCTCGTAGAAGCAGCACCATCAATTGGTGGACCATGGGCAACGCACCGTATTTTCCCAGGCCTAAAGACCAACAATTTATGGGGTACCTACGAGCACCCTGACTTTCCCATGAATGAGATGAGATTTGGGGTTAAGAAGGGTGAGCACGTCCCTGCTGAAAAGGTCTCCGAGTACTTGCGCGCTTTCGTTGAAGAGGCTGGAATCTTAGACTGTGTGCGGTTGAACACGAAAGTCGAGATCATTGAGAAGGCTGAAAGAAGGTGGAAATTGTACTGCAAGTCTACTCTTCCGGATGCAGATACGAAAACCTTCGTGATCAACACGGCGAAACTCATAATCTCGGTCGGACTAGCTACCCAGCCATCTATGCCTCGCTATCCAACGTCGCCAAGTTTCACACCAAAGATCATCCACTCAAAAGACTTCCCTGCTCACTTCTCCGAAATTGTCAGGCCAGGCACTCACACTCTCATTATCGGCGCGGGTAAGTCTGCATGGGACATTGCCTATGCATGCGCCACGCAGCCCAATTCAACCGCAACGATGCTAATTCGACCTTCCGGCAACGGGCCTGTATGGATGTCCCCACCATATGTCACTCCACTAGGTCTTTGGCTTGAGAAGCTTGTGTTCACCCGCTTCTTCGGGTTTATGTCGCCGTGTCCATGGGCGGAGACATCAGGATTCGAAGGCTGGATTCGAAGCTTTCTCCACGGCACATGGCTGGGGCGAAAGATAGTGGGCGCGTTTTGGGGTGCTCTCGGAGAAGACGTGGTTCAATTAAACAAGCTCAACGAACATCCCGAGACGAAGAAGCTGCGGCCTTGGAGAGGCGCATTCGAAACGGGGAATGCGCTGAGTATCTTGAACTATCCCACCAACTTCTTTGATCTGGTCAAAGAAGGTAAAGTCAAGGTTGTGGTTGATGAAGTCGATAACTTTGAAGGAGAGCAGGTGTTGCTGAAAGGCGGTCAGAAGCTCGAAGTTGATGCAGTGGTATGCGCCACTGGCTGGGAGATTGGTAGTAACATGAGATACAAGCCTGATGGGTTGGAGAAAGAACTCGGATTACCGACAAGAGATCATCCTGACATCGACGATGTGGCACTCATCAGAAAACTCGAGAGAGAGCTATATGACCGCTTTCCGTTCCTCAAGTCTCGCGATATGAGCAGGACCCATCACCCCGATCCAACCCTTCGACATACGCCAACCGTAGACCCTACTCAACAGCCCTACCGTCTCCATCGCTTCATGGTTCCGACATCGGACCTCGAATGCCGCTCCATCGGGTTTGCAGGTGCACTGATGACTCTTGGTCACGCATCTTGCGCATATTTGCAGTCGCTATGGCTGACAGCATATCTCGACGGCACACTAGCGCTCCCATCTACTCCGCCCGAGCAGCTGATGTACGAAGCATACCGCGATACGCAGTATTGTGCTTTGCGTAACGCGATGGGCTACGGGAACAAATTTCCAGATCTGGTGTTTGATTCGCTTCCGTACTTTGACGCGCTGATGCGGGACCTTGGTTTTGATGGAAAGAGGAAGGGAAATTTGTTGGGTTTGAGAAACTGGGTCGCAGAGTGTGGACGGAGTTATGGACCGGAAGATTACAGGGGGTTAGTTGATGAATGGAAGAAAAAATTGGAGAAGGAGGGGGAGAGGAAGAAGACACTTTGATAACCTCCTTGATATCTGTTTAGAACCTTATTTCATACATTCAATATTTGGCTCGGTTTATGTAACCTCTTGCTTCAGCCGGGGCACTGACGAGCTCGATCGGCCATTAGCCCATTTCACAGACACTGATGCAGCATCGATTTACACAGCCTCGTGATAGCGACTCTTCTGAGCCACGCACCTGTTTCTATTCTGCGGGCATCACTTGTACAGCTTGCGAACAAGCTCTGCCACAAACTCAAGGTGCTGGTCTTTGACGGCAGAAAAGAAAATTGATTGCGCGCGCGATGACATGCAGTCGCAACTCTTCATCTGTCTGGAAACAATCCATAAGCGTACCTAAAATGGCGCTTCTGGCTTCTACGCCCTGACGCGAAGACGTATAGCATACATAAAGCGTCGTTATCAGCATTGAATAGCGCGAGGATGGTGTCTGAGGTGTTGAGACCAGTATCGGGACCCGTTATCTTGTCATCGTCGTCTTAATCGTCGGGATGGCCCTTGTCGATGCCGTTGGGTTTATCCTTTTTGTATATGGGCATTTTCTTTAGCGATAGATCTTGATAAGGCATGAGAACTCCCGGCTCATCTTCAGTCATGTCGAAAATCCGGTCTACATATTCCTTTCAACACTCCGTCAAAGCTGCTGAGCAGAACTTCTGGCGTTTGGCAAGTAGCGCAGCCGGTACGACATATTCTTCTGTATCGGCACTGGCACCCACTCGCACCTGTACCAGCGTTGTGAAATTCATTCAATTAGCATTGCGAAGAAGGATAACCGTCGCGATGCTTGGTCAGATTTACTCAAGCAGGTAGGATAGATGCATAGGCTCTTTCATGTCGTCGCACACGGAGATTGATTTGTGAAGTTGAACCGCGATATCGGCGCGTCTGGAGACCTAACAAGCTTCATGGCTACAAGCAAATACGGCATTGCGTACTAAAATCATATGGTGATAGTGACAGCTCGTGGCTCCATGCATTTAGTCATACACATCACCTCCCCAACTCTCCTGGTTCAGTCTGGAAGGGCGCCCCAGAACAAAATTCACCACAGATATGGAACAGCTTCCATTATCTCTCAACATTAAGGGTTAGAATGATTGGTTCAATAGCAAGTTTTATAACGTGAATGGAGTATTAAACCGAATGATTCGTATGATTTTGAAAGCTTAATTTCTTAATCAAGCACAAAGATCAACGAAACTGTCCTCTATGTTACCCTGTTAGAATAAAAGCTGTAGTAGAATTTCTTTCTTCTCCGAGAAAAAGCTGCTTTGCGCAACTATACTATTGTAGGGGGTGTACCCTATACGAAGCTGTAACTATCTGAAAACCAACACTGAGATATTAACCTGTACATGACACGAGTGGAACGCTTGACGTCGGCCACAACCGGTCGCACAGACGCCGCGCACGCGGCGATGAAACAGTGTAGTAGATTAAATTACTCTAGATCTAGATACTAACAAAGCCATTAAGGCACAGCAGCTGTTGGCCCATCAGAATTCTGATGCTCTCATTTGTCAGCACGTCAGAAAATTATCTGCGGCACTGCGGCACTACGGCACAGTAGCATCTCGTGCCAATAATCCTTGTGATCATTTGCGAATAGATTATCCTAAGATAGATATAAAACCAATACTTAGCTACAAGTTTTCCCAGACCTAGTCCTGTCAGTAGGAAACCGAGCGGATATCCAGTTATGGCGCTCCCAACGATGGCTCTGCCTAAATCGCCGCCACCACTCAACATCCCCCCGTCGAACCACACAGTCAAAGTGTCGATAATCGATAATACCACGATGATAGACATACCAATAGGCATGGTGGTCAAACCGGCGGTCCTCCGCGGCTTCGCACGGTGCAACTTGCCATCGTACAGCTTCCTGATCGAGCACCAATCGGGACGAAAGCTACTCTACGACCTAGGCGTACGCAAGGACTGGGAAAACCAGGGCCCATGCGCGGTGAAGCAAGTCAAGGATGCCGAATGCGATATTCACGTGGACAACGATGTGTACGACATCCTGGTGGAGAACGGCCACAATCCGAAGGCCGTAGAAGCCATTCTCTGGAGCCGTAAGCTCGCTCCCTGCGGCGCGTCATATTCAATTGCTAACCTTTTAGACTATCATTCGGATCACACGGGCAATCCTGGACGGTTTCCAGACTCTACAGCATTAGTTGTCGGGCCAGGCTTCAAACAACGATTTCCGCCTGCATGGCCTACAGTGGAGGACTCTTTAGTAAACGAAGACAGTTGGGAAGGGCGGGAGCTGAGGGAATTGAAGTTTCTGACAGATCTCAAGATTGGGCGGTTCAGAGCTTTGGATTGGTTTGGCGATGGCAGCTTCTACGTACTAGACACACCGGGGCATCTCTTAGGTCATGTTTCCGCGTTGGCGAGAACGACGCCGGATACTTTCATTCTTATGAGTGGAGATGCAGCGCATCACCCAGGCGAGATCCGACCGACTGAGTTCGTCCCCCTTCCGGCGAGCGTGACGTTAGAAGGTTTAAAGCCGGACTCTGGCTTTCCTATACCATGTCCGGGAGAACTATTGGTGCAGCAGATACACCCGAGGAAGAGCGCAACTAAGCCGTTTTACGAAGCTGCAGATGGCTTCCACGAGGACCTTCCTGTTGCCGAGCAGTCTATCGAAGGGTTGACGGAATTTGATGCGCATGAAAACATCTTCGTGGTGCTCACGCACGATGCATCGTTGCGGAAAGTTGTCGACTTCTATCCGCAAGATGCGAATGAGTGGAAGCAGAAGCTTTGGCGCGAAAAAGGAAGGTGGAGATTTCTCACAGACTTTACCCAGATTTAAGGATGCTGAAAGACAGGTGATGTCAAGAGGAGATGAGCAACGTGGAGGCGACTTATGCGGGGCTTAGTTAAGGGCTTTTTGATGCAGATGATATAAGTTCGGGCGGAGCGGTCTCCAATAACTCGCAAAGACCATTGAGGAGCAATAGAAATGCGCAAAGGATACATGTATCAGGAAATCATGCATTATTTCGCCTGATAGGCAGACAGAGTTGCCGCTGCACATATCAAAAGTGCTTTGGCCGCGCAATCCTTTCTAGCTCATAGAACCTCCCAGCGCTCAGCATCTCCGTCCTTCCCACCATCAGTCGCAGCAGGGCTCAAGGCGGCATCGATCCACTCATCATCATCATTATCATCATCCTCTTCAACCTCTTGTGCCTCTTCCCTCGCCTTCACCTTCGCCTTAGTCTGAGATTTTGACAAGACTTTCTGTACCTTCGACGCTCTTTGAACCCCAACTCCCTTCCGCGCTACCAGCCTTGCATGCATTGGTACAACAATTTCGCGCTCGTATTCCACCGTGTCTTCCTCCGCTTGGACTTCTTCCCACATTGTATCCACGTGCTCATTTCGAATGGGTTTCCGCGGCCGACTAATGCTCTCCCGCTCCTTTTGATCTGCGACCCTGTCCCTTCTTCTTTTATACCTGTCCTCCAGCACTCCTTTCACATCTTCCGTGGCGGCGCTGTCTTCGTGGGGCACATTAGTACTCTTACGTTCTATTGCCAGCTCAAAGCTCTGCGTATCTTTGCAATCTACCACACGGCCATCCACAGGATCCAGAGCCAAGCATATCAACGCCCCTTCTTTCTTAAAAATGCTTTGGAGCATTCCCACCGTGTCCTTTAGCCTTTGATCCCAAAGATTCAAGCACAGTGTCTTGAAAGACGGCAAGTGCTGCTCTAAATATGTCGCCAGATTGGCATACGCCTGCCCAGCGTCTTTCGCACTACCATCCTCCTCGTAGTTTTGTGCAATGAGTGAAAGAGTTGTGACGTGTGATCGTGCCAATGGAGTCAACCGAGACAGAAACGTCTGCGTCGCATACGCTTGATACCGTCCCCTGGGACACGGCCCGCTCAAAAAGAGGAAGTTGCGCCTTCGGTACAATATCGGCACCGTCTCTTCATACACCGTCTTGCATGTGCTCAATATGTTTCCATGCGGCCGTTGATCCAACTCCCATCTCGTAGCCGGTCTCAGGAAGTTGATCTGCGCGCTCCGCATATACCCGGCGCTCAACACCCACAGATCCTCTCTCCCGCTTTTGAACTTGACTTCCGGACCGTAGCATTTGTATCGCGTGTATATGTGATATTCTGTTGAACAGTCAAATGTGCGTGGATGTTGCCGAGGACATCGGCAAAGATCGATTTGGTGGTGACCCGCGAAGGTCGAGTTGCTTGGATTTTCTAGCCAGTCCCAGGAAAGGGTATAATTGACTGTGGTTATGTTTTCGTCCGGATCAGGAGCGAGGAGGTAGGTATAAATCCTCTGGCGGAGCGATGGGGGGAGCCCGAGGAAGAACGATGAACGCCGAGGGGTAGATGTAGTTGCCATCGGCGCTCGCTGTTGGGTTGAAGACCCGGCGGACGGATGGAACTGTAACTGAACAGATGTAGGAGAGGCTGAAGGAGGCACAAATATGGGTAGTCGGGTATGAATACGGTGCCAAGGGTGATATGGAAATACGATCCGCAATATGATTGTGGACGATGGCAAATATAACAAGCCACAGGACCGGTGTGGCAAAGAAGAGTAGATATGCGGACGGCGGGAAAGACTCGCTAAAAAAAACAGACGTCGGATGGCATATCAAGATAAAGTCGGTGAAAGATCCAGCATCCAAGCCTGAAGCAATACAACCACCTTACTGACAAAGCTATAATAAGCGCGTCTGCATTTGCGCACCCTTCGCCCACCGCTTCTCAAAACGCCCACTATGACTCGCTAGTTGGAGATATTGATGATTGCCTGGCGCCTATATTTAGTGCCAGACTGCGTTGTGCCGAGATGCGGGTAAGATGACAACGCGGATTCTCGCGTGAGGTTTGGGTTGGGTTTCTCGGAATTAGCGGTATTGCGCCACGATTCGTGGCAGTCGTGGCGGTGCGCCACATAATGACTGTTGATTGGCAGATCGTCTTGGCTGTAAATTAAGATGCTTGGGATAATAGGGTTAGAGCATCGATTGTTAGACGTTTCCACCAACGCCCCCCAAAAAGGGTAGAATAAGCCTCGTCTTCAACACGAGAAAACGGTCCGAAACGGTTAAGTATATATAGCAAACAATCAATGAGGCTACTGGGGCTAAACACGTATCATTCTGTTCTCAGATATGTATTCTCACTTCCACCTTCCCCGGAATGACACGAACACGTCAGCTACCGACTCTTCCACCTAACACCCCCAACCCACTTACACCAACTCTCCACTTCATCCCTTTTCTCGCCGTCCACACCGCCATTCCTAACGAATTCCATAGTATAGAACCCCTTCGCCAGTTCCTCATTACTAGCCATCCTATGCACAAAAGAGTGACAAGCGCGACACAACCAGGCAACACTGTTTAGCACATCCTCGGTATGCCATCCACGCTTGAGCACTCGATCGTGCGTGGATTTGGGGATGAGGTGGTGGTAGGTCAACGGGATCCAGGATCGCTGACAGAGTTCACACTCAGTGGTTCGCGTTGTAGACCATATTGGGGGCGGAGCTGTCGCCGCAGAGGCATATGATGTGAAGACCGGTGTGAAGAAATTGTACCGATCTGTTGCGTCAGACTGGGAAGGCAACAGGCCGTAGCTTTCAAGGGAGTCGATAGCCATAGGCGGGATCGTATTGATTAGCGAAGTCGAGATGGAAGCTGAGATTGGAGCGGAGTAGCGATCCTGAAGCGTTGAAGAGTCGCGGAACTTGATGTAGCTGAGCGTCCTCAGGTCGGTGGGCAAAGATGGGAAGATGACGCTCGAGAGGTACTATATTCTGGTAAGTCTGACATCTTATATAACCTCGATCGAGATCATACATCAATAAACTCCCCCAAATCCTCAGCAGCACTGTCAACCCCCTCTCCTCCCAACTCCTCTACTTTGTTTTCTATCTCTCCCTTCTTTCCAACACTGCCCCTTCCCCTCCTGATCTTCTTCTTTTTCTTGGCCTTTTGCACCGGCGCCACCAATGCTCTCAGCACCGGCTCACTCAAAAAATCTCTAAAAGTCTCATAGTTGCTCTGCTCTTCTTCCGGTATGCGCTCAGCCATTACGTCATAGACTGCACAGTTTAATGTAGAGGGTTTGTCTTGATTGTTGTAGTGTTGGGTTCTTTTCGAAATTGTATTTTGGACAGGTTCGTGTTGGGCATGGATGCATGCATATCTCTATTTATATGCCAAAAGTTTGCCGACGATGGGGTCGTGAAGTTTGGTAGTAGCGAGATGTGATTGGTCGAGCCCAAGGGCGCGCAACAAAAGGGCTGTGGCGGTAACGAACACGAGACAGCCAACTGCTTCGTACGGGTTTGAACGTATAAGAGGCAAGTTTTGTAATTGACGAGTATCGAAGTCGTCGAGACGACTCACGATCGCATAGGGCGTGCACAACGAGCACATAGGAGGGCGGAAATACGAGAACGAAACACGAGCACTTAATACGAATAAGGGTGAATATATTGTGCGAGAACGGAATTGTATTCTCTACACATGCCCAGGCAGCTACGAGAGCAACTCTAACCACCGCCTTCTGGTGCAAATACCTCGTAAAATCATGAACCTGTCGTCCTTCGCAAGCTATGCAAGAAGCAAGCACCATCACATATACAACCGACCCCCAGAACCAAGTAGAAGCTCGAACTAAGCCTTCTTCTTCCCGCCGCGTCCGCCACGCTTAGAGCCCATAGCAGCAGCCCGCCTCTTTTCCTCGCGTTCGAGTTGCTCCGCCTTCGCTTTCTCATGCTCCGCCCGCTCCTCAGCTTCGGCCTTCTTGCGCGCAGCCTCGGCCTCACGCCTCTCTTTCACAAGAGCTAGCCGTTCGAGATCGGCACGTGCTTGGTCGGTCTTGCCCTCGGCATGCATCTTCTCATACCGCTCTTTGGCCTGCTGGGCCTGGAAAGTCTCACGTTCACGTCGGCTCAGCTGACTGACATCTTGCTTGCCCTTTCCCTTGTCCTTGGTATCGGTCTCCACAGACTTCGGTGCCTTCGCTGCCTGGTTGCGTGCTTTTGCCGTATGGTTGGGATTTGCGGGCATGTCCTCATCGTCCTCTTCCTCGGAGTCGGATGAGGGGAGGTCGCCGGGCTCAGCGACCTTTTGATTCTGCTTCGCTATCGCGGCTTGCTTGCGGGCTTTGGCGGCGGCGCGGCGCTGCTCACGGGTGAGCTCTTCTTTTTCCTCGCCCTCTTCGTCAGAATCCTCTTCTTCGGAGTCTTCTTCCTCAGAGGATTCATTCTCTTCCTTTTCCGGTTGTTCCTGTAGCCTTCAGTTAGCTTTGTATGAAATCCGCGCATGTGAAGGGATACATACACCCCACATGCCCACAACCTCGCCATCGGCGTTCAACGGTTGAAGATCCCTTGAAAAGTGCTTGCCGCCTCCACGCTTCGGCTTGCTAAACTTCCCACCGCGACCACGTCCTGCTCCTGAAGACATATTGAAAGTCTAAGTGTATATTTGTATGTTGAACAGGTGGGTTTGTGGGTTCAAGAACCTAGGCAGCGAGCGTGCAGTTGAGGGTTCAGGAGATGTTTCTCTTGGTCGAGAGGTTCGGGAGCGAGAGGTAAAGTCACAGCCGGAGGGGCGCTTTGATTATCGCGTGCTCACGGCTGCGAGAGTGTATCGGTGTCTGTTTGGTGGTTGTCTTGAGGTTTGGGGGCAGGGTGCTTTATATGGGCAGACCTGTCAAACGTTAGTGTCTTAACCACATGCCCACCCACAGTAGCCCATCCCACTCACCGAACTTCTCAATTCAATTTTCGCACGCCAACGCAGCAGTGTGACTCTTCTCGAGTGCGTCTACCTACGGAGGGACGACAACAAATTGCCCCGCATTCCCCACCACCCTTGCGCTATGCCGATTTCATACCAAGAGTCCATGCGCGGCTGACTAATGATCCTCGTCGCATTTTTTCATTTAACATCTGCAGCCGAGCCTCCTCTTCTTCTTCTTTATAAAACAAACTGAATCCACCCCTTCATATTCACTCTGCTTTCTCCTGTCATTGAGGCTGCTGGAGGGGAAAATGGAGGGCAGAGCAATCTTTTCGTCCGCTTACCCCCTTCTCTTCTGTGGCTTTTGCCCGGTGGAGCGAAGGTAAATAATTGGATGGTACATTTCTAATTCTCAACGTCACATTTTTCATCTGCTATGAGGAAGTTTCGGTGATGAAGGTCTTTCGAGTTCGTCAACTAGATTTACTCTGTCTACTCATGTCACAGAAGGCTTCGGTTGAAGCTGTTCCGTCCACACGTTCACAAGAAGCGTCGGACACTGATGCGCGAACAGATGCTTTCACCATCTCATCAGCAGGAGTTCCTTAGTTCGTCCCATTACATGGCATACTTTCCCAAGCATGAAAGTTCCGTGCTTCATAATGAGGCTCCGCTCAAGTTAGTGGTGTGAACATAAAAAAACCCGCTTCTGTATCTCGGTCTAGCCTTCCCATTCGCCCAACCGTCTACGTTCTCAACGCCCTTCAGCACATGTATATTACTCGGCTTTTCCAACCCGAGGGACATACCTAGTGTTGGGGATACGATGTTCCCCTGCCTCCATGATTCCTACTCTCCATAATGCTTTCCGGCCCCTTCTCCTTCCATCACAGTCTCGCTGCTCGCTCATCCCTATCCAAGCCCGCCTCATCGTGATGGCAAGACTGCTAGAAAACGATCCAAGAGATCCGGCAACATGTTCTCGCTGTTTTCTTGAGCAAGGCTAAGCAGCGGGCTCACCACATTTGACGCATCGCTCTTTCGCCTTAGACATTAACGTTTCGGTGGGTTCCCACGTCCCCAGCCCCTGTAGGATATCAACAATACTTCCTCAACCGTGATAAGCAGCGTGACGGAACCACCAGACTAATGTATCATGGCGTGCATCCGTCATCCCAATGTCCTTTTGCGGGACAAATCCCCCCAAAGCACCGTTCATTCGGCCATCACGCCCCGCGAAGCCAGCCGCCATCTCGAAGAAGCCCGACCCCAAGAGCAAAACTGCAAAAGAGGCCCTTACACTTCTACCTCTCCACGCCCAAACTGCAAGGCATCCACCTCCTTCCACACAACTTACCACATATTCTCTTATAAATCTCTTCTTCCGCCTCTTTCCGTCCCCCATTTCGAAGCAGGAAGCTACAATAAATCCTCGTTACCACATTCCACAACGGTCACCAGGCCAAACTCAGCAAAGTCCCTGCAGAAGGTTTTAATTCGAGCCCTCTCAGACTGGGACCGGCGCTGCCCGAAAATGTACACCGCGGCGTTTCGTGATGGCAAGTCGGGGGACGAGTCAGCAGAGCTCATCGAGAGAAGTGTAAGTACCTGCCCGATTGTCTTGTACCAAAAGCCACGCTCTCTTGCAATTTCGACGAAGTTCTCACCACAGCGTTCCATGCCTAGAGGTGGCGCCCAAAATCAGCAAAAGTTCATCGAGAAATCGTTGGTATCAGTTATCTTAGACTAAGGCCACGCTATCCGAAAGACTATGAAGCATCTGTACTACAGCATTGCATCCATGGGGATGGCGGTAACCCCAGTCGGAAAAGCTCACCCGGAAGGGGAGGGGGGGAGGAGTTGGTTGGTTCGGTACCTATTGTTGGAAGCTAGAAGCTGCGTTACTTTGCGATTTGTAATGGAGCCAGCGAGACTCGTCCACAGCTGGGGTGTGGACCCAGGCTACAAGGCCGCTGTAGAGTTGCCTACACCTATCCAAGGCTCCAGCCATCTGCCTGCTTGACGTTCTCGTACAAAACTCCATTGCGTATTCTCGCCATCCTTTCTCCGCTCCAACTTCCTCCATCCAAACCTCTACTGCGTAAAGTCAGCAAAAAATTACTCTCGAGCGATGTCAGTACCTGCGGTCTTATACCAGAGGCCGCGCTGTCTAGCGAATTGCGACGCGACTTCTCGTTAGTGCCATCAACATCACAAGCGTCACGCTCACTTTACAAAGGCTACAGCGTTGTAGATATTCTTTCATTCGCAGTAGCACTACCGAGATGATGGAAATCCGTTCCATACGCCAGATTATCCGTCTTCCCCCGCCACTGCCCAAACCCAAGCCGTCTCACTCAGAAGAGCCAATCGGTCTGCCGAAGCCAGAAGATGACAGTGGGAAGAGAGAAGAAAAGCAAGAAGACAGCCCTGATCGCTTTTGATAGATGAGACTAGGGCAATGGATGCCGTAAACCCGATGACGACCCTTGACATGACCCCAAGATCAGTCATAAGTCGCCATCGCATCTATTGAAGGTATTTCCGTTAATCAGATGTACCACATGACCTCCTTGAGGCCCATGACATTGCTGATGGGCTGGAGAGGTGCGATCTCCACGTCGCGCTTGGAGGAGCCAGTGGAGGACCTCGCGTCCGCAGCCTTGGCCTCCTTCTTGCCCGAAGAGACAGGGCTGTCGTTCAGGTGTGCGCGGGACCGGTCAGCAGCCAAGTGGGCGTAGTAGACAGCAGGGTGCAGAGAAACTGGCGTCGTCGAGCGGATGTATTGGTACGAGTGCTCGAAGATGAAGGACTGCAACTCAGCTGCCTGCCACTGACCCTCGTTTAGGATGCACTGGTAATGGATTGGACGCGCGGTGCCTTTGATGGCGACATGGGAGCAGAGGTAGAAGTCGAACTCATGAGGATGAGTGCAGCCAGATTCAACAAGGGTGCCTGGGAGGGGGTTCTTGTTGCGGTCACCAACGTCTGGGAAGAAGCGGATGTGATGTCGCTTTCCCGCAATAACTACCGTGAACTTAGGGATATCCTTGCAGCCGAGCTTCTTGAAACACTCCTTCATGTCGCGGACCTCCTCCTCAAGGACGGCTGCGTACTGCCCCTCGGAGACACCATCACGGATATAGAGGACGCGCTTGGGTGGTTGTCCCTTGCCGATTCGCTGCATCCAGTTTTTGGCCATAGGACCGAAGTGATCATCGATATTGCTCGTGGTTACCATTTCGACACGGTTGCCGTTAGTCTGCACATCAGCCCAATAACGAGCGAAAAGCTGGTCTGCGGAGACAGTGATGGCGGCAAAGGATGCAGCTTCTCCAGAGGCAGCGCCAGGAGCTGGATGGGAGACATCAGCGCCGACAACCATAGTCGGGGTGACCGCACCCTGGGGAGAGATCTTCGGAATGACGGTTGACTTCGCGACACAGGTGGCGCCGCCAAGCTTTGCGTTCACCTTCATGAGTACATTGGAAATGTACTGGGGCGAGCAGCTCATGACATGCTTAGACTGGAGGACCTGTGAGGCCACGCCAAAGCGGATGTCGCACGACTTCTTGATGCGACGATAGATATCGACATTTCGGTCGTTGACAATGAAGAGCATCAGGCCAGGTCGAGCGTTATAGTGATTGCCGCACGCCGAGAAGGCCTTTGCAACGAGTTCTCCACCATCAGCAAGGTTGCCCGGACCCATCCACGGCTTCTTGCCATGCTGCGGATGCGGCAAGAGCTTACCGCCGTGAGCTTCGTAGATCTGAACAAACTGCTGCATGAACTTCTCGACAGCTGGTGGGGGGCACGAGCCACGACCCTGAATGACGCAAACACCCCAAGCCTTGATAGGACGGCCTTCGTTCGGGAGGGCGAATTTGCGGCCATCGAGACGCCAGCGGCCTTGAATAAGGTCTCTAGCATCGACAGTGGGCTTCTGGCTGCCGGGGCCGAATTGGACATTAGGTGAGGGGAGTACACGAGCCTTCACCTTAGCCGGGGTAGGGCTAATCTTGAGGCCGTAATGGAGAAGATACGGATCATTCTGCCAGTTCAGAAGGCGGACACCAGCCATGACGGCACCCCAGCGCTGTTGGGGAAGAGTGACAGCAAACTTAATCATCTGGGAAGTCTGAGTGTCGCTCAGCTTGGTGTTGTAGCGCTGGTTCATATCAATTCGGAGGTAGTCCATAGGGAGATAGACAGGGTCACCACGGATTTTCTTGGTCATTTTGACGACCGGGAAGTTCGCGACGCAGGGGAGGTTGTACTTCCTCTTGAAGTACTGAGCGATGGTAATGCGCTTGTTCTTGTCGTCTGGATCCATGAAGGTGGCCTCGTTGGCATCCTTGTTGACAAACTCTTCGATGGTCCACTGCGTCTCGTTGCCCCTGACGTGATATGCTGTCACACCTACACGTTTGAATCGGCGAAGGTCTTTCTTCAGCATGGAGGCGTTCCAGTCAGCCTTGGCGGCCTTGAAGCGCGCCGCGAATTCTATATCGTGTCAGCGGCATTACTCATCAAGAGGGATCTCTCCATTGTCTTGTTCTAAGGCAAGACATGGGAAACAAGGATATAAAAACGGGTCCAACTTACGAGCAGGTCCACAGTTGAAGACTTGACTGATAGCACGAGTAAGCTCCTGTGCGCGCCAGAAAGTACCGTTGGCGACGTCGACGTTGACAGAGAGGGACTTCTGGAACCTGTCGTTGAGAACTGGACGAAGGGAAGAAAAGACACCCTTGAACGCCTCAACACCTCCGCCAAGATCATAGCGCTCCTCACCACGCTGAAAGAAAGACTTCTTAATTTGAGTGTAGTTCCGAGACGGACCTTCGCGCATGACGTGATCGAGGAAGTTGATCGTATCGATGCACTCGTTGGACCATGACGCCTGGCCGTCCAAAAAGGCCTGGAGATGGTTGAAGTCAACCGTACGGGTGCGCCTAATGAAGACCGTATGCGTGTTTTTTTCGCGCGGTGGAGCGCCAGGACGGGCCTGTCGAGGGGGCCTGCCTTGGGCAGCGAGGTCCGCGGCCTCCTCGGCGTCGAGATCGACTGTAATGCGAGTCTCATCACGCTCCAGTTTCTTGCCGGACCTTCGATCTGTTAGTGAAAGCGCACGGCAGCGCAAAGTGTGGACTTACCATGCGAGCTTGTTGCCGTCGTAGATCCAGAGGCTGGTTGGCTCGTCCAGGGCAGCCTTCACGGCCCTGGAATTCCAGATTTTCTTGACGAGGACACGTTTCGTAGCATCCGTGTTACCACCCCAAGCGACCTAGACCATGTCAGTATCTATCAATGCTAGCGAAGCGACGGAGAACTTACATCGTACTGGTAAACCACACGGGTCGGAGACTGGATGACGTTGAAGGTGTTGAGAGTCAAGACAGCCTCTTTTCCGAGAGCGTTGAACTTGGCCGGGCGCTGGGGAAGCGAGTTGGGGATGGTGAGCTTCCAATCGTTAGTATCAATGTCAAAGTTTCGAAACCGACGGATTTCGTATATGTCCTGGGGGATGTGTGCAACGGGATTCATATTGAAGAATGAAGGGATATGGAACAAGAGTGATGAAATGTAAAGATAGAGTCGGAAAAATGAATGAGTTGGTATGGGAATAAGAAAGAAGAATCAAGAGCAAAGGCTGCCCCTTAAATAGCCTAGAGGAGGGTGAAGACGCGAAATCGAAATCGCACCAAAGCAGGCTAACAGGGAATAGCAAGGCGTTTGCATGCTCTACATAGATAGCAGGAGCTGAGAGGGAGACGACGCGGCATAAAAGCGGAAGAGAAGGGAAGCGTTTGTACTTACACCACGAGCAGCGTACCAACCACCGAGACCCAAGGCCTCGGAAATGTTCTTGAGATCGGTGGGCTTGGAGTACTCCACAGGGGCACGTCCCGCATTGGGATCCCTGTTGCCATCGAGACGCGGGATTGACTTGCGGGTTGAACGCTGTGTGGGATCACGCGAGGGGGACGAAGAGTCGCCGGAAGAGCTGGATTGCTTCTTCTCGGCTTGCGCGCGGCGCTTGGACGGACCACCCATGATGACTTCTGCTCCATGTCAGTGATGAACAACAAATCAAATCATCTGCAGCAGAGCCGCAGAATGGGGCATGTGTCATGTGCGTCGTTTGCGTCTGGCAGATAGCCATGGAGCAACGACCATAGCGTAGGAGCTAGGGTATGCGGAGACAAGAAAGTCTGGAGCGATACCGCTGAGGGCGGAACGTACCTTGAGCCTAGAGTATCTGAAAGGCTAGTGCGAGGGCGGCGATGGCGACCAGAAGCAGAGAATCTGAGGAGGAGAGGTCAGTGACGGGCTCGAAAGAGATGGACAAGCCATCTATGAGATGCCGAAGGCGGGGAAAGACAAAAGACGTCTGAGATGGGGGTATGAGGTGCGAGAGGAACGTACAAATCCGAAGCTGGAGCGGGATGTGTTGTGTGGTCCAAAGACCAGAGGTGGAGAGGGTATGTGTTTAGGTGAGGTGGGGTTAAAAGAGCAAGCGGAGCGGACAAAAACAAAGTGCGATGAGCCCATGAGGTCACCACCGCAACGGGTTCAAACTCTGCTTGGCAAAACAAATGGAGGAAGGCGAACTCGCAGTGAAGTAGGAAAGAGCAAAACTTACAGTCGTGAGAGCGAGCTTCCTGAGCTTGTGGTGATGGAGAGAACCAAATACCAGCAGTGGTAGAATTGTTGCGGCTGCTGCACCTGGCAGGAAAGGCTTGATGGCTTTATCTGAGGTAGCTTGGGTTGCTGACTGTTGAGGCTGGAGACTGAGCTATCAATCGGAACTGTGTGGTGGAAGGAAGACGGATGAGGGTTCTGGGGGCAAGCCTATATACTGAATGCGGCCACTAGCAAGCCATCCTGCCGTGGACCTGCTGACGTATCTGGCGTGGAGTAAGAGGCGGAAGTGAGGGAGAAAGGCCGGATGGAGGTGAAAACGGGGGTAGGGACGACCGGCGAGGGACACCGCGGTGGCACAAGGGCCACCAACCGCGGCAAGAGCGGTTGCCCGGCGCGCGATAGGTGATAGAGGTACGCAACGAGAATTCGGGTTCTGAGGCTGGGATGCTGGTAAGCTGTTCTGAGAAATAGCGGCCAGGCGGGTTCAACGTGTTAGAAGATGTTGCGTATAGCTGTGCGGCCTTGACCTCTGGAATATGAATCCTAATGCCCAAGAGCGTTGTATTTTATAGCGTGTGTCCTTCTTCACAACAATGCGTCAAATATATACCAACCACGTGGGAAAGGAAAGCATGAGGAGACGGGCAAGACTTGGACAGAGCTCGGACACTGGCTGGACTGCGGGTCCTGGAGAGCTTCAATCATCGTTCCAGTCTCCAGCATTTCTCCTCTCTCCTAAGTATGGGGCAAGAAGGGCGCATCCCAGCCAGCCTAACAGCTTGAAAGTGGGCCTGCAGACTACAGCCGCTCTACATCTTCAAAGACTGTTCCATATTCCAGCTTCCGGCATTACTTACGCGATCCCTAGAGGATGCAAGAGTAGACCAGCATCAGGGCCCGCTGAATCTACCGTGAGGCGAGAATGATCTCCGTGGTTAGAATGCGTATACTCTCCACGACTTTCCGCGTCCTCCGTGGGTATGTGGAAGACGTAAGCAATGACAGAGGGGCGTGAAATAGAGAAATTCCGTATCAAACTCTTCCCTGAATATTCCTCTCCCCAACATCAGCCATCCTTGTGTGCCCACCGAGAAGGCGTTGAAGCAGGGAACCATCAACCGAGGGGCCAAAACCGGACAGCTCTTGCGCAAGGCCCAGTACCGATATGCAGCCTATGCACCCGGTCTGCCCTCCAGTGTCCGTCCTTGCTCTTGCGCCGACCACTCCTCGCGTATTCTTTGCACCAGCTACCATCACCGTTTACTCATAAATGCATACCCAAGCTCTTATGTGGTCTAAAAGAATGTTAAACAAGCACAGCTTCTACTGCACTCAGCCATCTCTTTCGTCCTTCCCATACCTCCAGAACCAACCCGTATAAACAAATCCAGTATACATTCAATGGCCTTTGCCTGATCTTGCTACTATTTTGCTCCATCGCCGTTAGTCTCGCCCCTTTTCGTAGACAATGCTAGGATGCTGCACCCGAGATAAAGCGAGAACGCCAGGCATCCGAGCAGCATGTCTCCTTCCCAATGATCCGTACTGTAACCAGCAAACTGTCGTAGCGCAACATCCTGCACAAATAACCATATGCATAGATGGACTCTCAACAATGTGAAGAGCTGTAGAAGCAAACTGACGTCGAAACTAAGTCTCGCCACCACGGACCAATCAAGTTCTCAACCATACATAATATCATCACTAAAATCAATCATTATCAGCATCACACGAGCGATATCAAGCAAAGACGAGGTAACATGAAGTGGTCAGTCTTTTAATAAACCTATGTAATTACACCCAACTCTCTGCGATGCTGAGCATAGTCGAGTGTGTTGAAGGTTTCAAAGGTATCAAGATGCATAATCAGTCTGCATATTGAATAGCCCAAAGAGTAACACCAACCCAATGGACCCCAACGCCTTCTCCACCGCACAATTAACAAAACCATACGCCAGGCAGTTGTGAGTCAAGTCAGCGTCCGAGCTGGCCATATAGCGCCGGGAATCTGATCTAGAGGGACGCCAGTACCACATTGCGGAGATCATGCCCAACCACCACCACCACCATACCGAGCCTGTATGTTCTGTAGCTGAGTGTTGATGTGGGCCGCAGGCGGTCCGGCGGGCGGAGGAGCTCCCAAGTTCTGCGGCAATGGAAGGGTGATGTGGCGGAGAAGCTGCACGATTGCCTCCGGGTTAAAGCGCTGCGTATCTCCATAGGTGTGGGCAGACGGGATAATACTGAAGAGGAAATTGATCTCGCGTGGCAGCGGCGCGGGTGCTGCGACAGGCGTGTTGCCACCAACCATTTGGTTCCGGCGGGCGGCGTCGAGGCGGCGTCCTGCAGCGCCCTTGATAGGTGACTCTCCACGGGCCATTTTTCGCGGCTGGTCGTTGTCCGCATCTTCCAGCGGGCGCTTAGGCGAGTTGGTAGCAGGGAGTAAGTGACCTAGGCGCGGCGAATTGACAAGAGCTGGTGAAGCGACACGCTGGTCCTGGGGTATGAGAGTGTGTGGTGCCACAGCCGGGTGAGGCTCTTCCACCGTAGGCATTACACCGACGGGCATTGCTGGTCGCATCTGTGTCCGTGGTGAGATGATCGGGCGCGCGGCCGTTGGGTCGAACAAAGGATTGGCGAAGCGCGATGAAAACCGTAGAAGCTGCGGGTCTTCGGGGAAAAGAGCAGCCATGCGCTGTTCTAGTTTTGTGATCTGAGCCAGCTCGCCAAACTGAGACTCATAGTTGTGGAAGAAGGTGAATAGCGGCTTCGCTCGGTACGCGTTCTCCGGCTTCTGGGCGAGGCGGTTGACGATGGTCTCGAAGACGGCGCGTGCATCTAGTAAATGTTAGTTTTGGTCATGGAGGCTGGATGAGGGTGAGAACTTACTGGTAGCATCGTTCAGTTTGATGAGATGCTTGATGTACTCCAATGCAAACTCTTCGTCATCAGGGAAGAGCTTCATACCACGCTCAAAGATCTTGTTCGCCGCAGGATCCTGGTAACAGTGGTGCTCGATGAGCGCACTGGCAACATATGTGTCGCTGAGCAATTTGCCCCTCTTACGGGCTTCCGCGAAGACACCTCGGAAACCTCCCACGGCTGCACCTGGAGAACCTTTTCCCTGCACTCGGCGCATGGCGCGCATAAGAGCGATCCAGGCGTACGAGAGCGTCTTCTTCAGAGTGTGGATCTCGGCGCTCGAAGCCTTGGTGATACCCTGTAGTTGCGCGTCCAAAGCGTCTTGCCTCGCTTTCTGTCGTTTCGCAGCTGCACTAGCCTCATCGTCGTCATCATCGTCCGAGTTCATGTCTGAAGCAGCACGGGCAGCGTCCTCTGCGGCCTGTTGTGCGGCGAAGATTTCCTTAGCTTTTGCGACACTCTGCTCTTCGCGCTTCTTAGCTTTGGTTGTCAGGTCGTACAAGGCATCCAAAACCGTCATGAGCGGTGCGCGGACAGCTTCACCCTTCTTGATGACTCCAGCCTCGCCATCTTCGAAATCAGTGCGGAGCTCTGCTTGGTGCGACTGTTTGAAAGCCAAGAGGCAGCTCTCCGGATTTGCTGCTGTGCCGTTCTTAAGGAAGTCATCACCGTCACTATTCAGGTTGTTTTGGTAGCACCACTCGGCTGCATCATACCATAGCTCGGGCCAGAAGCGAAGGGCCATGGATGCGCTTTTGTAGAGGTAGAGGACACGCTTGTTATACAGAGCTCGATCATCCTCTTTGATTTCAAGCGGGTCATTTTTCTCCCACGCTATCCAGTTCTTCCACGCTTGTACTTGCCGAGTGTATTCGTCGGCGCCATCAAAACCAGGGGCTGGTGGCAGCTTCGGCAATGTCGTGCGGTTGACACCCTTGGTGATGTTGTCAAGAACGTTGATAGCACTACGTGCAGTCACATAAGACGCAGACTTCTCCTGGAGATGCTTCCGACCCTGTAACACAATTAGCGTTCAGTTCATGTTGTTCTGAGAGAAAGGCAGAAGCTCACCGTAACTTTGTTGAGGTTCATTTCGAAGCGATCGTACTCTCGCCATATCTCCATAGTAGAGTTGGTCGGAACGGCGACCGCGCGCTGATACGCTTTTCGCAGGGAATCCATCTTCTGCATGTCCTGCCAGTTGGATCCGCCGAGTACACCTGGCCCTGTCTTGAGCAACTCGATGTAGTCGAGCCAGATCTTTCCAGAGCTGATGTCAATGCCCATGTTATCGAGCACGAACTCATAGACTTGGATGACGATGCTGCGGGCTTGGCCAGTCTGGTCAGTGGTCAAGTTGTTGATGCGGCGGATATAGTTGATGTACGAGGACCACAGTGGAATGTGCGGCGTTTGGGTTAAAGAGCGACCGAAGAGCTGCTCGACTTGCTTGAAGTTATCCAGCTCCGTCTCCATGTTGACGTACTCGACCCATTGTTCGCCCTGTCATGTTAGCAATATCATCACACATATTCAAACAAACTTACTGCTGATGGGAACACCTGGAAGAATCGTTCAAAGACGGCTCGGGCTTCCTCGTACTTGTGTCGCCTGCGGTGTTCCTCGATCAAACCTAACCAGGCCTCAATATCACCACGGGGGTCATCAGCAATTCTATCTTCGAGGAGCCCGACCCTGTCTTGGGGAAGACGGGCCTTTGGCAGCGAAGCAGACACGGGAGTAGCTGGCGCAGTAGACTGCCGCGCGGACGCGATGTTCAGGTGACTAGGTAGAGCTGTCTTAGTAGCATCTGGGACAGGTGTGCCACCATTGGGAGCAGAAGCAGCGGCAGAAATCTCAGGAACAGCGACTGAAGAAGAAACAGCAGGGACAGCCTGATCTTGTGCACTAGATGACGGCATATTTTGTTGTGCATGTGTATTGTTTGGAGACAAGGTAACAGAACGTTGAGGTGACTCTGGAGCCCCAGACGCGTTCAACAGCGCAGCACTAGCCTTTGACACCGAGACGGGCTCATCAGCCTCGTCGTCCTCGCTATCGTCGACAAATCCACCCTTCGTTCGCACTTGTTTGGGGGGTGTCGGGGCAGCGGCATCGGCGGGTTTAGGCTTCAGCGCACCCTCGGTCGCGGGCGGTGTATTCGTGGCCGACTCCGGCATCGATGCCGACTGCGCGGATGCTGAACGCGGCATCTCAGCGAAAGCGCTGGCCGGGTCGTACTCTTCATCGTCGTCTTCGGGCTGGTTCGCGAAGTGCGAGTAGTCGGCGGCGGGGTCGTACTCCTGCTCCTTGCTCTGCGCCTCGAGAAAGGCCATCTCGGCGTCCATGTCGGCCATGGCACGACGGGGTAGTAGACCTGATAATTAGTGATGCAAAGGGGAAGGTCGTTGGCGAGGGCAATCGCGACGACAAGGGCACAACCGGGAGCGAGCTTACTCTTCGTGCAGGTAGCAATCTATGCTAACAATGCGGGGCGGTTGTCTTTGTCTGCACGGTGAGGGTGGAGATGGATAGAGAAGAGCGCGCGAGGGCTTTTCTTTGAGTTGGCCAGGCTACCTGCCCGTGGTCCGTGGTCCGCGAAAGAGTGAAGTGGATCGGGGCCCGCGCGTTTCCCCCGAGGTCTTGGCCCTTGGCACAGCAACCTCCAACGGCGATGTCATCAAAGGACACTTTTGGCGCCTTCACTGAATACAGCAGCCCTTCACTCGCCAGCCAAATGGCAGCTTGACCTGCACACGGTGACAGCCACGCGCCCGAGACGACGCACCATTCTTCGTAACAGCCTTAGCCACGCCATTAAGAGCAGCCGTTGAGCGCGAACGACACGAATCACCGCAGTCCGCGAGACCTCCACAATCATGAATCCACACATTTCGCTCCCCAGACCGACAGGCGGCCCATCGAACTTCGGCAGCACCCCCTCCTCAAAACGCAACGAGATAAGAATGCCGCGCTTCTTCAAGCGCCTGTTCAAGTTCCCGCAAATGGACTTCGAGATGGCGATATGGGAGATGATGAGCTTGATAATAGCGCCGAAGAAGGTCTTCAGGTCAATATATTACCATGTACGTCTCCTCGTTCAGGAATTCTTCGGCCCAGCTAACATCAACTCAGAAACAAACTTCCAAAACATACCACCGCCCCGACCCCTCCTTTACATACCTCCTCTCCGCCTTTCAGCTCCTCACATCACTCGCCTGGGGCTTCGCCTACGCTGACGGCTTCCCACGCGTCATCCGCGTAACCCTGGTTTTCATCTTCGTGCACTTCCTGCTGCTCTCGCTCGTCACAGCCACCCTCTTCTTCTTCCTGATCAAGTATTTCCTCGGACCAAACAGCAAGCTTATACCAGGTCGACGGAGAGGGCTGTATGATTTGGGAAGCGGGGATGGCGAGGGGACTCAGGAGCTCGAATTTGGATACTGCTGGGATGTAGCAATAAGAGCATTCGTCCCGGTCTGGCTGTTCCTGTATGTAGTGCAGTTCATATGCATGCCATTGGTAGGGACGGACCATTGGTAAGACAGCCCCATGTCCTCGTGTAGTCAACAGTATTAACGCTCATGCTCAGGGTGTCTCTCGCCCTATCCAACACCCTCTACCTCGCAGCCTTCATCTACTACTTCATCATAACCTTCCTCGGCTACAACGCCCTCCCCTTCCTCCACCACACCGAGCTCCTCCTCGCTCCCATCGCCGTAACAACAATCCTCTGGTTCGCCAGCTTATTTGGCATGAATCTAAGCAAGCACCTCGCGCCCGTCTTCCTGACAGGCGCGCGCCTAAGAAAGGGCGACTAAGCCCTATACATACACAAAGGGAACAAGAACAGGATTGCATGGTAGACAAGAGGTCCCCGTAATATGAGGGAAAAGATGTACGAACATTGTAGATACGAACCTGCATGGCGCACAAGGGCTTTTTTTTTTATGAAAACGGGCTGAAGAGGTGCATCAGCACTCGTTATTCATTGTTGGGATATTTGTTCCATGGTAGCATTTTAGCGAATCGGTAATTGAATATGCGTTTGAGCGAAGTGCTTGAATGAAAGATAGAGCCCCCCATACATACATACAATGAGTGGTCCCATTAATTAGCCGCCTGCTTCTATCATCCTATTTTACTCAAACAACTGCCTTAAACTAAAGCTACTTCTCCGCAACGCGGTCAGCTAGTAGCCCCGACGTTTAACGCCCATGATAGAGAGGCTTATATACTACAAAATTCTGTAATCTACTCTAAAAAGGCACTAAATAGTGCTTTCAGTCAAAGACAACAACCCCTCATCTATCAAAGCAAATTCAAAGAAGCGAAGTGGAGAAAATCCTTCCAACCATCATACACCTCCCACCCCCGCCATACTTTATACACCACCCCAAATACATGGGGGGAAAGCCTCGCTCGTATAACCAAATCCCTATGTAACAGCGATATCAATACAATAATAAACCTACAAAGTCCTCCTCTGCTTCTCCTCCTCAAAGCATTGAATCTTATCACCAGCCATGAACCCTTCCCAGCCGTCGAAGCCAATACCGCACTCAGTATCCTTGCGCATTTGCTCGGCGTCTTTCTTCTGGTTCTTTAGGGAAGAAATAACACCTAAGCCGACAATATTAGCCACGCTGTGACTGTCAAAGATTCACAAAAAGGGAAATAGTAACTTACCTTCAAACACAATCTCTTCTTTCCGCAGCACCCTCGCCTTAGTGCCCTTCTCCACAATACCATTACGGACCTTGGATCCCGCAACCTTCATCTTCTTTTTGCCGCCCATTCCGATCTCAAATACCATCGCTACCTCCGCCTCACCTGTAACCTTCTGGACAATCCTCGGCGGCAGCCTCTCTTCGAGCAATGTCTTTACGTTTTCCACAACCCTATAGATAATATTGTTATCCATGATCTTGACACCCTTCTCTTCCGCCATCGCTGCAATATGGTTGGGAATAACGGTGTTGAAGTTGATGACATGGCCCTTGGCATCAGCTGCGTGTTGGATATCGAACTCGGAAGGAGGGCCGACGCCGTGACGAAGGATGCGGGTGCCAATCTCGCCGTTGCCGAGGCCGGACACGGAGTCGATGACTGCTTCGACGGAGCCCGAGACATCGCCTTTGACGATGAAGGATATGATTTCAGGGCCACTGTCCTTCTGCACAGCTTCAACTACAGCTTTGCCATTAGCTGCGGCAATTGCGGCAGCCTCCTCAGCTTCGCGGCGTTCTGCTTCCATGCGACGGGATTCGTTGATAGCTTCCATGTCCTTGGCCATCTGCTCGCGCTCAATTTTCTCAGTGCGGAGGTCCGAGACAGATTGTGCGTGTTGCTCATCAGACGCCTGCAGTACTTCGTCGCCGGCAATAGGTTGTTCGCGCCAGCCATCCACCTCTACAGGCATGCCAGGCCCTACCTCCTTGACCGTGACGCCGGCTTCATTACGCAAGCTGCGAACGCGGGTCCATGTTGTGCCGGCGACTAGTATGTCGCCCAGTCTGAGTGTACCGCTGCGGACCAGGACTGTAGCTACTCTGCCGGATTTCTTGGTAGTGCCTTCCAGCACCCATCCTTCCACGTTGGCGCTCGGATCGGCGCGGTGGTCCAACATCTCAGATAGGGTAGAGATGGCTTCCTCCAGATCGGGGATGCCTGCGCCAGTTTTTCCGCTCACGGGAATAGCCTGAACATCGCCACCAAAGTCTTCAACCTCAATCCCGTGGCGTCCCAGGTCTAGTTTCACCGCATCAGGGTTGGCTTGCTGCTTGTCAATCTTATTGATAGCCACGATTATTGGGACCTTGGCTGCCTGTGCATGTTTGATCGCTTCAACAGTTTGCGGCATGACCGAGTCGTCAGCCGCGACAACGAGAACGACGATGTCCGTCACGTTCGCACCGCGAGCACGCATAGTCTCAAAAGCAGCGTGACCGGGAGTGTCAAGAAAAGTGATCTTCTTGCCCGACGCCAAGGGTACACTGAAGGCGCCGATGTGTTGTGTGATCCCACCAAACTCGGACGCAGCGACACTAGTAGAACGCATGTAATCGAGTATAGTAGTCTTTCCATGATCGACGTGGCCCATGATCGTTACAACAGGAGGACGAGCTGGTAGTTCAATGTACTCTTCGGGTGACAGTGCAGGTGCCGGATGCAGGTCACCGTCATCCTGCTCTGATTGCAAAACAGGCTCAAAATTGTACTCTTGAGCGATGAGTCCGGCGTGTTCCGCGTTGAGGATATGATCGTGCTGGACTTCTTCAAATCCAAGCTCTTCGAGCTTTGTCACGAAATCCTCCAAGCGGACCTTGAGAAGCGATGCAAGGTTGGTGACACTGATATACTCAGGGAGATAGACGGGGGTCGGTGCAGCCTTGGCTTCCTGCATCTTTCTCTTCGCCTCTTTCCGCCGCCGTTTGCGCTCCGCCTTATCCACATATTGGTCATCTTCATCCTCTTGTTCTCGCATCACACGATTCCTGCCCCGGCGGTCACCTCCGCCTCGGCGATGCTGTGGCTCTTCATATCGGTTCCGTGTCGCCCTCGGGGCGGTTTCCTCCATATGGAAGCGGCTCTTCCTCTTTTCGAACTCTTCTGCATTACCACGTTTCCCTTCCGTCTCTTGAGGGCTCGACCGGACGCCGTCCAACTTTGATCCCGCGTTTTGAGACCATGCTTCCGCAGCATCAGTGAGAGTCCCACCACGCTGCAATTGGTCAGCCGGCCGTTGTTGTTTAAGAATCGGCTTGTTTGGGCAGTCCAGACTCCCATGGTCTTCCCTTCCACAGTGCATGCACTTTGTTCGGACATTCGTCTCACGGGTTAACCGAGTGTAAGTTCGCTGGCTGGCTCGTGTGTTTCCTCCCAATAGCTCATCGATCTCGGACTGATCCAGCCTGGATGGCGGTGACCTCGTCGAAGGAGACTGGTGCTGTGGAGCTGGCGTCATCCTCGGGCTGCGAACTTCATGGGTATCAGTCCTTCGCCGCAACTGGCCTGTGCCAAACGCAGGTGTATCTCTGATCGGCGGTCTTGAGTCCATATTGACATTGTATCGGATGGATCCATGTGGACCCGGTGTGTCTGCGGGTTCGTACTGCACTCGTCTGATCGTGTTTCTATGGTAGGCTGGTGTTGTATTCCTTGGCATGGGCGCAGACCTGATATCACTGCGACTCCTCCCTGGCGCATGCTCGAAGCCACCCCGGCTCACTGGCTCTCTTCTCGGTAAGGCCTGCCGATGTGCCTGCTGTCGCGAATGTGCCATTGGTGGCGCTCCAAATGGGTCTCTTGTACGATCAGGCGGTGGCATATGTGCCCTTTGCGGTTGTGGAGGGAGCATCGGCGCTCTCGAAACCTGAAGTAACTGCCGCATTGCTTGGGCCTGCTTCGACAACGGTCGCACTGGCGAACTCGCTTCCTTATAGACCAGCCCTTCGGAGGCATATTGCGGGCTTTTGCTTGATGAATTGAGATGCCGCCGTTGGGACGACCGGGAGGGAAGGCCTGCATCGGCTGCGGCGAGTTGACGGGTGGCGCAAAAGATGCAGATATCGCGAGTCGAAGGGGCCTGTATTGAGATTAGAATGCCGAGTAGGTAGCGTCAATTGACCTATGCGATGCTTACCCGAAGTACACACGCGTTGCGCATGGTTGGTGATGATTGGGTTGGCGGCCGTCCTGAGCATGTCTGAACTCCAAAAAGTCTTGATGTTTGGTAGAGACAATTTGGGGAGACGGTTCGTTTTAGCGTGCACCGCCACTGTGGCACCGCTTTGGCCCCTGTCCACTCAACTCAAGCTCGTTGATGCGATGATGAGGTCGGATTATGTGCCTAGCGAACTCTTGATAGAATGTTTCAATGGGTAATGTATTACTTCTTTCTACATAGCAAATGACGGTCAACAGGCAATGGGCGTCAACGATGCTATTCCTACAAAGAGATATAGATCCTTCCTCGTGACTTTCCAATACTAGAACACGTTCATCCACCACAGCCCACGAACCAGCAACGTGTACGAGAGCAACGTCTGCACTACAATGTTAACAGCCCAACATCCCGTCCAGAGCTCCAGTCAAGCCAACACGCTCACTCTTGTTTCTCTACATGCTCCCCTTCGCCCTCAACCTCATCGCTCTGCATTTGTCTCCGTTGTTCCTCTCGCGTGAAGTAGTGCTGTTTTCTGACCGCTTCCGCAAACATCTCATTGCGTTTAGGTTTCACGTGCAATTGAGTGGTTTGCCAGGTTGCGTAATGCTCTTTGAAGCTTCGCTTGCGAATTACGAATTTGGCGTAACAGAAAAAGAGGAGGGTGAAGACCAAGATGGCGAAGAGCAGTGCAGCACACAGATGCGCGAGTACGAGGATCCTCCCCACTTTCGGCCGTGTGTCATTCGTCGAAGCCTGAAGGGACATGAGATGAGGGTGGCCAAGGTGCGCAACGAGAGCTCGGCTCACTACGTCGTCTTCCTTTAGGGCTTTTGCAATGACTTCGAGGATGTGGCTACGTGTCGCATCGTCTAATACCATACTAGAACTCTAGTAAGTATCTGATTATGTACCGAGTACCCTGTAGCTTACTTGTCCGCCGAGCGGGGAGACAAGAGAGTCAGCTCGTCCGACTATGTGCTGTGTCTCTTGCTGCTTCGAGTAAACTCGTGGTTGTTGTGCGGGCTCAAGATCGTTGACCGGCAGAGGGGACGCTTGCGCAACCGGAAAGGTAAGAAAAGCTTTGTAGATGAGTATATGGCTCGATTGGCGACTCGCGCCATAGACGTAGGGCGCAGTGTTTGGGAGCGATTGCTGCAGAGAAGTGCGCCATCGTGGGGTGGGGGCGCGGGAAAGTAGAGGCCGTCTTCGGTCAGTCGGGCCGCGTGGAATCAATCGAGGATCGGGAAGTTGGGAGGGATAATGGCGTCATGGAGAATTGGAGGTAAGAGCGGAGGGTGAGTGCAACCAGCATTGAACTTTAGGAAGGTAACTACAACAATAGGTGTAGTCATCAACGCTGGAAACTAGTTTTTCAAGAATCCCTCAATCTTCGCAACCACCTCGTTCAGCCCCTTAACAATCACAGTAGGCCGACCTACCTCCCCATCCCTCAAACTGTCAGCCCATCCCTTCCCGCTACGATCTACCCAACACGTCCGCAACCCCACCGCATTCGCACCAACGACATCAAATGGGTTCCCACTGACCAACCACACATCCTTCTCCTGGCCCCTTTCCCCTTTGCCAACCTGCTCGCACAGATGGCTGTACACCTGCGGAGCTGGCTTGAACCGTTCTACGGATTCCACGACGACGATCTTCTGAAAGAGCTTTGCGTGGGGTGATAGATCGGGGGATTGCGTGAGCGAGGCGTTGATCATGGTAGAAGTGCCGTTCGAAAAGACCACGGGATAAATGTGCGGGCTATCTTGAAGGTGTTTGAAGACAGGCGACACGTCGGGAAAGATGCCAAGTGTGTCGTATGCGGACATGAGATGGTCGATGCCCCTATCATCCAACGATACGCCGGCTTCGGCAAGCGCGTGCTGAAGGGATTTGCGAGTAACATTGGAGAAGGGTTCGTACCTCTCTGGAAATGAGATGAGGGCTCGTTCTTAAATGAGGACAGCAGGGAACGCACGCATGCTGTTGAGCCGCCATGTGTACTCCAACTGATACTTGCGCCACTCAGCAGCTATGCTTGTGGCTTTCTCTTCGCCAAAGTGCTCTGCGAGTTGCTTAGCGATGCTTTCGGTCGAGAGGAGCGTGCCATAAACATCAAAAGCAAGAGTAATTCCGTTTTGAGGCATGATATGGACTTGCAATTGAGCTCGCACGATTCTGGCGGTGTTTAACTTGGGATATGCCTCGCGAAGGATGATAATAGACTCGGGGTCGGAACGTTCGGAAGTCATGTATTTGATGACGATGTTGTGGTGGGGAAGCCAACAGCTCTCCGATACCCCTCCGCAGGTAGTTGCTTTTTCATCCGATATGTCCTCTAGTGCTAGTTGGCAAAGTTGAAGATTAATTTCAACCGGCACTTCATACGGAGTGGCCGGTCAGAAAGGGCGCGCTGGTCTCCTTGATCTGTTTGACCTTTTTGATAGTGGAAGACGAGTAGGGATCTCTTGACGGTTTCTGCTCTCGCACAGGCATGTACAGAAGCAGTTGCGCATGCTATCATTCGCCGGAACCTACATTCGCGGGCGAACTACTGACCATGTCGACCGGGCTCGCACCGGTTTGACCATCGAAACAAGCAAGAGCCACGATCGCGAGGCAGCTTGATGTTGGTCATGGATGCGAGTCCCCGTGTTCGGACCGAGACTTGGAAGCTCTGGGCTATAGTTCGCCCTTGCATGTTTGACCAAATGGGTCAAACAGGCCATACACTGTGGTGCGGCATGGGCCACGCGGGAGAGGTTTAGGGTGCGTCGCGTATCGGTGCACAGAGAAGAGTACAGTTCGGCGCACGTGAGGCTTGGGATCCTGATCCTGCCCTATAGCGTGCTTGATACGGAGTTTAGGCAGCGAACGGAAGTGTGTACGGCAAAAGAGAGAATAGTGGCGAAACGGAGATAGGGGTGGATCATGTTTAGGGCGGCTTGGAAGTCATGCGGGGTATGTGGACGATGGGGTGCAGAGAGACCAGAGGTAGAATACCCGGGCGAGAACGATGAAAGGGGCGCGGAAAGCATGGCAACTTCAGAAGTTTCGAGGCGCCCAGACCTGCTAACGTTGCAATGTCGTTCATGCGTGCAACGTCTCCACAGCTACCGCCCAAATAAAGGCCGGCGGTTGTGCTGGCCGTACTGGAGGCCGTTGGGGCGGGGGATGGGAGGAGGGATAGCCTTGCTGGCCGGGCGGCGAATGCGGCCAGGAGTTTGTGGTTTCGGTAGACGGCGCTGGCGGATGGCTACATTGCTACACTGTGCAACTTGAGCAGATTGCGGCACTCTGATGCCACTGCAGACATGGCCTTGACGTGGGAAATGAGCGCTGGCCTCTGACGAATCGCTGTGTCGAGTTTCGAGGCCTATGGCGGTGCAACAGACGATCGGTCAGTTGCCCCCCCCCCTCCCAAGGTGGCATTCGATGTCTCTGCTCGTCTGCATATCTCGAAACGGCGTTCGGAGGCTTTGCTTGATATCGATGCCTTGGCTCAACATGGATGCTTGGCCCTCTCCGTCATCTCCACCGACTCCCCTCCTGACGACGGCGGGCAGCAGATTGGCCCGGTCGACTGCCATATACCGGCGTGGTAAGGCGCTTTGGGGGGTTTGGATTCCGCAACGGGGCAATTCAATAGCGCGGCTGTGCGGTCCCTGAGAGGCTTTGCCTTTTCCTCCGGCAGCACATGGGACGGGCGGGGCAGCTGGCGATCCCGGCAAGCAGATGCAGGGGCTCGACACCAAGTTTCGAGACGTTGTTGCACCAGCCTGGAGACTTCAGTCCGCTGCAGCAGCACTGTTGGAGAGAGTTTGGTTTGCTTGAGTCGTGGTCTATCAGCCCGAGCAGCGAGGCAGGCCACCCCTGGCACTACTTCGGCTGCGAGATGCGCGCGCAGAGAAGGCTCCTCGTCGCTGCCATCCATCTCACTTTGTTCTGTCGATAATAATACCCGCGCGGCCCCGGAACTGTCAAGTCGCCATCAATCCCAATAACACACCTCGCACCGCACCCGTCCCCGTCCTGGGCCTGCAGCCAGCGCGGCTGCCGTCACCAACACGTCCATTGCAGCTGCACAGCAAGAGCCGTCCTCATCCCGACTCTGTCGACACCGCCGTCGGAGACCCCTGGCGACGCCAAACACCGAAAACTGTCCGCGCCAACACCCATCGCAGAAACACCGTCCAGGTGTCATGCCCGTAGCTTGTGGCCGATTAATTGATCCCATTGACCCCCAAAGCCCAGCAGCGCTGGCCTCGCACCACGACTGGCAGCGGCGCGGGATAGAGCGCGCCGACCCAACTACCCGCTATTGATTCTGCATCTATCCGCTACTACTTACGCGGCCCCGACATAGCGACAATCGCTCCCGAACACCTGGATACAAATTGCCTATTAGGAGGTTTCGTTCCCCGGCCGTGCTGCGCCAGAGGATGCCAGCGTGCAGCAGCCCAACACCGAGCCCACCGATCCCCGACGTCTGAACGCCAGGCGTTGCCGACATGGCTGACTTCGCCGGCAGCGCTAGAGAGCGCGACAACTCACGCCCGACGACGCCGACGGGCTCCACGAGGACATTCAGGCCCAGCGGTGGCATGCGCGCCCTCGACACGCGCACCAAGCAACCCGGGACCTTCTTCGACGACGCTACACCGGTGGACAACACGCGGGGCGGGGGGACCGACCACGAGCCATCGGGAGACTCACATGACCTATCCTTTGGCGACGGCACCAGGGACTCCGTCGTAGACAACATGTTGCTCTCGCTGGACCAGCTGCCCCCCCAATTCAGCCACCCCCCAGCAATCCACCCTACTTTCGCAGACCCTTTCTTCTTAGCAGATCATCATTACCCTCCTCCGAACGCGTCTCGCCAGCGAGGCCACACGTATACGTCCTCGCATTCGTCCGACTACGATCTCCATATCGATGATACGGCGTCGCGATACTCGAGCCACCACTCGCGGGGGCGGAGGAGCAATAGCAGCAATAACATACCCACCATGATGAGCCGGAAGGGGAGCCTGAGGGGACCATGGGCGGGACCGAAGCAGACAAACGGCGCTTTTGGAGAATCGCAGCAAACGGGTCACGTTAGGGGTTTCGGGAAGCAGGGAAGTAAAGGTAGCGGCTCTTCCAGCATGGATTTTGGACAGGCCGGAATTCCGAATGCTCACCACTTGGGGTTTGGCAACCGCTCCGCTAGTTTCGATCAGGGAAACGTGCCCGCGAGGAGCTCCCCAGTGAAGACCGAGGCCGTTTTGGATAGCAGTAGACCGCATTACCAGAATTACCACCACGAGTACGACGCCGCTCCGCAGCCTACAATCCCCGCAGGTCCGAGGAGAGCTGCCCAAGAGCCACCGCAATCGCCCATCGCATACCCCCCGCAGCCCTCGTACGCTCCCCCGCAGGCACCTGCACCTCGGCGAAAGGGTAGCGTCCGTTCAACAACGAGCTACAGGACACTGCGAAAGAACAAGAGTCAGCCGGATCCGGATATGAGGCTCCAGGCGCAGGAGTTTGTAAATGCTAGCAATCTACGGGATCTCCCTGCAATCCCCCGCTTCCAAGACCCACCGGCGCCGTCTCCAACCGTGGCGACGCGAAAATATGTGGCTGCATCTTCCTCTCCCAATCCACCACCCAAAGAGAAGCAAGGGTTTTTCAGGCGTGTCTTTGGTGGTGGCCTGCCAAAAAGCACCCCACAGCTATCAAATTCATCCGTCAACTCCAACGCCTCTCGCATGGAGTCACCGCCAGCCACGGCACAACATGATGCAGCGGATGTAGAATCGCCCTATCCACAGACACGACCACGCACAACACCCAATGGCTCCAACCACATCGCATCGCAGCTCAAATCTCCGCGACCCAGGATTCCACAAACTGCGACCTCAATGCAGAACTTGAACCAGCAACCTCCACCACCACCACTCGCCAAAAAGCACTCTTCTTTCTTCAGACGGCGGAAGAAGTCGGTATCGGAGAGCACCAAACCTCCCATCATGCCCCCTGAGTTTTGGACGCCTCTGAAACCCGAAATACTTCCAGCTAGCCCAGGGGTTAGCAGTCTGCGCAAGGTTATGAACCCGTATTTGAACGACCTGGGAACTCCCGTGGATAATCACTATGACCCTCATGGCCGCGAGTTCACTGATGAGCGCACAGCAAATGAACGCTCCAGAGGGTTCTCGCCCGGTTACAAGCCCCACAAGGATGCCATGGTGCGCGCCGTCAAGCCCGGCTCTCAGGGCACCGACAAGACGCCGCCGCCGTCGCGGGGTGAGCAGGTGAAGGCTGCACACAGAGCCAGCGCGGACAGTCCGAAACTGAAACTGAAACTGAAGAAGCACGGTAGGACAAACCTCGCCAATACACAGGAGGACTCCTTCCTCGCAGATAGCAGCAGCTGCAATGAAGACCGCAGCGGCCGTGCAACACCGGCGCGCGAGCTTAATACAATTGGGATGAATGAAACCCGGAGATCGAGAATGAGTCCCGCCTCGTCTTTGGCTGTTGGCGCAGACGGCAAAGGCGACCGCAACGTCAACACCAACGAGAAGCGAGCCGACTTGCTCAGCCCTCAATCGAGCGACGCAAAGGTAGCACTAACCGGATCGCCGTCTCAGTCTGCGTCAGAGGTCGAGGACGACGGCTGGGTGATCACTGCTCCGACGCAAAAGGAGCACACTTCTGTCAAGGGCAAAGGCAAGGCGGAGCGCGTTTGGCTGGAGCACACTTCGTCAGAGGAGAAAGTCGGCAAGAAAACGAGCGGCAGGTCGCGGCGGGTGTGGTTAGAGCCCACGTCGTCTGAAGAGAAGCTGGCCGGCGATGATGTGGAAGACCTAGCGCTGCCCTTGGAAGGCGCGCAAGCATCGCAGAAACTGTTCCAGAAGGACTCGCCCACGTCTGTTCCGGCCACGACCCCATCGTCCGAGAACGAGGTATTCCATTCGGCCAGCAGCCTTCCCACTGTGCAGGTAGATGGCCGCGACACCGACAGCATGCCCGCCATCGTTGAGAGTCGCGCTCACCACGAGGAGCCTACAGATGCGGATCGTGAACGCGCCTTCCGCATCTTCGGTGGTGATGAGACTTCGGTGCAGAAGTCGCAGGCAGCGGCCATTCTAGGCGATGTCACATTGACGGGCACGCGAACACGGAAGGCCTTCATGGAGCTGTTCAATTGGAGTGGATTCAGCATCCTTGCTGCCATGCGTGACATGTGTGGCAAGCTCGTGCTGAAGGCAGAGACGCAGCAGGTCGATCGGATACTCATGAGCCTCTCGGAGCGGTGGTGTGAATGCAACCCCAATCACGGCTTCAAAGCCGTCGGTAGGTTTTGAATGACCACTCAATAGCGCTCAGCTAACGCGGACACAGACGTGGTCCACACCATTTGCTACTCCATCCTTCTGCTCAACACCGACTTGCACGTAGCTGACATTGAGTCAAGGATGACCCGCAGCCAGTTTGTCAAGAACACACTCCCAACAGTAACGCGCGTATGCCAAGATGCCCTCAAAGATACTCCCGAAGAAACACTCCGGCCGCAGTCAACTCAGTTCAGACGAGGCTCGCTACCATGGAACGACAAATCAGAACCGAACTCTCCTTCTGCCGAAACCACCACATTCTCGACAGAAACAACAGAAGAGCCACTCGACAATAAGAGAGCCCGGAGCCGCCTTTCCATCCGGCCTCCTCACCGCAGTGGCTCGGAGGGCGTGTCCGAGTCTGCAAGTTCAGAGTCGAATCTTCTTGTGAACACCCCCTTCAACGGCTCGACAAGGGGCTGGGAGCTTCAGATAGAAATTGTGCTCAAAGACTTTTACGACTCTATCCGCAAACAGCGCCTGCCTCTCCACGGGGCACCCGCCCTTCTTCATGAGCAGCCTTCGACAAACAGCCTCTCTGTCAGCAACATGCTTCGACGTACACCCAGCGTTCTGAGCAAAGCACCATCTGAGAATATGAGCTACCGTGGACGATCTCACACGGACTTCCGGAGCATGGGCAAAACCTGGAACTCGAAGGCGCGCTCCCGGCCGCGGCTCTACCCAACCTCAACGGTTGCGTCGAGCCGCACGAGCTTGGACGACCAGTCGGTTTGGAGCCCGGCTGGATCCTCTACCTGGAGTAGGTATTCTTACGGCAAGACCCAGACGTCCATGTCAATGGAGACTCTTGGCTCCCATTTCGCGCATGGAGACTACCAGCAGGCTATCGGGTTCGCAAACGCTCTTAGCCAAGCTATCATTCGTGAGGAAGGCATGACGATTGCTAGCGAAGAAGAATTCTCTCGCGTCGCGCCGCTACTCGAAGATGAGACTCTCGAACTTGCTGGCGCACCATGGGCAAAAGAAGGTATTTTGAAACATAAGCATCACCTAGAGGCCCTCGACAAGAAGGCCAAAGACCGGACTTGGAGTGAGTGCTTTGCTGTTATCGAGAAGGGTTACATGCGCCTCTTTTCTTTCAACATGAACTCGAAGTCGATGCGACAGAAGAACAAGTCACGACCATCAGCTGGGGGCGTCGTTGGTGGCGGCAACTGGATGGACAACGCTGAGGCGTTAGACAGCTTCCTCCTCCGACAGACAATTGCCAGCGCGCTTCCGCCGCCCGGCTACTCCAAATCTAGGCCGCACGTATGGGCATTGTCCCTCCCGACCGGCGCTGTTCATCTCTTCCAAGTCGGTACGCCCGACATTGTCCGTGAGTTCGTGTCTACGGCCAACTATTGGTCTGCCAGGCTGTCCAAGGAGCCTCTCATGGGTGGTGTCAGCAACATTGAATACGGCTGGGGAGAGAACGTCATCAACACAGCTTTGATTCGTCCGGAAAGCAACCCTTCCACTCATGGCCACGTGCCTCGTCCTAGCATGGCGAGCTCGCTCCGAAGCTCGATGGATCATGCCACGGGAACTATGAAGGCACGCCTTCCTGGTGACAAGGCCAACCTCGCCGACTGGAGCCCGCCAACGCAAAGCATGATGGCGAGCAACTTGATGGAGGTGGATCAGCTCCGGGCCTTGACCGACTACGTGAAGCACGTCGAGGAAGAGCTTTCACGGCACAACGAACTGAGAGCACCTATGCTCATTGCAGTGAGTTTTTAAACCTGTTATTCCGAACCGTTTGCTAATCCTCTCAGTTTTCTCCACGGCACCCCAACGCCGCAAAGTCTATGGCTAACTGGGAACGGAAATCATCTTATTTGCTACGAGAGATTGTCAAATTCCGAACTTACATCGACTCACTCACAGCCTCGCAAGCGCTCAAGGAGAAGCTCTATGCCGAGCGCGAAGCGGATGAGGAGCAGGACCAAGAGGTAGAGGGGGGCAATGTCCGCCCTCTGTCGGCAAAAGGGATTGATGGTGCGAACGAAGCCCCCGAAGCTTCCAAGTCCATCGCTGCCTGATGTCCCTACCACTCTGAGCACAAAAATTTTTTTTTTTTTTTTTTTTTTTTTTTTTTGGAAAAAAAAAAAAATTAATTTTATATTTTGACCTTAAAAATTTTTAAAAATTGCCCAAAATTTGGGGGTATTTTGGGTGGCGGGTACAAAGGCCATGGGCAAACCCAATGGGGGGTTAA